>CM043325.1:28390173-28990173 GCA_023736055.1 Quercus glauca | reverse complement strand
AAGGCCAAGGGCTGGACAGAGGATTAAGGACTCCTCCCGGTTGATGAATATTTGGTGCAAATCTCTAGCATTGATCACACTTCTTCACGTACTCTTGTGCTTCCCTTTGCATGTTTAGCCACTAATATCCTTGAATGAGGGCCTTGTGAAACAAGGATCTGCCCCTGTGTGGCTTCCAAAAATTCATTCATGTAACTCTTCCAAGAGTAGCTCAATTGTTTCAGGGTGTATACATAACAGAAGGCCAGAAAAAGATCTCTTATATAATTTTTGATCCACGGACAGCCAAAACCGAGGAGCCTTTCTTCGCACCTTGTCAGCCTCTGACTTTTCCTCAGGTAGGATATCCTCTTTAAGGAACAACACTATGGAGTCCATCCAGTTAGATCCCACCCTAATCTGATGAATATGAGCCACGTTTCTCCCTACCACAGTAAGCTAAAGATCACCTGAGGTAAACTTTGTGCTGAGGAGGTTGCTAGAGTGGTAAAAGAGTCAGCATGTGTATTTCTATTTCTAGGGATTTGTGACAACTTAAAGGATTCAAATCCAGACTGTAAGTGTCTAACCTGGTTCAAGTATTCCTACATTCTGAGATCTTTAGCTTCCAATTCTCCTTGAACTTGGCCTACAACCAGCCTTGAATTAGAGAATATTTTCACTGCTTTTCCACCCATTTTCTAAACCATGGTCATCCCTACCAGTAGAGCTTCATACTCAGCTTCATTGTTGAGGCCTAAAGGCCCAATCTCAGGGATTTCTCAATTGTAATCATCTCGGGAGACATCAAAACTAGCCCCACTCCAGATCCTCTGTGGTTCGCTGCACCATCAACATATACCTTCCAGGACAAAGGTTCTTATAAGAAGATTACACCAACTGATTTTTCATCCATGTTCTACTTCTCTAGTCTTTCTTCTAATAAGGTTTCAGCAAACTTAGCCACCAGATCGGCGAGGACCTAACCATTGATAGAGGTGCGAGGCATGTACTTGATATCAAAAGCCCCTAGGATCGTACCCCACTTTGCAATCCTTTCTATGTAATCAGTGCTCCAAAGTAGAGATCTGAGCGGGAGCTAGGTTAGGACAACAACTGTGTGTGATTGGAAATATTGAGGGAGCTTACGTGTAGCATGCATTACTGCCAGAATAGCCTTCTCTAGTGGTAGGTAACAGACCTCGGCCTCATGTAGTGACTTGCTCACGTAATAAACTAGTCTCTGTACACTACTATCAACCCGTAGCAGTACCAAGCTCACCGCGTGGGAGGCCACTGCAATGCAGGTAAACAAAACCTCATCCACTTCAGGTCTGGACATAATGGGTGGCCGAGAAAGATACTCTTTCAATTGTTGGAAAGCCAGGACACACTCCTTGGTTCATTCAAATCCCTTCCACCTGTTCAACAACTGAAAGAAAGGTCTACACCTGTCTGCTAACCGAGAGATGAATCAGTTTAAAGCAACGATCATCCCTGTTAGCTTCTGGACCTCTTTGGAATTTTGAGGTGGCTGTAGATTGTTAATTATCTTAATTTGGTCAGGGTTGACTTCAATTCCGCGATGCGTAACCATGTACCCTAAGAATTTTTCTGATCTGATGGGGACATATTTTTATGTAATTGGCATATCCTTTGACAAAACGCACTTTACTTGTATTTGGGTAAATCTAAGTAGGTTCAAGATGATCGCTACAAGTGGTAAATTGAAGACATGAAGACTACTCAAGAACAGTTCAAGAAAAGTGCAATCTGTAGGTCTCGATACCTTCTCGATAGAAGCTCGATCTGTCGAGATTCATTAAAGCTCGATAGATTCCTCGATTGATCAAGCTTACAGATTTTCAGATTATAGCTAGTAACGTTTTTATTCTAAAAGGTTATTTGTTTATGGGTTCGTATAATCCTTATTGGACTAGGAAAACCTAAGATTTGTGGGTTTGTATAATCCTTATTGAATTAAAAAAGCCCAAGGTTTGTGTAAACCTATTTGGAATAGGAGAGCCCATTAAGCTCTTATTTAAAGGAGGTGGAAAAAGAAAAACCTAACCCTAAAGAGCTTCATAAGGTTTTTTTTTTTGAAACCCTAGCCTCCTTCTACAGAAGAAAGAGTTCTTGCTGCGTTTCTTGTACGCTTTTGGGTTTTGTAACCAAGTAAAGTCTCTTGCACCAATATTGAAGATCTTATTGGTGTTTCTATGTGAAGCTGCTGCAAATCAATTACAACAATCAAAGGGTTGCTGTAGAGTTAGTCACGTACTGGGATTCATGCAAAGGAGTAAGCCGCGTACTGAGATCCGCGCATCAAATTAGTTAGTCACATACTTGGGAGCCGTGCATCAACAAGGGGAACTGTTACTATAGAACAAGTCCAATTGGGTATTGGGGTAAGGGTTCAACTATAGGTTGGTAAGGTACTTGGGATTCCTTTACTTGTAACCGCTTGATTTGCTAATAGTGGAGTTTCGGGAGTGGTGACCTGAAAATCACCCGGTGGGGTTTTTGCCGTTAGGGTTTTCTCCATTCGTGAACAAATCACCGTGTCATTTAATTTTCGCTGCATATTTAGTTATTCGGTGATTTGTTTATGCTACCACGCAATTGCATGATAAATTGATTAATTAATAACTTGGCTAATTAATTAATTGGTTTTATCACAAAGGGGTCATTCAGTTTGTGGTCTATCATGATCCAACGCCAAAAGAACATTTAGAAGCGTCAAGTCACAATTTGTGTTTCCTCAAGATCTTAAAGATATTCCCGAGGTCATTAACGTGCTCAGATTCCAACTTGCTCTTGACCACCATGTTGTCTATGTAAATCTCAACATTTTTACCCAGCTGCGGCTCAAACATCCTGGTCATCATCCTCTGATAGGTGGACCTCACATTTTTTAGACCAAAAGGCATCACCTTATAGTGGTAATTTCCAGTAGGAGTAACAAAAGTTTTTTTCTCCTAATCGTTTAAGGCTAGAGGTATCTGATGGTACGCTTGAAAGGCATCCAAAAAACTCATCCAAGGATGGCCTATTGTTGCGTCCACTGGCTGATCTATCCGAGGCATGAGAAAGGGGTCCTTTGGACAAGCTTTGTTCAAGTCTGTGAAGTCCACACACGCACGCCACTTCTCACTCTTTTTCTTCACCACCACTGTATTAGCCAGCCATTCAAGGTATAACACTTTTTTAATAGCCCCAGCCCACTTAAACTTGTTCACCTTTTCCTTGACAGTATCAGAATGCTCCTTCGATAAGCGCCGATGTGGTTGCTTCCTAGGGAGGACAGCTGCGTTAACATTCAAATAATGGCAAATGAATTTTGGATCTACCCCAGGAGTTTTGTAGGCATTCCAGGCGAACACATCAATGTTCCTCTTAAGAAATTCTAATAGTTCTTTCTTCTCCCGAGGAGGCAACTGAGCTCTGACCTAGAAAAACTTCTCCAGATCACCATATTTGGCAATTTCCTCCAACCTCTCACACTTTGCCTCCCCCAACACCACATTCGAAGATAGGATCGAAATCCTTGATTGCTACGAGGCCCCCTCAACAGAGGCTGAGGACTCAGCTGTAGGCTGATGCATAATTGCAGCCACGAGGCATTACCTAGCCATAGATTGACTCCCCACAAGCTCCTCAATCCGGTCCCCTGACGGATACTTCACATTTAAATGCAGAGTTGACGAAACAGCCCCTAGAGCATGAATTCAGGATCTGGCCATAATAACCGTGTAGGGAAAGTATGCATCCACCACAATGAAGTCTACTTCAACTATCTCTGAACCTACTTGCAACCTAATCTGGCCCCTTGGGATGACAACTTTCCCATCGAAACTCACTAAAGGTGAATATAGGCTGCCAGATACTCAGGCTTAAAGTTCAGCCCTCTGTACAAGTTAGGGTATATAATCTCCGCACCACTACCCTAGTCTACCATCACCCTCTTCACATCATACCCCCATATTCTGAGGGTGACCACCAAAGTATCATCTTGTGGCTGGATGGTTCCCATCTTGTCCTCGTCCGAAAAACTCAAAGCTGGTCGGATCTCCACTCTAGCCTTCTTAGGCTCAGAATTAGAGTCCTCAGCTGATAGTCGAGCTACAGTCATTACCCTGAAGGATGAGAACTAGTTCTCCCAGGTGCAGCAAATATGACATTAATTGTGCTTAATGGGGGCCTTGAAGAAGCGTTCCCCTGAGCCCCTGACCCTAATTGGTCTCTTTTCCCATTGGGCCTATAAAAAAATTGTTGTAACCTTCCCTTTTTAACCAGTTGTTCCAGATGGTTCCACAGAGTTCTGTAGTCCTTAGTAGTATGCCCCGCTGTTAGTGGTATTGGCAATGAAGGCTCTGATTATGCCTCAAGAGGTTTCCACTCATCTTGTTTGGCCATTTGAAGTATGGTTGGTTCTTGATCTTCTCCAAAACTTGATGCACCGGTTCTCGGAACACCGTGTTAACCACTTGAGGAGCAGTAGGCCCAGATTGCCCAGCAAAATCCCTTCGAGGTCTGTTATTGTTGTAGTAGTCCGACCTAAAATCCATTATCTCCTGAAGGATAACCTTACCCTTTCCCTTGCCCTGCTGTTGATCCTCCTCAACCCTCTTATACTTATCAATCCGATCCATGAGCTAGCGTACACTGGTAACAGGTTTCCCAATCAAAGACTTCCTCAAGCCATGCTCGGCAGGTAGGTCGACCTTGAAAGTCCTGATAGCTACGTCGTCAAAGTCACCATTTATTTCATTGAACATCTCCCAGTATCTATCCGAATATGTTTTCAAGATCTCCCCTTCTCTCATGGATAGAGACAATAAGGAATCTAAGGGCCGAAGAACCCTGCTGCATGTAATAAAGTGGGATCTATACGCCTGAGTGCGCTCCTTAAAGGAATTAATGAAACCTGCACCCAGACCATCAAATCACCTCATCGGCACAGGCCCCAAGCTGGATGGGAATACTTTGCACAGTAAGGCCTCGTTCTTGGAGTGCATAACAATTATTTGATTGAAGTGGCTAACATGCTCCATAAGGTCTGTTCGACCATTATACATGGTGAACGTGGGTTGAGTGAACCACCAAGGAAGTCTTCCTCCCTCAATTCTGTGCATGAAAGGTGATTTAGAAATTTGGTTGAGTACTCTACTCATAGCATCGTTTCCCAAGCCTCTCGAAGATGAATTTATGTTTCTGCGCTCGAGATGGTAGTCCTCCTCATATAAGAAAGACTCGCTAGGAGGAGTCCTTGATCTGCGCTTATAGTTATCATCATTTTCATTATTGGAAGAGAAGTCAGAATTGGAAGGAGCTCGCTTTCGCCATTCGTGGCGTAAGTTTCTCTTCAAGTGATCAATCTACAGCTGCATGGCTTTGGTATTTTTCTCATGAGAGAGATGGCTACCACCCCGAGGATTGCTCCTACTAGTATGGCTAGTGTGCACACTCCCCTCCCGGTCCCTCTTTTGTTCAAGATCATGGAAGTGATCTTGACATTGAGATCCCATGGATTCCGCCTGGTTTAAACTTGAACTTACCATTGTTGAACGTTGGACTCACTCTCACATCAGTAATTACCACAGATGGCACCAATTGTAAGGACCATATTTGAGTTCCTAACCCAAAAGGTGGATGGACTTAGGCCCAAAAATTCCAAAACAATGAATTTGTAGAGAGTGGATTGAAAAACTAGGCTAAAATGAGTTGGACCACAAATAAGGTGGATTCAAATGACAAAAAAAATGAAGATGGACAAGTTTTAATTACAAAAAATCGTCCTCGACACGGTCCGAGGAGATCAGTTCTTATATACTGCTCTTAATTTTGATTACAAATTTGGTTCCTGATAGCTACAGTGTTTCTTCCTTGATTTCTCAATCCCCTTATCTCATTGCTCTCTTCTTCTTTTATACTCTCTCCCCCTTTCATCTTTACCCTCCACGTGCAGGCCAGATGGTTGGTATTGATACTTGTTCCATCAGCACCTTTCATAAGTTTTTATGTAGTAGCTGTAAGGCTGAAAACCACTGTTCAGGCATCATCTCCACATTAATGCGGCCAGAGAGTTAGCTGTAGAGTATTTAATTCGGTGGTAGCAGCTTTCTCCTTAGATATTTAAGGACTTCCCCCTGTCTTATGTTTTTGCAATGCCTATCTGTATCAACAGAACTTCCTGGAATGTCCCTTGGACGGTAGACCACCTCTTCTAACCTCAACTTTGGTTAGCCGAAGAGACTTTCATCCTCAACCCACCCTCCTAGGCCATTATGACCAAAACTAACTTATTCATTTACTAACACAAACTCCTTTGACAATGTTTACTCCTCCACGGATGACCTTTAGTTCTCGGCTTGGGCTTTAGGCCCAATATCTACATAGATAATGAGCTTCTGGCCCAATACCCCTACATTGACCATAATAGGTTTAGACAAATGGCTTTATCATTTTATTTTTATTTTTATAATTTGATAGTTGGAAGACGAATATTTGTCAATTGAGATACAATGCTCTTGGCAAAAGGTTTTATAATTTAATGGCACATCTTGTAAAAATGAGGAGATTTAAATGTTTGATAATATCCTTTGATATGAAAAAAAAAATTACTTAAGTTTTAGGCCCAACAAAATGTAAAAAGAAAACCAACAAACTGCTAAATATATCAAAATGGAAATTTCATTTATATCATCTAAAACTTACAAAGAGAGAAATAGAAAAAGAGAAAGCTCTACTTTATTTCTGTTTGGCAGAATTTACTTTGTAACCCTATGTTTTGGGAGGTGTCAATTTGTTTTCTTCATTATATATAATATAATATACTGGAGAAAACCCATTTATAAAATAATAATAATAATAACTAGTTGATAACCTATGCTATGCACAGGAATCTACTTGTTTGTATGGTAGACTAAAATAATTTTATAAAATTTTAAATTGATTAAGAAACTACATCATTGCATGAATTGCTCTTATACAACTTCAATTTGTGTTACAATTCGAAGAAGAAGTCATTGTTTGAACGTGCAATGACTTATGAAAAATATTAAAGAATAATTCATGACTATAAGCCTATACCTATTGAAAAGAATCAAAAGATTAAGAACTTACAAATTATAGAAAATATATGTATGTGTGACTGCACAACAGAGAAATATAAAAGAAAAATTTGTTACACTCAAAATAATAATTCATGGCTATTGTCATTGAAATTTTCTAGATAGTTTTAGATATTACAAAAATATAACTCAAAAAGTCAGACGTTAATACTTCCAAAAGGCCAAAAAATATAAAGAAATCATAAGAGTTACATCCTATAAATTATTGAAACAAAACTATATATATATATATATATATATGATTATACAATAGAGAAATATATAAGAAAAATTGATTACTTTCAAAAGAATAATACATTGTATAGTTGTTGAAACCTACTAAACATGTTCAAATATTGCAAAAACTAACACAAAAATTCAGATGTGAAAACTTCCAAAATGCCAAAAATATATGACTATTCAAAAAGAGAAAAATAAGAAGAAGAAAAAAGTACATAAACCCATAAAGTAGTAAGTTTTAAATTTTAATGGGTCTAAACTTTAAACAATGAAAAAAAATCACATGTTAGGTTGTGTTCTTGGCAATCCTTAAAGAAAAAGTAAAGGGAAAAAAAAAAAAAAACCATGAAATACCATCAAGCAATAAGTTTTAATGGGTTTAAACTATAAACTTTGAACAAAAATAATCATAAACAATCATAGGTGCAAGGTTTGGTTACCAAGATCAGATGGTTGTAATACACAACATTTCAACATTGATTTAGGGTTATGCAGAAGGCAACCTAAATGACAGAAAATTGTTTTTACGTTGTCTGCCATGCCAACCATCTAAATATATTAATTCTAAAAAATATTAAATAAAATAATTCATAGAATTATAAGAGATAATTAAAAAGAACATCAAGCCCTTGTGTGGATGTTATTTGTGGACGACTTTCCATCACTACAATTCATAGACTTTGTTGTTAATAAGACAATCGAGTTCAAAATTAAAAGCGATTAGGTGGCCTTTATACAACAGGATTTGTTCTCGTTGAGGAATCAACTTGCTTCCTACTATGGCTTCAATTTGATATGTGTGCTTTCTTTGTGAAAATTTGAGTAAGTATAAAGGGTTTTGACCTTAGTAGGAGTTTATATTTGTTGAAATTTTTGTTATAGAATTTTAGTTGAAGTTGAATTTTCAAGCTTTTGAAATATATATCTAATAGAATTTTACTTAAACTAAATTATTGTAACACTTGATAATATAATTACACGTTGAAGAAAAATAATAAATATTTAAGATATAAAACCAAAAATAAAAAGAATCTAAAATAAAAAGAAAAAGAAAAAAAAATAGTGATGACATGAAAAATTGTGGGAGATTCAAAGACTTCAATTTTATAATAATAATAATAATAATGGAGAAAACCCAGGCCAAGAAAGTAAAATGATACATTTTTCAAATCGAAAGAGTGAAAAAATAACGAAAATGTTAAAACGGGTGTAATATATAATATTGGAATCAAATTAGTAAAATATTAGATTTAGTTCCAGTAAGACAAATGGAGAGGTCAACATCTAAACTTTTTCAACAAAAGAAGAGATAAAAGGGACTGGATTTTTGAGGCCATGACCTTTCTTATTTTTTGAAGAAGCGGGCCCATGACTTAAATATAAAAAAGGACCACAAAAAGGTCCAGGTACTATTTCAGATACAAAAATGGTACAAAGTTATATGCTCCACATATGTTGTCCCTTATGCCTGGGATAAACTGGCCCAGCACTCTTCACTTGTTCTACTCAAGAGTGCAACTTCTATAAAAATCTTTTAAGTTCAATACCTACTTTGATTAATTTAGCTTAGAGTCTTGATGATTTTATAAAAACCTTTTAAGTTTAATACCTACTTTGATTAATTTAGCTTAAAGTCCACTATTGGATATTGGGAAAATTTTTATTTTATTCAAGTGTGGTCTTGATCAAGTTCCTATAATTGTTGACCATTAGTTTTAAGAGGTCACACTCAACTAATTTGATGTAAAGATTATCCAAAAAAAAAAAAATGATGTTAAATATGTTCATGTTTTCTTGTTATCCCCAAAAATAAATATGTTTGGTGAGATTTCCAGTTGTAAACTTACTAGCATTAAAACACTAAAAATAAATATCACTTCTCCAAAAAGTAGAAACACGTGAAAAAAAAAGTAGAAACACATGAAAATTATTGAGTATGCTATTGGTTGCTATTTTTAGTAAAGTGAGAAAAAGGGACTAAAAAGAGTCATTCACAATTGATTAATCAATTGCTTGCTTGAAGAGTCATAAACACATCTAGGAGATAATCAATTACTAGAAGAGTTCTAGCACCCCCAAAACAAAATTATAAAAAAAAAAATAAAAAAAAGAAGCTAAAAAGAAAAGAAAAGAAAATAAAGGAATGACATTTAATTTATTCGTCTCAACTAGCCCTAAGATTTTAAAAGTTTTTTTGATGATTTTGCTTCATGGTGATTGGTGAATACCAAATTATATTCATATGATGCAGCTTTGACAACAACAAAAAACATATAATTTAAAATCTTTCTTTATTATTATTATTATTATTATTATTATATAGAGAGAGAGAGAGAGAGAGAGAGAGAGCCAAGACAAGATCTAGTTAAATATGGATGAAACCTGTGAAGTGCTAATCTTGAGTTGCCAAGGAAGACTAGGAAATAGAACAATCCAACCTAGAAAAATTCAAAATTCAAAATAAAAAACAAAACAAAAAAGAAAAAAGGAAAAAAGAAAACAGTGGGAGCAAATTAATATTATGAATTATGATATACTTTTCTCAAGTTGGTGCAAGAATTTGGATTGCAAAATTAAAGGAAGCTCACAGAAGTCATATTGCAAGCAAGATTGACTTGAAAACATTTTTAGACCTTGAGGCTCAAAACAAGTGAACTCAAAAGCAACATTCTGGATAAAGAAATGTTGCGGCAAATATGTAATACTGGCAATCACGCAAAGATAAACAAAACCTATTGCAGAATTGTAAATCAATTTATCAATAGCATGACTTGCCATTAGTCTCAAACCTACACTCAACCTTTTCCAACACCCTCTACTTCATTTTCCATTGTAACAAATTGACCTTTGATTCATCCACTAAAAATGATTAAGCATCCAAAATTTACCATATACACATGCAGACACTTCGAATCAGCTGGAGGAAACAAATTGGTCTTACAAAAAATTAATTACAAATCTGAGCTAGGATTTGTATTTACTTAGCCATGGCCTTTTTCTTTTGTATTTGAGAGAAGAGAATCCATGCATGCTTCTTGATCTTCACTATACTTCAAATTCATTTAGGAAAAGGTAGCCTGCGAGACATAGAAAGATGCACTAAGGCACAGAGTTTCTCTATAGTAGCAGCATGCATTTCTAGGCATGCAGTCAATGATGATTGTTAAGTTGCTACACAAACAGAAACATTGCTCATTGATGAGTTGAAAGTGACATCAACCTGTGGTTGCAACCATTAATTTCACCAACAAATTTAGAATATAGTACATATTGTAATGCTAAATGCAGAGAAATAACTAAACCTAAGGACAAATTTATCTGTTTGGTCAAGTTCCTCTATTGAAACTACAACTATATGCTATATGGCCCCTAAATATTGAGGTTTGATGCAAATGTCCTTTGATTGAATCCTGAATATTATTTCATTCTTCATCCAAAAAACTAAAAAATTTTAAGAATTTCACAAACTTACCCCAACTTGAGAGATATGTCTGAACTGTCATTGTCTTGAGGATCAGATGAGCTGCAAATATTGGTAATTGACTCAGATGACTGACCTTGTTCAAGTACATGCGTTTGAGTGCTAAACAAATTCTCCATCTGTGGAAGAGACATTTTTTATAATTGAGATAGGAAGAGAGGACAGAGGAGGAAGAATTTTTTCTAAAAAAAAAAAAGACCTATTACCTGTTTTAATCGTTGGTTTTCTTCCATCAGTTGGGCTCCCTGCATTAAAAGAAAAAGATGAGCAGAGAGCCACTACTAAGACTTCTTAGCCTTAAACACAAAATATAATTTATTTACTATGTCATATTTACCTAACTTCTTATATAAGAAATCGATACGTTTTTTGGGGGGACAAAATTGATATAGGACAGGTGATAGGATAAACAATACAACATTCAGTTCTGAATTTATGTTGACAATGGTTTCAACTAAAGGTTCAATGGTGGTTGTTACTTGTTACTTCTTGTTAGCCATGTGAACTCCTCCTTTCTCCACCCATTGAGCTAGCCAGTGCACAAAAAGACCACGATTTTTATGAATTTGCACCAACTTGCATTAACATTATGACAAAGTTTTACAGCTATTTTCTGACATTTGCTAAAGATATGGATTTAGAGTTTAAGCTTATTACATTATAGTAGTCCTAATTGTACAGTCCTAACTATATTACTGTAATCCTAGGGTTAACACACAGTTAGTCTACTACATATTCCCTTAAATAAGTACACTATTATACACATAATTCAATAATAAAGATTTGTTTAGGACTTTCTTCTGTTAACGTAGACCTCCAAAATTTCAATATTATACACCTAAAATTTCAATATTTTACCATGATATCATTATGGAGCGGATCATCACTAAAGTACGAAGATGCTTTTCATTGAAACTATATGACCTTTTGCTTAAGGGCACTGATCTGTTCTGGAACTATCTTGCAAACATTATAATAATTGTATGAAATGTCTTGCAAGGATTTAAAGTTTGGAACATGACCTTCTGCTGAAGTGCAGTGATCTCTTCCAGAAATCTTTCATCCTGAAAGACAAAAGAGTTTTTAATATTTGGAGAGAGTACATAAATTTCAACACTCCATTATAATGCCGGAAAACAGAGAAAAAAGAGAGATGTGCCTTTGTTTCTGTAACTAGGCTCAGGCCTACTTCAAGCACTTTCTCTAGTTTCTGTAATTCTTCTATATCCATTCCATGAAGCTCTTCTCCCTTAATCTTCCTGTTAGGTGTAAACATTTCTCAACATTAATTTATTGTGGTATATACATGTCTTTAAAGTAACAAGATGATAGACGTAGTTATAATACCTCAGTTCATGTGTCTTGTCCTCAATTTCCTTGCTCAACATGGCGTAGGAGGTACCGTTCTCAAGCTAACATAATTAACTGCCGTTTATTAAGATTTTTGTAATGTGATTTGTACAGAGCACTTTTAATATAACAATGGTTCTAAAATTTGTAAGCATTTCGTGCCTTAAATAAGAAATTTTTAGGGCAGATCTAAATTTTAGGGTCATCATTCTGGGAGTGCTAGAAGTAGTCTTCTAAGTAGTTCCAAAAAACATAGCATTTCTTATGGTGGTAGGATTTTCAATCAAATGTAATTTTCAAAGTATTCATGAAAATTTCATGAGAAAGATTCAGAGTCATGTTTCCTTATGACATTGATAAAATCATCTGCATTAACGTTAAGATGAAAACATTGGAAGAAACTTGAGAGGTTTAAATCATTTTTGCTATTTATGGTAATTTTAAGTTATGACCAGATCTACACTACTTTTACGGTAAATTCCTTTGTTTAGGAAATTATTTAATTTTTTTTGGTATTTATGGTATGTGGCTATGTGCATGTCTTTACTGTAACAAGTTGATAGCAATGTAGGTATAATACCCCAGTTCATGCGTCTTCTCTTCAATTTCCTTTCTCAACATGGTGTAGGGTAGGTACTTTTCTCAAGCTAACATAAAGGACTGCCGTTCATGAAGATTTGTGTTATAAGATGTGAGCGCCATTTATATTATCAACATGTAAGTAGTTCCAATTCCTGCCTTCTATAAGTAATTTTTAGGGTTGGCCGAAATGTTAGGGTCATCATTCTGAGAGTGCTACATGTAGTTTTCTAAGAGCACTAGTATTTGGGGTGTAAACACCCCTCAAGTGCTATTTTACGACCAAAACCACTAAAAATATGCTCCATCCTGGTTGGTATAAGTAAAAAATTATACCATCCATGAACAGTAAGTTTCTACATATACAACCCACTGTTCACAGTCGTAAACTTAAAAATATAATATTTTATTCTCTCTCTCCCTCTCTTCTCTCTTCTCTCTTCTCTGACTCTCCCTCTTTTTTGTCTATCTCCACTCCTTTGTCTATCTCTCTCTTTCTCTGTCTCTCCCTCTTTTCTCTATATTTGATTTTTTTTTTCTCTCCTCTATCTCTTTCTTGGCTGTTTTTGGTTGGGTTGAATCGTGTTTGGGTTTCAGTTCTGGTCATTTGTTCTTGGGTATGGGTTATGGTGGAGATCGGGTTTGAGCCGTGGGTTTTGTTCCTAGGTATGGATCATGTTTTGTTTCGGTCATTTGTCCTTGGGTATGCATTTTGTTCTTGGGTATGGATCACATTGGAGATCCAGTTTGGGTTTCAATTCTGTCTCTCCCTCTTCGATCGTTTGGATTTCAGTTCCGATGGTGGTCGGTGTGGAGAGTGGTGGAGCCATAGAGCCATAGAGATTAGATTGGGGCTTCAGTGGTTAATCAAAGGTTTCAATGGCTAAGGCTTCAATGGATAAGGCTAGAATCGGTTGGGTTGAATCGGTTGAGGCTTAGGTTGAATCGATTGCAGGCAAGGCTATGGTGGCGGTGGGCATTTGAGATTGGTTGCAAGTGATGGGTATTTTGGCTATGATTTGTTCTATGGGTTCGGATTTGGCTGGGTTAGGATTTAGGATTTTAGTTTGGTGTTCCAATGGTGGGTTTGGGGGTTTGGTTTGGTGTTTCAATGGTGTTTCAAAGGTGATGGTGTTGGTGGTGTTGTTGTTGTTTGATGGTTGGTTTGGTGTTTCTTGATGGTTGGTTTGGTGGTGCTGGTGTTTTAGTGAGTTTGGTTGTTGAAGTGAGAGACTGAGATTAAGAGATAGGAGATAAATCAATAGTTTTTTATAGTATTTGTTTTGTAGTTTATATTATTTTATTGGATTGTATGTAAAAATAAGAATTGAGATGTTGGGTGAGTTGTTAAATGGGTTGGTAAAATACACATAAAGATAAGATTAAAAATAAGGATATTTGCTTAAAGTTAGGGGTGGTCATATTTAGAGGAGAGCAATTAATGCACCTGTAAGAAAGAGCAAGTTGATTCAAGATGAGGTAATGAAAAAAAGGTAGAGGAAGACAAAAAAACACATTAATAGAAGTATACTTGTTAAAGAATGAAGGGAAAATACATGTGGTTGGCTAAACTATTGAGAATCCATAATTGAACCTAAAAATTTTTGGGATTGAGACTTTGTTGTAGTTGTATGGTAATTTTAAGTTATGGCCATGACCTATGCCACTTTTCAAAAAAAAAATCTTCCATTTAGGCATTCATTTAGTCATTTTTGCTATTTATGGCCATTTTTTTTTTCTCTTTTTGTTAATAACTTTCAATTAAGAATTCAGAATAAGATCCCATTTATTTTGGAAAGTTTTCTAGGGTATGTAGGATTTGATTTTATAATTTTGATAATTTTGGCGATTTTTCATATTTCTAGCCTCATTTTTTGCTTGACACAAATTTGGGTGTTTTAGGGTCTACGAGCCTCCCTATGATTTATTTTCCTATTTATATGCATGGTAGCCTCCAAGGTAATTCAGATTTTTATTAATAAAAGTTTCAAAAAGTTTTTTCTCCATTCATTCTGGTGAACTTCAAATTTCTCCTTGTGATTTAAAGGGACTTTTTATGGATTCACGAGTTATTATCTTAAAATATACGTAATCTTTGACTTATGACTTTCCAACTATGTCACTTATTCACCAACTAAAAAACTTTAAAACATCATACCTGTAGCTCAAGAGAGAGTTGGTCCATTTTGCCAAGATTATCTGGATGTAGATTGTGCCTTTCAATTACCTGTTGCATGCTTCATACAACAAAAGGATAGCACATTCAATTCTTTTATCTATCTCTCATTTTAATAAAATGAAAGTACGGATGGACTTATAAACTACTAGTATGTATTTCGGACTCATATCTAAGGAAAAGAAATTTGAGCTGGTGACTGAAGAATTAATTATTTATCAAGTGTTGGCATATCTGCCATTGTCTACAGACCAATTGTGTTCCCAATTAAAATGTGAACCACAAATGATATTTATATTGATTGACACAAGCAATATACAAACTTCTAATTTGGTCAAACTATAAAAGGTGAACATCTATATGAACCCCCAAACTATTTATAATGATTGACAAAAGGGGTACATTATGATGCAGGGAGCATTAAAATTATCTAAGATTTTATTTTTGAATGTAAAAATTATTTTGTTTTTGAATTTAAATTTTAAATTTGGCTTTAATTTTGAGGGTTTTAAGGGATTTGATTAGGCCTTTTCTATATTGGTGTTATCCCTAAACCCTATTAAACTAGTGCTCTTGTAATGGTGAATTGCAGTACAATTTGAATAAGAATAATTTGATGATTTGAGAATGATGACTTTCACTTTGTTTGGTAGTGATGCCAAATACCCTTAGGTGGTGATGCCTAGGGTTTGCATGCAGATTCTAGGAGGTGAAGCCTAGGGATTTTCCAGTTTATCATTTTATTCTTCTTTTATCCTTATTTTCCTATTACATTCCACATCAAATTGTTATCAACTTGGTATCAGGACATCCAATACGCACCACCCAATCCAAATCAGTCTAAAAAAAAAATCCACCCATTAGCCCAATTTCCAAAAGAAGAAGTGAGATTAGCCCATTAAACCCAGAAGCCAATCCGTGTACATCTAGTGTTCTTTAGCTTTCAGCAGCAAGTAAAGTTTTAGTCTTTGTATTTTGTGTCTCTTTGAGCTAAAAATGACTTCCATTGATATAGATTTTGAGGAGCATCGATCTTATGGAGGATGGGAAAAGCCTCCTTAACCCTCATTCCTCCATTGATTACCTCCTCCCTCTAATTGATAAAGTTAAAAATTTGTTAGCAAATGTGGATCAAGCACCATCCAAATCAATGCAAGATGCACTTTTACCCTCATTGAAGGCATTGCTCACTAATGAACTTTTGAGACATGCTAAAATGGATGTGAAGGTTTCAGTTGCATCTTGCATTACTGAGATTACAAGGATAATAGCACTAGATACCCCATATGATGATGAGCAAATGAAGGAAATATTTCAGCTAATTCTAGCAGCATTTGAAAAATTTTCTCGTGTGTCCAATTGCTGTTGTATGGAGGTTTCAATTCTTGATACTGCTGCAAAGGTCAGGTCATGCTTGGTGATGCTTGACATTGAGTGTGATGCATTGGTTGTTGAGAAGTTTCCAATTTTCTAATAAATAATTAGGTCCAACTATTCATCTGTTGTAGTTTCGACCATGGAAACAATTATGTCTCTGGTCATATATGAAAGTAAAGAAATTTACTTGGATCTTCTCAGTCCATTTTTAACTAGTGTAAAAATGGAAAATCAAAATGTTTCACCTATTTCATAAAAATTGGGGGAGCAAGTAATCACTAGGACTAATGCCTGATAAGACAAAATAATGCCATCCACTCAAAAACTACACCACAAGCCTGAGGGTAAAGCTTCACACATGAGAGAGTTGTGGCACCAAAAATTGGTTATGCAAAGGAGATGCACGTGCCAACAACTATCCAGTTAGTACATCCTCAACCATGTGTAGTAGACCTAATTCAACTTCTTGGTGAGTCAATGCTTGATGAGGTGAAAGTTCAACAAGAGAGCAAAAATTTTGAAGGTGCAAATGATGTGATAGTAGAATTTATTGAATGTGCTATAGTCAGCCCTCTATGGTGCATGAAGATAAACAGCTTGATGAAGTGGAGAAAGTGGATACTATGGTGGTTCAAAATCAGATTGTGTTGATTTTAAACATTGATTTTTTCATTTCCGAAGAGTTTCATGACGTGATGGAATGCAAAACTTTGCTATTCTACATGCCCTAGAGGTGGTTCCTATATTAAGGCAAGTACTACTTGCTAGAGTTCTGATCCTTCTCTACTTCAAAATTCAAGGTCGAGTTTTCTCTAACCAGGGAGTATGATGCGTGGAGCATTAAAACCATCTACGATTTTTTTTTTTTTTTTTTTAATGTCAAAATGATTTTTTTTTTAATTTAAATTTTGAATTTCGTTTTAATGTTGAGAGTTGTAAGGGATTTGATTAAGCATTTTCTATATTGGTGTAATCCCTAAACGCTATTAAACTAGTGTTTTTTGTAGTCATGAAAGGCAATACAATTTGAACAAGATTAATTTGATGATTTGAGAATGATGGCTTTCTTGTTGTTTGGTGGCGATGCCAAACACCCTTAGGTGGTAATGCCTAAGGCTTACAGGCAGATTCTAGGTGGTGAAACTTAGTATTTGTCTTGTTTATTCTTTTATTATCCTTATTTTTCTACTGTATTCGACTTCACATTAATTTCTTTCTTATTTAGTAAATTTCTAATTTTGCATATATCAAATAAAATGACTTAGACTTTTGGATTTGGTACTAGCTATTGCATTAAAATGTTAAATAATCACTGCTTGCAGGTTAAATATCATAGAGTTGATACTGTTTTAGTTTTGGAAATTTTCAAGATTGAAAAGATTCTCTAAAATTCAAAGTAAGACTTCACAAATCTCGTGATATTAGTTTTCCATGACAGTTCATCATGAAGCCCTACAAAATCCTAGACATCTAGGTATGCGCTTATTGTTATTTAAATTAATGTTTCTGAAAATTTTATCATTAATTACATTGAAATTGCTTTTGAAAATGTTTTATTTGGTTGATTGCAATGCTTAACAACCACAATCAAAAATAAGTTGATAAGTCCCACAAACACACTGCAAAGAGCACAATTATGATGGAAAAGACCATGTCATTAGCATCAATAAGAATTCTCGAGTCATAGAATTATCTTCAATTGAAACTGAAGTGGTTGACCTGTTTGTCTATAGTCCTTGATTAAGAATTGTGTGACTAGCCTTGGTTAGATGGTAAAGTTTCTTATGTTTAGGAACATGTAATTCTTTTCTTTTTTTAAAAAATAAAAGAGAAAACACTTTTGTCCTCCCTTGATGTTACCATTTTCCTACTTGTGATGCTTGTTAGAATGGTAGAATTCTGTCTCACCTTTTATGTTCTTGACAAAATATGATGTGTACTTGGGGTATTATCTCCAATTTGCTAGTTTGTGGTTTTGTATCGCTTTGACTGGTAATTTCAGTTCATTTAAGATACAGTATCTCAAAAGGGTAAACTAGAGTACTTTATATCTTTCCCTATGATGTCCAACTTAATTAGGTCATGTTTTGAACATACACAGATACGGTACCCCATTGAGATTTCAAGCAGACATACCATGCTCGTGATCATATATTTTCTATGAGATCCTGACTAGTCCACTGCTTGTGCAGCCTCATTTCAAAGAATTTGGTTATGTACTCTCCTTATAAATACATGTTTCATCCATATCTTAGAACTTTCTTTTAGAACTCTCAAATTGCAATCTTTGAGGAAGGGTTTGGCATGGTTAGCTTATGAAGGGTTTAACCTTGAGTGAGAGAGACATTTAACCACACTATCCCACCAAGGAGGAAAAGGCTATTCTTAACAAGCTCGCAATAACATAAAAAAATATAAAAGGTGACACAGAAAAATGGTATCATTTTATTGGGGATTGTTGAAATTCTTCCACGATCCTAAACTTCTGTAATGAATGTTTGCTCAACACACAGAGAAGTGAAATGCAGAGCAAGAAGTAGGAATGTGAAAATGAATTTCTTGTATTGATAATTAGCTTACACTGTTCTTTATATACTAGATACAAAAGAGTAAAGCTGTAACAGAAAACTAACCATACAATACTAACCACACAATCTGCTAGCTTCTATACACGTGGCAACTGACTAAAGTATAAAATCTACTAAGCTACAAGTCGTTCTTTTACAACTACTATATGTAGTTTGAATACACAATTACAGAGTTAATTACAAAACTAAACTAAACCAATCTTCAACACTCCCCCTCAAGATGAACTATATATGTTTAGTAGGTTCATCTTGGACAACAAATAATGAAACTGTTTGTGCCCAAGTGCTTTAGTAAAAAAATCAGCAACTTGATGTCTTGAGGGAATGTGGAATGTTTTAATTGTACCAGCTTGTATCTTCTCTCGGATAAAATGACAATCAACTTCTATATGCTTTGTTCGTTCATGATACACTGGATTAGCTGCTATGTATAAAGCTGCCCTGCTATCACAGTAGAGAGAAGCTGCCTGGTTATGCTCTAATCCAAAAGTCTTGAGCAATGAGATGAGCCAAACTATTTCACTTGTCACTGTGGCCATGGCCCTATACTCGGATTCTGCAGAAGATCTAGATACTACATGTTGTTTTTTACATTTCCAAGAAATCATAGAATCACCAAGGAAAATGCAAAAGCCAGAAACAGACCTCCTAGTGTCAGGGCATGCTGCCCAGTCAGCATCACAATATGATTTAAGCTTCAATTCTGATTCTGCAGAGAGAAATAAAACCTTGGCCTGGACTCCTTTTCAAATACTTGAGAATTCTGTAAGCAGTTTGCAAATGAGGCACTTTAGGGGCAGCCATGAATTGACTTAATTTATGTACAGCATAGCAAATGTCAGGCCATGTGAGTGTCAAGTATAGGAGCTTGCCTATTAATCTTCTATAAAGAGCTGGATCAAGAACATCTTCACCAATGGAATTGCTGAACTTGGCAGATTGCTCCATTGGAATGTTGGCAGGCTTGCTTGCCAATAAACCAGTCTCAGATAGAAGTTCTAAAGTATACTTTCTTTGACATAATGACAGTCCTTTGGTGGTTCTAGCAACCTCAAGACCTAGAAAATACTTCAAAGTACCTAAGTCCTTGAGTTTGAACTTATTATCTAGGAATTGCTTAAAGATATTGACTGAATCTACATCATTACTAGCAATTAATATATCATCCACATAGATCAAAAGAATGATGATTGAACCTTTATTGATCCTAGTAAACACAAAATAATCTGATTTAGATTGAAGAAAACCAAGATCAATGATAGTAGATGACAATTTGGCAAACCATTGCCTGCTGGCTTGCTTAAGCCCATATAAGGACTTTCTTAACCTACACACCTCCCCCTTGTTGCCAAAACCGGGTGGAGGAAGCATGTATACCTCTTCATCCAAATCCCCATGAAGAAAGGCATTGTTGACATCCAACAGAGTGAGATGCCAACCATAGACAGCAGCTAAGGCCAACAAGGTTCTGACTGTTACAAACTTCACAACAGGTGAGAAAATTTCAGAAAAATCAACCCCTTCAGTTTGTGTGAAGCCTTTAGAAACTAACCGTGCCTTGTACCTCTCAAGAGAACCATCTGCTTTGAGTTTCACTTTATATACCCACTTACATCCTATAGGAACTTTACCAGGAGGTAATGAAGTCATCACCCAGGTATGATTGGCCACAAGGGCATCAATTTCAGCCTGCATTGCAGCTCTCCACATAGGATCTTTCAAGGCTTGAGCATAGGTATCTGGTTCCTTAGTAATAGACAAGGCAATAGAAAATATTCTATGCGGAGTGGACAAGTTACTATAGGAAAGAGTGGAAGAAAGTGGATAAAGTATACCTGAGGTGCAAGCAGCAGTGGATTCATGTGACTGAGTTAGAGAAGCTGAAGCCAATACATGTGCAGAAACCAGATTGCAATGGTAGTCATGGAGGTAAAAAGGTGGATTATGAGGACTATGAGACTTTCTAATAGGAGCAGGAGCAATGGTATTAAGGGCAGGAAGGTTAGACGTAAGAGTAGGAACAACAGGAAGGAAATTAGGAAAAGAAACAATGTGATTAGGGGAATGATCAGGGTGAGAATCAACCTGATCATGATGAACCAGATCTGGAAATTCATCAGGTGGAACAGCAACATCAACTAAAGACAAAGGAGGGGAGAATTCTGCAGAAACTAAAGGAACTTGAACTTGGAAAGATAGGGAAAATGTGGGCAAGTTTGACTCTCGAAGTGATGAAGGAATATTTCTTAGTTACTCTTCATCAAGTAAGGCTTACAAGGTTTTTAACAAAAGAACAAGAAAAGTAATGGAGATAGTTAATGTGATGATTGATGAGACCTCAACTCCAATTTCCCAAGAAGAACTTGAACAATTGCCCAAGTCTTCTCTCATTCAATCATTTGATGCCGATAAAAGGGTAGATGATCCCTCTCCACCCTCTACACCGAGTGTAGCTCAACCATCTCACAACACTTAGTTGTCACACCTAATCCAATGACTCCACCATATATGGCTCCTATGGAAAGAGAGCATTCTTCTAGAGAAAAATTGAATCATCCTCCTGATACAATAGTTGGTGGTATGAATGAATTGAACTTTAGGAAAAAGAGCTTTAACAAATATGTTGTGAATTTTTGTCTCTTACCCTTGCTACCTATCACAAATAGAGCACACAAAGGTTGAGGAAGCTTTACTAGATGAAAGCTAGGTAAAAGCTATGCATGATGAGCTACACCAGTTTGAGAGGAATGATGTGTGGTCACTTGTACCACACCCAGAAGATGTCAACATCATTGACACAAAGTGGATCTTCCGTAACAAGACAGATAAAGAAGAGAACGTTGTTAGGAACAAGGCCAAACTTGTTGCTCAAGGTTATACACAACTTGAAGGAGTTGACTTTGATGGAACATTTGCCCCGATTGCTAGGATTGAATCCATAAGGAAACTACTTGCACTTGCTTGTCAACTTAAGGATCCGTTTGGGAATAGCTTATTTAGCTGGAACTAAAAACTTTTTGTTGAAAGTGTAGAAAAAAGAGTTAAAAGCTAGCTGAATAGTACAATGGGACACATGAATAGTACCAAAAAGAAGCTAAAAACTCAAATAAGTTGGGTTTTTCATCATATCCCAAACAGACACTAAGTTCAAGTCATATCAAATAGATCTCAAGAGTGCCTTCTTAAATGGGTTTCTCAAGGAAAAAATCTATGTTTCTCAACCCAAAGGATTTGTGGACCCACACTATCCTAATCATGTGCTTTTTCTAAATAAGGCTTTGTATGGATTGAAGCAAGCACTAAGGGCATAGTATGATAGGCTCACAAACTATCTTGTAGCTAATGGTTTGTTTCAAGAGGGCAAGCAGATAGAACATTGATCATCAGGAAAAAGGATGGAGAGTTAGTTGTGGCTCAAGTATATGTAGATGACATCATTTGGCTCCGCAAGAGATGATCTTGCACACTCCTCCAACATAATGCAGAAAGAATTTGAAATGAGCATGATTGGTGAACTAACATACTTTCTTGGACTTCAAATTCATCAAACTGATTCAGGTATTTTTACTTCTCAGTCTTAATATGCCAATAATCTTGTTTAAAAGTTTGGATTAGAATCTATTAGTTCTATTAGAACACCCATGAGTCCTAATCTTAAACTTACTGTTGATTTGTTGGGTAAGAGTGTTGATCCCACTTCATATAGAAGCACGATAGGAAGCCTCCTCTATATAACTGTTAGTAGACCTGATTTTAGCTTTAGTGTTGGTGTGTGTTTGCTAATTTTCCAACTAACCCAAAAGAATCCCATATTATTGCTGTTAAACGTACTATAAAATATGTTACATCAACTAGTAATTATGGTATTTGGTATGATAAGGATGGTAATGATGTTCTAGCGGGTTATTCTGATGCCAATTGGGTTGGTAATGTTGATGATAGAAAGAGTACATCTAGTGGATGTTTCTATCTAGGAACAATCTCGTCTCTTGGATGAAAGAGAAGCAAAATTCGATATCTCTCTCTACTGCTGAGGTCGAGTACATTACTGCTGGTAGTTGTTGTACCCAACTCCTTTGGATGCAAAAATTTCTTCTTGACTATGATATTTGTCAAAAACATCTCACCATTTACTATGACAATACCAATGCCATTAACATCTCTAAAAATCATGTTCAACACTCTCGCACTAAACACATAAATATAAGACATCACTTCATATGTGAGTTGGTTGAGAATGGCATCTTAACACTTGAATTCATTACCACTGATGACCAAAAGGCAGATCTCTTTACTAAACCATTGGATGGTCATCGTTTTAAATTCCTATGCCAATGTATTGGTGTAATCTCACTTGAGTGACTCTCTTCTTCTTCTTCATTCCTACATGCATGGCATCTAGCTTCTTATTGCATTAGGTTGTTTGTTTGTTTATTGCTATCAAGAAAAAAAAAATTGAAAAATACAAAAACAATGTGTGCTTGTTTATACTGGTACTTGTGTACCTTGAATGGCCATTGAAACAAGGTTTCATAACTTTGTATCTTTTGTAGCTTGAATAAGCATCTTTATGCACAACTTAACATTGTGAGCTTTATGGCTCTTTGTGTGATTAGAAAGTATGAGTTAATCATTCTTACTCATAACTATGTCACTCATTTTGACGGGAATAATTAAAAAAATCCTAAGAAAAAGGCATAAATAACCATTTCACCACTAAAACTCGTCAATCATAAACGCCTGTGTGCAATTCATAAAAGCCATGCTCTGTAAAGTATTGCACTTGCATAGCAAGAAAAAGGGTGTTTGAATAAAATATCAAAGGATATTTTCTTTTCTCTCTTATATACTCATGCATGATATGCTAAATTGTGCTTAAATGAAAAATATGCAAAGATGTGATCAAAAGAAAAAGAAAAAGCAAAAAGAACCAAATGCTTTGAAATATGATTGCAAGTGTGTTTCTAAGAGATGTGGAAGTTATATGATGTAAATTCAAAGGTGAAAGTCTCCATCAAACGGTTATGATTGTGTGAGTTTTTATGATTCTCTTATATCATTATTTTTGCCTGTTGAGATATTTATGCTTACTTGCAAAAGTTTAACACACTACACACAATTCTTTGCTACTCTTGATACAAATGTACAAGTATAATATGATTTGGCTATCACAAGAAATACATGTATTAGTAGAAGCTTACTAAACTGTCTTGACTTATTTTTGTTAATAAAATATGTTAGACTATTTAGTGCTTTGGGATTGTGAATGCATTCCCTTTTCAGTTTGATGTTTGAGTGATTAATCATGCTTTTAGAGCTTTTGATGTATGATTGGTATTGTTTTTATCTTGTTTGCTTACTCTTCATGCTTTTTCTCTCTTGAAAATTCATGTTTTTGTGCATCTCAATAGAAGCTTGATAGCAGCCTTGATACCTGTCGACACCTCTCAATACCTCCTCAATACATGCCACATCTATCGAACTTTTTCTGGGTTTATTTCGATACCTTTTAACACTACTCCGATCCATCAAGCCAATTTTCTCAACTCTCTGTTTGCTAGATACCTCCTCGATACATCAAAGATTTTTTGCCGTCGACACCTTCTCGATACCTCTCGATAGAAGCTCGATCTATCAAGAACATAGGTTCTATATAAAGTAGAGGGTCAACCCAGTTCATTTCTCACTCAAATACTTCAATCTCTCCTCGATAGCTCTCAATTCCTCTCACCTCTTTTCATCAAATCAAGCCCTCTAATCCAATTTTCAACCTCCTAGCTTCTTCAAATCATTGGTTTGTGGTCTAAACTCATTCTTTTTAATGATTTTCATGCATTTTAGAACTAGTTTTTTAAGTTTTTGGGAATTTTTGGGTTTTTTTTTTTTTTTTTTTTGAAATTATGGGTGTAGGTGTTCAATATAGTTGATTATATTGTCATGCGTTGCATTTTAAGCACATTTAAACTTATTCTCATGCATTTTTATAGGTTGTGCGTTTGATTATTGTAAGGTTGAATTTATTCAATCATGTGTTGGATTTATTCCGTGCCAAATTTGCTTGTATTTTAACAATTAAAGACCCTATATTTAGGTGGGAATTATGTAAGGGTTGTGTGTGAAAGAATGTGAAGAAAACTCAAGATGTGTACACATAAAGGAGCCTCGCAACTAGATCTCGTGACTGGCAAGTCGTCAAGGTGGCACACGCGTGAAGCATATAAGGAACTGAAGGGTCACAATAGCTTGAGCTATACAGGACAAAATGTACAATCTGGCCAGGCAGTTAGCTCTTGGCTCAAACTCGCAACTTATTCCACTCGCGAGACTGAGTCGCCAGAATGCCCTGTTTGGATGAAAACTGACTTTTTGTATTCCTCACATACACTACTATAAATACCCTTATACCCACGATATGTAGAGAGAATCTTGAGAAAGAAACCTTAGAGAAAAACAAGATTGATTTATTCACAATTTTTGACATTTGATTCTCCAAATTCCTCTACTCTCACCCTCTCCATTGACATATCTTTGAGAGGTTCATTTGCCAAATCCTTATCTCACCATACTCATATCAGTGATGAGGTATTTTGGTGCTTAGGAAGCAGTTCAAAGATAACCAATTTACTTGGTTGATGCAATAGGCTTATTGCGGGATCTGGGAAGCTAAAGAAGACACGGTTAGCCTTAACCCTGTTGGAGCAAGAAACTTGGAGGGCTTAGGTGTATTGGGTAAATTAGGCTTGGAGGGTCTTCTGTTATTCATGTATCCCAACTTTACTCTTTAGTGGATCATTTGACCACTTAGAGGGCGACGAAGAGGTTTTTAACCGAGTTCTTCAGTTTCCTCTTCGATAACACGTGCCAGTATTATCTTTGTGTTTGCATCTCTCTTCCCTTACTCTTTACCTTTTAATTGCTGCTGTGTTTGTAATTAATTATGGTTTAGAGTGTATTTACCAATTTGGATATAGCTTATATTCATCATTCTGTACATATATTGTTTGTGTATAAGCTAGTATTGATATTGTTGAAACTGGGGGTCTAAACATTCATTAGTGTTTTACACATTAATTGAATTTTCAATTATGTTGGGTGCTGTAGTTTGGATTGGGTTTTATCCATGATGCAATTTTTTTTACACAACACATGTTCATGCATTCCCATGCATTGTTCTTCTCCTTTCTCTTACTCTTCTGAGTATGTGTGTTTCTCTCTCTACTTTAGTTTTCTTAACTATGGCACCCAAAGCATAGAAATCCATTCCTTCTAAAAATCCCATCTCGTATTTTGCTTATACTTCTTCTATTCCTCCTCAACTCCGGTTCTATGACTCTAATAGCCATAAGGAATTCAAAGAGAAGTTTTTTGGCTGGGCTATTCACTCAGATTGTTAGGTCATCCTATCTGATTTTCAAATATTATGGTATCCAGATCGTTTAGATCACGTGGATGGGAGTTCCTATGTGAATGACCAGTTACCTATCCTAGCGTGTTTATAAAAGAGTTACTCCAATATATTCAATGTCAATACTTCTGCAAACATGGTTCTCTCCCAATGAAATACTTGGGTCCTCTTTTGGGGGCAAAATTTAAGGACAAGTCTATTTGGAATCCAATTCTTGAGAAGATGGAAAGAAAATTAGCAGGTTGGAAAAAATTATATCTTTCCAAGGGAGGTAGAGTCACTTTGATTAAAAGCACTCTCTCTAATCTTCCTACTTATTTTCTTTCCTTATTCCATATTCCTGCTTCTGTGGCCAACCGTATTGCTAGACTTCAGAGAGACTTTCTGTGGGGTGGCCTAGGAGACGAGCCCAAATTTCATTTGGTTAATTGGTCTATAGTATGTTCTCTGCTCACTTCAGGCGGGCTGGGGATTAGGAACCTAAGAACCTTCAATGTAGCTTTATTAGGGAAGTGGTTATGGAGATTTGGGCAAGAAAGGGACGCTCTTTGGCGTCAAGTGATAGAGGTGAAGTATGGTTGTGATTGGGGCGGTTGGTGTTCTAGCTCTGTCTCTAGTCCTCATGGAGTTAGTTTGTGGAAAAATATTAGAAGAGGGTGGCACTCCTTATCTTGGTTTATTCTGTTTGAAATTGGAGATGGATCAAAAGTTCAGTTTTGGCTTGATCGTTGGTGTGGCTCTTCTCCCCTCACAGATCGTTATCCTGAATTATACAGAATTTGTTGCAACAAAGAGGCAAGTGTAGCGGATCTTATGAGGTTCACCAATGGAGTTCTCCATGGGGATTTTCAGTTCTGTAGGAGCTTTCTCAACTAGTCGCTAAGACCAAGCGTCCACGAGTTGATACTACTCTTGCTTAGTGGGAGGAAGCAGAGTTTTGTGCTGCAGAGGATGCTACCTATACTCACCGTCCCTCTACCTCATCTGCTCCATCTTCTTCTTCCTCTTCTAGAGTAGAGGCTACCTTACCTGCCATCCTTGATTAGCTCCAGCTCGTTTGTGATGCCATTGGAAAGATTCGAGATACTTAGGCTACCCATGGTGATTGTCTTAACCAGATCTCTGATGAGATGAGTCAGATGAACACTAGGATTGGATGTATAGCTCGCTGTTAGTCTCAACTTGGTGGGTTTGCTCTCTTTCTAGAGCATGAGTCTTCGAATGCTCCTTCAGATAATGGGGATGATGATTAGATGATGACCTCACAGTGATTTACCCTTTGTCCATCATGACTAAAAGGGGAAGTAGCTATGAGAGTAGTTAGACATAGTTGATAGGGGGAGAGTTAGGTAGTTTTAAGGGATATAGTGAGGATTTTGATGTATAGTAGAGGTTTTATCTTCCTACTTGTATCTTTTGGTTTTGTAACCATTTTACATACATTATGCTTATTGATGATATATATAATGATGATGTATGTTTCCTTTCTTCTCTATTTTAGCCTTAAATCTTCTCACATGTGTTGTCTCTTTTCTCACCTCTTACACGTGTCTTGATTTAAATAACTTGTCTATTTTTCACACATGATGCCTTGATTGATCTTGTTTAGTTTTCAGTTTTAAGACATGTTGCAAAGTCTTATTCATACATTGATTTCTCTTCTTGCAAAGTTTCTCAAAAGCCCAAGTATTAGAGTAGAATTATTTTTGTGTAAATCATGAGTATAATATATTCTAGGACATTCAATGTACTCTTGTGGTTTTGTCACAGATTGCCAAATGAGAAGATTGTTAGGGTCATATTTTTCATGTGTTGGCGCATCCTTTGACAAAACGCACTTTACTTGTAATTGAGTAGTTCTCAGTAGATTCTAGAATATCATGAAGTTTGTCTCTTAGCTATAACAAGTGGTATTATTGGAGACAAAAAGATTGCACAAAGAAACAAGTGAGAAAAGCTGAAAATAGTGAACCTCGATACAAAGCTTCTATCAAGAATTAATAAAGAACCTCGATACCTCTTGATTTATCGAGCTTTGCAAATCTAGTATTTTCAGATCTATTTTTCAACCCATGATGATTTGGACTTCTAGGATTTCATTCACTAAACTTCTAAGGGATATAAAAGGTCTATTTTAAGTCATTATGATATACAGAGACTCAATTAGAGAATTCATACACTTATTATGAAGCTCTTGCGTTCTTATGCGCTTTAGGGTTTTGTGACCAAGTGCTTCCTTCTCTACAAGTGTATTGAAGTACTTTGCATCCAACAACAAGCTTCAAGTTGCTAGGAGTTAGTCTACTGAGATCTGTACAAAGGATAGAAGTCACTACAAAATCAAGACCAATGGGGGATTGGCGTAAGGATTCAACTATAGGTTAGTACTTTGGAATAGGCCAGGTTTTGGGGTAAGATTCCTTGTACTTGTAATCTTTTGATTTTGATTAGTGATTCTTGAGAGTGGTAACTTGAAAATCAACCGGTGAGGTTTTTGCCTTGTGAGAGGTTTTCCCCATCAGTCAACAAATCACTGTGTCAGTTTACTCTTTGCTGCACTTTAGACTATTTGGTAATCTATTTGTGCCTCCATGATTTTACATGTAATTGACCTAATTAATCAACTTAGGTAATTTAATTAATTAATTGGGTCAATCTAGAACCCAACACTATTAATATAGGCTCTTAAAATTGTGGGTAACTTTTTTTCTTTTTGGGAGGAAAATTTGTGGCAAGATTCTAATGAAGAATTTTAATGTAGAATAGAATTTAAAATCAATTAAAAATGTATATTACAATAATGACGTTAAAATTGTAAGGACTCAAAAACTTATGCAGTAAAATTTACGAGGTTAACCAAAAGTTAAACTCCTCTAAAATGCACATGAAAATAAGATCTTTTTTCTCTCTTTTATTTTCTATTTATTGTGTAAATATGAAATTTGAATAGGGCAAGACTTAGGTACAGTAATTAGGTGTTGTTCCTTAGGTTCCTCTTCTAAAATTCAGTCATGTGGATTTTTTCTCATGAGATGAAAGCGTATTTTTTAGTTAAGTAGTCACTTAGCTGAATCTTTTTTTTTTGATAAGTAAGAGAGAGGTATATTCAAGAAACTACCTCATGCAAACAACATAAGGCAGACCAAAGATTACAGAGAAGGGAACAAACAAGAAAAAACAACAAAGCAAACAACAAACAACAAAAGCCTAAGGACAAATAAGGGAATTAAGGAACATAGGGAGAGAATCACTAGAGGTGAGTCCCCAAGCCCTAGACCAATCAAAGAGGGAGCCACTAAAAAAAGCGAGCAGCTGGTCATCGGATTTGTCCAAGTCCTCAAAAGTACGCCAGTTGCGCTCCCTCCAAATACACCACATTAGGCACGGAGGAACTAAATTCCAAATACTAGAGGAGTGCTTTCCCAGCCAATTCCACCAACTAAAAAGCGTATCTGCAACCGAACTTGGCAAAACCCAATTGATCCCAAAAGATCTGAACACCAAGCTCCACAACTTATAAGCTTTGTCGCAATGGAGAAGTAAATGATTTACTGTCTCCCCACTACAACGACACATAATGCACCAGTCAACAAAATCAAAGCCTCTACTCTGCAGATTATCCCCAGTAAGAATCTTCTCCCAAGCTGCATTCCAAACAAAGAAAGAGACGCGCGGAGGGGCCTTAACCTTCCAAACACCTTTCCAAGGAAAGATGATAGAAGGGGGACAACGAAGCTTATTATAGAAAGAGCGAACGTCAAAATTCCCCTTCTTTGACAACTTCCACCTCATGCGGTCTCCGTGCTCAGATTGAGGTAAATTTGAGCCTAAGGTGCGAAGGAAATCCTCCACCTCTCCCGACTCCCAATCATTTGGTTCCCTAATTAAACGAACATTCCAGCTTCTCTGAACCCCAGACCCCAAACTTTCAAGAGACGAGGCCACAGATGCCTCTCTATTAAAAGCAATCCCATACACAACCGGGAAGGATAAATGAAGTGGTAACTCCCCACACCACTGATCCGTCCAGAATTTCACCCTATCTCCCATCCCTACCTCAAAGAGAATGCATTTACAAAACACCTTCCAGCCTTTTCGGATGCTTCTCCATAAACCACACCCGTGGACACCCCTACCCAGCTTGGAAGACCAACCCCCCCACTCTTCCCCAAACTTCGAAGCTACAACCCTCCTCCAAAGACGGGTCACCTCCACCCCAAACCGCCACAACCATTTTCCTAATAAGGCTTTGTTGAAGGTCGTAACTTTCCTTACTCCCAAACCGCCATTCGCCTTAGGAGCACACACCTTATCCCACCCCACCAAATGAGCCTTCGAATCCCCCCACAAGAAGTCTCTTTGCATCTTCTCAATCTTCTTTGCCACATGAGAAGGAATGGTAAAAAGAGATAAATAATAAGTGGGGAGGCTAGCTAGCGTGCTCTTAAGCAACGTCAATCTTCCACCTTTAGACAAGTACAGCTTCTTCCACCCGGCCAACTTTCGCTTAATTTTTTCCAAGATAGGATTCCAAATAGAGGGGGACTTGTGAGAAGCCCCCAACGGCATACCAAGATATGTGAAAATAGCATAGGGGATAGCGGGTCCCCTTGACGCAAACCCCTCGTGCTCTTAAAAAAATCAGCTGGAGTCCCATTAACCAAAACAGAGAACTGGATAGTTGAAATACAAGTACGGATCCATCTACACCACTTCTCCCCAAAGCCCATTCTCTTCAAAAGATCTAGAAGAGCCTCCCAATTCACGTGATCATAGGCTTTCTCAATGTCAAGCTTACAAATAACCCCCGGATCCTTGCTCTTCACACGACTGTCAAGACACTCATTGGCAATAAGGACTGAGTCGAGAATCTGTCTACCTCCCACAAAACTGTTCTGAGACTCAGAGATAAGTTGATCTAGAACCAGCTTCAAGCGGTTTGCCAGAACCTTAGACAAGATCTTGTATAAACTCCCCACCAAACTGATAGGCCTGAAATCTCGAATATTAGAGGCATCATTCTTCTTAGGAATTAATGCTATGAAAGTAGCGTTCAAAGATTTCTCAAACTTACTATGGAGATAGAACTCCTCAAAAACTGCTAGAATATCTCTTTCCACCACTCTCCAACAATGGTGGAAAAAGGCCATAGAGAAACCGTCTGGACCTGGAGCTTTATCTCCAGCCAACTCATTGACAGCTAGAAGAATCTCCTCCTTTTCAAACCTCCTTTCAAGCCAGCCCCTCTCTGACCCGTTTATCTGATCAAACTCCAAACCTTCAGCAAAAGGCCTCCACTCCTCAGTCTCTTGAAACAAATTTTTGTAAAATTGAACCACCTGGGCCGCCACCTCAGACTCCTCCTCATAAATCACCCCATCCACCTCCAAAATACTTAGATGGTTAAACCTTCTACGAGAGTTAGCTACCTTATGGAAGAATTTGGTATTGTTGTCACCTTCCTTAATCCATAACATTCTTGATTTCTGTCTCCAGGAGATTTCTTCCAACGAAAGAAGTTTCTCTATTTCAGATCTCACCACAACTCTCTCACTTGTCTCTACAGTAGAGAGGCCAAACTCCCCTTCCTTGGCATCTAGTAATTTCAAAGCCTCAAGAAATTGAGACTTTTTGCGCCCGACATGACCAAACTCCGAACGATTCCACTGAATAATATCTTCCTTCAGAGCCTTCAATTTTTTGGCAAACACAAAACTGGGAGTACCAGTGAAAGAATGTCGATTCCACCAAAAATGAACTTTATCAGTGAACCCGTCCGTCTTTAACCACATATTCTCAAACCTAAAAGGACTTTTCCCCCTCGCCATTCCCCCAACCTCCACTAGAATAGGGAAATGGTCAGAAACAGGACGAGGTAAAATCCGCTGGACCACATCCGGATAATGCTCCTCCCAATCATGAGACACCAAAACTCTGTCTATTCTAGACATCGAAGGCTGTCCTGAGCCGCTAGACCAGGTATATCTCCCTCCCTCCAAAGGCAAATCAATCAAATTGAGGTCCTCAATAAACTCCGAGAAAAGTTCCATAGCCGGGGTGAGACGGGAACTACCCAACCGTTCACTTGGAAAACGGACAATATTAAAGTCCCTAATGCAGCACCATGGGTCGCTCCAACATTGCTGAACACCAACCAACTCGTCCCACATTAGCCCCCTCACATTGTTGTCAGTTGGGCCATAAACCCCAGAACACGCCGAGCAAAAGCCATCCCCCACCCCTTTCCACCGAACAGACACAGAAAAGGAACCCACCATGAACTCCAACCTCTCTAAAACCCTCCTATCCCACATCATCAAAACCCCGCCCGCCGACTGGTTAGCATCCAAAGCCACCCAATCCACATAAGGGCAACTCCACAAGCTGCCAACCATGTGTCTGTCCAAGCCTGAGAGCTTAGTCTCCTGGAGACAAATTACATCACACTTCCATTCCCGCAATAAATTTTTCACAATCAAACGTTTCCGACTGTCATTCAAACCCCTAACATTCCATGAAAGAATTTTTAAATTCATAATGACAAGAAGAACCCAATTGTAAACTTAACACAGCCGCCACCACACTACCTTCCATCATAGTTAACCGAGGATTGCAAATTCCTCAGCTCTCTCTTCCCTTTAGTCCTATTAATGACTGCTTTTCTAGAAACTAAATCTTTCCTGTTCAACACTTTGGCATCCTCTGTCTCCTTCTCAATCTTTTGTAACAAAGCAATACATAATTTCTCATGGCGACTCAGAGGCAGCCCCACCAGTTTACTAAACCCAGGAAGTCTGTTCTTCACCCAACTAGAAATATCCACCGTATTCATGCACTCCAATTCCTCACTGCCACAAATCAAGCCAGCTGACAAAGGCAGCCCAGAGGGATTAATGGTCAACAGCGGTAAGCTATCCTCTCCACCCAAGCCCAAATCCGAATGAATCAAGTCTCCCACCACCAAAGTACTCACCCCAGGGACATCACACTCAGCCATCATGGGTATCACCGCTACGCTGGGCTGATCATAATCCAAGGCCTCTATCTGCCTGAGATTGGCACTGCTGTCCCAGCCCCCTTCAACCCCAAAATTAACATCCATAGCCAACAGCCCAGCCCTTGAAAGACACCAAAAGAGACCAGACAGGAAAAGCTCAACCGATGACCGTGGAATCACCAAATCGGACTTACCCGGTGGCGCCAAGGGCTCATCGGAGCTGGTTCCGGCGAAGAAAGTACCGTCGGCCCCCAACGGAGGCTTGGCGCACCAGTCCGTCACCTCCAACTCAGAAACGCAGAGCTGGGGAGGATCAAAGGACTTACCCGGTGGCACCATGGGCTCATCGGAGCTGGTTCCGGCAAAGCAAGAACCATCGGCCCCCATCGGAGGCTTGGCGCACCAGTCCGTCACCTCCAACACAGTATCGCAGAGCTGGGGAGGGTCAAACACAGTGACGCAGTGCTCTTCACCAGTCAGTGAACTTTCGCCCACTTCAAAAATGCTTGGGCCCGAGAAAACTGAAAGAAGAGGAGACTTAAATGAATCTGGCTGTATTGGGCTTGTGACTAGGCCCAACCCAGATTTTACACCAGCCTTATAAGGAACTCCAGCCTTTTTACTTCCACGTGCAACCCATGTTAGGGCCCTTGGTGCTTCTATAATACAGTCCCTGTCCTCTGCCCGTGACACCCCACTGCACTTCGTATCTCCCCCTTTCCTTCTGTCCCAGAAGACTCTTCTGCTCCCTGTCCCATCAATCTCCACGAAAAGACTTCTTCCTGACCAGCAAGATCTCCTAACAACACTCTTCCACCCTTTTATATAATCTATTGAATTCAAATTGAAGGTTGGGCAACGTAACCTAGAGTCTACCTGATATTTTACACCTACCTCTGTCTCCTCATTAATGCCCAGCTCCTTCCTGTCCCCTCCCACCGCCTCCATCCTACCAGCCTTGCCCACCGGAGGTACCTTCACTTTGGCATCTTTAAATCTCAGGTTCACCCCCTTCTTCTCCTCTCCTACCTGTGACTTCTTCCCCTTGGCTGAGAAATCTAGTTGCTTAAGAGTCTTTCTATCCTCTATACCACCATGCAAGCCTTGGACAACTTCAGCAAAAGTTCTAGACTTATGAGTCTCCAAATTAACCCTCCGTTCCTGAGGAATAAACTTTGGGGGACCATAACCACCCACCGCATAATGGGAAGGGTTCAGCAGCTTTCTCAGTTCAAGACCAAAGGCCCTCCAACCAAGTTTCTCTTTACCAACAGGAATAATGATCGACCTCCTAGACCCACCAGCTTTGAGCTCAGTCAAAAGCATGAACTGACCAGAGGAATTGAAGCTTCTTTGAAGAGTAAATGCAGTGTCTCCTTCTCTGAAAATAAAAAACTGTTTGGAGCTCTTCCCTACCACAAGTTCTTCAATGCTATTCATCAGCCATAGTGCAGCAGTCTTGCCCAAGAAAACTGATCTCATAAAGAATTTGCCCCTCTCAAGAATCCGTAGCAAGAAAAAACGTCCCCCTTCCTCTAAAACTAACTGAAAAAATTTGGACTCAATAAAGAAACTGCGAACTCCCCCCATGGACTCACTTTTTTGAAACCTCACCAATTTCTCAAAGTAATTACGCTGAATTAAGGGCATAGAAAATTTAAAGTATACCCAAAAACCAAAAATTCCCCCAATAGTTGTATTTGGCTTGAAGGCCTTCCCATCACTTAGCTGAATCTTGAGAGAAGAACCTAAAAAACAGCACCTAAGGTATTATACCTAAGCTTTGTCTATTTGAATATTATGATAGTTATTAACTAGTATTTATTATGATTTTGTTTGTATAGAACTATATTCTAGAATTATATATTTATTATGATCCTATTTGTATAGGAACTAAATATTTATTAAATTAAAAAATAGAACTTTTAGCGACGAAAAAATTTGTCACTGTAGATCCATTTGTTTCCCGCCTACCCTTTTTATTTGGCGCCCTGAATTTAGCATACCCTAAATATGGTACTTTTTTGTGACGAAAAAATTTTCCTCACTAAAATTCGTCACTGTAGTTACATTTTGTTGTAGTATCATTTAAAGAGAATGACAAAGTTTGGCTACAAACATGGATGCAGCCTAAAGTTTCAACTTCCTCCAAGACACTAACATGTGTTATTATTTGCACATAACGCACTTAACCACACTTAACCCAACCAATACTTGTCATGTGCATTGCACATGTTAGCTTCTTAGAAGAAGATGAAGTCTAAGTTTGCAACTAAGTTTATAGCCAAACTGTTTCCTAAAGAGAATAAGATTACAAAATTTAATTAAAATAATAACATATAAAATTGAAAGGCCTCAAAAACTTATGTGACACAATGTTATGAAATCAGCCAAAAGTCAAACTTTGGTTTTATATACATAGTAGATTATAGATTAGTCATGGAATGCATGGAAAATTTTAACAAAATATTTTTTTTCTTACTTTTTTTTATAAATATAAAATTTGACAATTATGATAATTATTTATAAGCATTTAATATGATCGTGTTAGTATATAAAATAATCTACTCTACAATAAAAATAAAATACAATATGAAAAGGTTCTAAAGGAAGGTTTAAAACTCTAAATATATCATAGAATTTAAAATCAATTGACAAATATATTAGAATAATGATGTCTCAAAAGCTTCTGTAACAAAATTATAAGATGTTAATTAAAAGTCAAAAAGTTTTTGATTTTATATTATATTATATTATAGATTTGTAATTTTCCATGTTTAACTCTCTGTATCTCCTTTTAATTTCAAACTGTATTCTTTTTTCTTTTTTTATTGAGAAAAAATTTCCTTCCTTATTAATTCTAGTAAAAAAATCTATATAAAAAAAAAAAAAAAGGAAAACCATTTTTCTTGCAAAGACTAAAAACATTTAATTAAGTAACTTCCTTTATTACTTTTAACTTACATTCATTTAATTAGAAGAATAAAATCTACATTCATAAGGAAGAGGGGAACACTCTCCTTGTTCTGCCTTATGTTTTTTCATGAGGTAGCATCTTGACTATACATCTTTCTTACTTGTCAAAAAAAGAAAAAAGGAAGAGGGGAACACTTTTGCAGCAATGAAAAAGGTATGAAGAAAGTGTTAGTTTGCACAATCTCCATATCATTTGATATGGCTACAGAAACGATCTGAATGATAATAAATAAAATGACATATAAAAAGTTCAAGCTAGGAGTCCCATTCAAAGCTTTTGATGAAAGTAGATGGGTACTCCAATGAAAATCATTTTACATCTTATAACTTTGAAATAAGTTGTTGATTAGATTGTATATATGAGATTACCTTGAAAATTTAACTCAAGCAATCCAAATTAAGATTTTTTCCTCATCGAGATTAATTTATCAAATTCTATCAAATAGTAAATTAGGGGGAAATGATGCAGAAAAATAAAGAAGATATTTGTAGTCAGATTTCATTAGCAATAGTTACTGAAAAAATAAAAGATTTCTTAAGGACATTATAAAGGAAACGGAAGGTTTACTTTTTTTTTTTTGGTGAACGGAAGGTTTACTTTAAAATATTAATAGAAAACGAAATTGGAAAATAAAGTAGAAAAAAAATAAGGGTTGCCCGAAAAATTGTTGAAATTCAAAGTTACCAATACATGTTAATGAATTTAATAGCTTTGATCACTTTTCCTACGAGAGATGTCTCATCATGAGTTATAGGATGGTGTATCAATTTATCACTCTAATGATGTACAATTAGATCATACTTGGACGTATCTTACTCTTAGTCTAAAAGTGATCTCAGTCCTGTTATGCTACCTCATATTATGTGTGCAGCTGTAGATGTTAAGTCTCACCTATGAGTTGTTATGCTTAAAGGTTTCCTTGTTAATTTGAAATTGTTAAGAATAATAGTAAGGGTCATAATTAATTTCGTATAAAAGTGATTTTTCCAAATTAAAATGAAGGTAAGTAGGGAGGTGTGATATTCTCTATGAATAAGGATGGTCACATTAGCCTTTTTGTGCAGTTTGAGAGTAAATGCGAGTGCACCATTAGAATGTATTGCAGTCTTAGGAGTTTAAGAGTTGGACTCGAAAGTTTGTAATTGATATCATTATTAGTGGATTTAATATGGATTTAAGTAATCTGAATTGAACAGTGTTAAAATTTCATGTCTTATGGTACTTGTTATTTTATTATTTCGTGTGCTTTTTACAGGAAATTAGTATTAGAGTTATTGGTAATTGGGATCTGTGAGAGGTGAATGCAAAGTTCAAGGTAGAGTCCATTAATTAACAAAATTGATTTTGTTACACTGTCAAAGAAACCTTGTTGCAACAAAAATTGATTCGGGGGCTATATAGAAGATTAAAGAAATCAATCACCATGGCTGGTGATAAACAAAAGAATTTGAAATGAAGACATTTACTACTATTTATTTGAGTTTTGTAGCAAAGGTAAGTATAATGTTTTGAATGAAAATTATCAACAAGAATTATGAAAAAATATAAAGAAGACAGTATGTCAAAGTTTTTTTTTTTTTAATTAATTTAAAAAGTGTATTTGAAGAAAGAAGAAAGAAGAGAGAGTAGTATTAGTTGTGCAAGGAGGAAGGTAATAATATTAGGGTCATACTGATACCACAGATTCTCTAGATTCGATTTGATGTGTATTGTATGGACTTGTGTTGAATTCCGTATTGGATGTTTACTAGCTCAATCTAAGCTATGTAAGCGATTACAAGGAGCTTTAATTGTAACTTGACTAGATTTTTTTAAGTATAGCACAGATGTGACTAGAGATCTCTTTGGGTTGCAGCAAATGATATCAAAGCCAACCTGGTAATACCATGTGGTTTAGGGATGCTACATTGCAACAAGTAAGAATTTAAGCGGGAGAAATTGTGATACCCCAAATTATGTGGATTGGATGGGATGAGAGTGCTGCATCAAGATGCATTGACTGATTGAATTTGCAATTTTATATGAAGTAGAGATGCATCAAATTGGGTTGGACGATGCTTATCTATTAGCTTTGAAAGCTGACGCTAGCCTTGCTCAAAGTGGTGGAAAACAAATGTTGATGGTTGAAGGCAAAAGCTCTCAAAGCGGAGAAAGTAACTTAAAACCTAAAATGTATTCTAAATATCAACCTAAGTTAGCTCTAAAAGGTTTTGCTGGTGGACAGGTTGTCAAGATGGTCGACAATCTTTTTGTTTTTATGTATGGCCAAATTGGTCATCTTGCTAACTAATGTCCAAAGAAATGGTAGACGTGTATGTGACTTCTGGATGAAAATAATGGCAAAAAGAGTTGTTGATGGTATCATTCAACCTGTATTTAATAATGATGGGGTGATGCAAAGTTAGGAGATTGAATTGAAGAAGGTGATTGCTAAGTGATCCATCGAATACTTGTAATTCCTAAAAATGACTCAAATGAGGATTGACTTAGTCATAGCATCTTCAAGTGCACATGCAGGTCCCATGGAAAGGTATATTCCATTAACATTGATGGAAATTTTTTTCAGAACATCGTTCACAAGAAATGGTGGACAAGATTAAGTTGAGGATTGAACCACAAGTAAAGCCTTAACGAATAGTATGGTTTAAGAAAAAGGTAAAGAAGTAAAGGTAACTAGAAGATATCTTTGTTTCTTTTGAAATGGGAAATAATTGTAAAGATGAAGTTTGGTGTGATATTGTTGCCATGGATGTTTGTCATTTCGTCCTTTGGTGGAGCCTTGGCAATATGATAGGCATGCTATCCATGATGGCCTTAGAAATACTTATACCTTTAAAATTAGAAAGTTTCAATTTGTCCTTTTGCCAATTAAGAAGGAAAGAGCTCCTAAATCTTTCAAAGAGGAGGGTAGTAATTTTCATTTTCTTTTTCAATTTTAATATAAGATAAAAGTACTAGGGTGGTGTACATGTTGGTGGCTAAAGAAAAGAGGAAGCTTGTTAGTGTATTGTATAGCCTGCCTAACAAAGCGCACTATCTAATTAATCTAAAGGAGCATGAAGAATTGAATGGGCAAGTTATGGTCCTTGTGGAGATTTTGAAGAAGGGATATATTAGAGGAAACACAGCCCCTTGTGTGGTACCAACCTTACTCATGCCAAAGGAGGATGTGGCACTTGATAGATGTGTGTTAATAGCCACACCACTATCCAAATTATTATCAAATTATCTGGTCATATTACAAGAATTGATGACTTGTTCAAAAGGAATTTATTTTAAATTTGGATCATGAAATACTTAAAGTATATTAATAGTTAAGCAAGTTAAATCTGCGTTATGCTAATTGGGTAGCTTCCTTACCAGCAATAAACTTTTGTGTTTAAATTTGAAACATTAATGGATAGTGAAACCAAGTTGCTTCTTCTCTTTTGTAAGGAACACAAAGGGTTAGGGTTCCTTGATGATTCTTGATGATTGAGAAGCTATTAATTGGTGTCTAAGGCCTTAGGGTTTAGGGTTTTAGGGTTAAAGATAATTAAGGAGGTATTTAGGACTGATCTAGGGTTTTAGATGGATGGTGGATTGAATGAGTGATTGATGATTGCATGGGAATTCAACAACATTGAGCGAGTCACTATCTCCAATTCTTGAGACTTCTTCAAGGGAGACTCTACCTCCAAAGAAAGAGAACTAGATAAGAACCAAAACTCTTTGAGAAAGAGAGTCAATTTTGTACCTAATGCCTTTTTAGTTTGGCTAAAGAGACTAAATACTTCGGTACCGGTTAATACCAATGTATCATTTCAAGTTTATCGCTATACATATATAAGATTTGAAATTCACATATTTTATAATTCCAATTATTAATCTAAGCATATTAACCCATTGTATTAGCTCAAACATGGTTTATGACTCTTTTATTTATAATAATATTTTATTAAACTCAAAAACATAGTTTGTAATCAGTGATGAAATTGACCGTTTCATCTACGAATACTATAACATGCCATCTACGATGATTTGTCTTGATCATGGAAGTTGAGACTTTTAGTTGATTTGTTGGTGGGTCTTAAGACACATTGAATTGGACCACTATGAGATTGATTATCCAATTAAAAACTGTTACCTGAAAAATAAATCTCAAAACTTCTATTTTCATAGACTCTCAATCCTGAGAGGAGTGAGATCTAATCTAACAGTCAAAATCTCAATATGTTGGGTAACCACACATAATATTGAGAGAACACATATTCCCAGGATAGAATCCACAATCTCTTTCTATAGAGACATGAATTATCCCTTTGAGATAAATTTAATGGGAACCAGTTATTCAAGGTACTGGGCCTATCCACTTTAGTAAAGAGTTACTAAAGTTTATATTTAATGAAATTATATTTCATAAAATATATGAATAACTAAAAGATTAAACTGGAGACTTAAGGAATGAAATTGTGATTTACAAAGTGATAGTTTATTATGACTTTGTTCATTATGGATGTTTCTTGGAGGGTTCAAATGATATTATATTAGAGTCTTGAGATATACTTTATTAATAAGACCTAAAGTACAATTATATTTCTATAATAGTATTTGTTATATAATTAATTGTAACTCTGGACCTATCAAGAGTTGATGGAAACCCAAAGCTCATTGGAGCTAGAGTCTTATTTGTCCCTTTGGTCCTATCCCAAAAAGCTAACCCAATTAGATAATCAGTTGTTTATTTAGTAAGAGTTATTAAATAAAATAACTGCCTAGGAAATTAAAATGTACAAACGATTAAAAGAAGAGATAATTGTTTTCTCTGTATCATCTCTTGAACAAAGTTTTCCAAAAAATATAAAGAACGTACGTAAGTACTCAACATAGGGTGGTGGTGCTAGATATTTGTATTATATGTTGGAAAATAAAAGGTATTAGACAAAGAAACACAAGTATTAGGGGGTGGTGTTTGAATGGGGAAAACAATATGTATTTAAAGATAAAATGATCAAAGAAGGCAAGTGGAATTTAGACGAATATGTTGATAAAATGTAGAATGAAATGACTAATAGTGTTAAAAGAGTGGTTAAAGACATAATTAAAAAATCGAAAGGATATGGGTGATTGACTAAGAAGACTTGGTGGTGGAATAAGGAGGTTCAAGTAGCAATTAGGTTAAAGAGATAGAGATATACAAGCCTACCTAGATGTGGATAATGCTGCTTATGAAAATTATAAAGTGATGAAAGAGGGAAGCAAAAAATGTTGTTCAAGAGGTTAAATGTAAGGCTTATGATAAATTACATAGCAAGTTGGCAACAAAATATGGATAAAGAAAAATATTTAAAAACTTTAAGATGAGAAGAAATGAAAACAAGAGACATGAATGATGTATGGTGCATTAAATATGGAGATCAAAGAGTGTTAGTAAAGAAAAAGAGATGTATAAGTTAATTTGATTAACATTTTAATGATAACAATATAACATATTGGAGAAAATTGAGTAACCCAGAGGAGAATAGAAACCGTGGATTTCTTCAAATAATTAGGGATGCATTATGAATGATGAAAATGGGAAAGGGATTGGGTGAAGTTGCTATTGAAGTTTAGACGTGTTTGGGTGAAGTGGTTGTATTCTGGTTGACAAAATTTGTCAATAAGATCTTCAGTGTTAACAAATAACTAGTGAGTGAAGGATAATTACTTTAATACCTACTTACCAGAACAAGGGGGATATTCAAAACTATACAAATTGCTATGAAATTAAACTTACAAGTCACACTATTAAAAATTGGTAGAGAGTGACTAAACATTGATTAAGACATGAAACAACAATATCGGATAATCAATTTGGTTATATGCCATAATGATCTATCAAAGCAACCTATTTTCTTACTAAGACATCTAATGTAAAAATTTAGAAAGTCTGCAAAGATTTTAATATGATTTTTATCAACCTAGAGAAAATATATGATAGGTCTCTAAAATGGGAATGTGGTGGTTTTTAAAAATGAAATGAGTTTCTTTAGAGTATATTAAGTTGATTATATATATACATATATATATATATATATAAAATATAGTTGTAACTAGTGTGAGAACAAGTGAGTTCTTATATATCACTATGGGTTTGCATCAAGAATGAGTTCACTAAATGAGTTACACTCTCTTTGTACTAGTGATAAATGAGTTCGCTAAATGGATTCAAGAGAAATTCGTTGGTATCTACTTTATTATATAATTTTAGCGGATGAAACTAGATGATGAGTTAATGAAAAAATAGAAATTTGGCAAGACACTCTAGAATCTAAAGGTTTTCGATTAAGTAGAATTATAACAAAGTACATGGAATATAATATTAGCAAAAGTTTAAAATAAAAATAGAAAAAGATGATGGGGCGGTATGACTCAATGGTCAAGAGATATTAAAGAAATGAAACTATCTATATCTTGAATCAATAATTCATAAAGATGGGAAATTTGAAGATGATGTAAATTATAGGATAAGAGAAGAGTAAATGAAATGGATAAATGCATTAGGAGTATTGTATGATCGTAGAATATTTACTAAGTAAAAAAAGAAAATTTGATAAGACAACTATAACACCAATTATGCTCTATGTTACTAAAAGTTATACTGTTAAGAAGTAACATATTCATAAAATGAGTGTAACTCAAATGAGATGTTATGATGGATAAGTGGATACACAAAAAGATAGGATTGGAAAGAAGGAAATTTGATTAAAAGTAGGGTAGCCCTTATTGATGAAATGATGAGGATAATTGGTTGAGATGGTTTGATCATGTTTAGAGGAGAATGGTTAATACACCAGTAAAAAAGAATGAGTTATTTCAAGTTAAGGGAACGAAAAAAGGGAAAGGAAGACCAAAATTAATATAAGTAGAGTAGTTTTTTTTAGAGAAAGGAAAATGCCAATTAAAGAAGTATAAGAGACATGACTTTAGACAAATAAGAATGGGGAAAAAATACATGTATCTACTCTAACTAATCTAAAGAGAATCCATAGCCAATGCCAAAAATTTTTGGGATTAAGGCTTAGCGGCTGCTATAGTTGATGTCCTCCACCCCCAATTTAATATTAGCCTCACTACCATTAACCAAAAGATACAATTCTACATACTTAGTTCATGCATTATATTACATTAAATGTTCCAACTTATCACTCACATGAAATCCTAGGGGTTGCCCTAGTGATTCTTAAGTGTCAAGAGATCCATGTGCTTTTGAGTTTAAAGTTCCTAACCAACATCTTGGAACCCCCAAGAAATTCCGCCCTATAATTACCTAGTGTGTATGAGATGTATAAACTATATACAGGAGAATAGTCAAACAGCCGTAGATCTCTGTAAGGTGATTAGCAAACCCAAAAAAAAAAAAAAAAAAAAAGGCTTTTTACTCATGCTGCTAAGCAAGTTTTACAATTACTTTTTTGGAAAAAATTCTTGTCCATGGAGCATCCCCTCTCGGACTGCCGTCAATTCCCTTCAGTGTGGGAGACAAGTGCAGCTTGATTCTAGTGCAATCGAGTGTGTTTAAAGAGATTCTTTCCCCCTTCTCCCATTTAGATATAGTGATGATTTGGTCCATTAGAGTAGGAGTTTTTTCTATGGTAATGATACAGTAGATGTTAGAAATGGCACTGCTAAGGGTAGCACTAAACACTAATTTTGAGGGCGATTAATGTTTCTGCTCTAGGAGGCTAATTGGGAGAGAGAGATTAGTGTTTTTGATATAGGAGACATGTAATATGTAGCCCATATGGACAAAGAAATATGCAAGCATATAAAATAATGTCTCTCCCAAAAAGGGCTATCAAATTCTAAACACATAATTTAGAAGTTCTCAATTCTTTATGTACTATTGGACACATTTCAAAACTGTAATATTGCTTTTTTTATTTTTTGATAAGTAATAAGTTATATTGATATAAAAAAGGAACACCCTAGTACACAGGGAGTGAACAAGGATCAAGAAATCAAATACAAAAATTACAAGAGTCTAGGAAATCAATAAAAGAAGGGAATGATTGTTTTTGTAAAGCAAACAACCAACCCATTAAACTGTAATATTGCTCATTTGCCATAATAATTTATTCAACTATGACACTAACTATAATATATAGTATTGAATGTTGGGTTGTTAAAAAGTAATATATTTATAAAATGGGTGTAATTGAAATAAGAATATTAGGATGGATTTGTCCAAATACAAGGAAATATAGAATTTGAAATGAGGAAATTTTATCAAAAATAAGTGTGACCCCTATTGTTGAAAAGATGAGAGAGAGTATAGATGGTTTGGTCATATTCAAAGAAAAATGATTAATACTCCAGTGAGAAGAAGTAAGCTGATATAAGTTGAGTGGATGAAAAAAGATATAGAAAACAAAAAAAAATATCATTAATAAGAGTAGTAAAATAGAATATGTCAATTAAGGAAGTAATAGATAGTATAACTTCAGATAGAATAGAATAATAAAAAAGAATACATGTCGTTGACCCTAACTAGTCTATTGAGGATCCATAATCGACCTTAAAATTTTGAGAGTAAGGCTTGGTTATTGTTTTTTTTTTTTGATAAGTAACTTAGCAATATATTGAAAAAACACCGCCCCGTACATAGGAAATGTACGAAAGAGGCAAGAACGTCAATAGGGCTTGGTTATTGTTATTGTTGTTATCATTGTATTGTTATATATTTTATATAGAGCAGAATAATTTGTTTCTTTCTTCTTAATCAGGACTACTTGACAATCTCAATTTACAAATTGCACCGTTTGAACTTTCATCATGCACTCACAATGCAAGTCTAATTAATGATGTTATTTGTTAGTAGAGTAACACTACAACTAAGTTGATATTGACATGTACGTAAGACTGTAGAAGATATGAAGAAGTTATTTATCGAGATCAGACCTATTGAAGAGCCTAATAATAAGGAAGTTGTTTAACTTAAGGATATTGATAAGGCAATATATATTTAATTTGGTGCTTCACGATAAAGATTTGTCTTCTAAAGCATGTAGTATTGTCCACTTTGCATTTCCATCTTTTTAAAGTTGTTCAGAGCTCTTTGTCCACTTATTTTGAAGTTTGTTTACTGAAAATTGTTAATCACTCATTTTTGTGTTTGGAATCCCTAGCGTTGGGTTTAATGTATACATAACCAATAGTGTTTCATATAATTCATTTAGATTTGCATGATATTTTATGAAGAAATCCTTACAGTAGTGCTATGAATAGATTACTCAGGATAACAAAAGTGGATTCAATCAGGTGGAAGTGCAAAAGCATAAAGACCACTAGGCATTAAAGGAAGAGTTGAAGCAGCTATTGAAGCTTTACAATAAGCAAATGCAACTATAAAACTTGGGGGAAATAATATATTTAGATTATATTTAAGCTAATACGCACTAATTAGCAATATTACAAAACACAATAACCGGCTTATAGAAGTTTAAAAAAAGTAGCAGCAACATACGCTAAACCCTTGAAGGTGATATTAAAGTCTCTCTTTCTCTCTGACATAAGAATTCATTTTTTTTATTTCTTTTGGTAGTAGCTATAAGATTTCATAGTACTTTTTTCTTTATTTAATATTACATAGTATAATTTTTTAATCACTTCTTGGGTTTGTTCAGTTTTTTTTCTTAGAAATGATAAAATCCTAGTGATTGCATGAACTAAACGAAAAAGGAATGGACAATGACATATTATTCTATAAATAGAAAAAGGGTTTTTCTATAAGTAGAAAGATGTGTGAGAAAGAAAAAGAGAGAACCTGGAGCTGGCGTAATCAAAGAGCTTTCCAGTGGCAGAAAAGACCATGAGAGCAATTTCAGCATCGCAGAGAGTTGAGAGCTCGCAAGCCTTCTTAAAAAGCCCCCTCCTCCTCTTTGAGAAAGTCACCTGCCTTGCCGTTGTGTTGTCAATCTTCTTAATCTGAATTTTCTTTCTCGTCATTTTTCCCGGGTAAGTGATCAGACCCTTTGCATCAGATCAAACCAAATTATCTAAGTACAAACTTTTTTTTTTTAGCACAATGTAAGTACAAACTAGTATTTATAAATAGCATAATTTATAGTACAGATAGTATATTTAGAGAATAGTTCGTAAATAAATGTTAGAAATAAAAAAATAAATCTGTACGGAAGAGGAATAATTATCTTTGATAGCATCTCAATCAAAGTATCAGATCAAAATCGCGTCCTAGAGATAGCAAATCTGAAGTGCATTACAAATCTATTTTGTTCATAATTGTAAATCATGAACAAAATTAAACACGAAAAACAAAAGACAAAAGAAGAAAAATGAAAGCAACAGTTAAACTTAAAGAAAGAGAAATAGGATAAATTATAGACAGAAGAATGGGGGATAAAATTTAAATAAATAAATAAAAGATTCTTTAAAACTTAAAGAAATCAAAAACTGCACTTGCTCACCCAAAAAAGAAGTAAAATAAAAACAAAATCTAAGCACACCTTCACACAAAATGTCAATTAATTGAGCAGATCTTTTACAAGTCTTGTGGTTATAAAAGAGAGAGAGTATGTACTATGTAGAAGAGAGGAAAAAAGAAGAAGGAAAAGAAGTGTTAAAAGCACTGTGATTGTGTACAGTAAAGAAGACTTTAAGAAGAAGAGGAACGGTGAACCCTACCTTAGCTATATAGTACATCCAAGCTCATTGAGTTCGCAAATTAATTGCAACGGATGGTGCCAGATTTCCTATTTTCATCTTCTGCCTTTCTTTGTTTCGAAGTTATTGTCGTTTTTAATGCTGCTGTTGTCATCTCCCACAAAACCAGAAACGAAGCCACCAATGGTTTGAAGAGAGAGAAAGAGGGAATGACTGAGACCAATAGCTTTTACACAGAGAGAGAGAGAGAGAGAGAGAGAGTGACTGAGACAGAATGAACTAGGTTTCTATTTTGGGGGGGACCATTACTATAAGTTCAAGAAAATTAAGATTCCATTTATGGCCGAGCAAAGGGGCCGTCTGTAATTTCAGAATGAACATTTGTGGGGCATTCTAGGCATATGCATATATATAACCTATACTCAATTGCTTAGCCAAAAAATAAAAAAAAAACTATACTCAATTATTAATTTAAATATCACCTGTGTTTGGCACCAGCTTATAACTTTAGCACAATTTTAACAAAAAAATTTAATAAAAAACTAAATAAATTATTCCTAAATTGACACTTTAGTGTGTGATAATCACTCTATACGTACAAGTTTTTGTGTGGTGGAGGATAAGAGCTAGGATTCAAGTTTTCAAATGAAAGATTCATAACCATACACTTAGATTATATTAGAGTTGAATTTTTATCTCATATCGAATATATATATATATATATAGATTAATATAAATAAAGGTGAAATATTATTTTGATTTGCAAATTTTGTCAAATTTTTGTTTTTCATTTCTCGAACTTTACTAAAAATTTATTTTTTATCCCCAAAATTCACCCATATCAGTTCATGCAATGTTATGTAAAAATACATGATTATTACAGAAGTCATGTAAATTTAAACTATTACTATTTATTTTGTATTTAGTTTTTTTTACGTATTTCAAAGATGAAGAAAAAAAGTGGATGATAGTCAATGTATTTGAAGAAAAAGAAACAATTTAAAAAATAAAAAATAATTGATATTTTAATTAAAAATAATGTAAAATAGATAATTTGATATAAATATTTTGAAAAGTGAAAGAATAAAATAGAAAATATAGGTTCTTATGTTAAAATAACAGAAATTTTTGCACAATTAATGCAAATTTTCTAAACTTTATAAAGAATATTTTTCAATAGTTTATAATCAAAAATAGAGGAAAAAAATTTTCAATAATTTAGAATAAAAAAGAAAACTTTTTGAGGTTTAACTATAGAAACTGAAGTATTTTTAATAATTTTAGGACAAAAAGAACATTATAATAATTTAAAAATAAAAAATAAAATCTTTTTAAATTTAAAAATAAAAAATAAAATTTTAATATAATTTAAAGACCAAAATAATAATTCAACTTATATAATAGGAAAACATTAAAAAGTTTTATTCCTATGCATTATTTTATATGTTGAGGATTGTTTGCCGTACAATTGCCATGCCGTCAGAAATCATGACATGTTTGTACCCTCGTACGTGTCATGTCTCCCACCCCTCTAATTCTTGCCTTATTTACTTCTCGTTTATTGCTTTTTTTAGGATTTCCCATTTCATGATTTTAATTTTGTAGTTACTCTGTTACTTCGTCTTCTTTTGCTTTTTTTTTATTATATATTTTTAGATAAATAGTTAAATGCTATACGTATGCACTGACTGTACGATTCTTATTACCAAAAATAAATAAAAAGACAATACGATTCAATTTCATTTCATTTTATCTTTTGATTATTTTCTCTCTCTCTCATCAATGTTCTTTTATGTTTGTTTAGCTATAGCTTATTTTTTGTTAACTTATTTTACTATTCAGCTTATTTTTGCTACTATTTATTGGTCTCATTACACTTTTGGTACTATTCATAAGTCTCAGTGTACTATTTCAATTAACATTTACATTTATTTACAATACTTTCAGTAAAAAGTTTTCAATTTCAGCAAAATAAATAGATCCCAAAACAGATCCTAAGTTTATTTCAGTTTGCATTTGGCATTGATGAAAGTTGCCGACTTATTCCACTATTCAACTTATTTTTGTTACTATTTATAGACCCTATTACACTTTTTGATATTATTCATGAGTCTTACGGTACTCTTTCAGCTAATTTTTACCTTTATTTACAGTACTTTCAGCAAAAAATTTTCAGTTTCAACAAAATAAGTGGATCACAAATAAGCCCTCAGTGATTTTTCTAGTCTAAATACTACTTTCAATGTTTTTCCCTCTTTTTTTGGGGAGCACAAAAAACAAGGGTTATTTGAAATTTAACTTCTGTTTTTAAACCCCACTATAATATGGCAGGTAAGAAAAATAGGTTAATTTCTAATTTCTTCTTCTTTTGTTTGATATTATCATAGAAAAAAACTAGATTTTTCTAATAGTCTTGTTAGGTTAGTTTTATGCATGAGATTCATAATAGTCTTATCATATATATTAATAGCAAGTTGAATATAATGTATATTAAATTTACTGCTATCAAATTATAGTGATCAAATTGACAGTGACATTAAAATAATACTTTTGCTTTAAATAAATTAAACATAATTGGTACTAACTGAAGCCCTCAAATAAGTGGGATAAGTTGGCGAGCATGGGTCGCAACTTATATAAGAGTCTAGATGAGTATTTTCTAGGCATGTCTAGTTGTTAGGGCTTACAAGCACAAATGCTCAATTGTCAACAAAACACCAACTCTAGGATCTATGAGTGTTTTAATCTATAGCATCCCTTGTTTTCATTTTCTCTGGGCAAACCTAAATTGAATCAAGAGAAGATTTCGTCTCATTTACTAGTTGGTTTATGAGGTCATGCGGAATGTTGGCTTTACAAAGCCTTGACAGAAAGTTTAACAAAATATTCATAAGAAGGAGAGGAAATGAAAATTTTATTAGACAAAATTTCAAACTCATAAATAAAGAGATCAAGATACTACCTTGAGCACTCTCTACAACTTTTTCTCTTGAACACTTTCACACCACACCACTACCTCATTTTAAGGGGTAAAGTTACAAGAGCTGTCATTAATACAATGAACCTTTATTTCATAATAGAAAATTTTTGAAATGTAAAAAACTCAAAGACACATTTGTTATGCAATGATAATAAACACAAACAGTTATGGAAAAACAAGAGACACAAATGTTATGCAATGATAATAAACACAAACAGTTATGGAAAAACAAGAGACACATGAGATCGAACATCCCCATGCTACTCTCCTACTGCTCAGCTATAAGTCTTGTTACCATCTCCTTCTTTCTTTTTTTTGAAAGGAAGCCCTGTTACCTTACTTGCATGAGATAGTGAGAAAGTGAATACAGTTCAACCACTAATTCATGTATAAATTTCTGTGCTCATGTCTTGCCTCATGAGATTCATATAATCAAATATACTTTCTTTTAACCACATTTATTCTCGACTTCAGATGGTGCAGGAACTAGGCCTATATTAGTACTCAGTAGTAGCAAGCGCAGAAGTGTATGGGCAAGATAATGGACCCAAAGCATAGCTGCAGGGAGGCCAAGATCCTTAGCCACATCTAAGCTCCAGGAAATGAAAAGGATCGTTTATAAGCCCAGGAACGGTTTAGCTCCATTCCGTGTGGTTTTTAACCATGTAACTAAGGCCTTTGTTGGGAATATTTATGTGTAAGTAAGTGGTGTGATTAATGGTTGCAGTGACAAAAACGACAAGTTAATATAACATTGTTTTGACTCAGTTTTTAAATATGATGATGTTCTCATATAGTGTTATATTAAATTGTCACAAAGTGTGACTCTTCCCAAGGTTTTTAATTGTTTAACTTTATAATATTTATAACTAAAAAGCGTGTAATTCAATTGATATTTTTTTGGTGTTTTTAATAGAAATATCTAAGATTTAAATTTCATCATACTTCTTAAGATCTGCAATTCCAAACATGACTGTGTAATGGCTGTAATGGTGTTTGGAGCAACGATGTCTGTTGGCCGCGGTGAGATAAGATGGCAATGAATGTGTATTGAGAGCTCCCCATTATAGGCAACGGCGTAGCCATAAAGCCCAAGTTTTAGTCCATGTCTTGGCGCTTGAGCTAAAAATGCCACCAATTGTGACAGGCTCATCTGTGATATTCTGTGATATTACCAGCTTTGAACAGAAAGTTTGTAAGGAAATTGTTGAAAACTATAAAGGCGTTTGCCAGTCTTTAAGGGTTAACGTGTCCTTGGCTTGGAAAAGAGTCCAGAAAACATGGGCTATTATGTTAGGGTTTTTTTTTTTTTGTTTTTAATGGGATATATTATATTAGTATTTGCTAACTATTATAAGATGAGTAATGCTAAGGATAATATCATAACATTTTTTTATAAAAGTTTAGCAGTTGACAAATTTTTAATGATTCTAATCTAAATTTATCATTGGCATCATTTTATTAGAGTAATTACTAGGTATTCTTAACGCATAAAAAATGATGCTTCATTCTCTCATATTTATAGTAAGGTCTATTAATGAGATCTATTATAAATGTAAGAGAAATGAGCACAATTTCTTTATATTTCGAGAATATCTAAGAAATTTTTATTTTATTATTACTATTAACTACTTGTTAAGACTACTTGTCATCTTGACGGTTATAATTTATAAAATATTTTGTGCAAATTTTGGAGACTTTTGACTAATTGTTATAAGATGCTATTTGCCCGCCATTACCACAAAATCCACCTAGAGCAACATGCTCCTAGATTCGGAGGACTGCATGGACTTTTTGCGTTTTAAAGGTTTAAGGGGTAGCACGGTCCTCCTTTAACTAATTATTTCCCAATGCAATCTCACTTTTTGCACTTTTTGTTTCTTTATCGACTTATAGTTTTTTTTTTTTTAAAGGGTTCGGTTAATATATGTCTTTAAAATATACATTAATCATCCATAACAAGAGACTTTATAAAAAATTGAAAAAACTGACAATTAGTTAGTTACTTTTTTATTTTTTTATAAAAAGTTTACTAAAATACAAAAACAACTTATTTAACTGAAATTAAAAACTTTTTATTGAAAGTGCTATAGATAAAACTAAAAACTAGCTGAAATAGTACAATAAAACTCATAAATAGTAGTAAAAGTAAACTAAGGGTCTGTTTGAAATCCACTTATTTTGCTAAAACTGAAAACTTTTTGTTGAAAGTACTATAGATAAAGATAAATGTTAGTTGAAATAGTATAGTGTGGCTCATTAATAATACCAAAAAGTGTAGTGGGACCTATAAATAGTAGTAAAAATAAACTAAATAGTAAAATAAATTGACAAAAAATAAGCTAGCCAAACAAACATTAAATAGTAAAAAAATCTTTTCATTTTCAACCAAACCAAATGCAACCTTAGGAAAGAATTTAAAAAAATTAAAATTAAAAATCATTCCCTTACCCCCAAAAACAGAAAAAGAAAAAAAGAGCAATACAGCTAGCTCTTTAGCCAAGCAGGTATAAAGGTCATTTTGATAGCTACCCATTAGTCATCAATCCATCACACACCGAGGGTAGCCGACATTTACATATTTATGGTTTCAATTTCCAATCAGAAACATAATTCAGCTGAGTGCAGAGCACAGCACACTCTAAACATTTAGATAACAAGAATATTCCATCGAGACACAAATAAAAAGTGGTGTATATATTACATCATTGTAGAATGGGAAATTTTTAATCAATTGCAAATTCCCATGTGTACCATCAAAATCATGAATGTTTGAGAATTGCTTATTTATGTAACTTATTTACTTAGTGTGAAGCACAAAAAAAAAAAAAAAAAAAAAAAAAAAAGCAAGCTAAAAGCTAGCTTAATTTTCAAATAAATAAAAATAAGATTATTTGAAATAAAGTTATGATGAAAAGTAGTGTAAGACCAGCAAATAGTAAATAATTTAATAAAAAAACTAATTTTTAATCGATTGTCAAACGTACACTATAATATGTTCAAAATAATTATAATGTGTCACGTACTACTTAGTAGGTCCCACTGTCATTATTCAAAACCAACGAAATATTCCAAATGTCATTGAATAAAAATGACAAAGTATACTTGAAAGCCAATCACGTGCCAATACATGTTAATATTTTGGTTTAAAGTGTCATAAATAGTCTAATTAAATGCTACAATGTGTTATTTTATATTAAGACAATTTGGCTAATCAAATAGCAATGTACATGTGTGTCTCTTTGAGAACTCCCTCCATTTAAATTATGAAACATGTCATCAATCATAGTCAATCATATGTCATTAAACCTTCTCAAAATTCTTATAAATAGAGACTCCCATCGATCTTATATTATGACATTCATAAGTCTCAAAACTTTGCTAAAATCAAGCTCTAAAGCTTGTAAGAACTTCAAGGATTTCAACTATTGAAGGTCTGTCAAATTCCAACTCCAATGCCATGAAGAACTTCTACATCAAAATCTTCGAATACCAAGAACATTAATCCCCCCAAGCCTTAAAGTTCTACAAAAATCAAGTTTTGAAGTCTCCAAGAATTTCAATAATTTCAAGTTTTGAAACTCTATCAAATCAAGCTCCAAAGCCCTGAAGAACTTCTACATCTAGATATTCGAATTTGATGGACATTCATCCAAGTCATCCTTCCAACTATCAAAGTTCTACTGGAGTCAACTCAAAGCCTCTAGAGACTTCAAGAACTCTATTCCATCAAATTCCACCACAAATCTTCAAAGACGAAGAACATTCAAATTACATGAAGAATGAGAAATCTCTAACAAGCGCACAACAAGAGATTCATTGCAATTCCATTCCAAAGGAGAAGACAGAGAAGAGAATTCACCTTATTGGCTATAATGATAGTGATTGAGCTAGAGACATGGATGATAAAAAAAGAGTACTATTCTATTTGGGTGATATTGCATTTACATCGACTTCTAAGAGTAAAGCTGAGTATGTTGCTATTACCTCTAGTGTTTGTCATGCAATTTGGCTTTAGAAGTTTGTTGAAGGAGTTGCAAAAGCTACAAGAAAAAGCTACAAAGATATTTGTAAACAATAAATTAACACTAACTCTTGCAAAGAATCTAGCCTTTCACTACCAAAGCAAGCACATCAATACAAGGTATCATTTTACTTGAGAATGTATTGCTAGAAAGGAAGTTCAACTTGAGTTCCTGAAGTCACATGATCAGGTTGCAAATATCTTCACTAAGCCACTAAAGTATGACACCTTCTACAAGCTACAAGCCTTACTTGGAGTGATAATGAAAACAAGTTTAAGGAGGGACATTAGAAATTAAACTTGTTTTTAATTAAAATTTCATTAATAAGTGTGAGTTTAATAAGTTAAATAAATTGCAACGAATGCATGTGGGGGGGTTTCTTGAAGTTATGTCTGGGATTTTATAAATATAAAAGTTTAGAAAATAAATGTAGTTGGAATTAAGAGGATAGATGGTATAGCATATATAACCGATGCGTCAGAAAATTTCAAAGCAAAAGTGAAAGAAGAGAAATACAAGTGTTTAGGAGTTCTCTTACACTTCCCTCTCCACACTCTCTCCCCTTGTGGCCTTGTGTGTGCTTTGTGATTGAGTTACTTTCTTTGAGTAGCGTGAGTGTTTGGGAGTGCAAGTGAGAAAAGGGCCACTAATTATTCCAGAGTAATCCAGTGTCCACTTCTCAAATGTACAGTCAACAAAGTCATAGCAGCCACCACGCACAGAGTTCTCCTTTAGCGAGATTTTGTTCTATTTATGGGTATGTGAGCAGTTTCAACAAAGAATGGTTAACTGATTCCTGTAATAGGATCGTGTAAGAGACTTAGACACTCGACATGCAAGAACTTTTTATAAATCTGACGTATTGTCTTATTTCCAGAGCAACATTCATTAGCTGCATGAGCTTTGGTTTACACAAACTTCTCACAAATGGAGACCTACCCTTACCAAGATCAGCACCATTCTGTCCACAACCTTCATTCAAGTAGAAACTGCCTGGTATTTCTAACCCCCTGCATATGTGAATCTCGTGCATAACCTTTGTGCAAAGTTGATTTAGCCTCATTTCTAAGGAATTAGCAGGCATTCTAACCATGTCTAAAGGGAAATTTTAATAATAGTCATAAAAGCCCTCAACTTTTGTTTATTGGGTTAAGGAAAAGAGAAATTTAAAGGAAAAAAAGTTTCAGAAGAGTGGCAGTCCTGTTTATAAAAGAATGCTGGGCATTTTCAATAATCCATTCAACGCGTGAAGCATAAAATGCACTTTCTGTTAGCCAAGCGATAAACATTTCTGCATTAATATTGTTATTTACCTTAAAAATATGAGACATGCAAAAGGCTAATATGCTCCTGTAGGCATGTACTTCATCTTGCATGCTCATAGGGGCACGAATGCCTCCACAACGACTGTGGCCAATGACTTAAATGTTCACAACCTGCAAAAGAAATTATCCTTTCACCATTAAAAAAAGAAAAAGAAAAAAAAAGGCAAACCCTCCTCAAGATTTGTTGCCGAATAGCTGCCCATTTTGTTTTATATTTTAGATGCTAAACGTAGAATTATCTAGTCATTGAATTTATATTCTTTAACTTTTCAAGAAACTTATCATTCAGGAAATTGACATATTGGTATGGTTATGATTTGATAAATACTTTATGTTTAAATTCAGATTCTTAAACTGTTTCTAATAAATTTTTGAAGGAGAGATATACTTTCATTTCTGAAACTTGTTTTCCAAAACACAATTTCATTCTCTTACTCGAATTTATACTTTATAGTTTTTGTAGGACTTTGGACTGTACTTCTCCATAATCATTATTTGGCCCTGGCACCCTATTTTTATAATGACATTTTATTTCCAAGTGCTTAGCGAATTATTATGTCACCTTGGCCACCATCGATAAAACATCATACATGAAACGGCATCTAGGATACATAAGTTATGAAACAAATTAAGAAGCCTATGTGCTAGAATTCTAGGCACAAAATACATAACTCAAGAGAATTTACAGCAAATTCTAATGCCACATTTATTTCTGAGGGTCCACCCTGCAAAAGCAAAGAAGGAAAAAAAGGAAGGGTAGAAAACTAGAAATACTTCGTGGCCTCAATTTTGTCTACTGAGAAGTAGACATTCAAAATAAATGAAATGCAATGTGATACGCACCTCAAATGGGGGAACCAAATTAGCTACCTTTTGGACCATGAATGCTTCCCCAGGATGACTGATCAGGGGCAAACCCTTGAGTCCGCACAAGCAATTATCATGAACTGTACTGGAACTCAGTTTTAATAGGCCGTATATCTATTCTCATTTTCAGAAATAAATTGAGCCAAAAGCCATAGTTTATCCATCCAAGATGTTCTTAACATTTGTGTAACAAGTGGAATAAATTATTTGGGAAAGGATTCCCTCCCATTTAAATCGTCCAATTTCTCTAAACAGAATATCACTTCTCTAAAAATTCATGGAAATTAATAAGCATGCTATTAGGCTCCCCCCCCCCCCCCCCCAAAAAAAAATCTAAAGAATTTCATAGTTCACATGCAGAATTCGAAGAATCAGAGATGTTGCAATTGTGCCCTAACTTTGTGTAATGTCATTATTTCCAAGAGGCATTAATAACCTTTCTCATTCCAAAGTACTAAGAACTAGTGAAAACCCTTCATGGATCAAGTTTTTGTTTCTATTTTTAGTGATTTGAATTCAATTTTCTATGCCCCAAATGAGAGGGCAAAAAAAAACCCTTTTTCCTCTATTTCACGAAGAACTTTAAAAAAAGGGACTTAAAAAAGTCATTGACATTTGATTTATAAGTCTTAGCTAGCCCTAACATGTTAAACGAAAATTTTGATGAGTTTACTTGATAGTGAATACCAAACTACACACATATGATGCAGGTTTGATTTTTTTTTTTTTGATAAGTAATAAGATTCATTGAAATCAAAAAGAGAGGAACACCGAAGTACACAGGGAGTATACAGGGGTGAACAAATCAAAAACGAACATTACAAAAATCAAGTAAGTCCAAAATAGAAGAAAAATGATGGTTTCTCCACACAGAAAACCAATCAAGTAAAGTTCTAAAAAAAAGAAGCTTGAGATCAGGCATGGAACGCTCCTTGTCTTTAAAACACCGATTATTTCTCTCCTTCCAAACACACCACATCAAACAATGAGGAGCAACCATCCAAAGATCTCCATTACGATGGCGACCAAAATGACCTTGCCAGCAAGTCAAAAGCCCAACAACAGAGGAAGGCATAACCCAACAAACTCCAAATAACCCAAAAACCATATCCCATAACTCCAAAGCAATCGGGCAATGAAGGAAAAGATGGTCAATAGATTCACTATTACACTTGCACATGAAACACCAGTCCAAAATGCAAACCTTTCTTTTCCTTAAGTTGTCAATAGTCAGACATTTCCCCAAGGCTGCTGTCCATACAAAGAAAGCCACTCTAGAGGGGATCTTCTGCTTCCAAATGCTTTTCCAAGGGAAAAACTGCTCACTATGGCCAACAAGAAGATGGTAGTAAGCACTGACCGTGAAACCCTTACTCTTACAAGGCGGCCAACATCTCTTATCCTCCCCGATCCCCCTTACAGGGTTGCAATAAATGGAATTGATGAAACTCCTGAAAGCTTCCAACTCACGGTTATGAACCCCCCCACAAAACTGAAAATCCCAATGGAGAACTCCATTGGTGAACCTCATAAAATCCGCTACACTTGCCTCTTTGTTGCAACAAATTCTGTATAATTCAGGATAACGATCTGCGAGGGGAGAAGAGCCACACCAATGATCAAGCCAAAACTGAACTTTTGATCCATCTCCAATTTCAAACAGAATAAACCGAGATAAGGAGTGCCACCCTCTTCTAATATTTTTCCACAAACTAACTCCATGAGGACTAGAGACAGAGCTAGAACACCAACCGCCCCAATCACAACCATACTTCACCTCTATCACTTGACGCCAAAGAGCATCCCTTTCTTGCCCAAATCTCCATAACCACTTCCCTAATAAAGCTACATTGAAGGTTCTTAGGTTCCTAATCCCCAGCCCACCTGAAGTGAGCGAAGTACATACTGTAGACCAATTAACCAAATGAAATTTGGGCTCGTCTCCTAGGCCACCCCATAGAAAGTCTCTCTGAAGTCTAGCAATACGGTTGGCCACAGTGAGAGCCAAGACAACTACTAGTGAAAATGGCTGAAATTTGTGAAGTACAAGTCTTGAATTCTCTTTGGCGGTGATGGTTAAGATAATACATGCATTTTATAGGTCAAGGAAGACTATGAAATAGAAGAACAATTTACCCTAGAAAAATTCAATAAAAAGAAATAATAAAAGCACAGTGGGATCATATTATATTATGAATTATGATATCATTTTTCCCAATTTGTAGCAAGAATCTGTATTCCAAAATTATAGGAAGCACACAAGTCTTATTTGATGGAGCAAGATTTACTTGAAAGTATACATTAACAAATTTAGACCTTAAACCAAGTGTACTCAAAAGCCCCATTCTTGATAAAGAAATGTGAAGGCGGACATGTAATACTTCAAAGGCAATCACACATAGATAAACAAACCTATTGCAGAATTGTGATTCAATTTCATGCCCTGAATTGTCATCAAGAACTCGAACTATGCAACTTAAAGCAAACCCTACAAACATAAGCACAATTGTCAAAGTATAAATATATATGTTGTTTGAGGATTACCATGTCATCGATATTGGAAGAAATTACTGGAATTACTAATACTTTTGCTGCTCTTCAAGCATCTGAGTTCCAGTTCATCTTATGCAAATTATCAATAGTATGTCTTGCCAAGATCGGTCTCTACTGTACACGCAACCTTTCCCATCACCTTCTACTTTATTTTCCATTGAAACAAATTTGATTTATCCATAAACATGATTTAGCATCCAAAATTTACCACATACATACTCTCTTTGAATCAATTGATGGAATAAATTGGTCTTACAGAAACTTAATGTTGTTTAAACACTAAAAACTGTTGTTTAAACAACAGTAACAAATGGGTCCTGAATCTATCTCAGATTTTTTTTCAAGGGTGGCTTATGGTCATTAACTCTTATGGTGAGAACTTGGATGATGTCCGTGTGGTAGAAAAATTCCTACGGTCATTAACTTCTAAGTTTGACTATATCGTTGTGGTGATTAAGGAATCAAAAGACTTCAAGTCAGTGACGATTAACCAGCTCATGGGATCATTACAAGCCCATGAAGAAAGGCTCAATAAGAAGAAGCAAGAACCTTTGGAGCAAGTCCTACAAGCAAAGCTCACCTTGAATGAGAAAAGGTGGCTTGAAAGTAGCCAAAGAGGCTGAGGACGTGGACGTGGTAGAGGGAGAGGATCTGGAGGATGAAATGGTCAAAACTCTCCCAATTATAAAGAGGGGTCAAATTTCACAATCCATAAGAGATCATGGAAGATGAAGTTTCTCTAGACCATACAGAAGAAGGTACAATAAGTCTAACATTAAATGTTATAATTGTAAAAAAATATAGACATTATGCTTCTGAATGTAAAAATGCCACTGACATTGTGAAGCAAATGGGATTCACCGCCCTCTAACAATTCCTAGGTCACCAATGGTGTAGCAAAAAGAAAGAATCGTTCAATTCTTAATATGGCCAAAAGCATGTAGAAGAGCAAGAAAATGCCTAAAGAATTTTGGGTTGAAGCTATAGATTGTGCAATCTATTTGTCCAATTGTTGCCCCACAAGAAGTGTACAAGAAAAAACCCCACAACAAGCTTGGAGTAGGAAGAAGCCTACAATTTCCCATCTTCGTGTGTTTGGGAGCATTGCATATGCACATGTACCAGATTAAGAGAGATCCAAGCTAGATGATAAAAGGAAGAAGTATGTGTTCATTGGCTATGATCCAAGCTCTAAGGGCTATAAGCTCTATAATCCGAGCACTAGAAAAGTCATTGTTAGTCGAGATGTGTAATTCAATGAAGAAGACACATGAAATTGGAGCACCCAAGAAGAAGAGAATTATGATTTCTTTCTTCTATCTGAAGTGGAAGATCAAGGGAATGAAGTTCACGAAGAGCCTATCAGTCCACCTCCATCACCAACAGCATCATCTCCCATTCATGAAATTCCATCATCATCGTCATTACTAGAAGGAAGTTCTAGTGAAAGACCAAGAAAAATGAGAAGTCACTGGGATCTTTATGATTCAACAGAGATTACAGATGGTGCAACACTTTTTTGTCTGTTTGCTGATTGTGAACCTATAGGATTTGAAGAAGCAGTGCGAGACAAAAAGTGGAGAGATGCTATGGACGAAGAGATCAAGGCAATAAAGAAGAATGATACATGGGAGCTTGCAACTCTTCCAACTAGAAAGAAGTCAATTGGTGTAAAATGGGTGTATAAGTTGAAGAAGAATGCAAAAGGAGAGGTAGAGAGATACAAAGCAAGATTGGTGGTGAAAGGCTGTAGTCAACGACAAGGTATTGATTATGATGAGGTATTTGCCCCAATTGCTCGTTTGGAAACTATACGATTGCAAATTTCTTTAGTAGCTCAGAATCAATGGAGAATTTTCCAAATGGATGTAAAATCCGTATTTTTGAATGGCTACCTTGAGGAAGAACTTTATGTTGAGCAGCCTATAGGCTATGTTGTAGAGGGGTAAGAAGATTAAGTTTTGAAGTTGAAGAAAGCTTTATATGGCCTGAAACAGGCACCAAGAACTTGGAATAGTAGAATTGAAAAATATTTCCAAGTTAATGGGTTTTCTAAATGCCCACGTGAACATACACTTTATTGTAAGGTGCATAAAAATGGAGATATCTTAATTGTTTGTTTGTATGTAGATGATTTGATTTTTACAGGCAACAATCCAAGTATGTTTGAAGACTTCAAGAAAGCAATGACTAAGGAGTTTGAAATGACTGATATTGGACTTATGGCCTATTATCTAGGCATTGAAGTGAAGCAGATGGAGGATGTGATTTTTATTTCCCAAGAAGGTTATGCAGAGGATATTCTCAAGAAGTTTGAGATGTTAAATTTCAATCCAATTAGCACCCCTGTAGAATGTGGAGTGAAGTTATCAAAGGATGACGATGAAGAGAAGGTTAATCCAGCATTCGTCAAGAGTTTGGTTGGAATTCTCAGGTATCTAACATGCACAAGACCAGACATTCTTTTTGGCGTTGTACTAGTTAATCGTTACATGGAAGCACCGACGATGACTCATTTGAAGACTACCAAGAGAATTCTTCGCTATTTAAAAGGTACACTAGATTATGGACTATTGTATTCACCCTCTAAAGATTTTGAACTTGTTGGCTACAATGATAGTGATTGGGTTGGAGACACTAATGATAGAAAGAGTACTACTAGTTTTGTATTCTATACGGGTGATACTGCATTTACGTGGACGTCCAAGAAGTAGCCAATCGTGACGCTTTCCACTTGTGAAGCTGAGTACATTGTTGCTACCTCCAGTGTTTGTCATGCAATTTGGCTCAGAAATTTGTTCAAGGAGTTGCAAATGTTGCAAGATGAAGCTACGAAGATATTTGTGGACAATAAGTCAACACTAGCTCTTGCAAAGAATCCAGTTTTCCATGACCGAAGCAACCACATCGACACAAGGTATCATTTTATTCGAGAATGTATTGCAAGAAAGGAAGTTCATCTTGAGTTTGTGAAGTCACATGATCAGGTTGCAGATATACTCACTAAACCACTCAAGTATGACGCATTCAACAAGCTACGAGCCTTACTTGGAGTAATCAAGAAAACAAGTTTAAGGGGGAATGTTAGAAGTTAAACTTCTTTTTAATTAACCTTTCATAAATAAGTGGAAGTTTCATAAGTGAAATGCAGTGGGAGGTTTATTGAAGTTATGTGTGGGATTTATGAATGTAAGAGTCAAAAATATAAATGTAGTGGGAGTTAGAGGTTGAATGGTGTACTATATAAACCTATTCATCCGTCAAGTTCTATGCAAGAGTTGAAGAGAAATACAAAATATTAAAGTGTTCTAACTCTTCCCTCTCCACTTTCTCTTCCTTTATTTAATTTGTGAGTGTGAGTCTCTTCTATACACTAAGTAGTTTGTGAGTGTTTGTGAGAGTAAGAGAGGAAAGGCCCATCAATATTTTTGTTTTATTTCCAACATATAGTACGTTAGTACTTATTGTAATGCTAAATCCAGAGAAATAATTAAACCGCAGGACAGATTTCTCAGTTTGGTCAAGTTCCTCTATTGAACCACAACTACATGCTTTAGTAAATATAAGGCCCCTAAATATTGAGGTTTGATGTAAATATACTTGGATTGAATCTTGAATCGTATTTCATACTTCATCCAGAAACCCCACCCCCCCCCCCCCCCCCCCCAAAAAAAAAAAAAAAAGAGAAGAGAAAACAATTGAAATCAATGAAATTTTACAAACTTACCCCAACTTGAGAGAAGTGTCTGAACTGTCATTGTCTTGAGGAGGATCAGATGAGTTGCAAATATTGCTGATTGACTCAGATGACCGACCTTGTTCAAGTACATGTGTTTGAGTGCTAAACATATTCTCCATCTGTGGAAGAGACATTTTTTATGAATGAAATAGAAAGGGGAAAAAATAGAAAACAAAATAACGAAAAAAGAAAGAGAGAGACCTATTACCTGTTTTAATCGTTGGTTTTCTGCCATCAGTTGGGCTCCCTGCATTAAAAGAATATGATGCACAGAAAATTATTAAGACACCTTAGCCTTAAACACAAAATACAATATAGTATGCTATATGTACCAAACTTCTTATAAAGGTCCATCATAAGAAATTGATACCCTTTATGGGGCAATCAAAATTGTTTTAAGTCAAGTTATAGGATAAACAATTTAACATTCAGTTCTGAAATTACGAGGACAATCGTTTCAACTAAAGGTTCAATGGTGGTCGCTTGCCATGTGAATTCTTTCTCTACGCAGGGCACATACAAAGACCTTGGCAAACGGCTGAAAAAGTTTTACAAATCCAAGACTTTCAGCTATATTTTTTTATGAAATGCACCAACTTGCATCAACACTATTCATTTTGGATGATAAAATAGTTTGTTCTACAACTAACTCATAATTTAAAACTATTTACTCACATTTACTAACAATATGGATTTAGTGCAGAAGCTTATATTATATTATTGTAGTCCTAACACAATCCTAACTATATTAATGTATTCCTAGGGTTAACATAGAGTTAGTCTACTACTAATTCCCTTCAATAAATACATTGTAATACACATAATTCAATGGTAAAGATGTGGTTAAGAATTTCTACTGCTAATGTAGGCCTCTAAGATCAAACCACTTTAATTTCTTGTGTTCCTCTGCAAAAAAATAAATAAAAAATAAAAAATAAATAAAATCCTTGTGTTCTTTCGCTGAAGGACAGTGATCTCTTCCAGAAATCTTTCACCCTGAAAGACAAAAATGTTTCTGATATTAAGAGAATATATATAAATTTCAACACTCCACAAGAATTACAGCGAACAGAGATAACACAGAGACAAGCCTTTGTTCCTAGAACTTAAGATGAAAACATATGAAAAAACATTTTTAAGAGAATATACATAAATAAAATTACCTGCATTAACTTTAAGATGAAAACATTGGAAAAAACTTTTAGAGTTATATATCTTTTTTATTATTTATGGTAAGTTTAAGTTATGACCAAGATCTACACTACTTTTCAGGTAAATTCCTTCATTTAGCCAATCATTTAATTATTTAATCATTTTTGATATTTATGGTATGTGCTTTACTGTAAACAAGTTGATAGCAATGACTATAAGATGTGAGACCTTTTATTTTATCAATGGTTCTAAAATATGTAAGCAATTCCAATCCTGCCTTCGATAAGAAATTTTTAGGTTGCCGAAATGTTAGGGCCACAACAAGTCCTCTAAGTGTTCCAAAAAATGATACCTAGCTTTTCTTATGGTGGTACGATTTTCAATAAAATGTTAGTCTCAAATTTTCCATGAAAATTTCATGAGCTATCAGATTAAGAAATAATCCTGTCATGTTTCCTTATGACAATTATAAAATTGTGTATCAACATTAAAGTGAAAACATTGGAAATAAGAATATTAAGATGGATAGGTGAAAATACATGTAAAGATAGAATTTAAAATAAGGAAATCTGTTTGAAGTTAGGGGTGACCCTATTGATAAAGTTAGAGGTGGTCATGTTTAGAAGAGAGCGATTAATGCACCAATAAGAAAGAACAAGTTGATTTAAGTTGAGATAATGAAAAACGGTAGAGGACAAAAAAAAAAAAAAAAACTTAACAAAACATAAAAACATAAGAAGAAGTAATTAAAAGGACTTCTCAAGTAAGGAAGTAATAAAGACTATGAATTCAAATTGAATAGAATTAAGGAAAAATACATGTGGCCGACTAAACTATTGAGAATTCATAATTGACACTAAAAATTTTTGGGACTAAGACTTCATTGTTGTTGTATGGTAATTTTAAGTTATGGCCATGACCTATGCCACCTTTTGGACAAATTCCTCCATTTAGGCATTTGTTTAGTAATTTTTGCTATCTATGGAAAGTTTTTTTAACTTTCAATTTAGAATTCAAAATAAGATCCCATTTGTTTTGAAATGTTTCCTAAGGTTTGTATAATTTGATTTTGTAAATTTTATAATTTTGATGTTTTTGGTGATTTTTCATATCTCTAGCCTCATTTTTTGCTTAACGGGTGTTTTATGGTCTACTAGCCTCTCTACGATTTCTTTTCCCATTTATATGCATAGTAGTTTCCAAGGTAATTCAGAATTTCGTTAATATAAATTTCTAAAAGTTTTTTCTCCATTCCTTTTGGTGGACATCAAATTTCTCCTAGTGAATTAAATGAACCTCTTATGGATTCAAGAGTTATTATCTCAAAGTAGACGTAATTTGTTTCTTATGACTTTCCACCTCACTTATTTACCTAACTAAAAAACTTTAAAACGTCATACCTGTAGCTCAAGAGATAGTTGGTCCATTTTGCCAAGATTCTCTGGACATAGATTATGCCTTTCAATTACTTGCTGCATACTTCATACAACAAAAGGATAACACATTCAATTCTTTTATCTCTCTCTCTCTCATTTTAGTAAATTGAAAGTGCGGACGAACTTATAAACTACTAGTATGTATTTTTGACTCATATCTAAGGAAATAAAACTTGAGCTAGTGACTAAAGAATTAATTATTTATCTCATGCTAGCATATCGCATATCTGCCATTGTCTGCAAGCCAATTGTGTTCCCAATTAAAATGCGAAGCACAAGTGATATTTATATTGATTGGCACAAACTATGTGCAAACTTCTAATTTGGTCAAACTATAACGGTGAACATCTATATAAACCCCTAAATTATTTATATTGATTGACACAAGGGGTACATTATAATGCATGGAGCATTAAAATTATCTAAGATTTTATTTTTTAATGTAATTTTTTTTTTTTACTTTAAATTTTAAATTGAGTTTTAATGTTGAGGGTTTTAAGTGATTTGACTAGGCATTTTTCTATATTGGTGCAATTCCTAAACCTTATTAAACTAGTGTTCTTGTAATCATGAAAGACAATACAATTTGAATTAGAATAATTTGATGATTTGAGAGTGATGACTTTCTCTTTGTTTGGTAGTGGTGCCGAATACCCTTAGGTGGTGATGCCTAGGGCTTGCAAGCAGATTTTAGAAGGTGGAGCCTAATGTTTGTCCAATTTATCCTTTTATTCTCCTTTTATCTTTATTTTCCTATTTTATTCTGCATCAACTTGGTATAAGAATGTTTGATCCCCTCCACCCAATTCAAATCAGTCCAAAAAGAAAAGAAAAGAAAAAACTACACCCATTAGCCCAATTTTCAAAAGAAGAAGAAGTGAGATTAGCCCATTAAACCCAAAAGCCAACCCGTGCATATCAAGTTCTTTAGCTTTTAGCAACGAGTAGAGTTTTAGTCTTTGTATTTTGTGGCTAAAAATGACTTCCTTTGATAGAGACTTTGAGAAGCAGCTTAAGGAGGATGAGAATTGGGAAAAGCCTCCTTAATTCTTATTCCTCAATTGATAACCTCCTCACTCTTATTGATAAAGTCAAAAATTTGTTAGAAAATGTGGATCTTGCATAAAAACAAATCAATGCACAATGCACTTTAACCCTCAATGAAGGCATTGGTCATTGAGATTACGAGGATAACAACACTAGATGCCCCAAATGATGATGAGCAAATGAAGGAAATGTTTTAGTTGATTGTAGCTACATTTGAAAGTTTGTCTATTTGTCTCATGTGCCCAACTGTTACTATACAAAGGAGGCTTCAAATCTTGACAATGTTGGAAAGGTCCGGTCATGCTTGGTGATGCTGGACCTAGAGTGTGATGTATTGATTACTGAGATGTTTCAAATTTTCTTTAAAATAATTAGGTCCATCTATTCACTTCTTTTATTTTTGGCCATGGAAACAATTATGTCTCTGGACATATATAAAGAAATTTCCTTGAATCTTCTCAGTCCACTTTTAGCTAGTGTAAGAAAGGAAATTCAAAAAGTTTCACCTATTTTGTAAAATTGGGGTAGCAAGTAATCACTAAAATTAATGCCTAACAAGACAAAATAATGGCATCCACTCAAAAACTACCCAACAAACTTGAGGGTAAAGCTTTACACATGAGAGATAGTAAAATTGAGGCACCAAAAATTGGTTATACAAGGGAGATGCATGTTGAGTCACCAAAATTATTTTTGAATGTGAAAATAATATTGTTTTTGACTTTAAATTTTGAATTTGGTTTTAATGTGAAGGGTTTTTAAGAGATTTGATTAGGCATTTTCCATATTGGTGTAATACCTAAACCCTATTAAACTAGTACTTTTGTAGCCGTGAAAGGTAGTACAATATGAATAAGAATAATTTGATAATTTGAGAATGATGGATTTCTCTTTGCTTGGTGGTGAATAGTGATGTCAAGGGCTTGCGGGCAAATTCTAGGTGGCGAAGCCTAGTATTTGTCTTGTTTATTCTCTTATTCTTATTTTCCTACTGTGTTCTACATCATATTAATTTCTTACTTATTTAGTAAATTTCTAATTTTTGCAGGCATCAAATAAAATGACTTAAGACTTTAGGATTTGGTTCAAGCTATTGCATTAAAATGTTACATAATTACTGCTTGCAGGATGAATATCATAGAGTAAATACTATTAAACCCTAGAAGTCTCTTCAATATAATAATTTGAGACATTTTCATTAGGACATCCTTTTAGGTACGATGTTTAGGCATATCTAATGCTATTAATATAGGCTCTTAAAATTGTGGGTAAATTTTTTTTTTTTTTTTGAAAGGAAAATTTGTGGGTTGCCTATATACTAGTAACCCAACTATTAGTGACATTGGATTTCAGTATATATTTTTGGTAATAATGCAAATCTGCCTTTATCATATTTTTAAAAAATATGATTTTCTTCCATCTTTTTTTTTTTCCAAATACGAAATTTAATAATCTAGACAATTTTTAATAGGAATTTGCTATGATCATATTTGTATATGGAACTATTTATTCTATCATTTAAAGAAAATATAATGTGGCAAGATTCTAATGAAGGATTTTAATGTAGAATAGAATTTAAAATCAATTAAAAATATAAATTACAATAATGACGTTAGAATTGTAAGGACTCAAAAACTAAAAAATATAAATTACAATAATGACATGTGTTATTGTTTACACATGACTCACTTAATCACACTTAACCCAACCAATACTTGTCGTGTGCATTGCACACATGCCTGTTACTCTCTTAGAAGAAGTTGAAGTCTGGTTGCAACTAAATTTATAGCCAAACTTTTTCCAAAAGAGAATATGATTACAAAATTTAATTCAAATTTAATTAAAAATATATATTAAAATAATAACATATAAAATTGTAAGGCCTCAAAAACTTATGGCACAATATTACAAAGTCAACCAAAAGTCAAATTTCGGTTTTATATATAAAATAGATTATTGAAAAAATTAACAAAATATGTTTTTTTTTCTTTTATTTTTTTTATAAATATAAAATTTGAGAATTATGGTAATTATTAATAAGCATGGTCAATGGCCAAATTGGTCATCTAGCTAACTAATGTCCAAAGAAAAGGGTAGATGTGTATGTGACTTCTGGATGAAGATAATGGCAAAGAGTTTGTTAATGATGTCGTTCAACCTGTTTTTAATGATAATTTGGTTATGCAAAGTTGGGAGATTGAATTGAAGAAGGTGATTGCTAAGTGATCCATCGTATACTTTCAAGTGCACATGTAAGTCCAATGTTAAGGTATATTCCATTAACATTGATGGAAAAGTTTTTGAGAACAACGTTTCACAAGAAATGGTGGACAAGATTAAGTTAAAGATTGACCCCATGTAAAGCCTTAACGAATAGAATGGTTTAAGAAAGGTAAAGTGGTAAAGGTAACTAGAAGATATCTTGTTTTTTTTGAAATGGGAAATAATTGTAAACATGAAATTTGGTGTGATATTGTTGCCATGGATGTTAGTCTTTCCTCCTTTGGTGTAGCCTTGGCAATATGATGGGCATGCTATCCATGATGGCCATAGAAATATATATACCTTTAAAATTAGAAAGTTTGAATTTGTCCGTTTGCCAATTTTAAAGGAAAGAACTCCTAAATCTTTCAAAGAGAAGGGAAATAATTTTCTTATTTTTCCCAATTGTAATATAAGATAAAATTACTAGAGTAGTGTACATGTTGGTGGCTAAAGAAAAAAAGGAAGCTTGTTAGAGTATTCTATAGCCTACCTAACAAAGTGCACTATCAAATCAATCTAAAGGAGCATGAAGAATTGAATAGGCAAGTTATGGTCCTCGTGGAGATTTTGAAGAAGGGATATATTAGAGAAAACATGACTCCTTGTGTAGTACCGACCTTACTCATGCAAAAGAAGGATGGCACTTGATAGATGTTTGTTAATAGACACACCATGAACTAGATTACTATCAAATTATTTGGTCATATTCCAAGAATTGATGACTAAAAACATATTGAAGAACAAGAGAATGCCTAAAGAACTTTAGGCTGAAGCTATAAATTATGCAATCTATTTTTCCAATCGTTTCCCACCTTCATGTGTTTGGGAGCATAGCATATCCACATGTACTAGATCAAGAGAGGTCCAAGCTAGATAACAAGAGCAAAACCTATGTCTTCGTTGGCTATGATCCAAGCTCTAAAGGCTATAAGCTTAAAAATCCGAGCACTGGAAAATTAATTGTCAGTGGAGATGTGGAATTCAATGAAGAAGTTATGAGAAATTGGAGCACCCAAGAAGAAGAGAAGTATGTTTTCTTTCCTTTACTTAAAGAGGAATAGCATTTGAATAAAGTTCAAGAAGAGCCTGACGCTCCACCTCCATCACCAAAATCTCCCATTTATGAAAGTCCATCCTTGTAATCATCACTAGAAGGAAGTAACCAAGAAGAATGAGAAGTCTACAGGATCTCTATGATTCAACGGAGAATATAGATGATCTAATGCTCTTTTATCTATTTGCTAATTGTGAACCTACAAGATTAAAGAAGTTGTGCGAGATAAGAAATGGATAAATTCAATGGATGAAGAAATCAAGGTAATAAAGAAGAAGGATAATTGAGAGCTAGCAACTCTTTCACATGGAAATAAGGCAATTTGTGTAAAATGGATGTACAAGATGAAGAATAATGCAAAAAGGAAAGGTGGAGAGATACAAAGCAAGACTAGTGGTGGAAGGCTATAGTAAAGAAGGTATGGATTATGATGAAATATTTGCCCCAATTGCTCATTCGGAAACTATATATTTGCTAATTTCTTTAGCAACTTAAAACAAATGGAGAATTTATCAAATGGATGTAAAATCTTCTTTTTTGAATGTTTAAATTGAAGAATAAGTTTATATTGAGTAGCCTATAGGCTATGTTGTCAAAAAGAAGGAAAACAAAGCTTTGTAGTTTAAGAAATCTCTATATAGCTTGAAATAGGCACCTAGAGCTTGAAACAACCTAATTGACAAATATTTTCAAGAGAAAGATTCTATAAATACGCACATGAACATGAACTATATTGTAAGGTTTAAAAAAAATGGAGGTATCTTGATTTTTTATTTGTATATAAATGATTTGATTTTTATAAGAAACAATCCAAGAAAGTTTGAAGACTTCAAGAAAGCAATGATTAAGGAGTTCGAAATGATCGATATTTGGCTTATGGCCTATAATCTGGGCATTGGGATGAAGAAAATAGAAGATGAGATATTCATTTCCCAAGAAGGATATGCTAAGGAGATGTTAGGAACTTGTTGGTTGCTAAAGGGGATGGGTGGGAATTGTTTGAAAATGGATGTGGATTGCAAGTGAATAGACTTAAAGGTATAGAGAAATATTAAGAGAGAAAGGAAATGCAAGTGAATAGACTTAAAGGTATAGAGAAATATTAAGAGAGAAAGGAAATGCAATAATGAAGAGTTAAGTGCTTACAATTCACATCCATTTTCATACATGGCTTTATCATAACCCATGGATTTATCCTTTTGCTTGCTAATTAAGCATGTGCTCTTACCAACTATGTGATTATAGTGTTACATGTGCCAATAGCTCTAACTAACTCTATCCTAATCCCAACATGTGTAACTAAATTTTTTTTTTGGTAAGTCACATAAAAGTTTATTGAAAGAACACAGCCCCGTACATAGGAAATGTACGAAAGAGGCAAAAACATCAAGAAACCAAAGTACAATGTTCAAGCAACCCAGGAAGGTTTGTAGGCTAGTGAAGAACGGAGGGTTAGGCATTCGGTGCTTGAGAAGGTTTAATTCTACCTTATTAGCCAAATGGTGATGCGTTATGGTTGGGAGAATGATGCCCTTTGGAGAAGGGTCATTGGGCAAAGTACGAGAATGAGTGGGGTGGTTGGTGCACAAAATCTGTGTCAGGGGCTTATGGTGCTTGATTGTGGAAGTTCATTAGAAGTGGCTAGTTGAATTTTTCCAAGTTCCTTCAGTATGATGTGGGTAACGGTACTCGTGTGAAGTTTTAGGATGATGTGTGGTGTAGGGATCGTCCTCTTAAGAAAGGCTTCAGTCTCTGAGGTTATGTGCTACGCAAATGAGAGAGTTTCTGAGGACATTCAATTTCGTCGCTTAGTGAACGATCAAGAGTCACTTTCTTTGGATTCGTTTTTGGTCTTGATCTATTCCACAAAGGTGTGGGGTGTTGGTGCTGACAGACTTTGTTGGAATCCAGCCTGTAGTCGAGGTTTTAAGGTGAGTGGGTATTATCATTCTCTATCCCCTTCTATTGTCATTCTCTTCCCTTGGAAAATGGTGTGGCAATCAAAGGTTCCTCCTCGGGTTTTTTTTCCTCTTGGACTGCAACTTTAGGCAAGATTTTAACAATAGATAATCTTCAGAAAAGGCACTTTGTTGTTCTTGAGTGATGTTTTATGTGCAAAGGGTGTGGGAAATCTGTAGATCATCTCCTCCTTCACTGTCCTATTGCACTTAAGATGTGGAGTATGATCTTCTACTTGTTTGGTATTTGTTGAGTGATGCCGCAAAGGGTAGCGGATTTATTGGATTGTTGGTCTTGCAATTTCAAGCGACATTGTAATATAGTTATTTGGAAGATTGTGCCGCACTATTTGATGTGGTGTATCTGGCGGGAAAGGAATTTAAGAAGTTTTGAGGATCGCGAACGGTCCATTCTTGAGTTTTAGTCTTTTTTCCTTTTCTACTTTTCTCGAATGGTGTTTGGTTGTTGGACCAGCAGACTCCCTACCGCCCAAAATCTCCACTAACTCATGAAGATTAGGCACATCCCCAATTGGAACCAATTCAGACTTTCCTAAATTAATTCTTAGCCCTGACATCTCCTCGAATCTAGAGAGAATCCCACGCAAAACTATAATATGAGTGCTGTCAGCGTCATAGAAAACAAGTGTATCATCCGCGAACAATAAATGAGACACCAACATCAAAGAACCAGCTTCATTCCCAACTGTGAAACTCGAAAACTAACCAGTTGCAGTAGCCACAACCAACATACGGCTCAAGGCCTCCATGACAATATCAAAGAGAAATGGGGATAAAGGATCACCTTGCCAAAGTCTCTAAAACTCCCAAAAAAGTCAAAAGGACAACCATTGATTTTTTTTTTGATAATTAAGAAAGATGTATATTCAAGAAACTACCTTATGAAAATAACATAAGGCAGAAAAGGCTACAGGGAGGGAAACAAACAAGAAAACACAAAACAAAACAACAACCAACAAAGAACAAAGATCAAAGAAGAGAGCTAAGGAACAAAGGGAGAGAATCACTAGAGGTGAGTCCCCAAGCCTTAGACCAATCAAAAAGAGAGCCACAAAAGAAAGCTAGCAGCTGATCGTCGGATTTTTCCATGTCTTCAAAAGTGCGCCTATTTCGCTCCCTCCAAATACACCACATTAGGCATAGAGGGGCTAAATTCCAAATGCTAGAAAAGTGCTTTCCCAACCAATTCCTCCAACCAAGAAGCATATCTGTGACCGAACTTGGCAAAACCCAAGAAATCCCAAAAGATCTAAAGACCAAGCTCCACAGCTGATGAGCTTTATCACAATGGAGAAGCAAATGATTCACCGTCTCCCCGCTACGACGACACATAGTGCACCAGTCAACAAGGGAAGCCTTAACCTTCCAAATACCTTTCCAAGGGAAGTTAATAGGCGGGGGACAACAGAGCTTATTGTAGAAAGAGCGGATGTCAAAGTCCCCCTTCTTAGTCAACTTCCACCTCATACGGTCGCCTTGCTCAGATTTAGGTAAATTAGAACCCAAGAATCGAAAAAAATCCTCCACCTCACCTGACTCCCAATCATTTGGAGCCCTGAGTAAACGAACATTCCAACTTCTCGGAGCCTCAGTCCCCAACCTTTCAAGAGAAGAGGCCACAGATGCCTCTCTATTAAAAGCAATCCCATACACGATCGGGAAGGAAATATGGAAAGGTAACTCCCCACACCACTGATCTGTCCAAAATTTCACTCTATCTCCCACCCCTATCTCGAACTGAATGAACCTTCTAAACACCTCCCAACCTTTTCGGATACTTCTCCATAAGCCACACCCGTGGGGACCCCTACCCAACTTGGAAAACCAGCCCCCCCACTCTTCCCCAAACTTCGAAGCTACAACCCTCCTCCAAAGCCGATTCTCCTCAACCCCAAACCGCCATAACCATTTTCCTAATAAGGCTTGATTAAAAGTAGTTATTTTCCTAACTCCCAATCCACCATTCGCCTTAGGAGCACACACCTTTTTCCACCCCACCAAATGAGTCTTCGAATCCCCCCACAAGAAGTCCCTTTGCATCTTCTCAATTTTGTTAGCCACATGCGATGGGATGGTAAAAAGAGATAAATAATAAGTAGGAAGACTAGCAAGAGTGCTCTTAAGAAGCGTAAGTCTTCCACCTTTTGACAGATACAGCTTCTTCCACCCAGCTAACTTTCGCTGAATTTTCTCCAATATAGGATTCCAGATAGAGGGTGACTTATGGAAAGCCCCCAACGGCATACCGAGATAGGTCATAGGAAGTGACCCAATCCTGCAACCCAGAATATCAGCCAAAGCATGCAAATTATGAACCTCCCCAATCGGGACCATCTCGCTTTTCATGACATTAACCTTCAGACCTGTCACAGCCTGAAAACAAAGGAGAAGCATCCGAACATGGAGGATTTGCTCGACTTCCGCATCACAAAAAAGGATAGTATCATCCGCAAACAAAAGATGCGACACACATTCCCCTTCCCCCCGTCTCCCGATAGCCTTGAATCCCCTGATCAATCCGGCACCTTCGACTCTTTTCAACATCCTACTTAAAACCTCCATCATAATCAAAAACAGCATCGGAGATAAAGGATCCCCTTGTCTCAGGCCCCTTGTGCTCCTAAAAAAATCAGCTGGAGCCCCATTAATCAAAATAGAGAACTGGACAGTGGAAATACAAGTGCGAATCCATCCACACCACTTCTCCCCAAATCCCATTCTCTTCAAAAGATCAAGAAGAGCTTCCCAATTCACGTGATCATAAGCTTTCTCAATGTCTAGCTTGCAAATAACCCCCGGAGTCTTACTCTTTATTCGACTATCAACGCACTCATTGGCAATAAGGACAGAGTCAAGAATCTGTCTTCCTCCCACAAAGCTATTCTGAGACTCAGAAATTAGTTGATCAAGAACGAGCTTCAAACGGTTTGCCAGAACCTTAGACAAAATCTTGTACAGGCTCCCCACCAAGCTAATAGGCCTGAAATCTCGAATATTGGAAGCACCATTCTTCTTAGGAATTAAGGCTATGAAGGTAGCGTTCAAAGATTTCTCAAACTTACTGTGGAGGTAGAACTCCTCGAACACTGCAAGAATATCTCTTTCCACCACCCTCCAACAATGATGAAAAAAGGCCATAGAGAAGCCGTCTGGACCTGGAGCTTTGTCCCCAGCCAACTCCTTGACAGCTAGAAGAATCTCCTCCTTCTCAAACCTCCTTTCAAGCCAACCCCTCTCTGACCCATCTATCTGATCAAACTCCAAGCCTTCCGCAAAAGGCCTCCACTCCTCTGTCTCTTGATACAAATTTTTATAAAATTGAACCACATGAGCCGCCACCTCGGGCCGCCCCTCATGCCTCACCCCATCCACCTCCAAAATGCTCAAATGGTTAAACCTTCTACGGGAGTTAGCCACCCTATGGAAGAATTTGGTATTGTTGTCTCCTTCCTTAATCCATAACATTCTAGATTTCTGTCTCCAAGAGATTTCTTCCAACGAGATAAGATTCTCAACTTCAGATCTCACCACAGCTCTCTCACATGTCTCTGCCTCTGAGAGACCAACCTCCCCTTCCTTGGCATCTAGCAATCTCAACGTCTCCAGTAATTGAGCCTTTTTGTGGCCAACATGACCAAACTCCGAACGGTTCCACTGAATGATATCTTCTTTCAAGGCCTTCAACTTTTTGGCAAACACAAAACTTGGAGTGCCAAAGAAAGAATGTCGGTTCCACCAAGAATGGACTCTATCGAAGAACCCATCCGTCTTTAACCACATATTTTCGAACCTAAACGGGCTTTTCCCCATCGCCATTCCCCCAATCTCCACAAGAATAGGGAAATGATCAGAAACACGGCGAGGCAAAATCCGCTGGACCACATCCGGATACTGCTCCTCCCAATCATGAGACACCAAAACTCTATCTATCCTAGACATCAAAGATTGATCCGAGCTGCTAGACCAGGTATAACTCCCTCCCTCCAAAGGCAGATCAATCAAGTTAAGGTCCTCGATAAACTCTGAAAAAAATTCCATAGCCGAAGAGAGACGGGAATTACCCGACCGTTCACTCGGAAAGCGGACAATATTAAAATCCCCGATACAACACCAAGGGACGTTCCAGTATTGCTGAATGCCAACCAATTCATCCCACATTAGCCCCCTCAAATTGTTATCATTTGGGCCATAAACCCCAGAGCACGCCCAGGTGAAGCCATCCCCCACCCCTTTCCACCGAACAGACACAGAAAAGGAACCCACCATAAACTCCAACTTTTCTAAGACCCTCCTATCCCACATCATCAAAACCCCGCCAGCCGTATGGACAGCATCTAAGGCCACCCAATCCACAAAAGGGCAACTCCACAAGCTGCCAACCATTTGTCTGTCCAAACCAGTGAGCTTAGTCTCTTGAAGACAAATTACATCACACTTCCACTCACGCAATAGATTTTTTACTATCAAGCGTTTCCGACAATCGTTCAGGCCCCTAACGTTCCAAGAAAGAATTTTTAAATTCATAAAGACAAGAGAAACCCAACTGAAAAACTAGCACAGCAGCCAGCACTCTATCTGCGGTCATAGGTAACCGAAGAATGCAAATTCCTAAGCTCTCTCTTCCCTCTTCCCTTATTAATGGTAGCTTTTCTAGGAACTGTACTCTTCCTGTTCGACTCTTTGGCTTCCTCCGTCTCCTTCTCAATTTTTTGAAGCAAAGCAATACATAACTTCTCATGTCGACTTAGAGGCAGCCCCACCAGTTTGCTAAAGCCAGGAAGTCTGTTCTTCACCCAACGAGAGATATCCATCATATATCCACACTCCATTTCCTCATTACCACAATTCAACACAGCTGACACAGGCAACCCAAGAGGATTGATAGCCATAAGAGGTAGACTCTCCTCTCCACCCGAGCCCAAATCCGAGAGACTCAAATCTCCCACCTCCAAAGCACCCGCCCCGGTGACTTCACTCGCAGCCATCATGGGTATAATAGCTAAACAGGACTAATCCTGTTCCAGGACATCGTATGGCCTGAGGTTGGCACAACAGTCCCGGCCCTCTTTGGTCCCATCGTAGACACCCAGAACCCCAGACCCAGTCCTCGATAGTCTCCAAAAGAAAACAGAGAGGAGAAAATCACCCATTGCCTGCGATAACGCCGCTACAGACTTACCCGGTGACACCCAGAGCTCATCGGAGCAAGAACCGACGGGGAAGGAGCCGTCGGCCTCCGTCGGAGACTCCTCGCACCGGTACGGCACCACTGGCCCAAGGACGAAGGGTTGGGCAGGAGCCGTGGAACACGACGAAGGCTCCGGAGCCTGGGCTGAGTCTTCATCGCCCTTAGAGGAACACTCGCCCACTTCAAAAACACTTGGGCCCGAAAGAGAGGATGTTAAAGGGTTAATAAAGGTATCAGACTCCAATGGGCTTGAGCCCAGGCCCAAAACCTTAGCCTTTTTGATGCCTCGTGCAACCCATTTAAGGGGCTTTGGAACATCTTTTTTACAGAGCCTATCCACTTCACGTGACTCTCCCTTGAGCAGCGTATCTCCTCTTTTCTTTCTGTCCCAGAAAACCCGTCTACTCCCTGTCTCATCAACCTCCACGACAAGACCTCCTCCTGTCAGGCAAGATCTTCTAGCATCACACTTCTTCCCCTTATCTTTTGAATTCAAAATGAAGTTTGGGCAGCAACTCCTAGTATCTACCAGATATTGCTCACCTACCTTCATCTCCTCATTAATGCTCTGCCTCCTCCTGTCCCCTCCCACCTCCTCCACCTTATCAGACTTACCCACCGGAAAGACCCCCACTTTGACCCCTTTTAATCTCAGATTCACCCCCTTCTCCTTCACTGCTAACTGCGTCACCTTCCCCTTGGCCATGAAACCAGGCTGCTTCAGTGGCTTACTAACCTCTAATCTTTCACGAGAGCCTTGCACAACTTCAGCAAAGGTTCTAGCACTTTGAGCCTCCAAGTTATACCTCCTCGCCTGAGGAATAAATTTTGGAGGACCATAGCCACCCACCGCATACTGGGAAGGATTCAGCAACTTTCTATGTTCAAGACCAAAAGCCCTCCAACCCATTTTCTCTTTGCCTTCAGGGATAATAATCGATCGTCTAGACCCACCCGCCTTGAGCTCAGTCAAAAGCATGAACTGACCAGAGGGGTTGGAACTCCTTTGGAGAGTAAGGGCAATGTCACCTTCTCTGAAGATAAAAAATTGTTTGGAACTCGCCCCAATAACAAGTTCTTCAATATTCTTCATCAGCCAATGAACTGCATTCTTTCCCATAAAAATTGATCTCATAAAGAATTTGCCTCTTTCAAATATCCGTAGCAAGAAATAACGTCCCCCTTCCTCTAAAACTAGTTGAAAAAACTTGGACTCAATAAAGAAACTACGAACACCCCCCATGAATACCGTAATCGACAACCATTGATCAAAATGAAGAATTTAACAGTTGAAATACAACACTTGATTCACATTCTCCACTTTTCAGAAAAACCACACTGATGTAACAAAAACATGAGAAACTCCCAATTCACATGGTCGTACACTTTCTCGATGTCCAGCTTGCACAACACCCTCGGAATCCCCGCCTTCAATCGATAGTCTAAATACTCAGAAGCAATAAGGACAGAATCTAAAATCTAACAACCTTTCACAAAGGCATTCTGAAATTCTGAAATAAGACCGTGAACCACCATTTGCATTCAATTGGCTAACACCTTAGTGATAATCTTGTACAACCCACCCACCAAGCTAATAAGCCACAAGTCTTGAAAATCCATAGCATCAAATTTCTTAGGAATGAGAGCAAGTAAAGTAGCATTAAAGCTCTTTTCAAACACAGCATGGGCATGAAACACATTCATAATATTAGTTTTTACCGTGCTCCTACAAGACTGAAAAAATGCCATTGTAAAACCATCTGGACCTGGCGCTTTATCACCTTTGAAATCATGGACCACTCAAAAAACTTCATCCTCATCAAAAGGTTTGTCCAACCAAGTGGCATCTTCCTCAGAAATTCTAGAAAAAACAACCTCATCCAAAGAGGTCGGTGTACCACATTCTCCGAGTATAACTGCTTATAGAAATAAGTAATACACCCCTCAATGATCCCCTGATCCGTAGATAACTCTCCATCCACCAGAAGCCTATCAATGGTGTTGCATCTTCTATATGAATTTGCAATACGATGAAAGAATTTTGTATTCCTATCTCCCTCTTTAAAAAATAAAGCCCTAGATTTATGCCTCCAGCAGATCTCTTCCAACAAAATAGATTTTTCTAACTCTCCAAGAATTCGATCATTTTCCCTCCTTTCCTCCGCTGTAAGAACATGAACTTCCTTGATAACTTCCAACACATTAAAATCCTTCGACAAGTTTTGTACCCTAAGACCTATATTACCGAACTCCTCCACGTTCTATCTCTTCAAATCCAATTTCAGCATCTTCAACTTGTTAGCCAAAGAAAAACTAGGAGTTCCTTGGAAATGATATGACTCCTACCATGAACTCACCCTTCCCAAAAAACGCTCATCCTTTAACCACATTTTCTCAAACCTAAAAGGTTTTTTGCCTCCGCGTAAATTCCAGCCCCCAAGAAGGATAGGAAAATGATCCGACAACAACCTAGGAAGACAGCGTTGACAAACAAATGGAAATTTCTCCTCCCAATCTGCTGACAAAAGAAACCTGTCCAATCTAGATCTTGCAGCAACCTCTCTAGAGTTAGACCAAGTGAAATTCCCCCTAACCAAAGGCAGATCAAAAAGACTTTGCTCGGAAATAAAAGCTGAAAACCGAAGCATAGCTGAAGTGAAATTTACAGAACCAGAATGTTCAGAAGGAAAACGCACCACATTAAAATCACCACCCACACACCAAGGCACATCCTACCAACTACGTAAGCCAGATAACTCTTCCCATTAGAAACTTCTGTCTCTATCTCTATTGGGTCCATAAACACCAGTGAAAGCCCAAACGAAATGATCCGCCACATTTTTTAATTTACAAGAGACGGAGAAATGACCCACTGCTTCCTCCACCTTATCCACAACCCTGTTGTCCCACATCAACAAAAACCCACCAGAAGCACCCATAGAACCTAAATAGAGCCAATCCACATGTTGATGCCCCCACAAACTACAAATGACACCTCTATTAATTAGCTTCATCTTTATTTCTTGCAAACAAACAATGTCTGCTTTCCACTTTCGAATCAAATTCTAACCCAAAGCCACTTATCCTACTCATTCAACCCTCTCACATTCCAAGAAACAATTCTCAAATTTATTGATGCACAACAACAGCCCGATCCCTACTATCACTCCTGCTCCTTTCTGACTCCTTCTCCTCACCCCACGAGCTCATTAAACTCTTCGACTCACGATGCCTCTTGAGCCCAGCCTTACCCATCTTCCTCTTAGAGTCTACATCAATCATCCACAATTTTCTTCGCTCTTCTAAAGCTAATAGCAAACCTGTAACTTGTTCTTCGAACCCCTCAAGCGAGGTCCTAACAGATTTCTGAAAAGCTTTAATTCTATTAGTTACCCAAAGTGACAACTTTGTGTTATCAACGTCAACCTTACCCCCTATCTTCTCAGCTGTAGGAATCTCCTTACCCATTGAATTATCCATCGCTAGAGGTGCCACTTCAAGTGGATCACCTAAATGTTCCCAATCCAATAACCCCTCATCAGAGTCCCATGCCTCACCCTCTGACCCAAAATCAGAGATAACAGAGCCCCCAACATTCTCATACTCAGAAGCCCAACTAACAATATGTCCTTCATTAACAAGAGATGCCAAACTTGGATTAAGCACACCCTCCTATGCAAGTTGATCCAACACAGAATCAGGGAGCGATATGCGAAAAGCGGAATAACTATTTTCCTCCCATCCCGAAGTTCGAGCATCCAATCCTTAGAATTACCCCAGGTTTTGCTCAAGTCCCCAGCAAAATCACTGATTCAAGGACCAAGATCGTGAGGCACTTTGGTGAACATCGGTTCTGAAATCTCTGAACCCTCTGCATGCTGAGCTGACACTACCGAAATAGTCTCAAAGTTCCCCTCTTCTACCTTAAGAGTGAAGGGTGGCGGCTGAATTGGTAGCTCCCTTGAGAGCAACTGAGGAAGCCCATAATCTAAGCCATAAGCAATAGAAGGAAGAGACTCCAAAGACCCAGACCCAGGAAGCACCTGATACGGCATCGAGAGAGAAGTTGCAACTTCTAAATCGTTCACACAAGCAAGAGGCAAAGACCCAAACCCCGACTCATGACAACCCGAGACACTTGGCTGAGAAAAAGCCACACACGATTGCACCGCGATGTTGCAAGCGAAGGAGGAGATCGCTTTCAAAGACGCAACCCCAAGCACCCGTATCACTGTATCGAAAGAGACCGAAGCACTTGTCTGAGTTTCACCTAGAATGGGTTTAGAACTAATATGCTGACACCCAGACTTGTAACCCAAAGCTTTATGAGATCCAACTTGGGCTTTGGGCTTCCAAGCAGCAAGTGGCCTTGGCCTACTTCCATTTAACAGCACAGTTTTAAAACTGTGTCTTTTTCACTCCATTGGGCTTAACAGTGACCGGGCCCACCTCCTTAATCTCAGAAGATATAACAACCCACTTCCCTTCATTCCCACATTCCACACACAAGGAAATATCCAAGGACAGAGTTGTATTAACGCTAGGATTCTCAGCTCCATTAATGGTCGACGTGACTAACATGACATCCGCCCCAACATGATGCTTGTCAGTCTCGAAAATACCTCCCCAAGAAATACATGCTTTCAAATTTTGAAAACCCAAAGAAGACTCCTTTCCTTTGTTTCCAAAACCTCCAGGGTTCTGTCGGACTTTCTCCGTCATCCTCACCTGTCTTATGGTGGAACTCTTGTGCTTAACACCATTGTTCTGAATTTGCAGAATGATTGTCTTTCTCAACTGAACTCCAAAACTTCTCCAGCCACTCCCCAGTTTCCCTTCTAGTATGACAATGGAACCCCTTTGGCGGCCTTTATCTAACTCAGAGACCAACAGAAAAGAGCCATGGGCATTGGACCCCAACTGAAGAATAAGAACACTATTACCCTCCCTGTCCGTTCTCGCAAACTGACCTGGATTTGGCTTAGATAACAACTCCTCAACGTGAAACAGAATTCTTTTAGCACACTCCTTACCTATACCGACAAAACGTAAGGAACTCCTACCTCTCTCATGAATGCGTAATAGGAAAAACAACCCCCCTTCCTCGATAACAAACTCAAAGGTTTTTGCTTCAATGAAAACAAAAGTAGAACCTCCCATTGTAATACTTTCTCTAGGATGGTTGTTTGTATCCTACAGTTAAAAACTCTCAACAATTCTAGATATTCTTAAGAAAGGATCACTTTTAGAGAATAGGTCCTCCATTTTCTCTCTTTCTTTGATTTACAGTGCTAGAACAACACAATGGAGATTCTTGCATGATTGAAATTGGATCATGTGAAACCTGGTCTACTTTGAATCAGAAACCTCCATACAGTGGCCATACATTGTTGCAGCTTTCTTTTAATTTTTCAGCCGATAGTTAAGTGAAGCATTTGGCAAAAGCAGAATTCCAGGACGATTGAAGGACACAAAAATTTTGTTTCTGGCCTGAGGCTTTTACTCCTCGTGTAACTAACTAACTCTATCCTATCTTGGGACTAACTTTTAATTAATGGATAGAACTTCAAGAAGTATTAGCATATTACAATAGATATGAGATTCCTAACATTCCCCTCCCTTTCAGAATAGTCCACAAGGTGTTGTTATGGTTGGCATCATCATCAAAGGAAATCTTCCAAAGGACCATATTCATAAACTTCTCTTTGATTAGTGGTCTCATGTACTTTCAAAATCCACTTAAATTCTTGGATCTTGGAATGTTCTTGGATCCTTAAGCCCTCATTTGATTCTTGAACCATTGGAATTGTTGGCTCTTGCATCTTTGATTCTTGAATTGCTGACACTTGGATTTCGAATTCTTGAATCGTGAACACTTGAGTGGCAGCTTATATTGTTGCATTAAGAATTGGTTCTTAGACCTCCGGCATGAAATTCATGGGATTTTGCATCTTGGATTCTTGGGCAATAATCTCCATTGACGCATCAAGGATCGGTGTTCAAAACCGGTCTTGTAGTGCATATGAAATCCAAACAATTTGTGCATAACCCCGATGCTTGCACATCTTGAAAATATTCCCACGCCTCTCCTTACATTTAATAAGAGGCAATGAAAAACATGAGATGTGGTGGCATGTTTTCTAAAGGAAAGAATTCATAGAGCTTGAGAAGCCACCAAAAAGGATCTCCACCTTTGAATGTAAACCCAATGAAAGCTTGATGAGTTGCAACAGATTCAGTCATTTCAAGATCGACGACTCTGATACCATTTGTTAGGAACCCGATGGTTCCTAAGGGGGATTGGTGGGAAGTGTATGGAAATGGATACGAAATGTTGATGAGTTTACTTAATTCAAGTTTGTCTCCCTCCATAAGGAAATATTAAGAGAGAAAGAAAATGCACTAAGCAAGAAATTGGTTTACTCTTTAAAATGTTACAGATTAAGGTTACATGCAAGTATTTATAAAACCCAAGTTCTTATCTTGTTGGCCACACTTATTTTATTCTTTTTCTTTTTCTTTTTTTTCTTCTTTTTCTTTTTCCTTTCCCTTTTCTTTAGACAGAAACCATAAGATTTTGCAGTACTTTTTCATTTCTTTATTTGATGCTACATAGTACTATTTTTAAAATTATTTTCTCTTTATTTTATGCTAGATGGTACTATTTTTTAAATCACTTATTTGGTTTGTTCAGTAAAGGATCTATATTTTGAGCAGTTGGGTCTCTCACTCTCACACACACACACCTTAGAAATCATAAAATCATAGTGAATGCATGAACAAAACGATCAAGGAATGGACAATGACATATTTTTCTATAGATAGAAAAAAGGGTTTTTCTCTGGTCAAAAAATGAGAAACTAAAAAGGGTTTTTCTGTAAGTAGAAAGAATTGCAAGAGAGATTGAAACCTTGAGCTGGCGTATTCAAAGAGCTTTCCTGTAGCAGAAAAGACCATGAGACCAATTTCAGCATCGCAGAGAGTTGAGAGCTCGTAAGCTTTCTTAAAAAGTCCTCTCCTCCTCTTTGAGAATGTCACCTGCCTTGCCGTCGTGTTGTCAATCTTCTTAATCTGAATTTTCCTCCTTGTCATTTTCCCAGATAATAGGTTATCAGATCTTCTTTTTTTTTTTTTTTTGGCTGCGTAGGTTATCAGACCCTTTACTTCAAGGTTCTAGTTCTATCCAAATTATTAGCCCAACCTAGTATTCCAGATATAGAAAGTTAGAAACTATTTGCTTATATATATTTCTATCCAAATTATTAGCCCAAATTATTAGTTATTTTTGTTGTCGTCGTAGTTCTTGTAATGCTTATATATTTCATGTAGAGTAAAGTAATTTGTTTCATTTTTCTCAATCAAGACTACTTGACAATTGCAATTTGTATATTGCACACTCTTTGAACTTTCATCATACACTAGAAATGTAAGCCTAATGGTGTTATTTGCTAGTGGAAAAACACTACAACTAAGTAGATTTAACGTGTACATATGTGATATTACTATAGAAGATAGGAAGAGAATTTATTTAAGGAGATCAGAGCTCACTTTTGTGTTGGAATCTTTAGCATTAGATTTTACGTATACATAACCAAAAGTGTTTCAATTGATATATGTTACTCAAACAAAAAATTATAATCTCTAACGCTGCTCCTAAGCTAGAGTCATATAATTTCATTGAGATTTGCATGATATTTTATGAAGAAATTCTTACAGTAATGCTGTGAATAGATTAGTCAGGAAAACAAAAGTGGATTTAATCAGGTAGAAGTGCAGAAGCACAAAGACCATCAGGCATTAAAGGAAGAGTCCTTTTTTTCTTTTTTTCTTTTTTTGGGGAGAAAACAAACACTAAAGGCAGAGTTGAAGCGGCTAATTGAAGTTTTACAATAAGCAAGTGCAACTCTAAAACTCAGGGTAAATAAAACATTAGATTATAAGCTAATTAATAGGAAATAATTAGCCATATTCAAATATAAAATAACCCGCCTATAGAACTTCAAAACAAGTAGCAGCTACATATGTACGTTAAACCCTTCAGGGTAAGAATTGAAAGCAGTTATTATTTGGTTTACCAAAAAAAAAAAAAAACTGTTTATTTTTCTTTCCTCTATTTTTTTTTTTCCCTTTTCTTTAGACAGAAACCATAAGATTTTGCAGTACTTTATCTTTTCTTGATTAGATGCTACATAGTACTAATTTTGAAATCACTTATTCGGTTTGTTCAGTATTTTTCTTAAAAGGATCTTTATTTTGAGCAGTTAGGTCTCTCACTCTCTCACACACACACCCCTTAGAAATCATAAAATCATAGTGAATGCATGAACAAAGCGATCAAGGAATGGACAATGACATATTTTTCTATAGATAGAAAAAAGGGTTTTTCTCTCTAGTAAAAAAAATGAGAAAATAAAAGAGATTGAAACCTTGAGCTGGAGAATTCAAAGAGCTTTCCTGTCGCAGAAAGACCATGAGACCAATTTCAGCATCGCAGAGAGTAGAGAGCTCAAAAGCTTTCTTAAAAAGTCCTCTCCTCCTCTTTGAGAATGTCACCTGCCTTGCCGGCGTGTTGTCAATCTTCTTAATCTGAATTTTCCCCCGTGTCATTTTCCCAGATAATAGCTTATCAGACCCTTCTTCTTTTTTTTTTTTTTGCTGCGTAGGTTATCAGACCCTTTACTTCAAAGTTCTACTTCTATCCAAATTATTAGCCCAACCTAGTATTCCAGATATAGAAAGTTGAGAGAGAGAGAGAGAGAGAGAGAGAGAAGAAAAGAGACATGTAGAGAATAGTACAAAAATAAATTACTCAACCAATAAAGTAAATGTTACGGATTTCGGAATGGTAAAGAGAAATAAAATGAGAGCTGTGTATTGTTGTACGGAAGAGGAATATTGTCTTTGATAGAAGTCTAACCAAAGTATCAGATCAAACATATAACAAATCAAACTGCAATTGTTTTTTTTTTTTTTTTTTTTTTTTTTTTTTTTTTTTTTTTTTTGGTGAAAAGAAACTGCACTTACACAACCAATAAAAAATAGAAAAATAAAATAAAATCAAAACTATGGGTCACAACTACAATCGAAACCATTGGATTAAAAGATATCATGAAATCAAGTTTTAACTACTAAGATATATCCACAAGGTTGAGTCTGATCATGTGTAATTATTAACAATTGATTTTAATTGGTACCATGAGTATTCAATTTAAGTTGAGGACGGGTCATAATCAAGAAAGTTAATACCGTATCAATGGTTGTACCGATATAACCAACGGTACAATATATTTTAGATACTGGTCAATACCGGTGTACCATTTTGGGTTTATTGCTATTTTTTTACTATTTTATACAATATATAAAGTTATGTTTCTAATAACTCAATACATCACTTTGGCAACTTTTTATATTTTTTGGTGGAGTTAGAGCATTAGCAGTAGTAAAGCTAAAAAACTATATAGCTATTTTAGTTTCACTAAAATACAAAAATGCATCTTACAATAGTAGAGTCATAGCCAAAATTTTTTAAAATTTTATTTTAAAAATTATAATAAGTTACTAAAACAATTATTAATATTTTTTTTTTTACTCATATCTCTTCTACCTTGTCAATATCTTTTTTTAGCCCTCTTTTATTCTCCTTAACTCACTACTCTCTCTCCTTTAATAATTGATATATTAAAAGCTCATAAATATTTAAAGACTATTGGAAGTTGTACACCCCACCCAGTCAACTACTGGAAGTCCTAACTCATTAGGATTTCTTTATTTTATTCTTTTTTTTCATTTTTTTTTTCACCACCACACATCTTGCTTACAGTTGTAGCCCATTAGTCTTTCATTATAAGTTTATTTATTTATTTTTTTCATTCTTTTTTTCACCTCCACACGTTTTGCTTTGAAGTCATGTCACTTGCTTCTTAGCTAACTACTTTTCTACTTTCAAGTGAGTGTACCAAAACTAAAATGAGAGACAGATATGTTGAGAAATAAATGAAGAGGATGAAGGGGTTGTAGAAACAGAGGCCGGCAAAACAAAGGAAAAGAAGAAGAAATGCGTAGCAGAGACAAATACGAAAAAAAAGAGGAAAAACCGAGGTAAAAGTGAGGAGGTGGATCTTGAAATTTAGGGGTTCTCTGAGTTTTTTTGTTTCATCCGGTATCTATTTTCCAGCCAAAACCTGGTATTTATCCTGGTATGCCCGAAACAGCTACAGTACAGCTGATATCTAAACCGAAACGAAATAAGAGCATTTCTGTACCGGCCTAAGCACCAGTATGGCAAATTCTGGCAGTACCGGCTGGTACGATACGAAATTAACTTCCTTGGTCAAAATCCTATTTGATTGAACTATAAATAATTGCAAGGTTGCATGCACTTGATTAATTCGATTATCAAATATTAATGATTTCTCAATTATTGTTGTAATTATCCTTTAAAAGGGGCAATTAGGCAAAATTAGGGAATTTTAAGGCCCTAATAAATGTGATTGGGTTAAAATGACATTTACTCACTCTTTTGTCAATATCCTTGAATCATTGCTAATGAAAACTTAAAATGTATTGTTCCTTTTTTTTTTTTTTTTTTTAATGTGTTGATGCTAATTATTTGACTATAAGGACCAGATTTGAGTTTCTAGCCTAAAGGTGGATGTACTTAGGCCCAAAAAGTTCAAAACAATGAATTTGTAGAGAGTGGGTTAGAAAATTGGACGAAAATGAATTGGACCACAAATAAGGTGGGTTCAAATGACAAGAAAATGAAGATGGACAAGTTTTAATTACAGAAAATCGTCCTCGGCATGGTCCAAGGAGATCAGTTCTTACATACTGCTCTTAAGTTTGATTACAAATTTGGTTCCTAATTACTACAATGTTTCTTTCTTGATTTCTCGATCCCCTTCTCCCATTGCTCCCTTCTTCTTTTTTACTTTCTCCCCCTTTCACCTTTACCCTCCACGTGTAGGCCAGATGGTTGGTGTTGATACTTGTCCCATCAACACCTTCCATAAGCCTTTATGAAGTAGATGTAAGGTTGAAAACCACTATTCAGGCATCAGTTCCACATTAAAGTGGCCAGAGAGTTAGCTGCAGAGTATTTAATGCGGTGGTAGCAGCTTTGTCCTTAAATATTTTAGGACTTCCCTCTGTCTTATATTTCTGAAATGCCTATCCGTACCAACAGAACTTCTTGGAATGTCCCCTAGACTGTAGACCACCTCTTCTGACCTTGGCTTTGGTTAGCTGAAGAGGCATTCATCCTCGGCCCACCCTCCTAAGCCATTATGATCAAAACTAACTTTTTTATTTACTAACAATGACTCCTTTGACAATGTTTACTCCTCCTCGAACAACCTCTAGTCCTCAACTTGAGCCTCAGGCCCTATATTTACATAGATAATGAGCTCCTAGCCCAATACCCCTACAATAGCCCTTCGCGATTCTTCTTTCTGACTCTTCGAGAAGAAATGAGGCTTTCGATGTCACCTTAGCTAGTCTGTGCTCATCATACATCACATTTGCCTAGGTAGACGCCTTTTTTAACTGCCCAAGACACACTCTTGACATTTTGGCATACGAGACACGCTCTTCATTAAATTTTTACGGCTCCCTATCCCCCACATTCTACGGCGTGATAAAAATCCAACGGTTGAGGATTCTGTTGGGACCTGGGCAGGAATTTTCCCACTTTGTAGCTTTCTCTTTGATATAAATATCACTCAAATGAATCACCCATCTTACTTTAGCATTCACTTAGCTCTAACGCACATATATTGAACCTGCCAACCTTCCTAACTCACTCATGCCTTTACAAATACCAAAAGCCCATCCGAGGATATTCCTCTCCTTTCTGTTAGTCTTCACAAACTTTTATACTTTGTTTTTCCATATACTTTTCTTTTCTCTATACTTTTCTTCTCCTCGACCCCACTTTCTTCTCTCAATCTTCTTAGTTCCTCCATACCTTTCTAGAAATGGGTAGATTCAAAAGTTTGGTAAACTCTAATAAGGGAATTGAGAGCTTTAGAGCCTTGTATAGTATCCCACCTAGAGTATTTACTAGTTACTGTAAGGAGGGAGAGTGGCACGAAAAAAGGCAAGAGAGAGAAGTGGTGATCCCAATGATTACCTTTATAAAGGGTGGGATGAGGATTCCCGTGAGTACCGTTACCAGGGACTACCTTAGGGCCCATAAGTTAGCTCCCACCTAGTGCGCACCCAACATGTTCAGAATCTTAGGTAGTGTAGATGCCCTTAACGAGAGAATGGACTTAAACCTCACACACCACGACGTCAATTGGGTTTACAACATTCATTATTTAAAGGGGCAAGAGTACTACCTTAAATCTAGGTACCTAGAGATCAGGCTTATCCAATGCCTCTCCTATTCCAATAAAGGCCTAAACAAGGATTTCTTGATTGCATCAAGGGAGTGGCACGATGGCCTCCCCTGTCTGATAAGAGAGGGGAAACTAGGTGGGACTTTAGGTCTAGGTTTACAACTTCTAAGTTACTTCCTTTTCTTTTTCCTTTGTTTGTGTTTGTACCTGAAAATTCCTTTGACTTGAGTTATTCTTTGCTAATGATGTTTTTTGTTTCTCTTGATGGTTTTGCAGATAAAAGAGCTGTCGTTCCCAACTTTAGTCTAGTGAACCAATAAAGCTTGGACAAAATCCTGAAGGCCGAGGTGTTCGTCCACACAAACGGACAACTAAGGGCTGCCCACTTGATCTTGGATTACATTCCGATTTCCAAGACCTTCCAATCGCCGAAATGCATTATCAAGGCATGGGACCCATGTCTTCATCAGATAAATATAGCCACGCTAGGCTTCCTTATTTTCGGTCCAACACCAGAGGGCGTCCTTACCACAAACCCCATACCAGAAGGCATTCCTAAGGTAGAGACTTCCTCTTCCCGCCCTATTATCAAGAAAGAGAAGGAAGAAGAAGAAGAAGAAGAAGAAGAAGAGGGAGAAATAGTTGAAGTGTATGACTCGAGGATGACTTTGAGGTGTTCAACCAACCACCATCTCCAGTTGAAGAAAGCCAAATACAAGAGGCCTCCCCCATTCCGGACATCATGGGAATACAACGAAAGTTGAGGATCGGTCTCTTGGACGTGATAGAGTCTACCTCAGGGAGCAAAGTGCTCGAGAAGAATGCTCAAGCCAAACTCCCACCTCCCCCTCCCACTCAGCCTCTCCGAATTGATCCTGCTGATCACAAAAGGAAGAGGGATCAAAGAAGCCAAGACTTGGGGGAAGGAGGCAAGGGTCCTCTTCCCAAGGATGCAGAGCCCCAAAAAAGGGCAAAACAAGTCAAGACAACCCAAAACCTAGCGGACAAAAGAGTTGAAACCCAGGTTGGGGTTCAAGCCTGGGCACCTTCTCTTGTCCTGGATGGAGCCCTCTTTCTCTCTAATGCATCTATCAGGAATTCCCAGCAGAAGGCAGGGTATGTTGCAGATGCATTAGAGCAGGCCCTACTGTTGCCGGCAGATATGTCCGATTAAGGACTATGAGGAAATATGAAGTGTTCCTCAGTCTGAAAAGGGACTTGGCCCAGGTAAGCCTATTAACAACTTTTACCACTTTACTTTCATAGCATTAATGTTTCTTGTACCTATTCTCACCTTTGACTTTCTTAACTCACATATCTCCTCGTTGCTGTTTGTTGTTGTTTGTTTGTTTGCTGTCTCTTCTCTTTTTTTTCTTTTTTTTTCTTTTTTTTTTTTATAGGTTGTTTAGGTTGCCTACAGAGCTAAGGAGATAGTTATCAACTCTCACAGGCTAGCCAAGGATGAGGAGGGTAGGCACGTCGTCGCTATGAAGGCCTTTGAGATAGCGGAAAAGAAGTCTTAAAACCCCACGACAAAGCTAGCAGAGGCCAACCATGCCAAGAAGAGTGCCGAGACTGCTTTAGACATGGTGGAGAGGCAGGCTAAGGGTCAAATGGTACTCCTCCGTCAAGCCAAGGAACAATTGGCCGCCTCCAAAGAACAAGTTATTGCCTTAAAGAAGAAGTTGGAGGAGATAAAGAAAGCCCGAGACCAAGCCGAATAGAAGGGCTATGACATAGGAGTGGCTGAGACCGAAGAGACCTTAAGGGTTGAGGTCGCGAGGGTATGCAGACACTACTACTCCCAAGTGTGGGATGATGCCCTCAACCAGGCTGGGGTTGAGGCCTCTTCTACTCTTAGAAGGGCAGAAAATGTGTATTATACCCTGGCCATATGCACCTCAATCTCCTTGAGCTCTAAGGCTGACCCGGTCTCCTCGGAGGCAGGTGAAGGTCAAAGTAGCCCATCCAAAGCTCCTTCTGCAGCCAACACTTCTCTTAAGGAAGTAAAGCAGGTCGAGGACACTACAAGGTCAGGAGATATTAATAAAGAAGTAGTCCAAGGTGCTGCCCTACCTCCAGTTGCCTCCAAAGACCCCTCAAAGAAAAAGGAGGCTTCTCAAAGCATGGAGTTGATGCTGGCCACTCTTCCCATACCCCTAAAAGAGGATCCCAAAGGCAAGGCCCAAGTGTCCACCACGGCAGTATCTACCCAGTCTCCAAGAATCCAATGGATAAACTTGTAATAAAAATAAAGCAATAGGTTGTCTTTTTCCTTTTTTTTTTTTTTTTTTTTTTTTTTTTTTTTTTTTTTTTTTTTTTTTTTTTTCTGAGCTCTGTAATTATGTCAAGCTTTTGTAATCTACTTGCCTTTTTAGAGGCTCAATATTAATGAAAATTGCAAGTCTTTCCCTTATGATTTTAATGTTAATACTGGTCCAAACTTAACCTTTGCTTGATTCAAAACTTGAGAAAAAATGTGATAATGAGGTATATCTTGAATTACCGATCTGCATAAGTGGCAAAATAATTCTCACATATCACATGATCAGTAGCAAAACATGTCAAACTTACCAAGCCCTCCATCTCGGCAAAGTATGACTTTAACTTCAAGAACATATGTAGTAATGTAGCATACATACAGGTTTAAACTTACTTTGTCCCCAACTCATTAGTAAGTCTAAAGGACCAGAAGGATAATCAATTCCCAAATACATACAGGTATGCCTACAAATGCTTTAAGTGATGCTCATGAGCATCCACTTAAGCCTTAAATATGTAGTCCAAAAAGTACAAAATAGCTAAAACTTTGCCCTGTCACATGGCAAAATTATAGGAAGTATTAATTTTTCTGAGGTATGTGGTCCGAGGAGTCAGGCATGACCAAAATTTTGTTTAATACTTAGATAGATAATTGAAAGATATCAATTTGCCCAAGGTATGTGGTTTAAGGAGCCAGGCATGACTAAGGTTCTGTTTAATATATAGATTGATGTCAGGAAGTATTAATTTACCCAAGGTGTGTGGTCCGAGAGCCAAACATAACCAAGATTCTATTTAATACTTAGATAAATGTCAGGAAGTATTAATTTACCCAACATATGTGGTCCGAGAGCCAAGCATGACCAAGGTTTTGTTTAATACTTAGATTGATGTTAAGAAGTATTAATTTACCAAAGTATGTGGTCCGAGAAGTCAGGCATGACCAAGGTTCTGTTTAATACTTAGATAGATATCAGGAAGTATTAATTTACCCAAGGTATGTGATCCGATGAGCCAGACATGACCAAGATTTTGTTTAATACTTAGATTGATACCATGAAGTATTAATTTACCTAAGCTATGTGGCCCAAGGAGTCAGGCATGACCAATGTTCTGTTTAATACTTAGATTGATGGTAGAACACATGATACGTAATAGAACAAACCCAAATATGGTGAAGAAAGTTTTCATTAATAGTAATACCTTCTGAAGTTATTTACATTCTAGGGGCGTGGTACAACTTTTTCCTCTAAATCTTCAAGATAATATGCACCTATTCCAGCCACTGATGTGATACGATACGGCCCTTCCCAGTTGGGTCCCAATTTTTCCCATGCTGGATTCTTTGCAGTTCCTAAAACCTTTCTTAAGACCAAGTCTTCAAGTGTTAGTGGCCTTAGCTTTACATTGGCATCATACTATTGCTTGAACTTGTGTTGATAATAGGCCAATTAGACTATGGCATTTTCTCTTCATTCTTCAATTAAGTCTAAACTCTTCTCCAATAGCCCATTATTGCTACTCAGAGTGAAAGAACTCGTTCTCAGCATGGGAAATCCAATCTCCAGATGAATGACAGTCTTAGCCCCATAAGTCATTGAAAAGGACGTCTCTCTAGTGGACCTACAAGGTGTAGTCTGGTATGTCTAAAGGACGCGAGGCAACTCTTCCACCCATTTCCCCTTTGCGTCATTTAGCCTCTTTAAGCCCACTCATTATGACCTTATTGACAGTTTCAGCCTGTCCATTCCCCTATGGATATACCAGGGTGGAATATTTATTTGTTATACCCAAGTCACAGCAATACCTCCTAAAGGCTTTACTGTCGAACTGAAGTCCATTGTCTAAGATGAGTGTATAAGGGATTCAAACCGAGTGACAATATTTTTCCAAACAAATCTTTTGGAATCCACGTCTCTGATATTTGCTAGTGGTTCAGCTTCAACCCACTTGGTGAAGTAATCCATGCAGACCAATAAATATTTCTTATTCCCTGCTGCTTTGGGAAAATGACCTACAATGTCCAAGCCCCATTGAGCAAAAGGCCAAAGGCTGGACAGAGGATTAAGGACTTCTCTCAGTTGATGAATATTTGGTGCAAATCTCTAGCATTGATCGCACTTCTTCACGTACTCTTGTACTTCCCTCTGCATGTTTAGCCATCAATATCCTTGAATGAGGGCCCTGTGAAACAAGGATCTGCTCCCTGTGTGGCTTCCATAAATTCCTTCATGTAACTCTTCCAAGAGTAGCTCAACTGCTTTAGGGTGTATACATAACAGATATGGGCCCGAAAAAGATCTCTTATACAATTTTTGATTCTCAAACAGCCAAAACTGAAGAGCTTTTCTTCGCACCTTGTTAGCCTCTAACTTTTTCTCAGGTAGGATATCTTCTTTAAGGAACAACACTATGGAGTTCATCTAGTTAGGTCCCACCCTAATCTGATAAATATGAGTCACGTTTCTCCCTACCATAGTAGGCTTACACAAGTCTTCCACAAGGATCACTCGAGGTAAACTTTTTGTCGAGGAGGTTACTAGAGTGGCAAGAGAGTCAGCTTGTGTATTTCTATTTCTAGGGATTAGTGACAAATTAAAGGATTCAAATCCAGACTGTAAGTGTCTAACCTGGTTCAAGTATTCCTACATTCTGAGATCTCTAGCTTCCAACTCTCCTTAAACTTGGCCCACAACCAGCCTTGAATCAAAGAATATTTTCACTGCTTTTCCACCCATTTTCTAAACCATGGTCATCCCTACCAGTAAAGCTTCATACTCAGCTTCATTGTTTATGGCTGAAAAGCCCAATCTCAAGGATTTCTCAATTTTAATCCTCTCGAGAGACATCAGAACTAGCCCCACTCCAGATCTTCTATGGTTCGCCCTCACCATCAATGTATACCTTCCAGGACAAAGGTTCTTGTAAGGAGATTACACCAACCGATTTTTCATCAATGTTCTGTTTCTCTACTCTTTCTTCTAATGGGGTTTCAGCAAACTCAGCCACTAGATCGGTGAGGACCTAACCCTTGATAGAGGTACGAGGCATGTACTTGATATCAAAAGCCACTAGGATTGTACCCCACTTTGTAATTTTCCCTATGTAATCAGTGCTCCAAAGTAGAGATTTGAGCGGGAGCTGGGTTAAGACAACAACTGTGTTTGATTGGAAATAGTGAGGGAGCTTATGTGTAGCATGCATCACTGCCAGAATAGCCTTCTCCAGTGGTAGGTAACGGACCTCAGCCTCATATAGTGACTTGCTCACATAATAAACTGGTCTCTATACACTATTATCAACCCGTATCAGCACCAAGCTCACCGCGTGTGAGGCCACTGCAATGTAGGTAAACAAAACCTGATCCACCTTGGGTTTAGACATAATGGGTGGCCAAGAAAGATACTCTTTCAATTGCCGAAAAGCCAGGACACACTCCTTAGTCTATTCAAATTCCTTCCACCTGTTCAACAACTGAAGGAAAGGTCTACTCCTGTCTACTGACTGAAAGATGAATCGGTTTAGAGTAGCGGTCATCCATATTAGCTTCTAGACCTCTTTGGGATTCTGAGGTGGTTGTAGTTTGTTAATTGCCTTAATCTGGTCAAGGTTGACTTCAATTCTGCGATGCGTAACCATGTACCCTAAGAATTTTCTTGATTCGACGCCAAAAGAACATTTAGAAGCATTAAGTTGTAGTTTGTGTTTCCTCAAGATCTCAAAGATATTCCCGAGGTCATTAACGTGCTCAGATTCCAACTTGCTCTTGACCACCATGTCGTCTATGTAAACCTCAATGTTTATCCCCAGTTGTGGCTCAAACATCCTAGTCATCATCCTCTGATAGGTGAACCTCGCATTTTTTAGGCCAAAAAGCATCACCTTATAGTGGTAATTTCCAGTAGTAGTGACAAAAGTTGTTTTCTCCTGATCGTCCAAGGCTAGAGGTATCTGATGGTACCCTTGAAAGGCATCCAAAAAGCTCATCTGAGGATGGCCTACTGTTGCGTCCACTGGCTGATCTATCCAAGGCATAGGGAAGGGGTCCTTTGGACAAATTTTGTTCAAGTCTATGAAGTCCACACACACAAGCTACTTCCCACTCTTCTTCTTCACCACCACTGTATTAGCCAGCCATTCAGAGTAGAACACTGTTTTAATAGCCCCAGCCCGCTTAAGCTTGTTCACCTTTTCGTTGACAGCATCAAAATGCTCATTCGATAAGCACCGATATGGTTGCTTCCTAGGGAGGACAGCCAGGTTAACAACATTCAAATGATGGCAAATGAATTTTGGATCTACCCCAAGAGCTTCGTAGGCATTCCAGGCGAACACATCGATGTTCCTCTTAAGAAATGCTAATAGTTCTTCTTTCTTCCAATGAGGCAACTGAACTCCGACTTGAAAAAACTTCTTTAGATCACCATCTATGACAATTTCCTCCAACCTCTCACACTTTGCCTCCCCTGACACCACATCTGAAGATAGGATCGGAATCCTTAATTGGTGCGAGCCCCCCTCAGCAAAGGTCGAGGTCTCAGCTGCAAGCTAATGCATAATTGCAGCCACGAGGCACTACCTAACCATGAATTGACTCCCCATAAGCTCCTCAATCTGGTCCCATGACAGATATTTCACCTTCAAATACAGAGTTGACAAAATAGCCTCTAGTGCATGAAACCAGGGTCTAGCCACAGTGGCCGTGTAGGGAGAGTATACATCCATCACAATGAAGTCTACTTCAACTACCTCTGAACCTGCTTGCACGAGTAACCTAATCTGGCCCACTTGGGATGATAATTTTCCCATCAAAACTCACTAAAGGTGAATCATAGGCTGCCAGATCCTCAGACTTTAAGTTCAGCCCTCTATACAAGTTAGGGTATATAATCTCCGCACCACTGCCCTAGTCTACCATTACCCTCTTGACATCATACCCCCATATTTTGAGGGTGACTACCAAATCATCATCATGTGGCTGGATGGTTCACATCTTGTCCTCATCCGAAAAACTCAAAGCCGATTAGATCTCCACTCTAGCCTTCTTAGGCTTAGAATTAGAGTTCTCGGCTGACAGCTGAGCTATAGTTATTACCCAGGAAGGATAAGAACCAGTTTTCCCAAGTGCAGCAAATATGATATTAATTGTGCCTAAGGGGGGCCTTGAAGAAGCATTCCCCTAAGCCCCTAACCTTGATTGGTCTCTTTGCCCGTTGGGCCAATACAAAAACTGTTGTAACCTTCCCATTTTAACTAGTTGTTCCAGATGGTTACACATAGTTATGCAGTCCTTAGTGGTATGCCCTGATGATATTAGCAATGAAGGCTCTGATTGCGCTTCAAGGGGTCTCTACTCATCTTGTTCAGCCATTTGAAGTATGACTGGTTCTTAATCTTCTCCAAAACTTGATGCACCGATTCTCGGAACATTGTGTTAACCACTTGAGGAGCAATAAGCCTAGATTGCCCAGCAAAATCCCTCTGAGGTCTATTATTGTTGTAGCGGTTCGACCTGAAATCTCTCATCTCCTGAGGGATAGCCTTACCCTTACCCTTACCCTGATCCTCCTCAACCCTCTTATACTTATCAATCCGATCCATGAGTTGGCATACATTGGTAACGGGTTTCCCAATCAAAGACTTCCTCAAGCCATGCTCAGTAGATAGGCCGACCTTGAAAGTCCTGATAGCTACGTCGTCAAAGTTACCATCTATCTCATTGAATATCTCCCAGTATCTGTCCGAATATGTTTTCAAGGTCTCCCATTCTCTCACGGATAGGGACAATAAGGAATCTAAGGGCCGAGGAATCCTGCTGCACGTAATAAAATGGGATCCAATCGCTTAAAGGAATCAATGGAACCTGCACCTAGACCATCAAATCACCTTACCGTCACAGGTCCCAAGTTGGATGAGAATACTTTGCACATCAAGGCCTCGTTCTCAGAGAGCACAATCATTCTTTGATTGAAGTGGCTAACATGCTCCACAGGGTCTGTTTGACTATTATAGATGGTGAACATGGGCTGAGTGAACCGCTGAGGAAGTTTTCCTCCCTTAATTCTGCGTGTGAAAGGTAATCTGAAAATTTGGTTGAGTGCTCTACTTATAGCATCATTTTTCAAGCCTCTTAAAGATGAATTTTTGTTTCTGCACTCATGATGGTAGTCCTCCTCATACGAGAAAGACTCGCTAGGAGGGGTTCTTGATCTGCACCTATAGTTACCATCCTTTTCATCATCTAAAGAGAAGTCAGAATTGGAAGGAATTCGCTTTCATCGTTCATGGCATAAGCTTCTCTTCAAGTGATCAATCTGCAACTGCATAACTTTGGTATTTTTCTTATGAGAGAGATGGCTACTACCTAGAGGATGGCTCCTACTAGTATGGGTAGTGTGCACACTCCCCTCCTAGTCCCTCTTTTGTTTAAGATCACGGAAGTGATCTTGACGTTGAGACCCCATGGATTCTGTCTGGTTTGAACCTGAACCTACCATCGTTGAACGTTGGACTCACTATCACACTAGTAATTCCTACATATAGCACCAATTGTAAGGACCAGATTTGAGTTCCTAGCTCAAAAGGTGGATGGACCTAGGCCAAAAAAGCTCAAAACAATGAATTTGTAGAGAATGGATTGGAAAACTGGGCTAAAATGAGTTAGACCAAAAATAAGGTGGATTCAAATAACAAGAAAATGAAGATGGACAAGTTTTGATTACAGAAAATCGTCCTCGACACGGTCCAAGGAGATCAGTTCTTATATACTGCTCTTAAATTTGATTACAAATTTGGTTCCTGATTGCTACAGTGTTTCTTTCTTGATTTCTCAATCCCCTTCTCCCATTACTCCCTTTTTCTTTTATACTCTCTCCCCATTTCATCTTTACCCTCCACGTGCAGGCCAGATGGTTGGTATTGATACTTGTCCCATCAGCACCTTCCATGAGTCTTTACGTAGTAGTTGTAAGGCTAAAAACCACTGTTCAGGCATTACCTCCACATTAATGCGATTAGAGAGTTAACTGCAGAACATTTAATGCGGTAGTAGCAACTTTCCCCTTAGATTTTTAAGGACTTCCCCCTGTCCTATGTTTCTGCAATGCCTATCCGTACCAACAGAACTTCCTAGAATGTCCCCTAGACGGCAGACCACCTCTTCTAACCTCGGCTTTGGTTAGTCGAAAAGGCATTCATCCTCGACCCACCCTCCTAGGCCATTATGACCAAAACTAACTTCTTCATTTACTAACACGAACTCCTTTAACAACGTTTACTCCTCCTCGGACGACCTCTAGTTCTTGGCTTTGGCCTCAGGCCCAATATCTACATAGATAATGAGCTCTTAGCCCAATACCCCTACATTGACCATAATAGGTTTAGAAAAATGGTTTTGTCATTTTATTTTTATTTTTATAATTTGATAGTTGGAAAAAGAATATTTGTCAATTGAGATACAATGCTCTTGGCAAAAAGTTTTATAATTTAATGGCACATCTTGTAAAAATGAGGAGATTTAAATGTTTGATAATATCCTTTGATATGTTAAAAAAAAAAAAAATTACTTAAGTTTTAGGCCCAAAAAATGTAAAAAGAAAACTAACAAATTGCTAAATGTATCAAAATGGAAATTTCATTTATATCATCTAAAACTTACAAAGAGAGAAATAGAAAAAGAGAAAGCCCTACTTTATTTCTATTTGGTAGAATTTACTTTGTAACCCTATGTTTTGGAAGGTGTCAATTTGTTTTCTTCATTATATATAATATAATATAATATAATGGAGAAAACTCATTTATAAAATAATAACAATAATAACTAGTTGCTAACCCGTGCTATGCATAGGAATCTACTTGTTTGTATGGTAAACTAAAATGATTTTATAAAATTTTAAATTGATTAAGAAACTACATCATTGCATGAATTGTTCTTATATAACTTCAATTTGTGTTACAATTCGAAGAAGAAGTCATTGTTTAAACGTGCAATGACTTACAAAAAATATTAAAGAATGATTCATGACTATAAGCCTATACCTATTGAAAAGAATAAAAAGATTAAGAACTTACAAATTATAGAAAATATATATGTGTGTGACTGCACAACAGAGAAATATAAGAGAAAAATTTGTTACACTCAAAATAATAATTCATGGCTATAGTCATTGAAATTTTCTAGATAGCTTTAGATATTACAAAAATATAACTCAAAAAGTCAGATGTTAAAACTTCCAAAAGGCCAAAAACTATTAAGAAATCATAAGATTTACATCCTATAAATTATTGAAACAAAACTATATATATATATATATATATGATTATACAGTAGAGAAATATATAAGAAAAATTGATTAGTTTCAAAAGAATAGTACATGGTATAGTTGTTAAAACCTACTAAACATGTTTAAATATTGCAAAAACTAACACAAAAATTCAGATGTAAAAACTTCCAAAATGCCAAAAATATATGACTATTCAAAAGAGAAAAATAAGAAAAAGAAAAAAGTACATGAACCCATAAAGTAGTAAGTTTTAAATTTTAATGGGTCTAAACTTTAAACAATGAAAAAAAATCGCATGTTAGGTTGTGTTCCTGGCAACTCTGAAAGAAAAAGTAAAGGGAAAAAAAACCATGAAATACCATCAAGCAATAAGTTTTAATGGATTTAAAGTATAAACTTTGAACAAAAATAATCATAAACAATCATAGGTGCAAGGTTTGGTTACCAAGATCAGATGGTTGTAAAACACAACCTTTCAACATTGATTTAGGGTTATGTAGAAGGCAACCTAAATGACAGAAAATTGATTTTACATTGTCTGCCATGCCAACCATCTAAATATATTAATTCCAAAAAATATTAAATAAAATAATTCATAGAATTATATGAGATAATTAAGAAGAACATCAAGCCCTCGCATGGATGTTATTTGTGGACGACTGTCCATCACTACAATTCATAGACTTTGTTGTTAATAAGACAATCGAGTTCAAAATTAAAAGCGATTAGGTGGCCTTTGTACAACAGGATTTGTTCTCGTTGAGGAATCAACTTGCTTCCTTCTATGGCTTCAATTTGATATGTGTGTTTTCTTTGTGAAAATTTGAGTAAGTATAAAGAGTTTTGACCTTGATAGGAGTTTATATTTGTTGAAATTTTTGTTATAGAATTTTAGTTGAAGTTGAATTTTCAAGCTTTTGAAATATATATCTAATAGAGTTTTACTTAAACTAAACTATTATAACACTTAATAAGATAATTACACGTTGAAGAAAAATAATAAATATATAAGATATAAAACCAAAAAAAAGAAGAATCTAAAATAAAAAGAAAAAGAAAATAGTGGTGACATGAAAAATTATGGGCGTTTCAAAGGCTTCGGTTTTATAATAATAATAATAATAATAATAATAATAATCTATATATATATATATAAAACTAAAACTTTTGAAGTTTCCACAATTTTTTACGTCGGCACAATATTTAAAAAAATAATAATAATAAAACTTTTTTAAAACTCAAACCCAATATAAAACTTTTCTAAAACTCAAACCTTCTCTTTCACGATGCTATACCTTTTCTTTCACCAAAACTCTTTCACGATGCTCTAGCCTTTTCTTTCACCAAACACCAAAATGCACGCCCTTCCTTCCTCTACCAAGTTCTCCTCCATCAAACTCATGGAAAACCAACAGCAAATCATCTAAAGACACCTACCCACCATACCCACAGATTCCTCAATCAAAACCCACCATACCCACATATTAACAAAGATCTCCTTCCTCAGACCCTATTTCTCTCGTTCCCCTTCTCCTTTCCCGTTCCACCCACAACCACCACAACTCAGCAGGCAGTAGCACCACCACCACCACCCCCCACAGCAAGTGCAACCCACAAACCACCATAATCAGACCATATCAAACCGACAACCCAAAAGCAAAAAACGATTTTGAAGATCTACAATTTTGGGCATGTATACTAATCTGAAATAACAACTCATATGGTGTTCTTTTGGGCATGTAGTTTGTTAAGATAAAGTTTGTCAAAAAAGAAGATGACGAAGAAGAGCAAGAGCAGGCCGTAGTCTAATCCAGTCATGGGTAACTTCTTCAAACTCTTCTTCTGCTTCATCTTCATATTTTATTATAACTAAATATCGATTAATTATCCTACTTATCTCTTAAATTTTAAATAGTGGTTGTGCTTTTAATTGTGGCAATTTAAATATCAATTTTTGATTTATTCAACAAAATGGTAAAATAGTCTCTATAATAGTGCCTGTGAGGTGTTTGATGCTAGGTCTTAGTGGGATTCTACATATGGGGAGCAATGATAAATTTGACAGAATTATAGAAATTTTTTATTTATTTTCTATTATCTGGAACAAAATTGAGCAATTTAGGTTTGAAACAGCAATTGAACCCTGGAGCTGAGGAAGTTGAATTGCTGTTTCTTACGGTTACTATGCTACTTCATGCTAATGCCATCAGCAGGATTTTGCTAGAAAATCCTTTAGAGTCATTCATTATATGTTCATTTATGCAAAAGGGCTATGCTGATTTTTTTACTGCTTGCAATGTACAAGTTACAGGGCAATGCAATGGCTGGGTTTTTATGCTCTTTAATGCAAAATTTATATTGCTTGACATTACACGGAGTTGTCATGCATTGCAATTTGTATCTCATACACATGTGAGACTTGGCTTGATTATACCCTGTTTGAGTGTTTATCCTTGGTTATAAATTGTGGATATTCTGCCTCCTTTTACCGTCTCAGTTTGGACTATTGTAATCAAAAGCGAAAGGTGACCTTAAGCCGCCAATGCCTACTTTCCCAAGGTGAGAGGCACCAAAATGAGGCCCCTAGGCGCTAAAAGCAAGTTCCTCACTGAAGGTGCTTTGCTCAAAGCCTTGTATCAACATCCTAACCACCATTATATCAATTGAAAACAGGGCAACCGAGTAGGTGAATTTACAGGACAAGTCTAGAACTTTGGTAGAAGAGAGGGTGGTGAAAATGGATTATCTGTGTCATTGATTTTTTTAAAAAGTTTGTTTAATGATTTATATATGCTTCATAATTGTTCATAAGTCACTGTTAAGAAAATTTTAGCTTCACTACTATGACATCTAGGTTTCATAATTAAATTTAGCCGAGCTTATTTTTCTTGAAATCTCATCTAGGTTGCTTTAAATGTTCTTTCTTTATGTGTCTGATATAGTGATTTCTTATGCATGTGTCTATGAGGAAAGCTACTTTAAAAATTGAGCTATGGTGGTGTTTATTTCTTATTTAATTATTTTGAAGTTGATTCTCATATTGGTTGTCCTTAACTATCCTAAATTGTATTTGGGTAGAGCTTTGGATTATGGTCCTTTTGCCTATGGTAGGTAAAAAGCATTTTTTTTTTCCCTTAAGAAAAGAGAGAAGAAGTTGACAAAATTGCCTGTTAATGATACTTTCTGAGTTTAAAGAAAAGGTTTTGTTTAGTAATGGTATTTCCACATTTCGTTATCTGTTATATATAAAAATAACACCAATATGTTGTGGTTATCGCACTTTCTTAGATACTATATTTCTTCTTCTATTCTCAAAACCCCTAACTTGGGTAAAGCAGCCGTTTTCTAGGAACTATTTCAAGGCAAAGCAAAAGGGTTTGACGTGGAGAAGGCTTTATTGGCAAAGTCTATTCATGATTTTGAAAAAGCAATATCTATGGTATCTTAGCACAAGAGACGTGGTTGGGAATGTGAGCAAGCAAAGAAGATTTATAAAACTCAATGTTTTATGTTGAATAAATATATGATGTACTCTTCTATATAATGTAGATTTGTTGTATTATGTTCTTTCTCTACTCTTTTTGAGTCATAGCAAAAGAATTTGGCACTGGTAACCATATTCTATTTATTTATTATGAAAATAAGATTGCGATCATTATTGCAATTTGTTTATTTGCTTATTCATAGTGTATATGTAACTATGAAAATAACTTCATTGCCAATGGACTTATGGTAGTGGTATTAATCTTTTTGGCATGTATGTATTTTTACGGAGATGATATACATAATTTCATTATCCCTTATTTGTCTTTATAATTTTTTATTGGGCACAAACACATTGTGTACTAGGTTTGACAATGTTTAAAATTTGAATTAGTGAAAATTTTATGTTACGCTCGGGTCTTCTCCATTTAGTTGTATTATTTGATTAGTGAGTCTTGAGACATTTGATTTAGTGCAGCAAATGATAATTGCAATATTGTTTTTTTTTTTTTTTTTTTTTTTAAGAATCTCGTGCATCACACGAGTTAGCAACTAGTAATAATAACAACGGAGAAAACCCAGGCCAAGAGAGTAAAATGATAAATTTTCCAAATTGAAAGAGTGAAAAAATAACGAAAATGTTGAAACGGGTGTAATATATAATATTGGAATCAAATTAGTAAAATATTAGATTTAGTTCCAGTAAGACAAATAGAGAGGTCAACATCTAAACTTTTTCAACAAGAGAAGAGATAAAAGGACTGGATTTTTGAGGCCAGGACTTTTCTTATTTTTTTTAGAAGCGGGCCCATGACTTAAATATAAAAATCGACCACAAATGGTCCAGCTACTTTTTCAGATACAAAAATGGTACAGAGTGATATGCTCCACATATGTTGTTCCTTATGCCGGGGATAAACTGGCCCAGCACTCTTTTCACTTGTTCTACTCAAGAGTACAATTTCTATAAAAATCTTTTTAAGTTCAATACCTACTTTGATTAATTTCGCTTAGAGTCTTGATGATTTTATAAAATTCTTTTAAGTTTAATACCTACTTTGATTTATTTAGCTTAAAGTCCAATATTGGATATTGGGAAAATTTTTATTTTATTCAAGTGTGGTCTTGATCAAGTTCCTATAATTGTTGACCATTAGTTTTAAGAGGTCACACTCAACTATTTTTTTTTTTTTTTTTTTTGAGAATCCACTCAACTAATTTGATGTAAAGATTATCCAAAAAAAAAAAAAAATTGATGTTAAATATGTTCCTGTTTTCTTGTTATCCCAAAAAAAAAATATGTTTGGTGAGATTTCCAGTTATAAACTTACTAGCATTAAAACACTAAAAATAAATATCACTTCTCCAAAAAGTAGAAACATGTGAAAAAGAAAGTAGAAACACACGAAAATTATTGAGTATGCTATTGGGTGCTATTTTTAGTAAAGTGAGAAAAAGGGACAAAAAAGAGTCATTCACAATTGATTAATCAATTGCTTGCTTGAAGAGTCATAAACACATCTAGGAGATTATCAATTACTAGAAGAATTCTAGCACCCCCAAAACAAAACGATAAAAAAAAGAAGCTAAAAAGAAAAGAAAAGAAAATAACGGAATGACATTTAATTTATTCGTCTTAACTAGCCCTAAGATTTTAAAAGTTTTTTTTGATGATTTTGCTTCATGGTGATCAGTGAATACCAAATTATATTCATATGATGCAGTTTTGACAACAACAAAAAACATATAATTTAAAATCTTGCTTTATTATTATTATTATTATTATATATATATATATAGAGAGAGAGAGAGAGCCAAGACAAGATCTGGTTAAATATGGATGAAACCTGTGAAGTGCTAATCTTGAGTTGCCAAGGAAGACTAGGAAATAGAACAATCCAACCTAGAAAAATTCAAAATTCAAAATAAAAAAACAAAACAAAAAAGAAAAAAAGAAAAAGAAAACAGTGGGAGCAAATTAATGTTATGAATTATGATATACTTTTCTCAAGTTGGTGCAAGAATCTGGATTGCAAAAACAAAGGAAGCTCACAGAAGTCATATTGCTAGCAAGATTGACTTGAAAACATTTTTAGAGCTTAAGGCTCAAAACAAGTGAACTCAAAAGCACCATTCTTGATAAAGAAATGTTGCGGCAAATATGTAATACTGGCAATCACGCAAAGATAAACAAAACCTATTGCAGATTGTGAATCAGTTTATCAATAGTATGACTTGCCATCAGTCTCAAACCTACACTCGACCTTTTCCAACACCCCCTAATTCATTTTCCATTGTAACAAATTGACCTTTGATTCATCCACTAAAAATGATTAAGCATCCAAAATTTACCATATACACATGCAGACACTTAGAATCAGCTGGAGGAAACAAATTGGTCTTACAAAAAATTAATTACAACTCTGAGCTAGGATTTGTATTTACTTAGCCATGGCCTTTTTCTTTTGTATTTGAGAAAAGAGAATCCATGTATGCTTCTTGATCTTCACTATACTTCAAATTCATTTAGGAAAAGGTAGCCTGCAAGACATAGAAAGACGCACTAAGGCAAAGAATTTCTCTATAGTAGCAGCATGCATTTCTAGGCATGCAGTCAATGATGATTGTTAAGTTGCTACACAAACAGAAACATTGCTCATTGATGAATTGAAAGTGACATCAACCTGTGGTTGCAACCATTAATTTCACCAACAAATTTATCTTTCAGTACCAGATAAGCCCATATAGAACTGTAAATTAGAATATAGTACATATTGTAATGTTAAATCCAGAGCAATAACTAAACCTAAGGACAAATTTATCTGTTTGATCAAGTTCCTCTATTGAAACTACAACTATATGCTATATGGCCCCTAAATATTGAGGTTTGATGCAAATGTCCTTTGATTGAATCCTGAATATTATCTCATACTTCATCCAAAAAACTAAATTTTTTTAAGAATTTTACAAACTTACCCCAACTTGAGAGATATGTCTGAACTGTCATTGTCTTGAGGATCAGATGAGCTGCAAATATTGGTAATTGACTCAGATGACTGACCTTGTTCAAGTACATGCGTTTGAGTGCTAAACAGATTCTCCATCTGTGGAAGAGACATTTTTTTATAACTGAGATAGGAAGAGGGGACAGAGGAGGAAGAATTTTTTCTTTAAAAAAAAAGACTTATTACCTGTTTTAATTGTTGGTTTTCTTCCATCAGTTGGGCTCCCTGCATTAAAAGAATAAGATGAGCACAGAGCCACTACTAAGACTTCTTAGCCTTAAATACAAAATATAATTTAATTACTATGGCATATTTACCTAACTTCTTAAATAAGAAATCGATACGTTTTTTTGGGGGGACAAAATTGATATAGGTCAGGTGATAGGATAAACAATACAACATTCAGTTTTGAATTTATGTCGACAATGGTTTCAACTAAAGGTTCAATGGTGGTTGTTACTTGTTACTTCTTGTTAGCCATGTGAACTCCTCCTTTCTCTACCCACTGAGCTAGCCAGTGCACAAAAAGATCCTTTCCCACTTTGACTTTCCTTCTCATTTTTAGCCTTCTCGCTTCTCAACACCTCTCTCCCTCTCTAGTTTGAGACGTCACATGACACATTTTCATATTCCAAACCCATCTCTTTCCTTCTTTAGCACTTTTCTTTCTTCTTCCTCTCCCTTTTATTCTATATATTATAAAAGTCATAAAATCCCACGCATATACACACACACGCACACACACAAGAAAAACAAGAACTAAAGGATCACATATAATAAAAAAGAAATATGGGGTTTTCTTATCTGGGGTTTCTTATAATGGTTTGTTGTTTACAACTTGTGGTTCTTGTTTCTGGGTCAACCAAGAATTGGCCAGTTATCAACTTTGATGAAGGGTATTCTCATCTCTTTGGTGAGGATAATCTGGCTGCAGTTAGAGATGGCAAATCGGTTCATCTTTCTCTGGATGAAAGGACAGGTTGTTTGTTGGACTTTTTACATAGTTTTTGGCGTGTTATATGGTTTTGATTTTTTTTTTTTTGGCCTTTTGAAGCTTTGACTGATTCTTTGGCTTTTTGGTGGTGTATAGGCTCTGGATTTGTGTCACAGGACCTTTACCTTCATGGCTTTTTCAGTGCTTCCATTAAGTTGCCTGCTGATTACACTGCTGGTGTTGTTGCGTTCTATGTGAGTTATCATATTTTCCATTATCTCATTCAAAAATACCCTGAAATTGTTTTTACTTTTTTATTTTGTTTATCTCCTAATCTGTGAAGATTATGTTTAAAGTTAGATTATTTAAGAATTTTAAGCAAAACCCAGATTTTATTTTTTTGTTTTGGGATTGATTTACAAGGTTTTTAAGTGTAAAGATGGTTCTTTTATGTTCAAGCTGAATAACCTCATTAACCAGAGCAAGATGATTTTTATGAATTTGCACCAACTTGCATTAACATTATGACAAAATTTTACAGTTATTTTCTGACATTTGCTAAAGATAAGGATTTAGAGTTTAAGCTTATTACATTATAGTAGTCCTAATTGTACAGTCCTAACTATATTACTGTAATCCTAGGGTTAACACAGAGTTAGTCTACTACATATTCCCTTAAATAAGTACACTATTATACACATAATTTAATAATAAAGATTTGTTTAAGACTTTCTGCTGTTAACGTAGACCTCTAAGACAAAACCACCTTAATTCCTTGTGTTCTTTCAACTTCTCTTTAGTTTCTTCTTGCCACCTAATATTTCAATATTTTACCATGATATCATTATGAAGCGGATCATCATTAAAGTACGAAGATGCTTTTCATTGAAACCATATGACCTTTTGCTTAAGGGCACTGATCTGTTCTGGAACTGTCTTGCAAACATTATAATAATTGTATGAAATGTCTTGCAAGGATTTAAAGTTTGGAACATGACCTTCTGCTGAAGTGCAGTGATCTCTTCCAGAAATCTTTCATCCTGAAAGACAAAAGAGTTTTTTATATTTAGAGAGAGTACATAAATTTCAACACTCCATTATAATGCCGGCAAACAGAGATAAAAAAGAGAGATGTGCCTTTGTTTCTGTAACACGTCTCAGGCCTACTTCAAGCGCTTTCTCTAGTTTCTGTAATTCTACTATATCCATTCCATGAAGCTCTTCTCCCTTAATCTTCCTGTTAGGTGTAAACATTTCTCAACATTAACATTTCTCAACATTAATTTATTGTGGTATATACATGTCTTTAAAGTAACAAGATGATAGTAACGTAGTTATAATACCTCAATTCATGTGTCTTGTCCTCAATTTCCTTGCTCAACATGGCGTAGGAGGCACCGTTCTCAAGCTAACATAATTAATTGCCGTTCATTAAGATTTTTGTAATGTGATTTGTACAGAGCACTTTTAATATAACAATGGTTCTAAAATTTGTAAGCATTTCGTGCCTTAAATAAGAAATTTTTAGGGCAGACCTAAATTTTAGGGTCATCATTCTGGGAGTGCTACAAGTAGTCTTCTAAGTAGTTCCAAAAAACATAGCATTTCTTATGGTGGTAGGCTTTTCAATCAAATGTAATTTTCAAAGTATTCATGAAAATTTCTTGAGAAAGATTCAGAGTCATGTTTCCTTGTGACAATGATAAAATCACCAGCATTCACGTTAAGATGAAAATATTGGAAGAAACTTGAGAGGTTTAAATCATTTTTGCTATTTATGGCAATTTTAAATTATGACCAGATTTTTTTTTTTTTTTTTGATAAATAATAAGATATATTGATATCAAAAAGGAAGCACCCTAGTACACAGGGAGTGAACAAGGGAACAGCAAATCAAATACAAAAATTGCAAGAACCTAGGAAATCAATAAAAGAAGGGAATGATTGGTTTTGCAAAGCAAACAACCAATCCAATAAAGTTCTAAAAAAGAAAAGCTTGAGGTACGGAGTAGATCTCTCAATATCTTCAAAACGATGACTATTTCTCTCCTTCCAAAGACACCACATTAATCCATGAGGAACGATGGACCATATAAAACCATTTCAATGACGACCAAAGCTGCCTTGCCAACACCCTAACAGCCCCAAAACAGTATGCGGCATAACCCAAGATACTCCAAATAAACCCAAAACCATAGTCCATAGATTCATAGCAACGGGACAATGAAGGAAGAGATGGTCAACCGATTCACCATTACTCTTGCACATGTAGCACCAATCCAAAATCCATACCTTCCTTATTTGTATGACCAGATCTACACTACTTTTACGGTAAATTCCTTTGTTTAGGAAATTATTTAATCATTTTTGGTATTTATGGTATGTGGCTATGTGCGTGTCTTTACTGTAACAAGTTGATAGCAATGCAGTTATAATACCCCAGTTCATGCGTCTTCTCTTCAATTTTCTTTCTCAACATGGTGTAGGGTAGGTACTTTTCTCAAGCTAGCATAAAGGACTGCCGTTCATGAAGATTTGTGTTATAAGATGTGAGCGCCATTTATATTATCAACATGTAAGCAGTTCCAATCCTGCCTTCTATAAGTAATTTTTAGGGTTGGCCAAAATGTTAGGGTCATCATTCTGAGAGTGCTACAAGTAGCCCTCTAAAAGCACTAGCATTTGGGGCCCCCAATTGCTATTTTACAACCAAAACCACTAAAAACATGCTCCATTTAGGTTGGTATATGCAAAAAATTATACCATCCGTGAACAGTAAGTTTCTACATATATTGATATAAAAAAGGAGCACCCTAGTACACAGGGAGTGAACAAGGGAAGAAATCAAATACAAAAATTGCAAGAGTCTAGGAAATCAATAAAAGAAGGGAATGATTGATTTTGCAAAGCAAACAACCAATCCCTTAAAGTTCTAAAAAAGAGTAGCTTGAGGTCCGGAATAGGTCTCTCAATATCTTCAAAACATCTACTATTCCTCTCCATCCAAAGACACCACAAAAGGCAATAAGGAATGATGGACCAAATGTAACCACTTCGATGACGACTAAAGCTGCCTTGCCAACACCCTAATAGCCCCAAAACAGTGTGCGACATAACCCAAGATACTCCAAATAGACCCAAAACCATAGACCATAGATCCATAGCAAAAGGACAATGAAGGAATAGATGGTCAACCGATTCACCATTTCTCTTACACATGAAGCACCAATCCAAAATCCACACCTTCCTTTTTCATAAATTATACAACCCATTGTTCATAGTCGTAAACTTAAAAATATAATATTTTATTCTCTCTCTCCCTCTCTTCTCTGACTCTCCCTCTTTTTTGTCAATCTCCACTCCTCTGTCTATCTCTCTCTTTCTTTGTCTCTCCCTCTTTTCTCTATATTTGATTTTTTTTTTTCCTCTCCTCTATCTCTTTCTCGGCTGTTTTTGGTTGGGTTGAATCGTGTTTGGGTTTCAGTTCTGGTCATTTGTTCTTGGGTATGCGTTTTATTCTTGGGTATGGGTCACGGTGGAGATCGGGTTTGAGCCGTGAGTTTTGTTCTTGGGTATGGATCATGTTTTGTTTCGGTTGTTTGTTCTTGGGTATGGGTCACATTGGAGATCTGGTTTGGGTTTCAGTTCTGTCTCTCCCTCTTCGATCATTTGGGTTTCAGTTCCTATGGTGGTCGGTGTGGAGAGTGGGGGAGCTATGGAGCCGTGGAGATCAGATTGGGGCTTGGGTGGTTAATCAGAGGTTTCAATGGCTACGGCTTCGGTGGATAAGGCTGGAATCGGTTGGGCTGAATCAGTTCCAGGCGAGGCTGTGGTGGCGGTGGGTATTTGAGATTGGTTGCAAGTGATGGGTATTTTGGCTGTGAAGTGTTCCGTGGGTTCGGATTTGGCTGGGTTAGGATTTAGGATTTTAGTTTGGTGTTCCAATGGTGGGTTTGGGGGTTTGGTTTGGTGTTTCAAAAGTGATGGTGTTGTTGTTGTTGTTATTTGGTTGGTTTGGTGTTTCTTGGTGGTGGCTTTGGGGGTTTGGTTTGGTGTTTCAATGGTGTTTCAGAAGTGATGGTGGTGTTGTTGTTGTTGTTGTTTGGTTGGTTTGGTGTTTCTTGGTGGTTGGTTTGGTGGTGCTGGTGTTTCAGCGAGTTTGGTTGTTGAAAAGAGACAGAGATGAAGAGATGGGAGATAAATCAATAGTTTTTTATAGTATTTGTTTTGTAGTTTATATCATTTTATTGGGTTGTATGTAAAATAAGAACTGCGATGTTTAGTGAGTTGTTAAATGGGTTGGTAAAATAGATAAAGTGGTGTTTGATGATGTAAAATAGAGACTGGTATGTATCCCCAGATGCTAGTGCTCTAAGTGTTCCAAAAAAATATACTTAGCTTTTCTTATGGTCGTACAATTTTCAATAAAATGTAAGCTTCAAAATTTTCTTGAAAATTTCATGAGATATCGGATTAAGAACTAATCATGTCACGTTTCATTATGACTATGATAGAATTACGTGCATCAACGTTAAAATGAAAACATTGGAAATAAGAATGTTAAGATGTATAGAAGAAAAATACACATAAAGATAAGATTAAAAATAAGGATATGCTTAAAGTTAAGGGTGGTCATATTTAGAGGAGAGCAATTAATGCACTTGTAAGAGAGGGCAATTAATGCACTTGTAAGAAAGAGCAAGTTGATTCAAGTTGCAGTAATTAAAAAAAGGAAGAGGAAGGCAAAAAAGTCTATGGATCCGGATAGAATAGAATGAAGGGAAAATACATGTGGTTGACTAAACTGTTGAGAATCCATAATTGAACCTAAAAATTTTTGGGACTAAGACTTTGTTGTAGTTGTATGGTAATTTTAAGTTATGGCCATGACCCATGCCACTTTTCAAAAAATTCTTCCATTTAGGCATTCATTTAGTCATTTTTTCTATTTATGGCTAGTTTTTTTTTTTTTTTTTTTTTTTTTAATAACTTTGAATTAAGAATTCAGAATAAGATCCCATTTGTTTTGGAAAGTTTCAAGGGTATGTAGGATTTGATTTTATAATTTTGATAATTTTGGCGATTTTTCATATTTCTAGCCTCATTTTTTGCTTGACACAAATTTGGGTGTTTTAGGGTCTACTAGCCTCCCTATGATTTATTTTCCTATTTACATGCATGGTAGCCTCCAAGGTAATTCAGAATTTTATTAATAAAAATTTCAAAAAGTTTTTTCTCCATTCATTCTGGTGAACTTCAAATTTCTCCGTGTGATTTAAAGAGACTTTTTATGGATTCAAGAGTTATTATCTTAAAGTATATGGAATCTTTGACTTATGACTTTCCAACTATGTCACTTATTCACCAACTAAAAAATTTTAAAACATCATACCTGTAGCTCAAGAGAGAGTTGGTCTATTTTGCCAAGATTATTTGGATGTAGATTGTGCCTTTCAATTACCTGCTGCATGCTTCATACAACAAAAGGATAGCACATTCAATTCTTTTATCTATCTCTCATTTTAATAAAATGAAAGTACGGATGAACTAATAAACTACTAGTATGTATTTCAGACTCATATCTAAGGAAAAGAAATTTGAGCTGGTGACTGAAGAATTAATTATTTATCTAGTGTTGGCATATCTACCATTGTCTACAGACCAATTGTGTTCCCAATTAAAATGTGAACCACAGGTGATATTTATATTGATTGACACAAGCAATATACAAACTTCTAATTTGGTCAAACGATAAAAGGTGAACATCTATATGAACCCCCTAACTATTTATATTGATTGACACAAGGGGTACATTATGATGCAGGGAGCATTAAAATTATCTAAGATTTTATTTTTGAATGTAAAGATTATTTTGTTTTTGAATTTAAATTTTAAATTTAGCTTTAATTTTGAGGGTTTTAAGGGATTTGATTAGCCTTTTTCTATATTGGTGTTATCCCTAAACCCTATTAAACTAGTGCTCTTGTAATGGTGAATTGCAATACAATTTGAATAAGAATAATTTGATGATTTGAGAATGATGACTTTCACTTTGTTTGGTAGTGATGCCAAATACCCTTAGGTTGTGATGCTTAGGGTTTGCATGCAGATTCTAGGAGGTGAAGCCTAGGGTTTTTCCTGTTTATCCTTTCATTCTTCTTTTATCATTATTTTCCTATTACATTCCACATCAAATTGTTATCAACTTGGTATCAGGACATCCAATACGCTCCACCCAATCCAAATCAATCTAAAAAAAAAATCCACCCATTAGCCCAATTTCCAAAAGAAGAAGTGAGATTGGCCCATTAAACCCAGAAGCCAATCCATGCACATCTAGTGCATCTAGTGTTCTTTAGCTTTTAGCAACAAGTATAGTTTTAGTCTTTGTATTTTGTGTCTCTTTGAGCTAAAAATGACTTTCTTTGATAGAGATTTTGAGGAGCATCGATCTTAAGGAGGATGGGAAAAGCCTCATTAACCCTCATTCCTCAATTGATGACCTCCTCCCTCTCATTGATAAAGTTGAAAATTTGTTAGCAAATGTGGATCAAGCATCATCCAAATCAATGCAAGATGCACTCTTACCCTCAATGAAGGCATTGGTCACTATTGAACTTTTGAGACATGCTGAAATGGATGTGAAGGTTTCAGTTGCATCTTGCATTACTGAGATTACAAGGATAATAGCATCAGATACCCCATATGATGATTAGAAAATGAAGAAAATACTTCAACTAATTCTAGCAACATTTGAAAATTTTTCTCATGTGTCCAATTGTTGTTGTACGGAGGTTTCAATTCTTGATACTGCTGCAAAGGTCAGGTCATGCTTGGTGATGCTGGACATTGAGTGTGATGCATTGGTTGTTGAGAAGTTTCAAATTTTCTAAAAAATAATTAGGTCCAACAATTCATCTGTTGTAGTTTTGACCATGGAAACAATCATGTCTTTGGTCATATATGAAAGTAAAGAAATTTCCTTGGATCTTCTCAGTCCGCTTTTAACTAGTGTAAAAAAGGAAAATCAAAATGTTTCACCTATTTCATAAAAATTCAGGGAGCAAGTAATCACTAGGATTAATGCCTGATAAGACACAATAATGGCATCCACTCAAAAACTAGACCACAAGCTTGAGAGTAAAGCTTCACACATGAGAGAGTTGTTGCACCAAAAATTGGTTATGCAAAGGAGATGCACGGTGCCAACAACTATCCAATTAGTACATCCTCAACCATGTGTAGTAGACCTAATTCAACTTCATGGTGAGTCAATGCTTGATGAGGTGAAAGTTCAACAAGAGAGCAAAAATTTTGAAGGTGCAAATGATGTGATAGTAGAATTTATTGAATGTGCTATAATCAGCCCTCTATGGTGCATGAAGATAAACAGCTTGATGAAGCGGAGAAAGTGGATACTATGGTGTTCAAAATCAGATTGTGTTGATTTCAAACATTGATTTTTTCATTTCCAGAGAATTTCGTGATGTGATGGAATGCAAAACTTTGCTATTCTATGTGCTCCTAGAGGTGGTTCCTATATTAAGGCAAGTACTACCTGCTAGAGTTCTAATCCTTCTCTACTTCAAAATTCAAGGTCGAGTTTTCTCCAACCAAGGAGTATGATGCACGGAGCATTAAAACCATCTACGATTTTATTTTTTTAATGTCAAAATGATTTTTTTTTAATTTAAATTTTGAATTTCGTTTTAATGTTGAGAGTTTTAAGGGATTTGATTAAGCTTTTTCTATATTGGTGTAATCCCTAAACCCTATTAAACTAGTGTTTTTTGTAGTCATGAAAGGCAATACAATTTGAACAAGATTAATTTGATGATTTGAGAATGATGGCTTTCTTTTTGTTTGGTGGCGATGCCAAAAACACCCTTAGGTGGTAATGCCTAAGGCTTACAGGCAGATTCTAAGTGGTCAAGCTTAGTGTTTGTCTTGTTTATTCTTTTATTCTTTTTTTATCCTTATTTTTCTACTGTATTATACATCACATTAATTTCTTACTTATTTAGTAAATTTCTAATTTTGCATATATCAAATAAAATGGCTTAGACTTTTGGATTTGGTTCTAGCTATTGCATTAAAATGTTAAATAATCACTGCTTGCAGTTTAAATATCATAGAGTTGATACTGTTTTAGTTTTGGAAATTTTCAAGATTGAAAAGATTCTCTAAAATTCAAAGTAAGACTTCACAAATCTCGTGATATTAGTTTTCCATGACAGTTCATCATGAAGCCCTACAAAATCCTAGACATCTAGGTATGCGCTTATTGTTATTTAAATTAATGTTGCTGAAATTTTTATCATTAACTACATTGAAATTGCTTTTGAAAATGCTTTATTTGGTTGATTGCAATGCTTAACAACCACAATCAAAAATAAGTTGATAAGTCCCACAAACACACTGTAAAGAGCACAATTATGATGGAAAATACCATGTTATTATCATCAATAAGAATTCTCGAGTCATGGAATTATCTTCAATTGAAACTGAAGTGGTTGACCTGTCTGTCTGTAGTTATTGATTAAGAATTGTGTGACTAGCCTTGGTTAGATGGTAAAGTTTCTTATGTTTAGGAACTTGTAATTCTTTTCTTTTCTTTTTTAAATAAAAGAGAAAACACTTTTGTCCTCCCTTGATGTTACCATTTTCCTACTTGTGATGCTTGTTAGAATGGTAGAATTCTGTGTCACCTTTTATGTTCTTGACAAAATATGATGTGTACTTGGGGTATTATCTCCAATTTGCTAGTTTGTGGTTTTGTATTGTTTTGACTGGTAATTTCAGTTCATTTAAGGTACAGTATCTCAAAAGGGTAAACTGGAGTACTCTATATCTTTCCCTATGATGTCCTCTTAATTAGGTCATGTTTTGAACATATACAGATACGGCAACCCATTGAGATTTCAAGCAGACATACCATGCTCGTGATCATATATTTTCTATGAGATCCTGACTAGTCCACTGCTTGTGCAGCCTCATTTTTTTTTTTTTTTTTTTTTTGATAAGTACAGCCTCATTTTTATAAATACATGTTTCATCCATATCTTAGAACTTTCTTTTAGAAGTCTCAAATTGCAATCTTTGAGGAAGGGTTTGGCATGGTTAGCTTATGAAGGGTTTAACCTTGAGGGAGAGAAACATTTAACCAAACCATCCAACCAAGGAGGAAAAGGCTATTCTTAACAAGCTCGCAATAACATAACAAATATAAAAGGTGACACAAAAATGGCATCATTTTATTGGGGATTAAACAAAGGTTCAGGCATGGACATTTGAAATTGAAAAGAGTTGGAACTCATTGAAAAGAAGGTGACTAAAGCTCCTATTTTCTCTTTCCCAAAACTTTCAAACTTGTCACGTTGCCAAGAGCAATTGCCAAAATACTGGGATGTACATGTCATTTCCAATTCCTAAGGCACTCTGGGAAGATGTCTCTGTGAGTATTGTTGTGAGTTTTCCAAAGACGAAAAGGATTATAGCAAGAGTCTAGATGCTTATCATGTGACAGATTTTTACCTTTGAGAGATAGCAAAACTTCATTGTATTTTAAAGACTATGACATTAGATCAAAATACTGAAGTTCAAAATCCATTTTCGGCACAACCTTTAGTTGATGTTTGCAACTAACCTTCAACATGGTTCAACTTGTCAACCTCAAATTGGACAAGCATAGGTTGCTAATTAAAGTTTAAGTGATTTTTTGAGAGTTATCCTTCTAACTCAAGTTGACTTTGCGTACAATCGGTTTGATAACTAAACTACCAATTATAGTCCATTTAAAGTTGTGTATAGTCAAAATCATATTACCCTTCAAAACAAAAATCCTATTAATGCTTTTGACATGGAATGACTGCTTACTACTAATCATTTTAGTGGAGATAATGAGGAAAGAGTTAAGTATTTAAAATTGCTGCTCATAATTTTAGTGGAGACATTGAGGACAGAGTAAAATATATAAAGAAGTTTCATGAAAATGTTCAAGACTTTATGGTCAAATCTGTGATCAAGACTTCATGGTCCTATTTTCTAAAGGAAAATGTCAAGTACTGGATGGACTAGGTAAACAACTCATCGGTGGAGTTAGAACTTTAGATAATTGGTATGGCCTTGTTCTAGATGTTGAAATTGCGTGCAACAATGTTAGCATACCAAATGAAGATTTATGGCATCAAAGAATGGGTCATGCAAGCTATAAGCAATTTGCCATTGTGTTAAGGACAGAAGCAGTTTTGGGACTTCCTAAACTTACAAAGGTTGATAACGTTGTGCGTGGACCTTGCCAACTTTGAAAAAAATCAAGAGCATAACATCCTGCCACATTAACCACTGCTACTACAAGACCCCTTGAACTCTTACACATTGATCTAATGGGTCCTACAAGAACAAAATCTCTAGGAGTAAAAAGGTACATTATGATAGTGGTTGATGACTTCACTAGATTTACTTGGGCAATTCTACTTCGGTTTAAATCTGAAGCTCCCTCCCAATTAGAAACCTTGTGTAGAAGACTACAGAATGAGAAAGGAATAATCATAAATCGTCTTCAAAGTAATCATGGAAGAGAGTTTGAGAACTCTCAATTGGAACAATTTTGTGATGAGACAGGAATGGCTCAAGAAGTTTTTGCTCTAATCACTCCTCAAAAAAATGGAGTAGTTGAAAGGAAAAATAGGATTATTTAGGAGATGGCCAGAGCCATGATTCACAATAAGGATGTTGCCAAGAATTTGTGGGGAGAAGCTGTAAATACTGCATGTCATATTGTGAATAGAGTCTACTTTAAGCTGGGAACAAAGAGGATACCATATGAATTGTGGAAAGGTAGAAAGCCTAATGTGAAGTATTTTAGGATCATTGGTAGCACATGCTTCATCTTGAAAGATAGGGAAAATGTAGGCAAGTTTGACCCTCGAAGTGATGAAGGAATATTTCTTGGTTACTCTTCATCAAGTACGGCTTACAAGGTTTTTAACAAAAGAACAAGAAAAGTAATGGAGATAGTTAATGTGGTGATTGATGAGACCTTAACTCCAATTTCCCAAGAAGAACTTGAACAGTTGCCCAAGTCTTCTCTCATTCAATCATTCGATGTTGATAAAAGGGTAGATGATCCCTCTCCACCCTCTACACCGAGTGTAGCTCAACCATCTCACAACACTTGCTCAGTTGTCACACCTAATCCAGTGACTCCACCATATATGGTTCCTATGGAAAGAGAGCATTCTTCTAGAGTAAAATTGAATCATCCTCCTGATACAATAGTTGGTGCTATGAATGAGTTGAACTTGAGGAAAAAGAGCTTTAACAAATATGTTGTGAATTTTGTCTCTTACTCTTGCTACCTATCACAAATAGAGCATACAAGGTTGAGGAAGCTTTACAAGATGAAAGCTAGGTAAAAGCTATGCATGATGAGCTACACCAGTTTGAGAGGAATGATGTGTGGTCACTTGTACCACACCCAGAAGATGTCAAAATCATTGACACAAAGTGATCTTCTGTAACAAGACGAATGAAGAAGAGAATGTTGTTAGGAACAAGGCCAAACTTGTTGCTTAAGGTTATATACAACTTGAAGGAGTTGACTTTGATGAAACATTTGCCCCGGTTGCTAGGATTGAATCCATAAGGACACTACTTGCACTTGCCTGTCATCTTAAGGGTCTGTTTGGGGCTGAAACTAAAAACTTTTTGCTGAAAGTGTAGAAAAAAGAGTTAAAAGCTAGATAAATAGTACAATAAGTCTCATGAATAGTACCGAAAAGAAGCTAAAATCTCAAATAAGCTGGGTTTTTCATCTTATCCCAAACAGACACTAAGTTCAAGTTGTATCAAATAGATCTCAAGAGTGCCTTCTTGAATGGGTTTGTCAAGGAAAAAATCTATGTTTCTCAACCCAAAGGATTTGTGGACCCACACTATCCTAATCATGTGTTTTTTCTAAAGAAGGCTTTGTATGGATTGAATCAAGCGCCAAGGGCATAGTATGATAGGCTCACAAACTATCTTGTAGCTAACAGTTGTTTCAAGAGAGCAAGCAAACAGAACATTGATCATCAGGAAAGAGGATGGAGAGTTAGTTGTGGCTCAAGTATATGTAGATGACATCATTTGGCTCCACAAGAGATGATCTTGCACAGTCCTCCAACATAATGCAGAAAGAATTTAAAATGAGCATGATTGGTGAACTAACATACTTTCTTGGACTTTAGATTCGTCAAACTGATTCAGGTATTTTTATCTCTCAATCTTAATATGCCATTAATCTTGTTTAAAAGTTTAGATTAGAATCTACTAATTCTATTAGAACACCCATGAGTCCTAATGTTAAACTTACTGTTGATTTGTTGGGTAAGAGTGTTGATCCCACTTCAAATAGAAGCATGATAGGAAGCCTCTATATAACTGCTAGTAGACCTGATTTTAGCTTTAGTGTTGGTGTGTGCGTGCTAAGTTTCAAGCTAACCCAAAAGAATCCCATATTATTGTTGTTAAACGTACTATAAAATATGTTACATCAACTAGTAATTATGGTATTTGTATGATAAGGATAGTAATGATGTTCTAGCAAGTTATTCTGATGTCGATTGGGTTGGTTATGCTGATGACAAAAAGAGTACATCTAGTGGATGTTTTTATCTAGGGAACAATCTCGTCTCTTGGATGAGCAAGAAGTAAAATTCAATATCTCTCTCAACTACTGAGGTCGAGTACATTACTGCTAGTAGTTGTTGTACCTAACTCCTTTGGATGCAAAAATTTCTTCTTAACTATGGTATTTGTCAAAAACATCTCACAATTTACTATGACAATACCGATGCCATTAACATCTCTAAAAATCATGTTCAACACTCTCTCACTAAACACATAAAGATAAGACATCACTTCATACGTGAGTTGGTTGAGAATGGCATCCTAACACTTGAATTCATTACCACTGATGACCAAAAGGCAGATCTCTTTACTAACCATTGGATGGTCATCGTTTTAAATTCATACGCCAATGTATTGGTGTAATCTCACTTGAGTGACTCTTCTTTTTCTTCTTTCCTACATGCATTGCATCTAGCTTCTTATTGCATTAGGTTGTTTGTTTGTTTATTGCTATCAAGAATTAAAAAAATTGAAAAATACAAAAATAGTGTGTTTGTTTATACTAGTACTTGTGTACCTTGAATGGCCATTGAAACAAGGTTTCATAACTTTGTATCTTTTGTAGCTTGAATAAGTATCTTTATGCACAACTCAACATTGTGAGCTTTATGGCTCTTTGTGTGATTATAAAGTATGAGTTAATCATTCTTACTCATAACTATGTCACTCATTTTGATGGAAATAACTAAAAAAATCCTAAGAGAAAGGCATAAATAATTATTTCACCACTAAAACTCTTCAATCATAAACGCTTGTGTGCAATTCATAAAGCCGTGCTCTGTAAGGTATAGCACTTGCATAGCAAGAAAAAGGGTGTTTTAATAAAAAAATCAAAGGGTATTTTCTCTTCTCTCTCTTATATACTCATGCATGATATGCTAAATTGTGTTTAAAAGAAAAAGAAAAAGCAAAAAGAATCAAATGCTTTGAAATATGATTGCAACCATGTTTCTAAGAGATGTGGAAGTTATATAATGTAAATTCAAAGGGGAAAGTCCCCATCAAACGGTTATGACTGTGTGAGTTTTCATGATTCTCTTATATCATTATTTTTACATGTTGAGATATTTATGCTTACGTGCAAAAGTTTAACACACTACACGCAATTCTTTGCTACTCTTGATACAAATGTACAAGTACAATCTGATTTGGCTATCACAAGAAATACATGTATTAGTCGAAGCTTACTATACTGTCTTGCCTTGTTTTTATGAATAAAATATGTTAAGACTGTTTAGTGCTTTGGGATCGAGAATGCATTTTCCTTTGAGTTTTAATGTTTGAGTGATTAATCTTGCTTTTAGAACTTTTGATGTATGGTTGGTATTGTTTTTATCTTGTTTGCTTACTCTTCATGCTTTTTCTCTCTTGAAAATTCATGTTTTTGTGCATCTCAATTGAAGCTTGATTGTAGCCTCGATACTTCTCGAGGCTTTGGCCATCACAAGGAATACTTGTGTAAATATATGCTCACTAAAGTGTCTTAACTTGTTTTTGAAACATAAAATTGGTTAGACGTGCTTAGTGTGTGTGTGTTTTGGATCTATGTGCTTAACTTTTTCTTGTTGAGAGATGATTTTGAAAGCTTAAAATGATGTTTGGATCATTGGTTGTATAGCATGCTTGATTGCATTCATATTTGTGTTTTTCTCTTCTTGAAAAACTGTTTTAAGGCAATCTCGATAGATGCTGGACACCTCTTGACAGCTAGGCTATCTATCAAGACCCTTAAGTTGCTTTTTATCGCATTCTCGATAGCTTCTCAATAGCTGCTTGATCCGTTGAAATACTTTCTAGTTGCTCGATAACTTCTTAACAGCTTCCTCGATCCATCGAGATTCCTTTTCCGTGGACACCTCTCGATAGATTTTGGATAGCTCTTCGATAGATAAAACTCGCGTTTTTAATCTCGACACCTCTCGATCTGTCGAGCTTTATGACTTTTCTATATAAAGATTCTAAGCGATTTTTCTTCACTTCTCCTCGATCTCTCTCGACAAAATTAGTCTTTTCACCTCCCAAACACTCTTCTCTCTCAAAACCTTCAACAATGTATCGTGCATTTTAGATGTGTGTGTACTTTGCTGCAATAATGTGTGCTGTTAGGTTTGGAGTGGAGTGAGCCCATGATATTTTCTTTGGTTTGCATGTCACATGTTCATGCATTTTCATGCATACGTACCTTCATTTCGTTATATTCTTATATACTGATGTTGTTGGTACTTTTCTGATTGTCTCTCTCTCTCTCTCTCTCTCTCTCTCTCTCTCTCTCTCTCTCTCTCACTCCTTCTTGCGTTAGTCTGCTCTATGGCACCTACGCAAATCTACTCCGTCCCAAAACCCTCTGCGTTCTGGGGCATCTTCCTCTGACTCCTTTCCTTCTAACGTTCGGTTCCATGATGAGAAGGCCCGTAAGGACTTCTCGGAGAAATTTTGTAGACAAGGCATTCATTCGGAACGCCACACCATTCTATCGAACTTTTCTAACACTAACCTACCCACTGTCATTCACAGTAAGGGTTGGAAGTCACTTTGTGACATCTCAATCACTTGTCCCCTCCGTGATCATACAAGAGTTTTACTCCAATATGCACGGAATCGATACTTCTGTGCCTCATTTCTTCTCTTGCGCTCGAGGTACGCGCATCGTAGTTACTCCGGAGATTGTCTCTGAGGTACTACACATTCCTAAGGTAGCGCATCCAAACTACCCTGGTTGCGATCGTCTGCGGGCTGTGTCCAAAGACGAACTCTCATCTCGCTTCTGTGAGACACCTTCTTCTTGGGGTGACCATCAAAACACCCCTTGCTTGGGTTTTGCAAAAGGTCCGAGGTTCCTTAACATGGTAATGACATTTGTTCTTCATCCTTTGTCTCACTATAACTCCATTACAAAGCCTCGTGCTCAATTTTTGTTGTCCCTCTTAGAGGATCTCTCTATCGACTTCATTTCTCACTTTATTCTATCCCTTATAAATGTCTATAGGGATATAGCAACCCGTGATAAGCTCATTTTTCCTTTGGCTGTCACGCGGACACTTTGCCATTTATTCTATCTCTATAGATGTCTATAGGGATATGGCGACTCGTAATAAGCTCATTTTTCCTTCGGCTATTATACGAATACTTCGCCATTAAGAAGTTTGACATTATTGCTGGCCAGTTTTCTGTCAGTGTATTATTAAGAGGAGTAGTGAATGACTTTGTTTGGGCTTGTACAGGTGTGTATGGCCCTGATGAGAATGGACAACGGCCTACTTTGTGGGACGAGTTATCACAGGTACGTGCCAGGTAGCCCATGGCATGGTGTTTAGTAGGTTATTTTAATATTATCAGGTACCCAAGTGAAATGCTAGGCTGTGAGTCTTTCAGTCCTGCTATGTTGCATTCTCGGATTTTATAAAGAATAACTCTTTAGTTGATTTACCTTTAGAGGGGGCCTCCTTCACTTGGTTTAGAGATTCTGGTCTTCCCTCTATATCAAGAATTGACAGGGCTTTGGTTTCTCTTGATTGGGAGGAGCACTTTGAGAATGTATCCGAACAGATGCTTCCTCGTGTTCTTTCAGACCACTGCCCTCTTTTGTTGGAAGCTAGTGTTGTTCGACGTGGTCGAAGTGCCTTTAAATTTGAAAATATGTGGTTGAAAGCTGAGGGTTTTGTTGATAGAATTAAGCAATGGTGGGAAGGATACAATTTTGCGGGCTCTCCAAGTTTCATCTTGGCTAAAAAATTGAAGGCCCTGAAAGCGAACTTAAAAAAGTGAAACATGGAGGAGTTTGGTGATTTGGCTTTTAGAAAGAAGAACATGCTTATTGAGCTGATGGGTTTAGATGCGAGAGAGGAGTTAGTGGGTCTTTCAAATGAGGAATAGATTCGTCGCCTTCATCTCAAAGGAGACATAGAACAGTTGGCTTCTCTTTAGGAGACTTCCTGAAGGCAAAAGTCTCGAGCCTTGTTTGTGAAGGAGGGCGATAATAATACTCGGTTTTTTCTTAGATTAGCAAACTCTCATAGAAATGATAATCAAATTAAAAGGATTGAGGTGGATGGTGTTCTTTATAAGGATGAGTCTGATGTGCGCTCTCAGATAGTTCTCTTTTATCAAGGGTTGTATAAGGAAACTGAGGTGGGGCGTCCTACTATGGATGGGTTAGATTTTGCTTGTATGGAAGAGGATGAGCAGTTATCCTTAGAGAAGGAGTTCACAAAGGAGGAAGTCATCCAGGTATTAAGGGAGATGGAGGGGGATAAAGCCCCTGGTCTTGATGGTTTCACCATGGCTTTCTTTCAAAAATGTTGGAGTGTTGTGGAAAAGGATATCATGGATTTTTTGATAACTTTCATCAGCACTCTGTGTTTGAACGGTCTATGAATGCTTCGTTCCTCACTTTAATTCCTAAAAAGTGTAATGCCGTTAACATTAAGGACTTTCGCCCCATCAATTTGGTGGGTAGTGTGTACAAGCTGCTATCCAAGGTGTTGGCTAATAGGTTGAGGGTGGCTTTGGATAAACTCATCTCTGAGACTTAAAATTCGTTTGTTGGCGGAAGGCAGATTCTAGGTTCTGTACATATTGCTAATGAATGCCTGGATAGCAAATTGAATAGCATAATACATGGTGTGGTTTGCAAACTGGATATTGAAAAAGCTTATAACCATGTGAACTGGGAGGCCTTGTTTTATTTGTTGGGTCGGATGAGTTTTGGGTTGAAATGGAGGGGGTTGATTAAGGCTTGTGTTTCGTCTGTTCGTTTTTCAGTCCTGGTAAATGGATCCCTTGAAGGTTTTTTGGAAGCTCTCATGGGTTGAGACAAGGGGATCCACTATGCCCGCTTTTGTTTCTTTTGATAATGGAGGTCTTAAGTAGACTCTTGAAAAAGACAGAGGACTGTAATCTTATTCGAGGTTTTCATGTGGGAGCTATGTACTCTATTGGCGTGTGTATTTCCCATCTATTATTTGCTGATAACACTATCTTATTTTGTGATGCCTCTAGGGAACAGCTGCTGGCCATAAGGTTGGTGTTGTCTTGTTTTCAAGCTTTTACAGATTTGAAGGTCAATTTAGGGAAAAGTGAGATTGTCCCTGTTGGGGAGGTGAATAATCTAGATGCTCTGGCTAATATTCTTCAATGTAAAGTGGGCTGTTTGCCTATGAAATATTTGGGGATGCCGTTGGGAACTTCTTTTAAGACAACCTCAATTTGGAATCCTATTTTGGAGAAAATGGAGAAGAAGATATCTGGGTGGAAGCGTCTCTATTTATCTAAGAGTGATAGGCTCATGTTACTTAAGAGTACTCTCTCAAGTCTCCCAACGAACTTTTTATCTCTTTTTACTATTCTTAAAGCTGTGGCTGCTAGATTGGAAAGTATTCAGAGGAATTTCCTTTGGGGGGTCTTCTAAGGAGAGTTTCAAATATCCTTTGGTGGCTTGGGAAAAGGTGTGCTTACCCGTTGAGATGGGTGGTTTGGGGATAAGAAGTGTGGTGTCTTTTGATCAAGCTTTATTAGGGAAATGGCTGTGGAGATATGGTCATGAAGTTACCACTCTCTGGCGGCGAGTTATCTCCACTAAATATGGTGAGGGTTAAAGGGGGTGGAGTACTAATGTTTGCAAGAGGACTCATGGGTGTGGCCTATGGAGAAACATTAATGAAGGGTGGGAGAGCTTTTCTAAGCATCTGACTTTTGTAGTGAGTGAAGGCACTCGTATCCGCTTTTGGCATGATAGGTGAATTGGTGACAATACTCTAAAAGATCTCTATTCTAAGCTCTATGTGTGTTCAGCAGTCAAGGATGCTTATATCTCTGAGGTTTTGTGGATTCTAGAAGGGGGTTCTGTTAAAAGTGTGGAATTTAAAGTTTTATAGAGCTTTTGAAGATTGGGAGTTGGCTACATCTTATTCTCTACTTCAGCTTATCCAAACTCGTATTCCTTGGGATGATAGGAGAGATACTCTTTACTGGCGGCTAAAAGGTGATGGTAAGTTTGACACTCGATCTTACTACCATGCGATTCGGAGTGCTTCGAATTCTTTGTTTCCTTGGAATTGTGTTTGGAAACCAAAGATTCCTAAGCACGTGGCATTCTTTTTATGGACTGCTACACATGGTTGGATCCTCACTTTGGATAATTTAATGCTTAAGGGTCGCCCTTTGGTTAATAGGTGTTGTATGTGTTGCTGTGATAGGGAGTCGGTAGACCACCTACTTCTTCATTGTCTTGTTACCTATTCCCAATGCACTTTTATGCTTCAGGCCTTTGGTATTCATTGGGTTATGCTAAGATCGGTGGCGGGTTTGTTATCTTGTTGGCATCAGTGGCTTGGGAAGTATAATTCGGATATTTGGAACTTTGTTCCAGGGTGCTTAATGTGGATTTTGTGGTTGGAACGAAATCGTCAATCATTTGAGGAAAAAGAGAAGACGTTGGATGAGCTAAAGGTATTACGCAATCGTAGTCTTTTGGAGTGGTCTCGTTGTTGGGTTTTTACTGATTATTCTTCTCTCTGAGTTTTTGTCCTCCCTTAGCTTAGTTTCCTGACTACGCTCTATTTGTTGTGCTGTTTATTTCTTGTTGTTCATCATCATGAACTTTTAGTATTTTTCATTTTTCTCTCATTTATAATAGTTTTCTGATTACCTATCAAAAAAATACATTGATCTCTCTTCTTGCAAAGTTTTTCAAGAGTTCAAGTATTAGAGTAGAATTACTTTTATGTGTAAATCATGAGTATAATATATTCTAGGACATTCAATGTACTCTTGTGGTTTCGTCACGGATTGTTAGAGGAGAAGATTGTTAGGGTCATATTTTTCATGTGTTGGCACATCCTTTGACAATACACACTTTCCTTGTAATTGAGTAGTTCTCAGTAGATTTTAGAATATCATGAAGTTTGTCTCTTAGGTATAACAAGTGGTATTTATTGAAGACATAAAGACTACACAAAGAAACAAGTGAGAAAAGCTAAAATAGTGAACCTTGACACAAGCTCAATACGAGGCTTCTATCAAGAATTAATGAAGAACTTCGATACCTCTTGATTTATCGAGCTTCGCAAATCTAGTATTTTCAAATCTGCTTTGCAGCCCATGATGATTTGGACTTCTAGGGTTTCATTTACTAAACTTCTAGGGGATATAAAACGTTTATTTTAAAGTCATCATAATACACAAAGACTCAATTAGAGAATTCATACACTTATTATGAAGCTCTTGCGCTCTTATGCGCCTTAGGGTTTTGTGACCAAGTGCTTCCTTCTCTACAAGTGTATTGAAGTACTTTGCATCCAACAAGAAGCTTCAACTTGCTAGGAGTTAGTCACTTACTGAGATTCGTGCAAAGGATAGAAGACACTACAAAATCAAGACCAACTGGGGATTGGCGTAAGGATTCAACTCTAAGTTAGTACTTTGGGATAGGCCAAGTTTTGGGATAAGATTTCTTGTACTTGTAATCTTTTGATTTTGATTAGTGATTTTTGGGAGTTGTAACCTAAAAATCAACCGGTGAGATTTTTGTCTTGTAAGAGGTTTTCCCCATTAGTCAACAAATCATCGTGTCAATTTACTTTCCACTGCACTTTAGACTATTTGGTAATTTGTTCGTGCCTCTATGATTTTATATGTAATTTGACCTAATTAATCAACTTGAATAATTGAATTAATTAATTGGGTCAATCTAGAACCCAACACTATTAATATAGGGTCTTAAAATTGTGGGTAACCTTTTTTTCTTTTTGAGAGGAAAATTTGTGGGTTGCCTATATACCACGAACCCAACTTTTAGTGACTTTGGATTTCAGTAAATTTTTTAGGTAATAAATGCAAATCTTACTTTATCATTTTTTTTTTAAATATGATTTTTTTTTTCAAATATGAAATTTATTAATCTAGATAATTATTAATAAGAGTTTGTTATGATCATGTTTTTATATGAAACTATTTATTTTATTATTTAAAGAAAATATAATGTGGCAAGATTCTAATGAAGAATTTTAATGTAAAATAGAATTTAAAATCAATTAAAAATGTATATTACAATAATGACGTTAAAATTGTAAGGACTCAAAAACTTATGCAGTAAAATTTATGGGGTCAAACAAAAGTTAAACTCCTCTGAAATGCACATGAAAATATGATCTTTTTTTCTCTCTTCTATTTTCTATTTATTGTGTAAATATGAAATTTGAATGGGGCAGGACTTAGGTACAACACTTAAATGTTGTTCCTGAGGTTCCCCTCTTAAGATTCAGTTATGTGGATTTTTTCTCATAAGATAAAAGTGTATTTTTTAGTTTAGTCACTTGGCTGAATCTTAAGAGGGGAACCTAAAGATCAGCACTTAAAGTACTGTATTTAAGTTTTGTCCATTTGAATATTATGATAGTTTTTAACTAGCATTTATTATGATTTTGTTTGTATAGAACTATATTCTAGAATTATATATTTATTATGATCCTATTTGTATAGGAACTAAATATTCTACCATTTAAAGAGAATGACAAAGTTTGGCTACAAACATGGTTGCAGCCTAAAGTTTCAACTTCCTCCAAGACACTGACATGTGTTATTATTTGCACATGACTCACTTAACCACACTTAACCCAACCAATACTTATCATGTGCATTGCACATGTTAGCTTCTTAGAAGAAGTTGAAGCCTAAGTTTGCAACTAAGTTTATAACCAAACTTTTCCCTAAAGAGAATAAGATTAAAAAATTTAATTAAAATAATAACATATAAAATTGAAAGGCCTCAAAAACTTATGTGACACAATTTTACGAAGTCAGCGAAAAGTCAAGTTTTGGTTTTATATACATAGTAGATTATAGATTAGTCATGGAATGCGTGGAAAATTTTAACTAAATATTTTTTTTCTTCTTTTTTTTTTTTATAAATATAAAATTTGATAATTATGATACTTTTTTATAAGCATTTAATATGATCGTGTTAGTATATAAAATTATCTACTCTACAATGAAAAGAAAATACAATATGAAAAGGTTCTAAAGGAAGGTTTAAAACATTAAATATATCATAGAATTTAAAATCAATTGACAAATATATTAGAATAATGATGTCTCAAAAGCTTCGGTAACAAAATTATAAGATGTTAATTAAAAGTCAAAAGTTTTCGATTTTATATTATATTATATTATAGATTTGTAATTTTCCATGTTTAACTCTCTGTATCTCCTTTTAATTTCAAACTGTATTCTTTTTTCTTTTTTTATTGAGAAAAAATTTCCATCCTTATTAATTCTAGTAAAAAATTCTATAAATAAAAAAATAAATAATAAATAAAAAGGAAAACCATTTTTCTTGCAAAGACTAAAAACATTTAATTAACTTCCTCTATTTCTCTTAACTTACATTCATTTAATTAGAAGAATAAAATCTACATTCATAAGGAAGAGGGGAACACTTTTGCAGCAATGAAAAAGGTATGAAGAAAGTGTTAGTTTGCACAATCTCCATATCATTTGATATGGCTACAGAAACGATCTGAATGATAATAAATAAAATGACATGTAAAGTTCAAGCTAGGAGTCCCATTCAAAGCTTTCGATGAAAGTAGACGGGCACTCCAATGAAAATCATTTTACATCTTATAATAAGTTGTTGATTAGATTGTATATATGAGATTACCTTGGAAATTTAACTCAAGCAATCCAAATTAAGATTTTTTTTTCTCATTGAGATTAATTTATCAAATTCTATAAAATAGTAAATTAGGGGGAAAGGATGCAGAAAAATAAAGGAGACATTTGTAGTCAGATTTCATTAGTAATAGTTACTGAAAAAATAAAAGATTTCTTAAGGACATTATAAAGGAAACGGAAGGTTTACTTTTTTTTTTTTTGGGTGAACAACGGAAGGTTTACTTTAAAATATTAATAGAAAACGAAATTGAAAAATAAAGTACAAAAAAAAAATAAGGGTTTCCCGAAAAATTATTGAAATTCAAAGTTACCAATACATGTTACTAATATTCTATGTATGAATTTAATAGGCTTTGATCACTTTTCCTAGGTGAGATGTCTCATTATGAGTTATGGGATGATGTATCAATTTATCACTCTAATGATGTACAATTAGATCATACTTGGACGTATCTTACTCTTAGTCTAAAAGTGATCTCAGTCCTGTTATGCTACCTCATATTATGTGTGCAGCTGTAGATGTTAAGTCTCACCTATGAGTTGCTATGCTTAAAGGTTTCCTTGTTAATTTGAAATTGTTAAGAATAATAGTAAGGTCATAATTAATTTTGTATAAAAGTGATTTTTCCAAATTAAAATGAAGGTAAGGAGGGAGGTGTGATATTCTCTATGAATAAGGATGGTCACATTAGCCTTTTTGTGTAGTTTGAGAGGTAAAGAAAATATGTGAGTAAATGCGAGTGCACCATTAGAATGTATTGCAGTCTTGGGAGTTTAAGAGTTGGACTCGAAAGTTTGTAATTGATATCATTAATAGTGGATTTAATATGGATTTAAGCAATTTGAATCGAACAGTGTTAAAATTTCATGTCTTATGGTACTTGTTATTTTATTATTTCGTGTGCTTTTTACAGGAAATTAGTATTAGAGTTATTGGTAATTGGGATCTTTGAGAGGTGAATGCAAAGTTCAAGGTAGAGTCTATTAATTAACAAAATTGATTTTGTTACACTGTCAAAGAAACCTTGTTGCAACAAAAATTGATTAGGGGGCTATATAGAAGATTAAAGAAATCAATCACCATGGCTGGTGATAAACAAAAGAATTTGAAATGAAGACATTTACTACTATTTATTTCAGTTTTGTACCAAAGGTAAGTATAATGTTTTGAATGAAAATTATCAACAAGAATTATGAAAAAATATAAAGAAGATAGTATGTCAAAGTTTTTTTTAAAATTAATTTAAAAAGTGTATTTGAAGAAAGAAGAAAGAGTAGTATTAGTTGTGCAAGGAGGAAGGTAATAATATTAGGGTTATACTGATACCCCCAGATTCTCTAGATTCGATTTGATGTGTATTGTATGGACCTGTGTTGAATTCCGTATTGGATGTTTACTAGCTCAATCTAAGCTATGTAAGCAATTACAACGAGCTTTAATTGTAACTTGACTAGATTTTTTTAAGAATAGCACAGATGCGACTAGAGATCTCTTTGGGTTGTAACAAATGGTATAAAAGCCAACCTGGTAATACCATGTGGTTTAGGGATGCTACATTGCAACAAGTAAGAATTTAAGCAGGAGAAATTGTGATACCCCAAATTATGTGGATTGGATGGGATGAAAGTGTTGCATCAAGATGCATTGACTGATTGAATTTGCAATTTTATATGAAGTAGAGATGCATCAAATTGGGTTGGACGATGCTTATCTATTAGCTTTGAAAGCTGACGCTAACCTTGCTCAAAGTAGTGGAAAACAAACGTTGATGTTTGAAGGCAAAAGCTCTCAAAGCGGAGAAAGTAACTTAAAACCTAAAATGTATTCTAAATATCAACCTAAGTTAGCTCTAAAAGGTTGTGCTGGAGGACAGATTGTCAAGATGGTCGACAATCTTTTTGTTTTTATGCATGGCCAAATTGGTCATCTTGCTAACTAATGTCCAAAGAAAATGGTAGACGTGTATGTGTCTTCTGGACGAAGATAATGGCAAAAAGAGTTGTTGATGATATCATTCAACCTGTATTTAATGATGATGGGGTGATGCAAAGTTAGGAGATTGAATTGAAGAAGGTGATTGCTAAGTGATCCATCGAATACTTGTAATTCCTAAAAACGACTCAAACGAGGATTGACTTAGTCATAGCAACTTGAAGTGCACATGCAGGTCCCATGGAAAGGTATATTCCATTAACATTGATGGAAAAATTTTTCAGAACATCGTTCACAAGAAATGGTGGACAAGATTAAGTTGAGGATTGAACCCCATGTAAAGCCTTAACGAATAGTATAGTTTAAGAAAAAGGTAAAGAAGTAAAGGTAACTAGAAGATATCTTTGTTTCTTTTGAAATGGGAAATAATTGTAAAGATGAAGTTTGGTGTGATATTTTTGCCATGGATGTTAGTCATTTCCTCCTTTGATGTAGCCTTGGCAATATGATAGGCATGCTATCCATGATGGGCTTAGAAATACTTATACCTTTAAAATTAGAAAGTTTGAATTTGTCCTTTTGCCAATTGAGAAGGAAAGAGCTCCTAAATCTTTCAAAGAGGAGGGTAGTAATTTTCTTATTTTTTTCAATTTTAATATAAGATAAAAGTACAAAGGTGGTGTACATGTTGGTGGCTAAAGAAAGAGGAAGCTTGTTAGCGTATTGTATAGCCTGCCTAACAAAGCGCACTATCTAATTAATCTAAAGGAGCATGAAGAATTGAATAAGCAAGTTCTAGTCCTCGTGGAGATTTTGAAGAAGGGATATATTAGAGGAAACATGGCCCCTTGTGTAGTACCAACCTTACTCATGCCAAAGGAGGATATGGCACTTGATAGATGTGTGTTAATAGCCACACCATTATCCAAATTATTATCAAATTATCTGGTCATATAACAAGAATTGATGACTTGTTCAAAAGGTATTTTAAATTTGGATCATGAAATACTTAAGTATATTAATAGTTAAGCAAGTTTAAATCTGTGTTATGCCAATTGGGTAGCTTCCTTACCAGCAATAAACTGTGTTTAAATTTGAAACATTAGTGGATGGTGAAACCAAGTTGCCTCTTCTCTTTTGTAAGGAACACAAAGGGTTACGGTTCCTTGATGATTCTTGATGATTGAGAAGCTATTAATTGGTGTCTAAGGCCTTAGGGTTTAGGGTTTTAGGGTTAAAGATAATTAAGGAGGTATTTAGGACTGATCTAGGGTTTTAGATGGATGGTGGATTGAATGAGTGATTGATGATTGCATGGGAATTCAACAACATTGAGCGAGTCACTATCTCCAATTCTTGAGACTTCTTCAAGGGAGACTCTACCTCCAAAGAAAGAGAACTTGATAAGAACCAAAACTCTTTGAGAAAGAGAGTCAATTTTGTACCTAATGCCATTTTAGTTTGGCTAAAGAGACTAAATACTTCGGTACCGGTTAATACCAATGTATCTTTTCAAGTTTATCACTATACATATATAAGATTTGAAATTCACATATTTTATAATTCCAATTATTAATCTAAGCATACTAACCCATTGTATTAGCTAAAACATGGTTTATGACTCTTTTATTTATAATAATATTTTATTAAACTCAAAAACATAGTCTGTAGTCAGTGATGAAATTGACCGTTTCATCTGCGAATACTATAACATGCCATCTACGATGATTTGTCTTAATCATGGAAGTTGAGACTTTTAGTTGATGTGTTGGTGGGTATTAAGGGTGTAAGACACATTGAATTGGACCACTATGAGATTGATTATTCAATTAAAAATGGTTACCTGAATAATAAATCTCACAATTTCTATTTACATAGACTCTCAATCCTAAGAGGATTGTGAACCCAATCATAAAATGTAAGCTGTTTTGATATATCATAAGTGAGATCTAATCTAATAGTCAAAATCTCAATATGTTGGGTAACCACACGTAGTGTTGAAAGAACACATATTCCCAGAATGAAATCCACAATCTATTTCTATAGAGACACGAATTATCCCTTTGAGATAAGTTTAATGGGAACCAATTATTCAAGGTATTGGGCCCAGCTACTTTAGTAAAGAGTTACTAAAGTTTATATTTAATGAAATTATATTTCATAAAATATATGAATAACTAAAGATTAAACTAGAGACTTAAGGAATGAAATTGTGATTTACAAAGTGATAGTTTATTATGACTTTGTTCATTATGGATGTTTCTTGGAGGGTTCAAATGATATTATATTAGAGTCTTGAAATATAATTTATTAATAAGACCTAAAGTATAATTATATTTTCATAATGGTACTTATTATATAATTAATGGTAACTTTAGGCCTATCAAGAGTCGATAGAAACCCAAAGCTCATTGGAGCTAGAGTCTTATTTGTCCTTTTGATCCTATTTCAAAATGCTAACCCAATTAGATAATCAGTTGTTTATTTAATAAGAGTTATTAAATAAAATAACTGCCTAGGAAATTAAAATGTACAAATGATTAAAAGAAGAGATAATTGTTTTCTCTGTATCATCTCTTGAACAAAGTTTTCCAAAAAATATAAAGAACGTACATAAGTACTCAACATAGGGTGGTGGAGCTAGATATTTGTATTATATGTTGGAAAATAAAAGGTATTAGACAAAGAAACACAAGTATTAGGTGGTGGTGTTTGAATGGTAAAAACAATATGTATTTAAAGATAAAATGATCAAAGAAGGCAAGTGGAATTTAGACGAATATGTTGATAAAATGTAGAATGAAATGACTAATTGTGTTAAAAGAGTGGTTAAAGACATAATTGAAAAATCGAAAGGGTATGGGTGATTGACTAAGAAGACTTGGTGGTGGAATAAGGAGGTTCAAGTAGCAATTAGGTTAAAGAGATAGAGATATACAAGCCTACCTAGATGCGGACAATGCTGCTTATGAAAATTATAAAGTGATGAAAGAGGGAAGCAAAAAATGTTGTCCAAGAGGTTAAATGTAAGGCTTATGATAAATTACATAGCAAGTTGGCAACAAAATATGGATAAAGAAAAATACTTAAAAACTCTAAGAAGAGAAGAAATGAAAACAAGAGACATGAATGATGTGTGGTGCATTAAATATGGAGATCAAAGAGTGTTAGTAAAGAAAAAGTACATTTAAGAGAGATGTATAAGTTAATTTGATTAACATTTTAATGATAACAATATAAAATATTGGAGAAAATTGAGTAACCCAAAGGAGAATAGAAACCGTGGACTTCTTCAAATAATTAGGGATGCATTAAGAATGATGAAAATGGGAAAGCCGTGGGATTGGGTGAAGTTGCTATTGAAGTTTAGAAGTGTTTGGGTGAAGTGGTCGTATTCTGGTTGACAAAATTTGTCAATAAGATCTTAAGTGTTAACAAATGCCTAGTGAGTGAAGGATAATTACTTTAATACCTAATTACCAGAACAAGGGGGATATTCAAAACTATACAAATTGCTATGAAATTAAACTTATGAGTCACACTATAAAAAATTGGTAGAGAGTGACTAAACATTGATTAAGACATGAAACAACAATATCAAAAAATCAATTTGGTTATATGCCATAATGATCTATCAAAGTAACCTATTTTCTTACTAAGACATCTAATGTAAAAATTTAGAAAGTCTGCAAAGATTTTAATATGATTTTTATCAACCTAGAGAAAATATATGATAGGTCTCTAAAATGGGAATGTGGTGCTTTTTAAAAATGAAATGAGTTTCTTTAGAGTATATTAAGTTGATTATATATATATATAATATAGTTGTAACTAGTGTGAGAACAAGTGGAGGTATCACAAGTGAGTTTCTTATATATCAATATGGGTTTGCATCAAGAATGAGTTCACTAAATGAGTTACACTCTTTTTGTACTAGTGATAAATGAGTTCACTAAATGGATTCAAGAGAAATTCATTGGTATCTACTTTATTATATAATTTTAGTGGATGAAACTAGATGATGAGTTAATGAAAAAATAAAAATTTGGCAAGACACTCTAGAATTTGAAGGTTTTTGATTAAGTAGAATTATAACAAAGTACATGGAATATAATATTAGCAAAAGGTTAAAATAAAAATAAAAAAAGATGAAGGGGCAGTATCACTCAATGGTCAAGAGATATTAAAGAAATGAAACTATCTATATCTTGAATCAATAATTCATAAAGATGGGAAATTTGAAGATGATGTAAATTATAGGATAAGAGAAGAGTAGATGAAATGGATAAATGCATCAAGAGTATTGTATGATCGTAGAATATTTACTAAGTAAAAAAAGAAAATTTGATAAGACAACTATAACACCAATTATGCTCTATGTTACTAAAAGTTATACTGTTAAGAAGTAACGTATTCGTAAAATGAGTGTAACTCAAATGAGATGTTATGATGGATAAGTGGATACACAAAAAGATAGGATTGGAAGTAAGGGAATTCGATTAAAGGTAGGGTAGCCTTATTGATGAAATGATGAGGATAATTGGTTGAGATGGTTTGATCATGTTTAGAGGAGAATGGTTAATACACCAGTAAAAAAGAATGAGTTGTTTCAAGTTAAGGGAACGAAAAAAGGGAAAGGAAGACCAAAATTAATATAAGTAGAGTAGTTTTTTTTAGAGAAAGGGAAATACCAATCAAAGAAGTATAAGAGATATAACTTTAGACAGATAAGAACAGGGAAAAAATACGTGTAGCTACTCTAACTAATCTAAAGAGAATCCATAGCCAATGCCAAAAATTTTGGGATTAAGGCTTAGTGGCTGCTATAGTTGATGTCCTCCACCCCCAATTTAATATTAGCCTCACTACGTTTAACCAAAAGATACAATTCTACATTCTTAGTTCATGCATTATATTACATTAAATGTTCCAACTTATCACTCACATGAAATCCTAAGGGTTGGCCTAGTGATTCCTAAGTGTCAAGAGATCCATGAGCTTTTGAGTTTAAAGTTCCTAACCAACATCTTGGAACCCCCAAGAAATTCCGCCCTATAATTACCTAGTGTGTATGAAATATATAAACTATATACGGGAGAATAGTCAAACAGCCGTAGATCTCTATAAGGTGATTAGCAAACCCAAAAAAAAAAAAAAAAGGCTTTTTACTCATGCTGCTAAGCAAGTTTTACAATTGCTTTTTTGAAAACAATTCTTGTACATGGAGCATCCCCTCTCGGACTGCCGTCAATTCCCTTCAGTGTGGGAGACAAGTGCAGCTTGATTCTAGTGCAATTGAGTGTGTTTAAAGAGATTTTTTCCCCCTTCACCCATTTAGATATAGTGATGATTTGGTCCATTAGAGTAGGAGGAGTTTTTTTAATGGTAATGATACAGTAGATGTTAGAAATGGCATTGCTAAGGGTAGCATTAAACACTAATTTTAAGGGCGATTAATGTTTCTGCTCTAGGAGGCTAATTGGGAGAGAGATTAGTGTTTTTGATATAGGAGACATGTAATATGTAGCCCATATGGACAAAGAAATGTGCAAACATATAAAATAATGTCTCACCCAAAAAGGGCAATCAAATTCTAAACGCATAATTTAGAAGTTCTCTATTCTTTATGTACTATTAGACACATTTCAAAACTGTAATATTGCTTTTTTTTTTTTTTTTTGATAAGTAATAAGTTATATTGACATCAAAAAGGAACACCCTAGTACACAGGGAGTGAACAAGAGTCAAGAAATCAAATACAAAAATTGCAAGAGTCTAGGAAATCAATAAAAGAAGGGAATGATTGTTTTTGCAAAGCAAACAACCAATCCATTAAACTGTAATATTGCTCATTTTCCATAATAATTTATTCAACTATGACACTAACTACACTATATAGTATTGAATGTTGGGTTGTCAAAAAGTAATATATTTATAAAATGGGTGTAAATGAAATAAGAATATTAGGATGGATATGTCCAAATACAAGGAAAGATAGAATTTGAAATGAGGAAATTTTATCAAAAATAAGTGTGACCCCAATTGTTGAAAATATGAGAGAGAGTATAGATGGTTTGGTCATATTCAAAGAAAAATGATTAATGCTCCAGTGAGAAGAAGTAAGTTGATATAAGTTGAGTGGATGAAAAAAGATATAGAAAACAAAAAAAATATCATTAATAAGAGAAGTAAAATAGAATATGTCAATTAAGGAAGTAATAGATAGTATGACTTCAGATTGAATAGAATAATAAAAAAGAATACATGTTGTTGACGCTAACTAGTCTATTGAGGATCCATAATCGACCTTAAAATTTTGAGAGTATGGCTTGGTTATTGTTATTGTTGTTATCGTTGTATTGTTATATATTTTATATAGAGCAGAATAATATGTTTCTTTCTTCTTAATCAGGACTACTTGACAATCTCAATTTACAAATTGCACTGTTTGAACTTTCATCATGCACTCACAATGCAAGTCTAATTAATGATGTTATTTGTTAGTAGAATAACACTACAACTAAGTTGATATTGACAAGTACGTAAGACTGTAGAAGATATGAAGAGGTTATTTATCGAGATCAGACCTATTGAAGAGGCTAATAATAAGGAAGTTGTTTAACTTAAGGATATTGATAAGACAATGTATATATTTAATTTCGTGCTTCACGATAAAGATTTGTCTTCTAAAGCATGTAGTATTGTCCACTTTGCATTTCCATCTTTTTAAAGTTGTTCAGAGCTCTGTCTACTTATTTTGAAGATTGTTTACTGAAAATTGTTAATCACTCATTTTTGTGTTTGGAATCCCTAGCATTGGGTTTAATGTATACATAACCAATAGTGTTTCAATTGGCATATGTTACTCTAAATTAAGGTCATAATTCATTTAGATTTTCTTGATATTTTATGAAGAAATCCTTACAGTAATGCTATGAATAGATTACTCAGGATAACAAAAGTGGATTCAATCAGGTGGAAGTGCAAAAGCATAAAGACCACTAGGCAATAAAGGAAGAGTTGAAGCAGCTATTGAAGCTTTACAATAAGCAAATGCAACTATGAAACTTGGGGGAAATAATATATTTAGATTATATTTAAGCTAATACGCACTAATTAGCAATATTACAAAACACAATAACCGGCTTATAGAAGTTTAAAAAAAGTAGCAGCAACATACGCTAAACCCTTGAAGGTGATATTAAAGTCTCTCTTTCTCTCTGACATAAGAATTCATTTTTTTATTTCTTTCGGTAGTAGCTATAAGATTTCATAGTACTTTTTTCTTTGTTTAATATTACATAGTACAATTTTTTAATCACTTCTTGGGTTTGTTCAGTTTTTTTTCTTAGAAATGATAAAATCCTAGTGATTGCATGAACTAAACGAAAAAGGAATGGACAATGACATATTATTCTATAAATAGAAAAAGGGTTTTTCTATAAGTAGAAAGATGTGTGAGAAAGAAAAAGAGAGAAACCTGGAGCTGGCGTAATCAAAGAGCTTTCCAGTGGCAGAAAAGACCATGACAGCAATTTCAGCATCGCAGAGAGTTGAGAGCTCGCAAGCCTTCTTAAAAAGCCCCCTCCTCCTCTTTGAGAAAGTCACCTGCCTTGCCGTTGTGTTGTCAATCTTCTTAATCTGAATTTTCTTTCTCGTCATTTTTCCCGGGTAAGTGATCAGACCCTTTGCATCAGATCAAACCAAATTATATAAGTACAAACTTTTTTTTATTTTTAGCACAATGTAAGTACAAACTAGTATTTATAAATAGCATAATTTATAGTACAGATAATATATTTAGAGAATAGTTCGAAAATAAATGTTAGAAATAGAAAAATAAATCTGTACGGAAAAGGAATAATTATCTTTGATAGCATCTCAATCAAAGTATCAGATCAAAATCGTGTCCTAGAGATAGCAAATCTGAAGTCCTATGCATTACAAATCTATTTTGTTCATGATTGTAAATCATGAACAAAATTAAACACGAAAAACAAGAGACAAAAGAAGAAAAATGAAAGCAACAGTTAAACTAGTTTTTTTTACCAAAAATAGGGGATAAAATTTAAATAAATAAATAAAAAAGATTCTTTAAAACTTAAAGAAATCAAAAACTGCACTTGCTCACCCAAAAAAAGAAGTAAAATAAAAACAAAATCTTAGCACACCTTCACACAAAATGTCAATTAATTGAGCAGATCTTTTACAAGTCTTGTGGTTTACAAAAGAGAGAGGGGTATGTACTATGTACAAGAAAGGAAAAAAGAAAAAGGAAAAGATGGGTTTTGCGTAAAAGAGAAAAAAGAGTGGCACTTTGCCAAATTTAGCCAAGAATCTGAAAGAGTGAAACCAACCCACGAAGAAGGAAAGTAAGAAGAAGTGTTAAAAGCACTGTGAATGTGTAAGGTAGGGAAGATTTTAAGAAGTAGATCCAAGCTCATTGAGTTCGAAAACTAATTGCAACGGATGGTGGGAGACAAAAGGATTGGCCAGATTTACTATTTTCATCTTTTGCCTTTCTTTGTTTCAAAGTTATTGTCGTTTTTAATGCTGCTGTTGTCATCTCCCACAAAAACAGAAACGAAGCCACCAATGGTTTGAAGAGAGAGAAAAAGAGGGAATGACTGAGACCAATAGCTTTTAGAGAGAGAGAGAGAGAGAGAGAGAAAGTGACTGAGACAGAATGAACAGGGTTTATATTTTGTGGGGGGGGGGGGGGGGGGGCCAATACTATATGTTCAAGAAAATTAAGATTCCATTTATGGCCGAGCAAAGGGGCTGTCTGCAATTTCAGAAATTTCAGAATTTGGTCATATAATCCTTTGGTGAAATTTTGGTAAAGGGAATCTAATGAACATTTGTGGGCCATTCTAGGCATATAAATAAATATATATATATATATATATATATAGGTTAGGTATTTAGACCCCTTGAACCATAATTGAATTAATCTAGTTAATTAGCCAAGTGATTAACTTAGTCAAATCTAGGTTATCACAATCAAACAATCATATCATGTATAAAGTAGCGGAAATATAAATAACACAAAGAAATGATGACCCAAGAAACTACACCGATAAAAAATATGGAGAGGATTTAACCTAACTATCCTCAAGGTAAACTTGAATCCACTATATGAAAGAATCGAAGTTCATACAATAAAACTTACAAGCCCTCACGCTCGACTTCTTATTGCTATCCACCAGTAGAATTTACTGACACAACCACGTGCGAGCTCCAAAACCATGGACTCCTTCTTTCTTGGATTCTCCACAAGTACAAGCACTCTCGATTGTGTATCTTTAAACTCTTATGACAGCAACTGAATGATCATCAAGTTTTTGAAGTAATCTCCTTCTTGATAACCCTAAGTTTATGTGAAGGAAAACTCTTCAAAGATCTCACAAGAGATTCACATAAACAGCAAGATGAGTAACATGGGCAACTCTCAAGCAACCAAGACTTTAAAGAGGTTTGAGTACAAAACCCTAAAACCAAAAGAGGCACTCTAATCTCTCTCTCTTCAGTCTCTAAAACGTGGCTTAGGGTTTCCTTTATATAGTGGAAGAAGTAGATCTGAAACCCTAATCCTTAATAGGCTTAAGCTGCTGTTTGGGCCGACTTAAAATTCTGCAGATACAATTTTCAATTGATCGAACTAGGCAGAATATGAAGTCTTCTTCCTGCAACTTGTATGTTCTTGAATCTTGACTTGAATCACCTTGAGCATTATTTAATAAAACCTATAGACTCTAAAATCTATATCTACACAAGTTTGTGTTCACGATTTGCCAATTATTCTAAACATTTAGAACCTAATAATATATATATATATATATATATAACCTATACTCAATTGCTTAGCAAAAAAAAAAAAAAAAAACTATACTCAATTATTAATTTAAATATCACTCGTGTTTGGCACTAGCTTATAACTTTAACACACTTTTAGCAACATTTTTTAATAAAAAACTAAATAAGTTGTTTCTAAATGGACACTTTAGTGTGTGATAGTCACTCTATATGTACAAGTTTTTGTGTGATGGAGGATAAGAGCTGGGATTCAAGTTTTCAAAAGGGAGATTCACAACCAGACACTTGGATTATATTAGAGTTGAATTTTTATCTCAGATCCAATATATATATATATATATATTAATATAAATAAAGGTGAAATATTATTTTGATCTGCGAATTTTATCAAATTTTTGTTTTCCATTCCTCAAACTTTACTAAAAATTTATTTTTCATCCCCAAAATTCACCAATATCAGTTCATGTAATGTTATGTAAAAATACATGATTACTACAATAACCATGTAAATTTACACTATCACTATTTATTTTGTATTTTGTTTTTTACGTATTTCAAGGATAAAGAAAAAGAGTGGATGGTAATCATTGTATGTGAAGAAAAAAAAAACAATTTAAAAAAATCAAGAATAATTGATATTTTAATTAAAAATATTGTAAAATAGAAGATCTGATATAAGTATTTTGAAAAGTGAATGAATAAAATAAAAAATAGGTTCTTATGTTAAAATAACAGAAATTTTTGCACAATTAATGCAAATTTTCTAAACTTTATAAAGAATATTTTTCAATAGTTTAGAATCAAAAATAGAGGAAAAAAATTTTCAATAGTTTAGAATAAAAAAGGAAAATTTTTTGAAGTTTAGGCTGTATTTGGTTCCCGTAAAATATTTTCTGGAAAATAGCCTATTTTCCGAAAAGAAAAATATTTTTAAGTGTTTGGTTGCATAATGAAAATTGTTGTAGAAAATATTTTCATGTGTTTGGTTCTATTCTGAAAATGCTATTTTCCTACACATTTTTCACGTTTTCTCAGCTATTTTCTCAGCATCCAATCAAATTTTATTACAAAAAATTTCAAAATCACAGCAAACTCTGGCGATTAAAAGCAGAAACAAAACCAAAGAAAAAAAAAATCAAATCCGGTCAGATCGTGGGTTTTGGGTTCGCGGGTCGCACCGGCGATCGACGATTGACAATGGGTTCTGGGTTCTGGAAGTGCGATCGTGGGTTCTGGGTTCGCAAGTCGTGGGTTCACGAGTCGCACCGGCGATGGACGATTGTGGCGATCAATGATTGACGATGGGTTCGTGGCGATCTGGGCTCTCTCTTTGCGTGGCGATCATGGGTTTTGTGGCGATCGTGACGATGGGTTCGTGGCGATCGAAGATTGGTTCACCGGCGATTTGGGCTCTCTCCTTTTCTTCATCTCTCGCTCTCTCTCTCTCTCTCTCTTTTTCCGGAAATACTTTGAAGTGAAAATAGGAAGTGATTTTCCAAAAAATTCTATTTTCCGTAACAGTCAAACACACGAAAAATGTGGAAAATAATTTCCTGAAATTGTTTACCACCAATTCAAACGCAGCCTTATTGACAAAAACTAAAGTATTTTTAATAATTTTAGGACAAAATGAATTTAATAATTTAAAAATTAAAAATAAAATCTTTTTAAATTATAAATTAAAAACAAATTTTTAATATAGTTTAAAGATTAAAATAATATTTTAACTTATATATATAACAGGGAAACATTAAAAAGTTTTACTTCTATGCATTATTTTATTTGTTGAGGATTGCTTTCCATACAAATGCCATGCTGACAGAAATCATGACATGTTTGTACCCTTGTACGCGTCATGTCTCCCACCCCTCTAATTCTTGCCTTATTTACTACTCGTTTATTGCTTTTTTTAGGATTTCCCATTTCATGATTTTAAGGGCCTGTTTGGCCGCTCTACTCAAAAATATAAAACTGCATATTTTAAATAAGGAAAATGTTAACAAGTGCTTTTAGAATACTGGTCAATACATATATTTTTTATATACATTTTTACATACTTTTTCATCTACACGTATATAAGAAACATACAAACAATATTACTCAAACTAACCCACCAAACAGACCCTAATTTTATAGTTACTCTGTTACTTTTTTTTTTTTTTTTTTAAAGATAAATAGTTAAATACTATACGTATGCATTGACTTTACGATTCTTATTACCAAAAAAATAAAAAGACTATACGATTCAATTTCATTTCATTTTATCTTTTGATTCTTTTCTGTCTTTCTTATCAATGTTCTTTTAAGTGTTTATTTGACTAACTTATTTTTTGTCAATTTATTTTACTGTTCATCTTATTTTTGCTACTATTTATAGGTTTCACTGTACTTTTTGGTACTACTCATAAACTCCACTGTATTATTCCAACTAACTTTTACCTTTATTTATAGTATTTTCAGCAATAATTTTTAAGTTTTACAAAATAAGTAATACCCAAACACACCCTTAAAGTTTGTTTGAGATCTGCTTATTTTGCTGAAACTGAAATTTTTTTTACTAAAAGTACTATAAATATGCTGAATAGTGCCAAAAAGTACAGTAGAACCCATGAATAGTAGCAAAAATAAGATGAATAGTGAAATAATTTTAATTTTTAATCCTAACTCAAATGCACACTAAGTTTCTTTCAGTTTGCATTTGGCATTGATAAAAGTTGCCGGCTTATTTTATTATTCGACTTATTTTTGCTACTATTTATGGGTCCACTGCACTTTTTGATACTATTTATGGGTCTCACTGTACTCTTTCAGCTAACTTTACATTTATTTACAGTACTTTCAGCAAAAAAATTTCAATTTCAGCAAAATAAGCAGATTCCAAATAGACCCTCAGTGATTTTTTTGGTCCAAATACTACTTTCAATATTCTTCCCTCTTTTTTTCGGGAGCACAAAAAAAAAAAGGGTTATTTGAAATTTAACTTCTATTTTTAAACCCCACTATAATATGGCAGGTAAGAAAAATAGGTTAATTTCTAATTTCTTCTTCTTTGTTTGATATTATCATAGAAAAAAACTAGATTTTTCTAATAGTCTTGTTAGGTTAGTTTTATGCATGAGATTCGTAATAGTCTTCATATAAATTAACAAGAAGTTGAATATAACGTATATTAAATTTACTGCTATCAAATTATAGTGATCAAATTGATAGTGACCTTAAAATAATACTTTTGCTTTAAATAAACCAAACATGATTGGTCCTAACTAAAGCCCTCAAATAAGTGGGAAAAGTTGGCAAGCATGGATCGCAACTCATATAAGAGTCTAGATGAGTATTTTCTAGGCATGTCTAAGCCCCGTTTGGTACACCCACCCAAACACATGTTTTCAGTTTTTAAATAATATTACACGTATTTTCACACACTTTTTTACTTACACGTATTTTCAAACACATGTTTTCAGTTTTTAAGTGCATGTAGCAAACAACCTCTAGTTGTTTTTTTTTTTTTTTTTTACCAACACCCTCTAGTTGTTAGGCCTTATAGCACAAATGCTCAATTTTCAACAAAACACCAACTCTGAGATCTATGAGTGTTTTAATCTATAGCATCCCTTGTTTTCGTTTTCTCTGGGCAAACCTAAATTGAATCAAGAGGAGATTTCGTCTCATTTACTAGTTGGTTTATGAGGTCGTGCGGAATGTTGGCTTTACAAAGCCTTGACAGAAAGTTAAACAAAATATTCATAAGAAAGAGAGGAAATGAAAATTTTATTAGACAAAATTTCAAACTCACAAATAAAGAGATCAAGATACTACCTTGAGCACTCTCTACAATTTTTCTCTTGAACACTTTCACACTAGCTTTACAAAGCCTTGACAGAAAGTTTAACAAAATATTCATAAGAAAGAGAGGAAATGAAAATTTTATTAGACAAAATTTCAAACTCACAAATAAAGAGATCAAGATACTAACTTCAGCACTCTCTACAATTTTTCTCTTGAACACTTTCACACCACACCGCTATCTCATTTTAGGGGGTAAAGTTACAACTGTCATTAATGTAACGACTCTCCATTTCATAATAGAAAATTTTAGAAATATAGAAAACTCAAAAGACATAAATGTTATGCAATGACAATAAACACAAACAGTTATGGAAAAACAAGAGACATATTGTTATGGAACATCAAAAAGCATCTTTTGGTTTACCACTTCCAACACGGAAGCCATGCTTTGTAGATGAGATCGAACATCCCCATGCTACTCTCCTACTGCTCAGCTATAAGTCTTGTTACCATCTCCATCTTTCGTTTTTTTTGAAAGGAAGCCCAGTTACCTTATTTGCATGAGATAGTGAGAAAGTTAATACAGTTCAACCACTAATTCATGTATAAATTTCTGTTCTCAAGTCTTGCTTCATAAGATTCATATAATCAAATATAATTTCTTTTAACCACATATTTCATTCTCACGCTCTGCTTCAGATGGTTTAGGAACTAAAGTCCATATTAGTAGTTAGTAGTAGTAGCAGTAGCAAGCGCGGAGTGTATGGGCAAGATTCTTATAAATTTTTAGAACCTATGAACAGTTGGTTATTATATACATAGAACCAACTGTAGTATAGGAGGTAAAAAATAATAATATTATTATATTTAAAATATCTCCACACTCTCTCTTTTGTCTTTGACTCTCTTTTCACTCTCTCTTCTCTGTTTCTTTTTCTCTCTTTCGGTAGCGTTGGGCTTTGGTTTCGGGTCTCACTCTCTCTTCTGTGTCTTTCTCTCTCTCTCTCTCTCTCTCGGTGGCGTTGAGCTTTGGTTTCGGGGCTAGGGCTTGTATCGGTGGAGGGCGGCGTGGGTGTGGTGGCTTGGGTTGAAATCGGGCTGCATGGGTGTGTGGCGGCGATTTCGATGGGTTTAAATCGGTGGCTTTCTCGGTGGTTGTGGGTTGCTGCAAGCGTGGGTGTGGTCGCTTGGGTTGATCGATGCTGCCGCTGGGTTTGATCGATGTTGGCTTGGGTTGCTGCCGTGGTAGTGTCTTCTGTGGTTTCATGGGTTGATCGGTGGTTGGGCTGCTTGATGCACAGGGACAGAGTACACGAGTGAGAAGGGAGTTGTTTTTTTTAATATATTATTTGTTGGTATAATTTATATTATTTTAATAAGTTGTTTCTAAATATAGAAACTGAAATGTAGAGGAAGTTGTAAAATTGTATAGTAAAATAGATAAAGTAGAATTTAGGGTGTAAAATAGAACTTTCTTACATTCTCGGTTTCTAATGCTCTAATGGAACCAAAGCATAGCTGCAGGGAGGCCAAGAACGGGTTAGCTCCATTCCGCGTGGTTTTTAACCATGTAACTAGCCCTTTGTTGGAAGTATTTATGTGTAAGTAAGTGGTGTGATTAACGGTAGCAGTGACAAAAATGACAATTTAATATACTCTTCCCAAGGTTTTTAATCGTTTAACTTTATAAATTTATAATTTTTTTTTTTTTTTTGAGAAAGTAATATTTATAACTAAAAGGCTTGTAATTTAATTGATATATTTTTTTTTGATGTTTTTAACAGAGATATTTAATATTCAAATTTCATCATACTTTTTAAGATCCGCAATTTCAAACATGATTGTGTAATGGTGTTTGGAGCAACTATGTCTGTTGCTCGCAGTGAGTTAAGATGGCACTGCATGTGTATTGAGAGCTCCCCATTACAGGCAACGACATTGCCATAAAGCCCAAGTGTTAGTCCATGTCTTGGCGCTTGGGCTAAAAATGCCACCAATTGTGAAAGGCTCATCTGTGATATTACCAGCTTTGGACAGAAAGTTTGTAAGGAAATTGTTGAAAACTATAAAGGTGTTTGCCAGTCTTTAAGGGTTAACGTAGCCTAGGCTTGGGAAGGAGTCCAGAAAACAGGGGCTAGTATGTTAGGGTTTTTTTTTATTTTTTTTTATTTTTTTTTATTTTTAATATTTTAATGGGATATATTATGTTAGTATTTGTTAACTATTATAAGATGAGCAATGCTAAGGATAATTTCATAACATATATTTTTATAAAAGTTGAGCAGTTGACAAATTTGTAACGATTCTAATCTAAATTTATCATTGACATCATTTTATTAAAGTAATTTGTAGGTATTCTCGACGCACGAAAAAATGATGCTTCCTCTTCTCATATTTATAGTAAGGCCTACTCATTAAATTTATAATAAGATCTATTATAAATATGAGAGAAATAAATACAATTTATTTATACTTCAAAAATATCTAAGAATTTTTCATTTTATTATTACTATTAACTACTTGTTAAGACTACTTGTCGTCTTGACTGTTATAATTTATAAAATATTTTGTGCAAATTTTGGAGACTTTTGACTAATAGTTATACGATGCTATTTGCCCGCCATTACCACAAAATCCACCTACAACATCGAGCTCCTAGATTCAGAGAGCTGCACGGACTTTCTGCGTTTTAAAGGTTTAAGAGGCAGCACGGTCCTCCTTTAATTAATTATTTGCCAATGCAATCTCACTTTTTGCACTTTTTGTTTCTTTGAATTCGTTTGGATAGAACTTATTTTGCTGAAATTAAAAACTGAAAACATTATAGCAAAATAATTTTTAAATGTGTGAATAGTACCGTGTGACCCATTTTAATGAAAAAGTTGTAAAGTGAAATTTGTGGGTCCGTGAACAGTGCATGAAAAAGTCAAACTTTTTGGCTAAACAGTGGGAACAGTAAATTTTGTCCCCTTTAACGTGCAGCAGGAGGGGAAAAAAAAAACACTAAAAACGCAGACGTGGGTAAAATAATTTGTATCCAAACCGCACCTTTATCGACTTATAGTTTTTTTTTTAAACGGTTCGGTTAATGTATGCTTTTAAGATATACATTAATCATCCATAATAAGAGACTTTTTATGAAAAATTGAAAAAAATCACAATTAGTTTGTTACTTTTTCATTTTTTCATAAAAAGTTACTAAAATATAAAAACAACTTATTTAGTTGAAACTGAAAACTTATTACTGAAAGTACTGTAGATAAAACTAAAAACTAGTTAAAATAATAAAATAAAACCCATGAATAGTAGTAAAAATAAATTGAATAGTAGTAAAAGTGAATTAAGGGTCTGTTTAAAATCCGCTTATTTTGCTGAAACTGAAAATTTTTTCTGAAAGTATTATAAATTAAGCTAAATGTTAGTTGAAATAGTATAATGATACTCATGAATAGTACCAAAAAGTGCAGTGGGACCCATAAATAATAGCAAAAATAAACTGAATAGTAAAATAAGTTAACAAAAAATAAGCTTGCCAAACAAACACTAAAATAATAATAAAATATTTTCATTTTCAACCAAACCAAATGCAACCTTAGAAAAGAATTTTAAAAAAAAAAAAATAAAATCATTCCCTTACCACCCAAAAAAAAAAAAAAAAAAAAACAATGCAGCTAGCTCTTTAGCCAAGCAAGTGTAAAGGTCATTTTGATAGCTACCCATCAGACATCAATCCATCACACACCGAGGGTAGCCGACATTTGCATATTTATGGTTTCAATTTCCAATCAGAAACATTTGCATATTTATGATTTCAATTTCCAATCAAAAACATAATTCAGCTGAGTGCAGAGCACAGCACACTCTAAACATTTAGATAACAAGAATATTCCATCGAGACACCAATAAAAAGTGGTGTATATATTACATCATTGTAGAATGGGAAATTTTTAATCAATTGCAAATTCCACGTGTACCATCAAAATCATGAATGTCTGAGAATTGCTTATTTATGTAACTTATTTACTTAGTGTGAAGCAAAAAAAAAAAAGGCTAAAAGCTAGCTTAATTTCCAAAAAACTAAAAATAAAATTATTTGAAATAAAGTTATGACAAAAAGTAGTGTAAGACCAGCAAACATTAAATAATTTAATCAAAAAACTAATTTTTAATCAATTGTCAAACGTACGCTATAATATGTTCAAAATGGTCAATTACAATGTGTCACGTACTATTTAGTGGGTCCTACTATCATTATTCAAAACCAATGAAATATTCCAAATGTCATTGAATAAAAATTACAAAGAATGCCTGAAAGCCAATCACGTGCCAATACATGTTAATATTTTGGTTTGAAGTGTCATAAACAGTCTAATTAAATTGTACCATGTGTTATTTTATATTAAGACAATTTGGCTATTCAAATGGCAATGTAAATGTGTCTCTTTGAGAACTCCCTCCATTTAAATTATGAAACATGTCATTAATCATAGTCAATCATATATAATTAAACCTTCTCAAAATTCCTATAAATAGAGACTCCCATCGATCTTATAGGATGACATTCATAAGTCTCAAAACTCTGCTAAAATCAAGCTCTAAAGCTTGTAAGAACTTCAAGGATTTCAACTATTGAAGGTTTGTCAAATTCCAGCTCCAATGCCACGAAGAACTTCTACATCAAAATCTTCGAATACCAAAAACATTAATCCCTCCAAGCCTTAAAGTTCTACTAAAATCGAGTTCTGAAGCCTCCAAGAATTTCAATAAATTCAAGTTTTGAAACTCTATCAGATCAAGCTCCAAAGCTCTAAAGAACTTCTACATCTAGATATTCGAATTTGACGGACATTCATCCAAATCATCCTTTCAACTATCAAAGTTCTACTGGAGTCAACTCAAAGCCTCTAGAGACTTCAAGAACTCTATTCCATCAAAGTTTTATTGGATTTAAGCTTTAATGCCTCCAAAAAATTCCACCATAAATCTTCAAAGATGAAGAACATTCAAATTACATGAAGAATGAGAAATCTCTAACAAGCGCACAACAAGAGATTCATTGCAATTCCATTCCAAAGGAGAAGATAGAGAAGAGAATTCACCTTATTGGCTATAATGATAGTGATTGAGCTAGAGACATGGATGATAAAAAAAGAGTACTAGTGGTTTTGTATTCTATTTGGGTGATATTGCATTTACATCGACTTCTAAGAAGTAAAGTTGAGTACGTTGCTGCTACCTCTAGTGTTTGTCATGCAATTTGGCTTAGAAGTTTGTTGAAGGAGTTGCAAAAGCTACAAGAAAAAGCTACAAAGATATTTGTAAACAACAAATCAACACTAACTCTTGCAAAGAATCTAGCATTTCACTACCAAAGCAAGCACATCAATACAAGGTATCAATTTACTCGGGAATGTATTGCTAGAAAGGAAGTTCAACTTGAGTTCAAGAAATCACATGATCATGTTGCAAATATCTTCACTAAGCCACTAAAGTATGACACCTTCTACAAGCTACAAGCCTTACTTGGAGTGATAATGAAAACAAGTTTAAGGAGGGATGTTAGAAATTAAACTTGTTTTTAATTAAAATTTCATTAATAACTGTAAGTTTAATAAGTTAAATAAATTGCAACAAATGCATGTGGGGGGTTTCTTGAAGTTTTTTCTGGGATTTTATAAATATAAAAGTTTAGAAAATAAATGTAGTTGGAATTAAGAGGATAGATGGTATAGTATATATAACCGATGCATCAGAAAATTTCAAAGCAAGAGTGAAAGAAGAGAAATACAAGTGTTAAAGAGTTCTCTTACACTTCCCTCTCCACACTCTCTCCCCTTGTGGCCTTGTGTGTGCTTTGTGATTGAGTTACTTTCTTTGAGTAGCGTGAGTGTTTGGGAGTGCAAGTGAGAAAAGGGCCACTAATTATTCCAGAGTAATCCAGTGTCCACTTCTCAAATGTAGTCAACAAAGTCATAGCAGCCACCATGCAGAGAGTTCTCCTTTAGCCAGATTTTGTTCTATTTATGGGTATGTGAGCAGTTTCAACAAGGAAAGGTTAACTGATTCCTGTAATAGGATCGTGTAAGAGACTTAGACACTCGACATGCAAGAACATTTTATAAATCTGACGTATTGTCTTATTTCCAGAGCAACATTCATTAGCTGCATGAGCTGTTTGGTTTACACAAACTTCTCACAAATGGAGACCCACCTTACCAAGATCAGCACCATTCTGTCCACAACCTTCATTCAAGTAGAAACTGCCTGGTATTTCTAGGCCCTGCATATGTGAATCTCGTGCATAACCTTTGTGCAAAGTTGATTTAGCCTCATTTCTAAGGAATTAGCAGGCATTCTAACCATGTCTAAAGGGAAATTTTAATAATAGTCATAAAAGCCCTCAACTTTTGTTTAGTGGGTAAGGAAAAGAGAAATTTAAAGGGAAAAAAGTTTCAGAAGAGTGGCAGTCCTGTTTATAAAAGAATGCTGGGCATCTTCAATAATCCATTCAACGTGTGAAGCATAAAATGCACTTTGTGTTAGCCAAGCGATAAACATATCTGCATTAATATTGTTATTTACCTCAAAAATATAAGACATGCAAAAGGCTAATATGCTCCTATAGGCATGTACTTCATCTTGCATGCTCATGGGGGCACGAATGCCTCCACAACGACTGTGGCCAATGACTTAAATGTTCACAACCTGCAAAAGAAATTATCCTTTCACCATTTAAAAAAAAAATAAAGCAAACCCCCCCTCAAGATTTGTTGCCGAATAGCTGCCCATTTTGTTTTATATTTTAGATGCTAAACGTAGAATTATCAAGTCATTGAATTTAATTCTTTAACTTTTCAAGAAACTTATATCGTTCAGGAAATTGACATATTGGTATGGTTATGATTTGATAAATGCTTTATGTTTAAATTCAGATTCTTAAACTATTTCTAATAAATTTTTAAAGGAGAGATATACTTTCATTTCTGAAACTTGTTTTCCAAAACACAATTTCATTCTATTACTCGAATTTGTACTTTATAGTTTTTGTAGGACTTTGGATTGTACTTCTCTCCATAATCATTATTTGGCACCCTATTTTTATGATGACATTTTATTTCCAAGTGCTTAGGGAATTATTATGTCACCTTGGCCACCATCAATAAACAACATACATGAAACGGCATCTAGGATACATAAGTTATGAAACAGCTTAAGAAGCCTATGTACTAGAATTCCAGGGACAAAATACATACCTCAAGAGAATTTACAGCAAATTCTAATGCCACATTTATTTCTGACGGTCCACCCTGCAAAAGCAAAGAAAGAAAAAAAGGAAGGGTAGAAAACTAAGATTCAGATCTTCTAGAGTTCCTAGGATACTCTACCAAATAAATTTCCTTAAATCTTAACCGTTCTTTAATGATTTAATGGTCTAGATTTTGCCATGTCAGCATTCCATTAATAATAATCTTAATTATTTTGTTTTCAACATTATTATATTATTTTAAAAGTATTGTTAGTGGAATGCTGACATGGCAAAATCTAGACTATTAAATCATTAAAGTACGGTTATGATTTAAGAAAATCTATTGGTAGAGTACCTTAGGAACTCTGGAGAATCTGAATCCAGAAAACTAGAAATACTTCGTGGCCTCAATTTTGTCTACTAAGAAGTAGACATTCAAAATAAATGAAATGCAATGTGATATGCACCTCAAATGGGGGAACCAAATTAGCTACCTTGCGGACCATGAATGCTTCTCCTGGTTGAAACCCCAGGATGACTGATCAGGGGCAAACCCTTGAGTCTGCACAAGCAATTATCATGAACTGTACTGGAACTCAGTTTTAATAGGCTGTATATCTATTCTGATTTTCAGAAATAAATTGAGCAAAAAAGCCATAGCTTATCCATCCAAGATGTTCTCAACATTTGTGTAACAAGTGGAATAAATTATTTGGGAAAGGATTCCCTCCCATTTAAATCGTCCAATTTCTCTAAACAGAATATCACTTCTCTAGAAATTCATGGAAATTAATAAGCATGCTATTAGTCTCACATCTGACTACTACAACTGTTCTAGGCTTCTAGCTGAGCTGGTTCTAACTTTAATATAACTGAAGCTGATCCACACTGTGTTTTGGTGTTTGTGTCAAATAATAAAACTCCAAACCCACAGAACCAACCCACCCCCCCCCCAATCTAAAGAATTTCATAGTTCACATGCAGAATTCGAAGAATCAGAGATGTTGCAATTGTGCCCTAACTTTATGTAATGTCATTATTTCCAAGAGGCGTTAATAACCTTTCTCATTCCAAAGTACTAAGAACTAGTGAAAACCCTTCATGGATCAAGTTTTTGTTTCTATTTTTAGTTATTTGAATTCAATTTTCTGTGTCCCAAAAGTGAGGGGAAAAAAAAACCCATTTTTCTCTATTTCACGAAGAATTTTAAAAAAAGGGACTTAAAAAAGTCATTGACATTTGATTTATGTCTTAGCTAGCCCTAACATGTTAAACGAAAATTTTGATGAGTTTACTTGATAGTGAATGCCAAACTACACACATATGATGCAGGTTTGATATGTAAGCATATAATTTAAAATGTAGCTATATTAATTTACTTTCATTTTTTTCATACATATGTACATATATATATATATATATAGGGAGAGAGAGAGAGAGAGAGAGAGAGAGCCAAGACAACTACTAGTGAAAATGGCTGAAATTTGTGAAGTACAGGTCTTGAATTTTCTTTGGCGGTTATGGTTAAGATAATACATGCATTTTATAGGTCAAGGAAGACTATGAAATAGAAGAACAATTTACCCTAGAAAAATTTAATAAAAAGAAATAATAAAAGCACAGTGGGATCATATTATATTATGAATTATGATATCATTTTTCCCAATTTGTAGCAAGAATCTGTATTCCAAAATTATAGGAAGCACGCAAGTCTTATTTGATGGAGCAAGATTTACTTGAAAGTATACATTAACAAATTTAGACCTTAAACCAAGTGTACTCAAAAGCCCCATTCTAGATAAAGAAATGTGAAGGCGGACATGTAATACTTCACAGGCAATCACACATAGATAAACAAACCTATTGCAGAATTGTGATTCAATTTCATGCCCTGAATTTTCATCAAGAACTCGAACTATGCAACTTAAGGAACGGAGCAAACCCTACAAACATAAGCACAATTGTCAAAGTATAAATATATATGTTGTTTGAGGATTACCATGTCATCGATATTGGAAGAAATTACTGGAATTACTAATACTTTTGCTGCTCTTCAAGCATCTGAGTTCCAGTTCATCTTATGCAAATTATCAACAGTATGTCTTGCCAAGATCAGTCTCTACTGTACACGCAACCTTTCCCATCACCTTCTACTTTATTTTCCATTGAAACAAATTTGATTTATCCATAAACATGATTTAGCATCCAAAATTTACCACATACATACTCTCTTCGAATCAACTGATGGAAATAAATTGGTTTTACAGAAACTTAATTACAACTCTGAGCTAGGATTTATATTTACTTCGACATGGCTTTTTTTTCTTTTGTATTTGAGAAAAGGGAATCCGTGTATGGTTCATCTTCACTATACTTCAAATTCATTTAGGGAAAGGTAGCCTGCAAGACATAGTAACATGCACTAAGGCAAATGGTTTCTCTATAGTAGCAGCATGCATTTCTTGGCATGCAGTCAATGATGAGATTTTTTTTTTTTTTACAAGACAAAAATTCTACTAGCCTAATCTAAGTGCATATATGTGTGAAGTTCCTTCCTAGAGACTTGAACCGCGGCCCTTCCCCCCACACCTCATAAGCACTTATACTTTTAGAGTGACCATCGCATCGAGGGTATGCGGTGGTGTCAATGATGATAGTTAAGTTGCTACACAAACAAACAAATTGTTCAATGATGAGTTGAAAGTGACATCACCTTGTGGTTGCAACCATTAATTTTGCCACCAAATTTATATTTTCGTACCAGATAAGCCCAAATTTACTTTAAAATGGATTTAAGAATATATTGTTAGAAGTTAAACTTGTTTTTAATTAACCTTTCATAAATAAGTGGGAGGTTTATTGAAGTTATGTTTGGGATTTATGAATGTAAGAGTTAGAAAAATAAATGTAGTGGGAGTTATAGGTTGGATGGTGTACTATGTAAACTTATTCATCCGTCAAGTTCTATGCAAGAGTTGAAGAGAAATACAAAACATTAAAGTTTTCTAACTCTTCCCTCTCCACTCTCTTTTATTTAATTTGTGTGTGTGAGTCTCTTCTATACATTAAGTAGTGTGTGAGTGTTTCTGAGAGTAAGAGAGGAAAGGCCCATCAATATTTTTGTTTTATTTCCAACAAAGTGGTATCAGAGCCAATCGGTTTGTGGTGAGAATGGCTATTGCCAATGGGATGGTGTCATTCCAATTTCCTCGACTTACCAAACAAAACTTTGAAAATTGGAGTCTCCGAATGAAGGCGTTGCTCGGATCCCAAGATGCGTGGGAGATTGTGAAGAAAGGTTATGTGGAGTCACAAGATGAAGAATCTTTGACTCTAAACTAAAAGGAAGCCTCGCAAAAGGCTCAGAAAAAAGATCAACAAGCTCTTACGTTGATTTATCAAGGTTTGAATGAAATCATGTTCAAGAAAGTTGCAAATGCGACTTCATCTAAGCAAGCATCAGAGATTCTTAAAAACTCTCTAACGGGAGTTGATAAAGTGAAGAAACCTCGCCTTCAAACATTGAGAGGCGAGTTTGAAGGTTTGCACATGAAAGAATATAAGGGCCCGATTGGTAAAAGATTTCTAATAACATTTTTTGTATTTTTTGGAAATATGTGTGGGTAAAAAGTGTGAAAATACGTATAATATTGTTTAAACACTAAAAACTGTTGTTTAAATAACAGTAACAAATGGGTCCTGAATCTATCTCAGATATTTTTTCGAGGGTGTTGGCAATTATAAATCAATTGAAGAGATATGGTGAGAACTTGGATGATGTCCGTGTGGTAGAAAAATTCCTATGGTCATTAACTTCTAAGTTTGACTATATATTAAGGAATCAAAAGACTTGGAGTCAGTGACCATTAACCAGCTCATGGGATCATTACAAGCCCATGAAGAAAGGCTCAATAAGAAGAAGCAAGAACCTTTGGAGCAAGTCCTACAAGCAAAGCTCACCTTGAATGAAAAAGGGTGGCGTGAAAGTAGCCAAAGAGGCTGAGGATGTCGACGTGGTAAAGGGAGAGGATCTGGAGGAAGAAATGATCAAAACTCTCCCAATTATGAAGAGAGGGGTCAAAGTTCACAATCCACAAGAGATCATGGAAGATGAAGTTTCTCTAGACCATATAGAAGAAGGTATGATAAGTCTAACATTAAATGTTATAATTGTCAAAAATATAGACATTATGCATCTAAATGTAAAAATGCCACTGACACTGTTGAGGAGAAAGCTAACTATATTGAAGATAAGAATGAAGAAATGGAGCCGACTTTATTGTTGGCATACAAAGAAGAAGACAGAGAAGAAAAGGGTGTGTGGTATCTTGACTATGATGCTAGCAACCATATGTGTGGGAATAAAAGGATGTTTATGGAGATTGATGAATCGGTGGTTGAGAATGTTACCTTTGGTGACTCATCCAAAGTTTCAGTGAAGAGGATAGGTAAAATTCTTATCCGCTTAAAGAATGAAGATCATCAATTTGTTTTTGATGTATATTATGTGTCAAGCATGAAAACTAATATTTTGATTATGGGACAACTCCTTGAGAAAAACTATGATATCCAATTGAAAGATTACAGTTGCTTAATAAGGGATCATAAAAATAATGTGATGGCTAATGTGCCTATGACAAGAAATAGAATGTTCTTGTTAAATATTCAACATGATGTTACTAGATGTTTGAAGGCTTGTTTTAAAGATTTTTCTTGGCTTTGGCATCTAAGATTTGGGCACTTAAACTTTGGAGGACTACAGTTGTTGGCAAAGGCGATGATGGTGAGAGGATTGCCTTCCATTGAGCATCCTAACCAGCTTTGTGAAGGAATTCAAAGAATTTTGTGAAGCAAATGGGATTCCCCGCCCTTTAACAGTTCCAAGGTCACCACAACAGAATGGTGTAGCAAAAAGAAAGAATTGTTCAATTCTTAATATGGCCAAAACTCAAAAGCATGTAGAAGAGCAAGAAAATGCCTAAAGAAAATGTCCAATCGTTGCCCCACAAGAAGTGTACAACAAAAAACCCCACAACAAGCTTGGAGTAGGAAGAAGCCTACAGTTTCCCATCTTCGTGTGTTTGGGAGCATTGCATATGCACATGTACTAGATTAAGAGAGATCCAAGCTAGATGATAAAAAGAAGAAGTATGTGTTCATTGGCTATGATCCAAGCACTAAGGGCTATAAGCTCTATAATCCGAGCACTGGAAAAGTCATTGTTAGTCGAGATGTGTAATTCAATGAAGAAGGCACATGAGATTAGAGCACCCAAGAAGAAGAGAAGTATGATTTCTTTCTTCTATCTGAAGAGGAAGATCAAGGGAATGAAGTTCACGAAGAGCCTATCACTCCACCTCCATCACCAGCAATATCATCTGCCATTCATGAAAGTCCATCATCATCGTCATTACTAGAAGGAAGTTCTAGTGAAAGACCAAGAAAAATGAGAAGTCACTAGGATATGATTCAACAGAGGTTACAGATGGTGTAACACTTTTGTCTGTTTGCTGATTATGAACCTACAGGATTTGAAGAAGCGGTGTGAGACAAAAAATGGAGAGATGCTATGGACGAAGAGATCAAGGCAATAAAGAAGAATGATACATGGGAGCTTGCAACTCTTACAACTAGAAAGAAGACAACTGGTGTAAAATGGGTGTACAAGTTGAAGAAGAATGCAAAAGGAGAGGTAGAGAGATACAAAGCAAGATTGGTGGTGAAAGGCTGTAGTCAACGACAAGGTATTGATTATAATGAGGTATTTGCCCCAGTTGCTCATTTGGAAACTATACGATTGCTAATTTCTTTAGTAGCTCAGAATCAATGGAGAATTTTCCAAATGGATGTAAAATCCGCATTTTTGAATGGCTACCTTGAGGAAGAACTTTATGTTGAGCAGCCTATAGGCTATGTTGTAGAGGGGCAGGAAGATAAAGTTTTGAAGTTGAAGAAAGCTCTATATAGCTTGAAATAGGCACCAAGAACTTGGAATAGTAGAATTGAAAAATATTTCCAAGTTAATGGGTTTTCTAAATGCCCACATGAACATGCACTTTATTGTAAGGTGAATAAAAATGGAGATATCTTAATTGTTTGTTTGTATGTAGATGATTTGATTTTTACAGGCAACAATCCAAGTATGTTTGAAGACTTCAAGAAAGCAATGACTAAGGAGTTTGAAATGATCGATATTGGACTTATGGCCTATTATCTAGGCATTAAAGTGAAGCAGATGGAGGATGTGATTTTTATTTCCCAAGAAGGTTATGCAGAGGATATTCTCAAGAAGTTTGAGATGTTAAATTCCAATCCTGTTAGCACCCCTGTAGAATGTGGAGTGAAGTTATCAAAGCATGACGATAAAGAGAAGGTTAATCCAGCATTCTTCAAGAGTTTGGTTGGAAGTCTTAGGTATCTAACATGCACAAGACCAGACATTCTTTTTGGCGTTGTATTAGTTAATCGTTACATGGAAGCACTGACGATGACACATTTGAAGACTGCCAAGAGAATTCTTCGCTATTTAAAAGGTACACTGGATTATGGACTATTGTATTCACCCTCTAAAGATTTTAAACTTGTTGGCTACAATGATAGTGATTGGGCCGGAGACAATAATGATAGAAAGAGTACTACTAGTTTTATATTCTATATGGGTGATACTGCATTTACGTGGATGTCCAAGAAGCAACCAATCATGATGCTTTCCACTTGTGAAGCTGAGTACGTTGTTGCTACCTCCGGTGTTTGTCATGCAATTTGGCTCAGAAAATTGTTCAAGGAGTTGAAGATGTTGCAAGATGAAGCAATGAAGATATTTGTGGACAATAAGTCAACACTAGCTCTTGCAAAGAATCCAGTCTTTCATGATCGAAGCAACCACATCAACACAAGAAATCATTTTATTTGAGAATGTATTGCAAGAAAGGAAGTTCATCTTGAGTTTGTGAAGTCACATGATTAGATTACAGATATACTCACTAAACCACTCAAGTATGACACATTCAACAAGCTATGAGCCTTACTTGGAGTAATAAAGAAAACAAGTTTAAGGGGGAATGTTAGAAGTTAAACTTCTTTTTAATTAACCTTTCATAAATAAGTGGAAGTTTCATAAGTGAAATGTAGTGGGAGGTTTATTGAAGTTATGTGTGGGATTTATGAATGTAAGAGTCAAAAAAATAAATGTAGTGGGAGTTAGAGGTTGGATGGTGTACTATATAAACCTATTCATCCGTCAAATTCTATGCAAGAGTTGAAGAGAAATACAAAATATTAAAGTGTTCTAACTCTTCCCTCTCCACTCTCTCCCTTTATTTAATTTGTGAGTGTGAGTCTCTTCTATACACTAAGTAGTGTGTGAGTGTTTGTGAGAGTAAGAGAGGAAAGGCCCATCAATATTTTTGTTTTATTTCCAACATATAGTACATTAGTACTTATTGTAATTCTAAATCCAGAGAAATAATTAAACCTCAGGACAGATTTCTCAGTTTGGTCAAGTTCTTCTATTGATCCACAACTACATGCTTTAGTAAATACAAGGCCCCTAAATATTGAGGTTCGATGTAAATATACTTGGATTGAATCCTGAATCTTATTTCATACTTCATCCAGAAACCCCACCCCCCCCCCCCAAAAAAAAAAAAAAAAGAGAAGAGAAAACAATTGAAATCAATGAAATTTTACAGACTTACCCCAACTTGAGAGGAGTGTCTGAACTGTCATTGTCTTGAGGAGGATCAGATGAGTTGCAAATATTGCTGATTGACTCAGATGACTGACTTTGTTCAAGTACATGTGTTTGAGTGCTAAACATATTCTCCATCTGTGGAAGAGACACTTTTTATGACTGAAATAGAAAGGGGAAAAAATAGAAAACAAAATAACGAAAAAAGAAAGAGAGAGACCTATTACCTGTTTTAATCGTTGGTTTTCTGCCGTCAGTTGGGCTCCCTACATTAAAAGAATAAGATGCACAGAAAATTATTAAGAAACCTTAGCCTTAGACACAAAATGCAATATAGTATGCTATATGTACCAAACTTCTTATAAAGGTCCATCATAAGAAATTGATACCCTTTTATGGGGCAATCAAAATTGTTTTAAGTCAGGTTATTGGATAAACAATTTAACATTCAGTTCTGAAATTATGAGGACAATAGTTTCAACAAAAGGTTCAATGGTGGTTGCTTGCCATGTGAATTCCTTTCTCTACGCAGTGCACATACAAAGACCTTGGCAAACGGCTGAAAAAGTTTTACAAATCCAAGACTTCTCAGCTATATTTTTTATGAAATGTACCAACTTGCATCAACACTATTCATTTTGGATGATAAAATAGTTTGTTCTACAACTAACTCATAATTTAAAACTATTTACTCACATTTACTAACAACATGGATTTAGTGCAGAAGCTTATATTATATTATTGTAGTCCTAACACAGTCCTAACTATATTAATGTATTCCTAGGGTTAACATAGAGTTAGTCTACTACTAATTCCCTTCAATAAATACGTTGTAATACACATAATTCAATGGTAAAGATGTGGTTAAGACTTTCTACTGCTAATGTAGGCAAGACCAAACCACTTTAATTTCTTGTGTTCCTCTGCAAAAAAATAAAAAAGTAAAGAAAAATAAAATTCTTGTGTTCTTTCTCTCTTACCTTCTCTTTGTCTCTTTCTTTCCACCAACTATTTCAATATTTTACCATGATAACATTGATTATGGAGCGGCTCATCACTAAAGCAAAGATATTTTTCGTTGAAACTATATGACCTTTTGCTTAAGGGCACTGATCTATTCCGGAAACCCATTCCCAAAATTATATTAATTCTATGAAATGTCTTGCTCAAATTTAAAGTTTGGAACATTACCTTTCGCTGAAGGACAGTGATCTCTTCCAGAAATCTTTCAAAGACAAAAATGTTTCTGATATTAAGAGAATATACATAAATTTCAACACTCCACAAGAATTACAGCAAACAGAGATAACACAGAGACAAGCCTTTGTTTCTAGAACTTAAGATGAAAAAATATGAAAAAACATTTTTAAGAGAATATACATAAATAAAATTACCTGCATTAACTTTAAGATGAAAACATTGGAAAAGACTTTGAGAGTTATATATCATTTTTATTATTTATGGTAAGTTTAAGTTATGACCAAGATCTACACTGCTTTTCAGGTAAATTCCTTCATTTAGCCAATCATTTAATTATTTAATCATTTTTGGTATTTATGGTATGTGCTTTACTGTAAACAAGTTGATAGCAATGACTATAAGATGTGAGACCTTTTATTTTATCAATGGTTCTAAAATATGTAAGCAATTCCAATCCTGCCTTCGATAAGAAATTTTTAGGTTGCCGAAATGTTAGGGCCACAACAAGTCCTCTAAGTATTCCAAAAAATGATACCTAGCTTTTCTTATGGTGGTATGATTTTCAATAAAATGTTTGTCTCAAAATTTCCATGAAAATTTCATGAGCTATCAGATTAAGAAATAATCCTGTCATGTTTCCTTATGACAATGATAAAATTGTGTATCATCATTAAAATGAAAATATTGGAAATAAGAATATTAAGATGGATAGATGAAAATACATGTAAAGATAGAATTTAAAATTAGGAAATCTGTTTGAAGTTAGGGGTGACCCTATTGATAAAGTTAGAGGTGGTCATGTTTAGAAGAGAGCGATTAATGCACCAGTAAGAAAGAACAAGTTGATTCAAGTTGAGATAATGAAAAAGGGTAGAGGACGACAAAAAAAAAATAAAACAAAAAAACATTAGTAGAAGTAATTAAAAGGACTTGTCAAGTAAGGAAGTAACAAAGACTATGAATTCAGATTGAATAGAATTAAGGAAAAATACGTGTGGCCGACTAAACTAGTGAGAATTCATAGTTGACACTAAAAATTTTTGGGACTAAGACTTCATTGCTGTTGTATGGTAATTTTAAGTTATGGCCATAACCTATGCCACTTTTTGGACAAATTCCTCCATTTAGGCATTCGTTTAGTAATTTTTGCTATTTACGGAAAGTTTTTTTAACTTTCAATTTAGAATTCAAAATAAATCCCATTTGTTTTGAAATGTTTCCTAAGGTTTGTATAATTTGAATTTGTAAATTTTATAATTTTGATGTTTTTGGCGATTTTTCATATCTCTAGCCTCATTTTTTGCTTATCGGGTGTTTTATGGTCTACTAGCCTCTCTATGATTTCTTTTCCCATTTATATGCATAGTAGCCTCCAAGGTAATTCAGAATTTTGTTAATATAAATTTCTAAAAGTTTTTTCTCCATTCCTTTTGGTGGACATAAAATTTCTCCTAGTGAATTAAAGAAACCTCTTATGGATTCAAGAGTTATTATCTCAAAGTAGATGTAATCTATTTCTTATGACTTTCCACCTCACTTATTTACCTAACTAAAAAACTTTAAAACATCATACCTGTACCTCAAGAGACAGCTGGTCCAATTTGCCAAGATTCTCTGGACATAGATTATGCCTTTCAATTACTTGCTGCATACTTCAGACAATGAAAGGATAACACATTCAATTCTTTTATCTCTCTCTCTCATTTTAGTAAATTGAAAGTGTGGACGAACTTATAAACTACTAGTATGTATTTTTGACTCATATCTAAGGAAATAAAACTTGAGCTAGTGACTAAAGAATTAATTATTTATCTCATGCTGGCATACCGCATATCTGTCATTGTCTGCAAGCCAATTGTGTTCCCAATTAAAATGCGAAGCACAAGTGATATTTATATTGATTGGCACAAACTATGTGCAAACTTCTAATTTGGTCAAACTATAACGGTGAACATCTATATAAACCCCTAAATTATTTATATTGATTGACACAAGGGGTACATTATGATGCAGGGAGCATTAAAATTATCTAAGATTTTATTTTTGAATGTAAATTTTATTTTATTTTTTTTTTTACTTTAAATTTTAAATTGAGTTTTAATGTTGAGGGTTTTGAGTGATTTGACTAGGCATTTTTCTATATTGGTGCAATTCCTAAACCCTATTAAACTAGTGCTCTTGTAATCATGAAAGGCAATACAATTCTAATTAGAATAATTTGATGATTTGAGAGTGATGACTCTCTTTGTTTGGTAGTGGTGCCGAATACCCTTAGGTGGTGATGCCTAGGGCTTGCAAGCAGATTTTAGAAGGTGGAGCCTAATGTTTGTCCTGTTTATCCTTTTATTCTCCTTTTATCTTTATTTTCCTATTTTATTCTACATCAACTTGGTATAAGAATGTTTGATCCCCTCCACCCAATTCAAATCAGTCCAAAAAGAAAAGAAAAGAAAATAAAAAACTACACCCATTAGCCCAATTTTCAAAAGAAGAAGTGAGATTAGCCCATTAAACCCAAAAGCCAACCGGTGCATATCAAGTTCTTTAGCTTTTAGCAACAAGTAGAGTTTCAGTCTTTGTATTTTGTGGCTAAAAATGACTTCCTTTGATAGAGACTTTGAGAAGCAGCTTAAGGAGGATGAGAATTGGGAAAAGCCTCCTTAATTCTTATTCCTCAATTGATAACCTCCTCACTCTTATTGATAAAGTCAAAAATTTGTTAGAAAATGTGGATCTTGCATAAAACAAATCAATGCACAATGCACTTTAACCCTCAATGAAGGCACTAATGAACTTTTTAGTTGCATCTTGCATCACTGAGATTACGAGGATAACGACACTGGATGCCCCATATGATGATGAGCAAATGAAGGAAATATTTTAGCTGATTGTAGCTACATTTGAAAATTTCTCTATTTGTCTCATGTGCCCAATTGTTACCATACGAAGGAGGCTTCAAATCTTGACAATGTTGCAAAGGTCCGGTCATGCTTGGTGATGCTGGACCTAGAGTGTGATGTATTGATTGCTGAAATGTTTCAAATTTTCTTTAAAATAATTAGGTCCATCTATTCACTTCTTTTATTTTTGGCCACGGAAACAATTATGTCTCTAGACATATATAAAGAAATTTCCTTGAATCTTCTCAGTCCACTTTTAGCTAGTGTAAGAAAGGTAATTCAAAAAGTTTCACCTATTTTGTAAAATTGGGGTAGCAAGTAATCACTAAAATTAATGCCTAACGAGACAAAATAATGGGATCCACTCAAAAACTACCCAACAAACTTGAGGGTAAAGCTTTACACATGAGAGATAGTAACATTGGGGCACCAAAAATTGGTTATGCAAAGGAGATGCACGTTGAGGCACCAAATTATTTTTGAATGTGAAAATAATATTGTTTTTGACTTTAAATTTTGAATTTGGTTTTAATGTGGAGGGTTTTTACGAGATTTGATTAGGCATTTTCCATATTGGTGTAATACCTAAACCCTATTAAACTAGTACTTTTGTAGCCGTGAAAGGTAGTACAATATGAATAAGAATAATTTGATAATTTGAGAATGATGGATTTCTCTTTGTTTGGTGGTGAACGGTGATGTCTAGGGCTTGCAGGCAAATTCTAGGTGGTGAAGCCTAGTACTTGTCTTGTTTATTCTCTCATTCTTATTTTCTTACTGTGTTCTACATCATATTAATTTCTTACTTATTTAGTAAATTTCTAATTTTTGCAGGCATCAAATAAAATGACTTAAGACTTTTGGATTTGGTTCAAGCTATTGCATTAAAATGTTACATAATTACTGCTTGTAGGATAAATATCATAGAGTAAATACTATTAAACCCTAGAAGTCTCTTCAATATAATAATTTGAGATACTTTCATTAGGACATCCTTTCAGGTACGGTGTTTAGGCATATCTAATGCTATTAATATACGCTCTTAAAATTGTGGGTAATTTTTTTTTTTTTTTTTGAAAGGAAAATTTGTGGGTTGCCTATATACCAGTAACCCAACTTTTAGTGACTTTGGATTTCAGTATATATTTTTGGTAATAAATGCAAATCTTCCTTTATCATTTTTTTAAAAAAATATGATTTTCTTTTATCTTTTTTTTTTTCCAAATACGAAATTTAATAATCTAGACAATTATTAGTAGGAATTTGCTATGATCATATTTGTATATGGAACTATTTATTCTATCATTTAAAGAAAATATAATGTGGCAAGATTCTAATGAAGGATTTTAATGTAGATTAGAATTTAAAATCAATTAAAAATATAAATTACAATAATGATAGAATTGTAAGGACTCAAAAACTTATGTGATAAAATTTTATGAGGTCAACCAAAAGTTAAACTCCTCTAAAATGCACATGAAAATATATATGATATTTTTTCTCTATCTTATTTTCTATTTATAATGTAAATATTAAATATGAAAATTATGATAGTTATTAACTAGCATTTATTATGATTTTGTTTGTGTGTAGAACTATATTTTAGCATTAGATATTTATTGTGATTATATTTGTATAGGAACTAAATATTCTATCATTTAAAGAGTATGACCAAGTTTGGCTACAATCTTAGTTGCATCCTTATGCTTCAACTTCCTCCAAGACATTGACATGTATTATTGTTTACACATGACTCACTTAATCACACTTAACCCAACCAATACTTGTCATGTGCATTGCACACATGCTTGTTACTTTCTTAGAAGAAGTTGAAGCCTAAGGTTGCAACTAAATTTGTAGCCAAACTTTTTCCAAAAGAGAATATGATTACAAAATTTAATTCAAATTTAATTAAAAATATATGTTAAAATAATAACATATAAAATTGTAAGGCCACAAAAACTTATGGCACAATATTACAAAGTCAACCAAAAGTCAAATTTTGGTTTTATATATATAATAGATTATTGAAAAAATTAACAAAATATGTTTTTTTTCTTTCTTTTATTTTTTTTATAAATATAAAATTTGAGAATTATGGTAATTATTAATAAGCATGGTCAATGGCCAAATTGGTCATCTAGCTAACTAATGTCCAAAGAAAAGGGTAGATGTGTATGTGACCTTTGGACGAAGATAATGGCAAAGAGTTTGTTAATGATGTCGTTCAACCTGTATTTAATTATAATGGGGTTATGCAAAGTTGGGAGATTGAATTGAAGAAGGTGATTGCTAAACAATCCATTGAATACTTTCAAGTGCACATGTAAGTCCAATGTTAAGGTATATTCCATTAACATTGATGGAAAAGTTTTTGGGAACATCGTTTCACAAGAAATGGTGGACAAGATTAAGTTAAAGATTGACCCCATATAAAGCCTTAACAAATAGAATGGTTTAAGAAAGGTAAAGAGGTAAAGGTAACTAGAAGATATCTTGTTTCTTTTGAAATGGGAAATAATTGTAAACATGAAATTTGGTGTGATATTGTTGCCATGGATGTTAGTCTTACCTCCTTTGGTGTAGCCTTGGCAATATGATGGGCATGCTATCCACGATGGCCATAGAAATACATATACCTTTAAAATTAGAAAGTTTGAATTTGTCTGTTTGCCAATTTTAAAGGAAAGAACTCCTAAATCTTTCAAAGAGGAGGGCAGTAATTTCTTATTTTTCCCAATTATAATATAAGATAAAATTACTAGAGTGGTGTACATGTTGGTGGCTAAAGAAAAAAAGGAAGCTTGTTAGTGTATTCTATAGCCTACCTAACAAAGTGCACTATCAAATCAATCTAAAGGAGCATGAAGAATTGAATACGCCAGTTATGGTCCTTGTGGAGATTTTGAAGAAGGGATATATTAGAGAAAACATGACTCCTTGTGTAGTACCAACCTTACTCATGCAAAAGAAGGATGGCACCTGATAGATGTTTGTTAGTAGACACACCATGAACCAGATTATTATCAAATTATCTGGTCATATTCCAAGAATTGATGACTAAAAACATATTGAAGAGCAAGAGGCCTAAAGAACTTTAGGCTGAAGCTATAAATTATGCAATCTATTTTTCCAATCGTTTCCCACCTTCATGTGTTTGGGAGCATAGCATATCCATGTGTACTAGATCAAGAGAGGTCCAAGCTAGATAACAAGAGCGAAAATTATGTCTTCATTGGCTATGATCCAATCTCTAAAGGTTATAAGCTTAAAAATCCGAGGACTGGAAAATTAATTGTCAGTCGAGATGTGGAATTCGATGAAGAAGTTATAAGAAATTGGAGCACCCAAGAAGGAGAGAAGTATGTTTTCTTTCCTTTACTTAAAGAGGAATAGCATTTGAATAAAGTTTAAGAAGAGTCTGACGCTCCACCTCCAACACCAAAATCTTCCATTTATGAAAGTCCATCCTCGTAATCATCACTAGAAGGAAGTAACCAAGAAGAATGAGAAGTCTACAGGATCTCTATGATTCAACGGAGAATATAGATGATCTAATGCTCTTTTATCTGTTTGTTGATTGTGAACCTACAAGATTAAAGAAGTTGTGCAAGATAAGAAATGTATAAATTCAATAAATGAAAAGATCAAGGTAATAAAGAAGAATGATACATGAGAGCTAGCAACTCTTTCACATGGAAAGAAGGCAATTTGTGTAAAATGGATGTACAAGATGAAGAATAATGCAAAAAGGAGAGGTGGAGAGATACAAAGCAAGACTGGTGGTGGAAGGCTATAGTCAAGAAGGTATTGATTATGATGAAGTATTTGCCCCAATTGCTCATTTGGAAACTATATATTTGCTAATTTCTTTAACAGCTCAAAACAAATGGAGAATTTATCAAGTGGATGTAAAATCTTCTTTTTTGAATGTTTAAATTGAAGAATAAGTTTATATTGAGCAGGTTATAGGCTATGTTGTCAAAAAGAAGGAATACAAAGCTTTGTAGTTTAAGAAATCTCTATATAGCTTGAAACAGGCACCTATATAGCTTTGCCGTCGCGTTGTCAATCTTCTTAATCTGAATTTTCCTCCTTGTCATTTTCCCAGATAATAGGTTATCAGATCTTCTTTTTTTTTTTTTTTTTTTTTTTTTTTTTTTTTTTTTTTGCTGCGTAGATTATCAGACCCTTTACTTCAAAGTTCTATTTCTATCCAAATTATTAGCCCAACCTAGTATTCCAGACATAGAAAGTTAGAAACTATTTGCTTATATATATTTCTATCCAAATTATTAGCCCAAATTATTAGTTATTTTTGTTGTCGTCGTAGTTCTTGTAATGCTTATATATTTCATGTAGAGTAAAGTAATTTGTTTCATTTTTCTCAATCAAGACTACTTGACAATTGCAATTTGTATATTGCACACTCTTTGAACTTTCATCATACACTAGCAATGTAAGCCTAATGGTGTTATTTGCTAGTGGAAAAACACTACAACTAAGTAGATTTAACATGTACATATGTGATATTACTATAGAAGATAGGAAGAGAATTTATTTAACGAGATCAGAGCTGACTTTTGTGTTGGAATCTTTAGCATTAGATTTTACGTATACATAACCAAAAGTGTTTCAATTGATATATGTTACTGAAACAAAAAATTATAATCTCTAACGTTGCTCCTAAGCTAGAGTCATATAATTTCACTGAGATTTGCATGACATTTTATGAAGAAATTCTTACAGTAATGCTGTGAATAGATTAGTCAGGATAACAAAAGTGGATTTAATCAGGTAAAAGTGCAAAAGTACAAATATCATCAGGCATTAAAGGAAGAGTTTTTTTTTTTTTGGGGAGAAAACAAACACTAAAGGCAGAGTTGAAGCGGCTAATTGAAGTTTTACAATAAGCAAGTGCAACTCTAAAACTCAGGGTAAATAAAACATTAGATTATAAGCTAATTAATAGGAAATAATTAGCCATATTCAAAGACAAAATAACCCGCCCACAGAACTTCAAAACAAGTAGCAGCTACATATATACGTTAAACCCTTCAGGGTAAGAATTGAAAGCTGTTATTATTTGGTTTACCAAAAAAAAAAAAAAAAAGTACATATATAGTACTAATTTTGCAGTACTTATTCGGTTTGTTCAGTATTTTTCTTAAAAGGATCTTTATTTTGAGCAGTTGGGTCTCTCACTCTCTCGCACACACACCCCTTACAAATAAAAAAATCACAGTGAATGCATGAACAAAGCGATCAAGGAATGGACAATGACATATTTTTCTATAGATAGAAAAAAGGGTTTTTCTCTCTAGTCAAAAAAAAAAAAAAAAAAGAGAAAATAAAAAGGGTTTTTCTGTAAGTAGAAAGAAGTTTGAGAAAGAGATTGAAACCTTGAGCTGGCGCATTCAAAGAGCTTTCCTGTAGCAGAAAAGACCATGAGACCAATTTCAGCATCGCAGAGAGTAGAGAGCTCAAAAGCTTTCTTAGAAAGTCCTCTCCTCCTCTTTGAGAATGTCACCTGCCTTGCCGTCGTGTTGTCAATCTTCTTAATCTGAATTTTCCTCCTCGTCATTTTCCCAGATAATAGGTTATCAGACCTTTTTTTTTTTTTTTTTTTTTTTTGCTGCGTAGGTTATCAGACCCTTTACTTCAAAGTTCTACTTCTATCCAAATTATTAGCCCAACCTAGTATTCCAGATATAGAAAGTTGAGAGAGAGAGAGAGAGAGAAGAAAAGAGACATGTAGAGAATAGTACAAAAATAAATTACTCAACCAATAAAGTAAATGTTACGGATTTCGGTATGGTAAAGAGAAATAAAATGAAAGCTTTGTATAGTTGTACGGAAGAGGAATATTGTCTTCGATAGAAGTTTAACCAAAGTATCAGATCAAACATATAACAAATCAAACTGCACTTGTTTTTTTTTTTTTTTTGGGTGAAAAAAACTGCACTTACTCAACCAATAAAAGATGAAAAAATAAAATAAAATAAAATCTAAGCAAGGGGTGTACCCTTTTTTTTGTTGGTAAATAGGGGTGCACCCTTACATAGTCCACAGAACTAACAAAACTGTTGTTTCTTATCTGTTGTGTACACCGTTATAAAAGTTAAATGATAAGTTCCTTTATTTACAGTTGAATCTAGTTTTTCCATCTATTCCCATCCGATTGCACCGTTAAGTCTTATCTCTCTCCAACAGAAAAATTACGTCATTTTTTGCAAGGATTACATTGAAAATATATATAATTTAAATGACTGAATTGAAAAAGAAAAATTAAAACTATTAGAACAAAATTTAAAATTAGTGAAGATTAGATGATGCATTTTGTATTTAGTCTTCTAAAAAGCTAGGCCAAGAGCCTTGTGAATAGTTAATATTACCCAATTCTTTCATAGAGGAGAACTTGAATTCAAATCATGTATGAAAAAAAAAAAAAAACTCTACTTAGGTGGTGTGCGGTTAAATTTGAAAACTAGACTAAAATAAAGTTCGAGACAAGGCTATTTAAAGATAGAGATAAAAAGAAAAGTTTTTCTTTTTTATTTTATATGAAAAGGAGGCTAAATAAAGTTAAGAACAAATTAATATTGTTTCTAAATAATTTGTAGGTTTTAGTTTCATCCTTGAACCAATGCTTGTGTTAACTTAATTATTCAATGTTGTTTCCTAAAAAAAAAAACTATAATAACAATTAATTCAATGTTACACTTGTTCCACATTCCTTTTAAAAATTGAATGTAAAGTGATTTTCAATTTCATGAAATTGCTTCACAAAGACATGAGACTAGAGAATTCAAAAGAAATTGGAAAACTGTCGTTTAATTATATACTCTAAAACTCTAATTTGGTTTGGATTCAGTTGATTTCATTTAGTCATCTTATGGGTAAAATGTAATAATTGAAAGATTGTAAAATTAAATTGTAATTGGACAATATCATAGGTGGATATAGTGGCAGAGGATCAAAGGAGCCGAGGTGGGGGTGGGGAGGGTAACCCAAATTTTTTTTTTAATCTTGAATATTTCTTTCTTTATTTTATTTTAATCCTTACAAATTTTATCAAAAAAATCTTATATATATGAAATGGCAAAGTAGCATGACTTCTAACATCCTAAATCTTAGTTAAAATTTTTAGATATCTATAAATAAAATTATTATTTTAAAGTATATAATTTATTTAAGAAAGTATAAGGTTATTTAAATTTATTTAAATAGAATCACAATTTCATTAGGGTTAGACATTTATAAATTATAATGAACATGTTTATGCTAGCAATTATCTCAAGTAATAATGAGAAAACAAACAATGGTTTTGTTCTTACACTTTTGTAGGCACCTAATTTTACGACCTGTATTTAACCTCATCTGGAGACAAAAGGATAATTTTACATCCTGAAGGTAATCATAACTTTTGACCGTAATTTCATTTACTTCATTTAAAACAAATCTTAAAATCTTAATAATCAAAACTATGGGTCATAGGCTCCGATCGAAACCATTGGATTAAAAGATATCATGAAATCAAGTTTTAACTACTAAGATATATCCACAAGGTTGAGTCCGATCACGTGTGATTATTAACAACTGATTTTAATTGGTACCATGAGTATTCAATTTAAAATCGGGGACGTGTCATAATCCTATTCGATTGAACTATAAATAATTGCAAGGTTGCATGCACTTGATTAATTCGATTATCAAATATTAATGATTTCTCAATTATTGTTGTAATTATCCTTTAAAAGGGGCAATTAGGCAAAATTAAGGGATTTTAAGGCCCTAATAAATGTGATTGGGTTAAAATGACATTTACTCACTCTTTTGTCAATATCCTTGAATCATTGCTAATGAAAACTTAAAATGTATTGTTCCTTTTTTTTTTTTTAATGTGTTGATGCTAATTATTTGACTGTAAGGATCAGATTTGAGTTCCTAGCCCAAAGGTGGATGGACTTCGGCCCAAAAAGCCCAAAACAATGAATTTGTAGAGAGTGGGTTGAAAAACTGGGCTAAAATGAGTTGGACCACAAATAATGCGGATTCAAATAACAAGAAAATGAAGATAGACAAGTTTTAATTACAGGAAATCGTCCTCGGCATGGTCCGAGGAGATCAGTTCTTATATACTGCTCTTAAGTTTGATTACAAATTTGGTTCCTAATTGCTACAGTGTTTCTTTCTTAATTTCTCGATCCCTTTCTCCCATTGGTCCCTTTTTCTTTTATACTCTTTCTCCCTTTCATCTTTACCCTTCACGTGCAGGCCAGATGGTTGGTGTTGATACTTGTCCCATCAACACCTTCCATAAGTCTTTATGTAGTAGCTGTAAGCCTGAAAACCATTATTCAGGCATCACCTCTACATTAATACGGTCAGAGAGTTAGTTGCAGAGCATTTAATGCAAATGTAGTAGCTTTCTCTTAGATATTTTAGGACTTCCCCCTGTCCTATGTTTCTACAATGTCTATCCATACCAACAGAACTTCTTGGAATGTCCCCTAAACGGTAGACCACCTCTTCTGACCTCGACTTTGGTTAGCTGAATAGGCATTCATCCTCGGCCCACCCTCCTAGGCTATTATGACCAAAACTAACTTCTTCATTTACTAACATGAACTCTTTTGACAATGTTTACTCCTCCTCAGACGATCTCTAGTCCTTGGCTTGGGCCTTGAGCCCAATATTTACATAAATAATGAGCTTCTAGCCCAATACCCCTACAATAGCCCCTCGAGATTCTTTTTTCTGGCTCCTCGAGAAGAAATGAAGATTTCGATGTCACCTTAGCTGGCCCGTGCTCATCATACATCACCTTTGCCTGGGTAAACGCCTTTTTTAACTGCCTAAGACACACTCCTGACGCTTCGGCATACGAGACGAGCTCTACATTAAATTTTACGGCTCCCTGTCTCCCACGTTCTACGGCACAATGCAGATCCAACGGCTGAGGATTCTGCTGGGACCTGTGCAGGAATTTTCCCACTCTGTAGCTTTCTCTTTGATATAAATATCACTCAAATCAATCACCCATCTTACTTTAGCATTCACTTAGCTCTAGCACACATACATTAAACCTGCCAACCTTCCCAACTCACTCATGCCTTTACAAATACTGAAAGCTCGTCCAAGGATATTCTTCTCCTTTATGTAAGTCTTCACAAACCTTTATACTTTGTTTTTCCATATACTTTTCTTTTCTCTATACTTTTCTTCTCCTTAGCCCCACTTTCTTCTCTCAATCTTCTTAGTTCCTTCACACCTTTCTAGAAATGGGTAGATTCAAAAGTTTGGTAGACTCCGATGAGGGAATTGAGAGCTTTAGAGCCTTGTATAGGATCCCACCTGGAGTGTTTACTAGATATTATAAGAAGGGAGAGTGGTACGAAAAAAGGCAAGAGGGAGAAGTGGTGATCCCAATGATTGCCTTCATAGAGGGAGGGTGGGATGAGGATTCTCATGGGTACCGTTACCAGGGACTACCTTAAGGCCCATAGGTTAGCTCCCACCCAGTGCGCACCCAACATGTTCAGAATCTTAGGTAGTGTAGATGTCCTTAACGAGAGAATGGGCTTAAACCTCACACACCACGACGTCAATTAGGTTTACAACCTTCATCATTTAAAGGGGCAGGAGTATTAATACCCAGAGATCAGACTTATCCAATGCCTCCCCGATTCCAATAAGGCCTAAACAAGGATTTCTTGATCGTATCAGGGAAGTGGCACGATGGCCTCCCCTGTCCAACAAGAGAGGGGAAACCAGGTGGGAATTTAGGTCTGGGTTTACAATTTCTATGTTGCTTCCTTTTCTTTTTCTTTTGTTTGTGTTTGTACCTGAAAATTCCTTTGACTTGAGCTGTTCTTTGCTAATGATGTTTTTTGTTTCTCTTGATGGTTTTGCAGATAAGAGAGCTGTTGTTCCCAACTTTAGTCTAGTGAACCAGCAAAGCTTGGACAAAATCCTGAAGGCCAAGGTGTTCGTCCACACAGAGGGACAACTAAGGGCTGCCCACTTGATCTTGGATTACATTCCGATTTCCAAGACCTTCCAGGCGCCAAAGTGCTTTATTAAGGGATGAGACCCAAGTCTTCATCGGATAAGTGTAGCTGCGCCGGGCTTCCTTATTTTCGATCCAACACCAAAGGGTGTCCTAACCACTAACCCCATACCAGAAGGCATTCCCAAGGTAGAGACTTCCTCTTCTCGTCCTATTATCAAGGAAGAGAAGGAAGAAGAAGAAGAAGAAGAAAAGGGAGAAATAGTTGAAGTGTCCGACTTTGAAGACGACTTCGAGGTGTTCAACCAACCACCATCTCTAGTTGAAGAAAGCCAAATACGAGAGGTCTCTCCCATTCCGAACATCATGGGGATACAACGAAAGCTGAGGATCGGACTCTTGGACGTGATGGAGTCTACCTCGGGGAGCAAAGCGCCCAAGAAGAATGCTCAAGCCAAACTCCCACCTCCCCCTCCCACTTAGCCTCTCCGAGTTGATCCTATTGATCATAAAAGGAAGAGGGATCAAAGAAGCCAAGACCTGGGGGAGGGAGGCAAGGGTCCTCTTCCCAAGGATGCCGAGCCCCAAAAAGGGGCAAAACAAGCCAGGACAACCCAAAACCTGGCAAACAAAAGAGCTGAAACCCAAGTTAGGGTTCCTGCCTGGGCACCTTCTTTTGGCCTAGATGTAGCCCCCCTTCACTTTGATGCATCCATCAGGAATTCCCAGCAAAAGAAGGCGGGGTATGTTGTAGATGCATTGGAGCAGGCCCTGTTGTTACCTGCAGATATGTCTGATCTAAGAACTATGAGGAAGCATGAAGTGTTCCTCAGTCTAAAGAGGGACTTGGCCCAAGTAAGCCTATTAACAACTTTTGCCACTTTACTTTCATAGCATTAATGTTTCTTGTACCTATTCTCACCTTTGATTTTCTTAACTCACATATCTCCTCGTTGCTGTTTGTTGCTGTTTTTTTGTTTGCTGTCTCTTCTTTTTCTTTTTATAGGTTGTCCAAGTTGCCCATAGAGCCGAGGAGATAGTTATCAGCTCTCACAGGCTAGCCAAGGATGAGGAGGATAGGCGCGTTGCTGCCATGAAGGCCTTTGTGATAGCGGAAAAAAAGTCTCAAGACCTCACGACAAAGCTAGTGGAGGCCAACCATGCTAAGAAGAGCACCGAGGCTGCTTTAGACATGGTGGAGAGGCAGGCTAAGGGTCAAAGCGTACTCCTCCGTCAGGCCGAGGAACAATTGGCTGCCTCTAAAGAACAAGTTATTGCCCTAAAGAAGAAGTTGGAGGAGACAGAGAAAGCTTGAGACCAAGCTAAGCAAGAGGGCTATGACATAAGAGTGGCTGAGACCGAGGAGACCTTAAGGGTTGAGGTTGCGGGGGTATGCAGACACTATACTACTACTCCTAAGTGTGGGATGAGGCTCTCAACCAAGCTGGGGTTGAGGCCTCTTCTGCACTTAGAAGGGCAGAAAACGTGTATTACCCCCCAGCTATACGCACCTCAATCTCTTCGGGTTCTAAGGCCAACCCGATCTCCTCGGAGGCAGGTGAAGGTCAAGGCAGCCTATCCAAAGCTCCTTTTGCAACCAACACTTCTCCCTAGGAAGCAGAGCAGGCTGAGGACACTGCAAAGTCTGGAGATATTAATAAAAAAGTAGTCCAAGGTGCTGCCCTACCTCTAGTTGCCTCCCAAAGACCCTTCAAAGGAAAAGAAGGCTTCTCAAAGCATGGAGCTGATGCTGGCCACTCTTCCCATACCCCCAAAAGAGGATCCTAAAGGCAAGGCCCAAGTGTCCATCACGGCAACATCTACCTAGCCTCCCAAGAATCCAAAGGATAAACTTGTAATAAAAATGAAGCAATAGGTTGTCTTTTTCCCTCTTTTTTTTTTTTTTTTTTTTTTTTTTTTTTTTTTTTTTTCTGAGCTCTATAATTATGTCAAGCTTTTGTAATCTTGCCTTTTTAGAGGCTCAATGTTAATGAAAATTGCAAGTCTTTACCTTATGATTTTGATGTTAATATTGGTCCAAACTTAACCTATGCTTGATTCAACACTTGAGAAAAAAATGTGATAATGAGGTATATCTTGAATTACCGATCCGCATAAGTGGCAGCATAATTCTCACATATCACATGATCAGTAGCAAAACATGTTAAACTTACCAAGTCCTCCATCTCGGCAAAGTATGACTTTAACTTCGAGAATATACGCAGTAATGTAGCATAAATACAGGTTTAAACTTACTCTGTCCCCAACTTATTAGTAAGTCTAAAGGACCAAAAGGATAATCAATTCCCAAATAAATACAGGTATGCCTGTAAATGCTTTAAGTGATGCTCATGAGCATCCACTTGAGCCTTAAATATGTAGTCCAAAAAGTATGAAATAGCTAAGGTTTTGCCCTGTCACACGGCAAAATGTTAGGAAGTATTAATTTACCTAAGGTATGTGGCCTGAGGAGCCAGGCATAACCAAGATTCTGTTTAATACTTAGATAGATAATTGAAAGATATCAATTTATCCAAGGTATGTGGTCCGAAGAGCTAGACATGACCAAGGTTCTGTTTAATACTTAGATTGATGTCAAGTATTAATTTACCTAATGTATGTGGTCTGAGAGCCAAGCATGACCAAGATTCTATTTAATACTTAGATGTCAAGAAATATTAATTTACTCAAGATATATGATCCGAAGAGCCAGGCATAACCAAGGTTCTGTTTAATACTTAGATTGATGTCAGAAAGTATTAATTTACTCAAGATATGTGGTCCTAAGAGTCAGGCATGACCAATGTTTTGTTTAATACTTAGATAGATGTCAGGAAGTATTAATTTACTCAAGGTATGTGATCTGAGAAGCCAGGCATGACCAAAATTTTGTTTAATACTTAGATTGATACCATGAAGTATTAATTCACCCAAGGTACGTGGTCCGAGGAGCCAGGAATGACCAATGTTCTGTTTAATACTTAGATTGATAGTAGAACACATGACACGCAATAGAACAAACCAAATATGGTGAAGAAAGTTTTCATTAATAGTAATACATTCTCAAGTTATTTACATTCCGGGAGCGTGGTACAACTTTTTCCTCTAGATTTTCAAGATAAAATGCACATATTCCAGCTACTGATGTGATACGATATGGCCCTTCCCAGTTAGGTCCCAATTTTTACCATGTTGGGTTCTTTGCAATTCCTAAAACATTTCTTAAAACCAAGTCTCCAAGTGCCAGTGGCCTTAGCTTTACGTTGACATCATACTCTTGCTTGAGCTTGTGTTGATAATAGGCCAATTGGACCATGACATTTTCTCTTCGTTCTTCAATTAAGTCTAAACTCTTCTCTAATAACACATCATTGCTGCTCGGAGTGAAAGAACTCGTTCTCAGCATGGGAAATCCAGTCTCCAAAGGAATGATAACCTCGTCCCCATAAGTCATTGAAAAGGGCGTCTCTCCAGCGGACCTACGAGGTGTAGTCTGGTATGTTCAAAGGACGTGTGGCAACTCTTCCACCTATTTCCCTTTTGCATCATCCAGCCTTTTTTTAAGCCCATTCACTATGATCTTATTGACCGCTTCAGCTTGTCCATTCCCCTGTGGATATGCCGGGGTGGAATATCTATTTGTTATACTCAATCACAGCAATAACTCCTAAAGGCTTTACTGTCGAACTGAAGTCCATTGTCTAAGATGAGTGTATGAGGGATTCCAAATCAAGTGATAATATATTTCCAAACAAATCTTTTGGCATCCACGTCCTTAATATTTGCCAGTGGTTCAGTTTCAACCTACTTGGTGAAGTAATCTGTGTCGACTAATAAATATCTCTTATTCCCTGTTGCCTTGGGGAAAAGTCCTACAATGTCCAAGCCCCATTGAGCAAAAGGCCAAGAGCTTGACAGAGGATTAAAGACTTTTCCCGGTTGATGAATATTTTGTGCAAATCTCTGGCATTGATCGCACTTCTTCACGTACTCTTGTGCTTCCCTTTGCATGTTTAGCCACCAATATCCTTGAATGAGGGCCCTGTGAAACAAGGATCTGCCCCTGTGTGGCTTCCAAAAATTCCTTCATGTAACTCTTCCAAGAGTAGCTCAACTGCTTCAGGGTATATACATAACAGATATAGGCCAGAAAAAGATCTTTTATATAATTTTTGATCCACGGATAGCCAAAACCGAGGAGCCTTTCTTCGCACCTTGTCAGCCTCTGACTTTTCCTCAGGTAGGATATCCTCTTTAAGGAACAACACTATGGAGTCTATCCAGCTAGATCCCACCATAATCTGATGAATATGAGCCACGTTTCTCCCTACCATAGTAGGTTTACACAAGTCTTTCACAAGGATTACCCGAGGTAAACTTTGTGCCGAGGAGGTTGCTAGAGTGGCAAGAGAGTCAGCATGTATATTTCTATTTCTAGGGATTTGTGACAAATTAAAGGATTCAAATCCAGACTGTAAGTGTCTAACTTGGTTCAAGTATTCCTACATTCTGAGATCTTTAGCTTCCAACTCTCCTTGAACTTGGCCCACAACTAGCCTTGAATCAGAGAATATTTTCACCGCTTTTCCATCCATTTTTTAAACCATGGTCATCCCTACCAATAGAGCTTCATACTCAGTTTCATTGTTGAGGCCCAGAAGTCCAATCTCAGGGATTTCTCAATTGTAATCCTCTCGGGAGACATCAAAACTAGCCTCACTCTAGATCCTCTGTGGTTCGCTGCACCATCAACGTATACCTTCCAGGACAAAGGTTCTTGTAAGGAGATTACACCAACTGATTTTTCATCCATTTTCTGCTTCTCTAGTCTTTCTTCTAATGAGGTTTCAGCAAACTCAGCTACTAGATCGGCGAGGACCTAACCATTGACAGAGGTGCGAGACATGTACTTGATATTAAAAGTCCCTAGGATCTTACCCCACTTTGCAATCCTTCCTATGTAATCAACGCTCCAAAGTAGAGATCTGAGCGGGAGTTGGGTTAGGACAACAACTGTGTGTGATTGGAACTAGTGAGGGAGCTTACGTGTAGCATGCAATACTGCTAGAATAGCCTTCTCCAGTGGTAGGTAACGGACCTCGGCTTCATGTAGTGACTTGCTCACGTAATAAACTAGCCTCTGTACACCACTATAAACCGTATCAATACCAAGCTCACCGCGTGGGAGGCCACTGCAATGTAGGTAAACAAAACCTCATCCACCTCGGGTCTGGACATAATAGGTGGCCGAGAAAGATACTCTTTCAATTGCTAGAAAGTCAGGACACACTCCTCGGTCCATTCAAATCCCTTCCACTTGCTCAACAACTGAAAGAAAGTCTACACTTGTCTACTAACCGAGAGATGAATCAGTTTAGAGCAACAGTCATCCTTGTTAGCTTCTGGACCTCTTTGGAGTTCTGAGGTGGCTGTAGATTGTTAATTTTCTTAATCTGGTCAGGGTTGACTTCAATTCCGCGATGCGTAACCATGTACCCCAAGAATTTTTCTGATCCAACACCAAAAGAACATTTAGAAGCGTTAAGTTGCAGTTTGTGTTTCCTCAAGATCTCAAAGATATTCCCGAGGTCATTAACGTGCTCAGATTCCAACTTGCTCTTGACCACCATGTTGTTTACGTAAATCTCAATATTTTTACCCAGCTGCGGCTCAAACATCCTGGTCATCATCCTCTGATAGGTGGACCTCGCATTTTTTAGACCAAAAGGCATCATCTTATAGTGGTAATTTCCAGTAGAAGTGACAAAAGTTATTTTCTCCTAATCATCTAAGGCTAGAGGTATCTGATGGTATGCTTGAAAGGCATCCAAAAAACTCATCCGAGGATGGCTTATTGTTGCGTCCACAGGCTGATCTATCCGAGGCATGAGGAAGGGGTCCTTTGGATAAACTTTGTTCAAGTCTGTGAAGTCCACACACGCACGCCACTTCTCACTCTTCTTCTTCACCACCACTGTATTAGCCAGCCATTCAGGGTAAAACACTTTTTTAATAGCCCCAGCCCGCTTAAGCTTGTTCACCTCTTCCTTGATAGCATCAGAATGCTCATTCGATAAGCGTCAATGTGGTTGCTTCCTAGGGAGGACAGCCGGGTTAACATTCAAATAATGGAAAATGAATTTTGGATCTACCCCAGGAGTTTTGTAGGCATTCCAGGCGAACACATCAATGTTCCTCTTAAGAAGTTCTAATAGTTCTTTCTTCTCCCGAGGAGGCAACTGAGCTCCGACTTGGAAAAACTTCTCCAGATCACCATCTTTGGCAATTTCCTCCAACCTCTCACACTTTGCCTCCCCCAACACCACATCCAAAGATAGGATCAGAATCCTTGATTGCTACGAGGCCCCCTCAACAGAGGCCGAGGACTCAGCTGTAGGCTGATGCATAATTGCAGCCACGAGGCACTACCTAGCCATGGATTGACTCCCCACAAGCTCCTCAATCCGATCCCCTGACGGATACTTCACATTTAAATGCAGAGTTGACGAAACAGCCCCTAGAACATAAAGCCAGGGTCTAGCCACAATGACCGTGTAGGGAGAGTATGCATCCACCACAATGAAGTCTACTTCAACTACCTCTGAATCTACTTGCAATCTAATCTGGCCCCTTGGGATGACAACTTTCCCATCGAAACTCACTAAAGGTGAATCATAGGCTGCCAGATACTTAGGCTTTAAGTTCAGCTCTCTATACAAGTTAGGGTACATAATCTTCGCACCACTGCCCTGATCTACCATCACCCTCTTCACATCATACCCCCATATTCTAAGGGTGACTACCAAAGTATCATTGTGTGGCTGGATGGTTCCCATCTTATCCTCGTCTGAAAAAGTCAAAGCCGGTCGGATCTCCACTCTAGCCTTCTTAGGCTCAAAATTAGAGTCCTCAGCTGACAGCCGAGCTATAGTCATTACCCTGAAGGATGAGAACCAGTTCTCCCAGGTGCAGCAAATATGACATTAATTGTGCCTAATGGGGGCCTTGAAGAAGCGTTCCCCTAAGCCCCTGACTCTGATTGGTCTCTTTTCCCATTGGGCCTATACAAAAACTGTTGTAACCTTCCCTTTTTAACCAATTGTTCCAGATGGTTCCATAGAGTTCTGTAGTCCTTAGTGGTATGCCTCGCTCCTGGGGGTATTGGCAATGAAGGCTCTGATTGTGCCTCAAGGGGTCTCCACTCATCTTGTTCGGCCATTTGAAGTATGACTAGTTCTTGATCTTCTCCAAAACTTGATGCACCGGTTCTCGGAACACCGTGTTAACCACTTGAGGAGCAGTAGGTCCAGATTGCCCAGCAAAATCCCTCCGAGGTCTATTATTGTTGTAGCGGTCCAACCTAAAATTCATTCTCTCCTGAGAGATAACCTTACCCTTTCCCTTGCCCTGCTGTTGATCCTCCTTAACCCTCTTATACTTATCAATCCGATCCATGAGCTAGCGTACACTGGTAACAGGTTTCCCAATCAAAGACTTCCTCAAGCCATGCTCGGCAGGTAGGCCGACCTTGAAAGTCTTAATAGCTACGTCGTCAAAGTCACCATCTATTTCATTGAACATCTCCCAGTATCTATTCGAATATGTTTTCAAGATCTCCCATTCTCTTATGGCCAGGGACAATAAGGAATCTAAAGACCGAGGAACTCTGCTGCACGTAATAAAGCAGGATCTATACGCTTGAGTGCGCTCCTTAAAGGAATCAATGAAACCTGCACTCAGACCATCAAATCACCTCATAGCCAGAGGGCCCAAGCTGGATAGGAATACTTTGCACATCAAGGCCTCGTTCTTGGAGTGCATAACCATTATTTGATTGAAGTGGCTAACATGCTCCATAGGGTCTGTTTTACCATTATACATGGTGAACGTGGGTTGAGTGAACCGCCGAGGAAGTCTTCCTCCTTCAATTCTGTGCATGAAAGGTGATTTAGAACTTTGGTTGAGTACTCTACTCATAGCATCATTTTCCAAGCCTCTCGAAGATGAATTTATGTTTCTGCGCTCAAAATGGTAGTCCTCCTCATATAAGAAAGACTCGTTAGGAGCGGTCCTTGATCTGCGCTTATAGTTATCATCCTTTTCATCGTCGGAAGAGAAGTCAGAATTGGAAGGAGCTCACTTTCGTCGTTTATGGCGTAAGTTTCTCTTCAAGTGATCAATTTGCAGCTGCATGGCTTTGGTATTTTTCTCATGAGAGAGATGGCTACCACCCCGAGGATGGCTTCCACTAGTATGGGTAGTGTGCACACTCCCCTCCCGGTCCCTCTTTTGTTCAAGATCACGGAAGTGATCTTAACATTGAGATCCCATGGATTCCGCCTGGTTTGAACCTGAACCTACCATCGTTGAACGTTGGACTCACTCTCACATCAATAATTACCACAGGCGACACCAATTGTAATGACCAGATTTGAGTTCCTAACCCAAAAGGTGGATGGATTTAGGCCCAAAAATCCCCAAACAATGATTTTGTAGAGAGTGGGTTGAAAAACTAGGCTAAAATGAGTTGGACCACAAATAAGGTGGATTCAAATGACAAAAAAATGAAGATGGACAAGTTTTAATTACAAAAAATCGTCCTCAGCATGGTTCGAGGAGATCAGTACTTATATACTGCTCCTAAGTTCGATTACAAATTTGGTTCCTGGTTGCTACAGTGTTTCTTTATTGATTTCTCAATCCCCTTCACTCATTGCTCTCTTCTTCTTTTATATTCTCTCCCCCTTTCATCTTTACCCTCCACGTGCAGGCCAGATAATTGGTATTGATACTTGTCCCATCAGCATCTTTCATAAGTTTTTATTTAGTAGCTGTAAGGCTGAAAACCACTGTTCAGGCATCACCTCCACATTAATGCGGCCAGAGAGTTAGCTGCAGAGCATTTAATGTGGTGGTAGCAGCTTTCTCCTTAGATATTTAAGAACTTCCCCCTGTCCTATGTTTTTGCAATGCCTATCTGTACCAACAGAACTTCCTGGAATGTCCTATGGACGGTAGACCACCTCTTCTAACCTAGACTTTGGTTAGCTGAAGAGGCTTTCATCCTCAGCCCACCCTCCTAGGCCATTATGACCAAAACTAACTTATTCATTTACTAACACAAACTCCTTTGACAATGTTTACTCCTCCACGGATGACCTCTAGTCATCGGCTTGGGCCTCAGACCCAATATCTACATAGATAATGAGCTTCTGGCCTAATACCCCTACATTGACCATAATAGGTTTAGACAAATGGCTTTATTATTTTATTTTTATTTTTATAATTTGATAGTTGGAAGACGAATATTTGTCAATTGAGATATAATGCTCTTGGCAAAAGGTTTTATAATTTAATGGCACATCTTGTAAAAATGAGGAGATTTAAATGTTTGATAATATCCTTTGATATGTAAAAAAAAATTACTTAAGTTTTAGGCCCAAAAAATGTAAAAAGAAAACCAACAAACTGCTAAATATATCAAAATGGAAATTTCATTTATATCATCTAAAACTTACAAAGAGAGAAATAGAAAAAGAGAAAGCTCTACTTTATTTCTGTTTGGCAGAATTTACTTTGTATTCCTATGTTTTGGGAGGTGTCAATTTGTTTTCTTCATTATATATAATATAATATAATATAATATACTGGAGAAAACCCATTTATAAAATAATAATAGTAATAACTAGTTGATAACCTATGCTATGCACAGGAATCTACTTGTTTGTGTGGTAGACTAAAATGATTTTATAAAATTTTAAATTGATTAAGAAACTACATCATTGCATGAATTGCTTTTATACAACTTCAATTTGTGTTACAATTCGAAGAAGAAGTCATTGTTTGAATGTGCAATGACTTACGAAAAATATTAAAGAATAATTCATGACTATAAGCTTATACCTATTGAAAAGAATCAAAACATTAAGAACTTACAAAATAAGAATATAAGAGAAAAATTTGTTACACTCAAAATAATAATTCATGACTATAGTCATTGAAATTTTCCAGATAGTTTTAGATATTACAAAAATATAACTCAAAAAGTTAGATGTTAAAACTTCCAAAAAGCCAAAAAATATAAAGAAATCATAAGATTTACATCCTATAAATTATTGAAACAAAACTATATATATATATATATATATATATGATTATACAATAGAGAAATATATAAGAAAAATTGATTACCTTCAAAAGAATAATACATGGTATAGTTGTTGAAACCTACTAAACATGTTCAAATATTGCAAAAACTAACACAAAAATTCAGATGTGAAAACTTCCAAAATGCCAAAAATATATGACTATTCAAAAGAGAAAAATAAGAAGAAGAAAAAAGTACATGAACCCATAAAGTAGTAAGTTTTAAATTTTAATAGGTCTAAACTTTAAACAATGAAAAAAAATCACATGTTAGGTTGTGTTCCTGGCAACCCTTAAAGAAAAAGTAAAGTGAAAAAAAAAACCATGAAATACCATCAAGCAATAAGTTTTAATGGATTTAAACTATAAACTTTGAACAAAAATAATCATAAACAATCATTGGTGCAAGGTTTGGTTACCAAGATCAGATGGTTGTAATACACAACCTTTCAACATTGATTTAGGGTTATGCAGAAGGCAACCTAAATGACAGAAAATTGTTTTTACGTTGTCTACCATGCCAACCATCTAAATATATTAATTCTAAAAAATATTAAATAAAATAATTCGTAGAATTATATGAGATAATTAAGAAGAACATCAAGCCCTTGTGTGGATGTTATTTGTGGACGACTGTCCATCACTGCAATTCATAGACTTTGTTGTTAATAAGACAATCGAGTTCAAAATTAAAAGCGATTAGGTGGCCTTTATACAACAGGATTTGTTCTCGTTGAGGAATCAACTTGCTTCCTACTATGGCTTCAATTTGATATATGTGCTTTCTTTGTGAAAATTTGAGTAAGTATAAAGGGTTTTGACCTTGGTAGGAGTTTATATTTGTTGAAATTTTTGTTAAAGAATTTTAATTGAAGTTGAATTTTCAAGCTTTTGAAATATATATCTAATTGAATTTTACTTAAACTAAACTATTGTAATACTTGATAAGATAATTACACGTTGAAGAAAAATAATAAATATTTAAGATATAAAACCAAAAATAAAAAGAATCTAAAATAAAAAGAAAAAGGAAAAAAATAGTAGTGACATGAAAAATTGTGGGAGATTCAAAGACTTCGATTTTTATAACAATAATAATAATAACGGAGAAAACCCAGGCCAAGAAAGTAAAATGACACATTTTCCAAATCGAAAGAGTGAAAAAATAATGAAAATGTTGAAACGGGTGTAATATATAATATTAGAATCAAATTAGTAAAATATTAGATTTAGTTCCAGTAAGACAAATGGAGAGGTCAACATCTAAACTTTTTCAACAAAAGAAGAGATAAAAGGGATTGAATTTTTGAGGCCATGACCTTTCTTATTTTTTGAAGAAGCAGGCCCATGACTTAAATATAAAAAAGGACCACAAAATGGTCCAGGTACTATTTCAGATACAAAAATGGTACAAAGTTATATGCTCCACATATGTTGTCCCTTATGCTTGGGATAAACTGGCCCAGCACTCTTCACTTGTTCTACTCGAGTACAACTTCTTTAAAAATCTTTTAAGTTCAATACCTACTTTGATTAATTTAGCTTAGAGTCTTGATGATTTTATAAAAATCTTTTAAGTTTAATACCTACTTTGATTAATTTAGCTTAAAGTCCAATATTGGATATTGGGAAAATTTTTATTTTATTCAAGTGTGGTCTTGATCAAGTTCCTATAATTGTTGACCATTAGTTTTAAGAGGTCACACTCAACTAATTTGATGTAAAGATTATCCCAAAAAAAAAAAAAAAATTGATGTTAAATATGTTCACGTTTTCTTGTTATCCCAAAAAATAAATATGTTTGGTGAGATTTCCAGTTGTAAACTTACTAGCATTAAAACACTAAAAATAAATATCACTTCCTCAAAAATTAGAAACACGTGAAAAAGAAAGTAGAAACACATGAAAATTATTGAGTATGCTATTGGTTGCTATTTTTAGTAAAGTGAGAAAAAGGGACTAAAAAGAGTCATTCACAATTGATTAATCAATTGCTTGCTTGAAGAGTCATAAACACATCTAGGAGATAATCAATTACTAGAAGAGTTCTAGCACCCCCAAAACAAAATTATAAAAAAAAAAAAAAAAAAGCTAAAAAGAAGAGAAAAGAAAATAAAGGAATGACATTTAATTTATTCATCTTAACTAGCCCTAAGATTTTAAAAGTTTTTTTGATGATTTTGCTTCATGGTGATTGGTGAATACCAAATTATATTCATATGATGCAGTTTTGACAACAACAAAAAACATATAATTTAAAATATTTCTTTATTATTATTATTATTATTATATAGAGAGAGAGAGAGAGAGAGAGAGAGCCAAGACAAGATCTAGTTAAATATGGATGAAACCTGTGAAGTGCTAATCTTGAGTTGCCAAGGAAGACTAGGAAATAGAACAATCCAACCTAGAAAAATTCAAAATTCAAAATAAAAAACAAAACAAAAAAGAAAAAAAGAAAAAAGAAAACAGTGGGAGCAAATTAATATTATGAATTATGATATACTTTTCTCAAGTTGGTGCAAGAATCTGGATTGCAAAATCAAAGGAAGCTCATAGAAGTCATATTGCAAGCAAGATTGGCTTGAAAACATTTTTAGACCTTGAGGCTCAAAACAAGTGAACTCAAAAGCACCATTCTAGATAAAGAAATGTTGCGGCAAATATGTAATACTGGCAATCACGCAAAGATAAACAAAACCTATTGCAGAATTGTGAATCAATTTATCAATAGCATGACTTGCCATCAGTCTCAAACCTACACTCGACCTTTTCCAACACCCTCTACTTCATTTTCCATTGTAACAAATTGACCTTTGATTCATCCACTAAAAATGATTAAGCATCCAAAATTTACCATTTACACATGCAGACACTTCGAATCAGCTGGGGGAAACAAATTGGTCTTACAAAAAATTAATTACAACTCTGAGCTAGGATTTGTATTTACTTAGCCATGGCCTTTTTCTTTTGTATTTGAGAAAAGAGAATCCATGTATGCTTCTTGATCTTCACTATACTTCAAATTCATTTAGGAAAAGGTAGCCTGCAAGACATAGAAAGATGCACTAAGGCAAAGAGTTTCTCTATAGTAGCAGCCTGCATTTCTAGGCATGCAGTCAATGATGATAGTTAAATTACTACACAAACAGAAACATTGCTCATTGATGAGTTGAGAGTGACATCAACCTGTGGTTGCAACCATTAATTTCACCAACAAAATTTATCTCAGTTCCAAATTAGCCCATATAGAACTGTAAATTAGAATATAGTACATATTGTAATGCTTAATCCAGAGAAATAACTAAACCTAAGGACAAATTTATCTGTTTGGTCAAGTTCCTCTATTGAAACTACAACTATATGCTATATGGCCCCTAAATATTGAGGTTTGATGCAAATGTCCTTTGATTGAATCCTAAATATTATTTCATTCTTCATCCAGAAAACTAAAATTTTTTAAGAATTTCACAAACTTACCCCAACTTGAGAGATATGTCTGAACTGTCATTGTCTTGAGGATCAGATGAGCTGCAAATATTGGTAATTGACTCAGATGACTGACCTTGTTCAAGTACATGAGTTTGAGTGCTAAACAGATTCTCCATCTGTGGAAGAGACATTTTTTATAATTGAGATAGGAAGAGAGGACAGAGGAGGAAGAATTTTTTCTTAAAAAAAAAAAGACCTATTACCTGTTTTAATCGTTGGTTTTCTTCCATCAGTTGGGCTCCCTGCATTAAAAGAATAAGATGAGCAGAGAGCCACTACTAAGACTTCTTAGCCTTAAACACAAAATATAATTTAATTACTATTGCATATTTACCTAACTTCTTATATAAGAAATCGATACGTTTTTTTGGGGGACAAAATTGATATAGGACAGGTGATAGGATAAACAATACAACATTCAGTTCTGAATTTATGTTGACAATGGTTTCAACTAAAGGTTCAATGGTGGTTGTTACTTGTTACTTCTTGTTAGCCATGTGAACTCCTCCTTTCTCCACCCATTGAGCTAGCCAGTGCACAAAAAGACCACGATTTTTATGAATTTACACCAACTTGCATTAACATTATGACAAAGTTTTACAGCTATTTTCTGACATTTGCTAAAGATATGGATTTAGAGTTTAAGCTTATTACATTATAGTAGTCCTAATTGTACAGTCCTAACTATATTACTGTAATCCTAGGGTTAACACAGAGTTAGTCTACTACATATTCCCTTAAATAAGTACACTATTATACACATAATTCAACAATAAAGATTTGTTTAAGACTTTCTTCTGTTAACGTAGACCTCTAAGACAAAACCACCTTAATTCCTTGTGTTCTTTCAACTTCTCTTAGTTTCTGCTTGCCACCTAACATTTCAATATTTTACCATTAGGCACTGATCTGTTCTGGAACTATCTTGCAAACATTATAATAATTGTATGAAATGTCTTGCAAGGATTTAAAGTTTGGAACATGACCTTCTGCTGAAGTGCAGCGATCTCTTCCAGAAATCTTTCATCCTGAAAGACAAAAGAGTTTTTTATATTTAGAGAGAGTACATAAATTTCAACACTCCATTATAATGCCGGCAAACAGAGATAAAAAAGAGAGATGTGCCTTTGTATCTGTAACACGGCTCAGGCCTACTTCAAGCACTTTCTCTAGTTTCTGTAATTCTTCTATATCCATTCCATGAAGCTCTTCTCCCTTAATCTTCCTGTTAGGTGTAAACATTTCTCAACATTAATTTATTGTGGTATATACATGTCTTTAAAGTAACAAGATGATAGTGACGTAGTTATAATACCTCAGTTCATGTGTCTTGTCCTCAATTTCCTTGCTCAACATGGCGTAGGAGGCACCGTTCTCAAGCTAACATAATTAATTGCCGTTCGTTAAGATTTTTGTAATGTGATTTGTACAGAGCACTTTTAATATAACAATGGTTCTAAAATTTGTAAGCATTTCGTGCCTTAAATAAGAAATTTTTAGGGCAGACCTAAATTTTAGGGTCATCATTCTGGGAGTGCTACAAGTAGTCTTCTAAGTAGTTCCAAAAAACATAGCATTTCAAAGTATTCATGAAAATTTCATGAGAAAGATTCAGAGTCATGTTTCCTTATGACAATGATAAAATCACCTGCATTAATGTTAAGATGAAAACATTGGAAGAAACTTGAGAGGTTTAAATCATTTTTGCTATTTATGGTAATTTTAAGTTATGACCAGATCTACACTACTTTTACGGTAAATTCCATTGTTTAGGAAATTATTTAATCATTTTTGGTATTTATGGTATGTGGCTATGTGCATGTCTTTACTGTAACAAGTTGATAGCAATGTAGTTATAATACCCCAGTACATGCGTCTTCTCTTCAATTTCCTTTCTCAACATGGTGTAGGGTAGGTACTTTTCTCAAGCTAACATAAAGGACTGCCGTTCATGAAGATTTGTGTTATAAGATGTGAGCGCCATTTATATTATCAACATGTACGCAGTTCCAATCCTGCCTTCTATAAGTAATTTTTAGGGTTGGCCGAAATGTTAGGGTCATCATTCTGAGAGTGCTACAAGTAGTCCTCTAAGAGCACTAGCATTTGGGGTGTAAACACCCCCCCCCCCCCCCAATTGCTATTTTACAACCAAAACCACTAAAAACATGCTCCATCCAGGTTGGTAAATGTAAAAAATTATACCATCTGTGAACAGAAAGTTTCTACATATACAACCCACTATTCACAGTCGTAAACTTAAAAATATAATATTTTATTCTCTGACTCTCACTCTTTTTTGTCTATCTCCACTCGTCTGTCTATCTCTCTCTTTCTCTATCTCTCCCTATTTTCTCTATATTTGATTTTTTTTTCTCTCCTCTATCTCTTTCTCGGCTGTTTTTGGTTGGGTTGAATCGTGTTTGGGTTTCAATTCTGGTAATTTGTTCTTGGGTATGCATTTTGTTCTTGGGTGTAGGTCACGGTGGAGATCGGGTTTGAGCCATGGGTTTTGTTCTTGGGTATGGATCATGTTTTGTTTCGGTCGTTTGTTCTTGGATATGCATTTTGTTCTTGGGTATGGGTCACGTTGGAGATCTGGTTTGGGTTTCAATTCTGTCTATCCCTCTTCGATCGTTTGGGTTTCAGTTCTGGTGGTGGTCGGTGTGGAGAGTGGTGGATCCGTGGAGCCATGGAGATCAAATTGGGGCCTGGGTGGTTAATCAGAGGTTTCAATGGCTAAGGCTTCGGTGAATAAGGCTGGAATCTGTTGGGGCTTAGGTGGAATCGGTTGCAGGCGAGGCTGTGGTGGCGGTGGGTATTTGAGATTGTTTGCAAATGATGGGTATTTTGGCTGTGATTTGTTCTGTGGGTTCAGATTTGGCTGGGTTAGGATTTAGGATTTTAGTTTGGTGTTCCAATGGTGGTTTTGGGGGTTTGGTTTGGTGTTTCAATGGTGTTTCAGAGGTGATGGTGGTGTTGTTGTTGTTGTGCTGTTTGGTAAGTTTGGTGTTTCTTGGTGGTTGGTTCGGTGGTGCTGGTGTTTCAGTGAATTTGGTTGTTGAAGAGAGAGACAGAGATGAAGAGATGGGAGATAAATCAATAATTTTTTATAGTATTTGTTTTGTAGTTTATATTATTTTATTGGGTTGTATGTAAAAATAAGAACTGTAACAATAAGAACTGAGATGTTGGATTGGTAAAATAAATAAAGTGGTGTTTGAAGATGTAGAATAGAGACTGTATGCATCCCCGGATGCTAGTGCTCAAAGTGTTCCAAAAAAATATACTTAGCTTTTCTTATGGTCGTACAATTTTCAATAAAATGTAAGTTTCAAAATTTTCATGAAAATTTCATGAGATATCGGATTAAGAAGTACTCATGTCACGTTTCATTATGACTATGATAGAATTACGTGCATCAACATTAAAATGAAAACATTGGAAATTAGAATGTTAAGATGCATAGAAGAAAATACACATAAAGATAAAATTAAAAATAAGGATATTCACTTAAAGTTAGGGGTGGTCATATTTAGAGGAGAGCAATTAATGCACCTGTAAGAAAGAGCAAGTTGATTCAAGTTGAGGTAATGAAAAAAAGGTAGAGGAAGACAAAAGAAAAACACATTAATAGAAGTATACTTGTTAAGTAAGGAAGTAACAATGACTATGGATTCGAATAGAATAGAATGAAGGGAAAATACATGTGGTTGACTAAACTGTTGAGAATCCATAATTGAACCTAAAAATTTTTGGGACTAAGACTTTGTTGTAGTTGTATGGTAATTTTAAGTTATGGCCATGACCTATGCCACTTTTCAAAAAAAATCTTCCATTTAGGCATTCATTTAGTCATTTTTGCTATTTATGGTTAGTTTTTTTTTTTTTTTTTTTTTTTTTTGTTGTTAATAACTTTCAATTAAGAGTTCAAAATAAGATCCCAATTGTTTTGAAAAGTTTTCTAGGGTATGTAGGATTTGATTTTATAATTTTGATAATTTTGGTGATTTTTCATATTTCTAGCCTCATTTTTTGCTTGACACAAATTTGGGTGTTTTAGGGTCTACTAGCCTCCCTATGATTTATTTTCCTATTTATATGCATGGTAGCCTCCAAGGTAATTCAGAATTTTATTAATAAAAATTTCAAAAAGTTTTTTCTCCATTCATTTTGGTGAACTTCAAATTTCTCCTTGTGATTTAAAGGGACTTTTTATGGATTCAAGAGTTATTATCTTAAAGTATACGTAATCTTTGACTTATGACTTTCCAACTATGTCACTTATTCACCAACTAAAAAACTTTAAAACATCATACCTGTAGCTCAAGAGAGAGTTGGTCCATTTTGCCAAGATTATTTGGATGTAGATTGTGCCTTTCAATTACCTGCTGTATGCTTCATACAACAAAGGCATAGCACATTCAATTCTTTTATCTATCTCTCATTTTAATAAAATGAAAGTACGGATGAACTTATAAACTACTAGTATGTATTTCTGACTCATATCTAAGAAAAAGAAATTTGAGCTGGCGACTGAAGAATTAATTATTTATCTAGTGTTGGCATATCTGCCATTGTCTATAGACCAATTGTGCTCCCAATTAAAATGTGAACCACAGATGATATTTATATTGATTGACACAAGCAATATACAAGTAAAAGTCATATTAATTTAGGGATTTTTAAACTAGGTTTGGTGGCACAATTAAAAATTGACTAGACACACACAGACACACACACACAAAATCTGGCATTTGTGCATCAGAGATTTGATTTGTTTGCATGTTGATTCTATGTCTTTGGTAATGAGATTCTATTGCCAGTGAAGTTATGGGTGGTTCTTCTTTTGTTTTTATTGAGTCTAAATCTTTTGAGTTTGCTGTTGAGGAAGGGGGTTCATTTTTCTCTTTATGTATCTATGAAAGAGGTAGGCAATTCACTCGCTCTGTATGTATGGGTAAGGAGAGTGCGAAGCGAATTTTCTTTCACATTGAGGAGTTGGCAACTAAGCAACAGACAGGTCAGTTTGTGAGAACGGTTCGGGAGGGAGATAGAACTTTTATTCTTCAGTTGGGCTCCAATGCCCATGGAACTTTTGTGTTGATCTCTGAATTAGTCCAAGGCCGCCGAAGGGGTTCCATCGTCATTCCGGAAGGGAAATTAGGGAGTGGCTGGAGAAGATTTGGTGTCCATTTGAGGAAGATTTTATTTCCGGTTAGCCAAACTCTCGGTGTTCAGCTTAGTAGGACCAACACGAAGCCGGTGGGGGTGTTGGAGAATTTCTGGCAAAACCCTGAAGGTGGTGTTTACAAAGGGAAGGAGTTGATGTCAGGTTTTCAAATTTTGAATCTGGATTTTTCTTGGAGAGGGAATTCCGGGATTGTAAAGGATAGTGATGGGGAGGTTGTCACTTCAGTCATTAAGGGAGCTGCGTGTAGCAGTGGTTATACTTCGCCGACATTGGATATCACTTTGCGCGTGGAACGTGGGACTGATGGGCAGTGGTAGGTGATTTCTTCTAAGGTTAGTGAGGTGGGCCCGGTTGCTGCGCAGCCCAGTGGCAATAATAAGCCACACAGTTTTAAAAATGTGTTAATGAAAGGAAGTGGGCCGACGGCCCATTCTACTTGGAAACCCAAAGCCCACGTTGGGCCTCATAAGGCTTTGACTTTTAAGTCTAAGTCTGTAAGTGTTTGTTCTAAACCCAATTCCAGTGAAACTTTGTCTAATGTTGACTCGTTTACGCTGTCCTCTCCAACTTGCTTCTCCGACACCCAAATGTGTGGGCCTTCTTCTCAGCCTTGCGTTTCGAATGGCCATGTTGCGGGGACCGGGTTCTCGATTTTGGATTGTGCGAACACTTCTTTAGCATGCAAATCTCCTCTTTCGGTTTCTCTCCAGGTGGTTTCAGGCTTGGGGTCTTCGGCGGCTCCCTTTGTTCTTGGGCTTCCACAGATACTCCCAAGTAAGCCGCCAGTTTCAACGACACTCAACAATCCAAAGGTGGGTAATAGTTTACCGGCGTGTGACGAGGATGGAATGGGGTTGGAGGAGGGGATTTTTGAGAATGAGTCGGCAAGGTCTTCTCAGCAAGCAGAGAGATCGGAGAAGCCAGACCAGATTTTCACCAAAATTCCTCAGGATTTTGGTCCTACACTCAGTGATTTTATAGGTGACCTGAGCAGAACATGGGGTGACTCCAATGATTGGAAGATTGAATTTCGGGATGGGAGGAAAATAGTTATTCCGCTCTCAGCTTATCGTTCTCCTAATTCCGTGTCAGACCTGACTACTTCGGAGGGTGTTTTTAATTCAGGTATGGATTCTCTTGTTAAAGAGGGGCAGTATGGTAGTGGGGTTTCTGAGTATGATGGTGTTGTGGGTTCTGTTGACTCTGAGTTTGGGTCAGAGGGTGAGACTTGGGACTCTAAGGTGGGTTTGCTGAATTGGGAACATTTAGGTGAACCACTTGATGTGGCACCTCTGGCAATGGACAATTCAGTGGTTATGGAGATCCCTATGGCAGAGGAAAGAGGGTGTTCGGTGGATGTCGACGACTCTAAGTTGTCTCTGTGGGTAACCAATAAAATAAAAGCTTTCTAGAAATCCGTTGGGACCTCGCTGGAGGGGTTTGAAGAACAAGTTACAGGGTTGCTCTTAGCTTTAGAAAAACGAAGAAAAAAAAGGATGTTGGATGTAGCCTCTCAGAGGAAGTTGGTTAAGGCTGGGCATAAAGGGCATCGTGAATTAAAGAATTTATTGAGTTCTTGGGATGAGGAAAATGAGACAGATAGGAGCAGGAGTGCAGTTAGGGATCGGGCTGTTGTAGTGCATCAATGAATTTAAGAATTGTTTCTTGGAATGTGAGAGGGTTGAATGAGCAGGAGAAGTGGCTTCGGGTTAGTAATTTGATCCGTAAGTGGAAAGCTGATATTGTTTGTCTACAAGAAACTAAGTTGGAGTTAATTAACAGGGGTGTCATTTGCAGTTTATGGGAGGTCAACATGTGGATTGGCTCTATTTAGGTTCTGTGGGTGCTTCAGGTGGGGTGTTATTGATGTGGGACAATAGGGTGGTGGAAAAGGTGGAGGAAGCAGTGGGTCGTTTCTCAGTCTCTTGTAAATTCAAAAATGTGGTGGATCAGTTTGTTTGGGCTTTCTCTGGTGTCTATGGGCCCAATTGTGATAGTGACAGATGTCTATTATGGGAGGAGTTATCTGGTGTTTGTAGTTGGTGGGAAGTGCCTTGGTGTGTGGGAGGTGATTTTAATGTGGTGCGATTTCCCTCTGAACGTTCTGGTTCTGCAAATTTTTCTTCAGCTATGCATAGGTTTTCTGCTTTTATTTTAGAGCTTAGCCTTATTGATTTGCCTCTGGTTGGGGGGGATTTCACTTGGTCTAACACTAGAGAGGGGGCTTCAAGTTCTAGATTGGACAGATTCCTTCTGTCAGCGGACTGGGAGGAGAAATTTCCTTCTGTTTGTCAACGTCGTCTTTCTAGACTGCTTTCTGATCATTTTCCTATTCTGCTAGAGGGTGGGAATTTGCTTGGAGGTAAGAAACCTTTTAGGTTTGAGAACATGTGGCTCAAGGATGAGGGCTTTTTGGAAAGGGTGTGTTCTTGGTGGGAGTCCTATCGTGTCCAAGGTTCTTCTAGTTTTATTTTGGCTAACAAACTGAAGATGTTGAAGTTGGATTTGAAAAGATGGAATGTGGAGGAGTTTGGTAATATTGGGCTCAGGGTGCAGAATCTGTGGAAGGATCTCAATGTGTTGGAAGTTATCGAGGAAGATCATGTTCTATCAGTGGAGGAGAGTGTGGAAAAGGATCAGATTCGGGGAGAATTAGAAAAAACAACCTTGTTGGAAGAAATCTGCTGGAGGCAGAAGTCTAGGGCTCTTTTCCTTAAAGAGGGAGATAGGAACACAAAATTTTTTCACCGTATTGCGAATTCTCATAGAAGAAGCAATACTATCGATAGGCTTATGGTGGATGGAGAGTTATCCACGGATCAAGGGATCATAGAGGGGTGCATCTCTCATTTTTATAGACAGTTATACTCGGAGGATGAGGTACATAGACCTCTTTTGGATGAGGTTGTTTTTTCTAGCATATCTGAGGAAGATGCCAATTGGCTGGACAGATCTTTTGAGGAGGATGAAGTTTCTAGAGTGGTTTAGGATTTCAATGGTGATAAAGCGCTAGAGCCGGATGGTTTTTCTATGGCTTTCTTTCAATCTTGTTAGAGCTTGTTGAAAACTGATATTATGAAGGTGTTTCATAATTTTCATGCTTATGCGGTTTTTGAAAAGAGTCTTAATGCTACTTTCCTTGCTCTCATTCCTAAGAAAATTGATGCTGTGGATATCAAAGACTTTTGGCCTATTAGTTTGGTGGGAGGGTTGTATAAGATTATTGCTAAGGTGCTAGCCAATCGAATGCAAAGGGTGGTTCATGGTATTATCTCAGAATCTTAGAATGCCTTTCTGAAAGGTCGTCAGATTTTAGATTCTGTCTTGATTGCTTCTGAGTGTTTAGACAGTAGGCTGAAGTCAGGGGTTCCGGGGGTGTTGTGCAAACTAGACATTGAGAAAGCCTATGACCATGTGAATTGGGAGTTTCTCCTGTTTTTGTTACAGCAATGTGGCTTTTCCGATAAGTGGAGAAGATGGATCATGTGTTGTATATCTACTGTTAAGTTCTCCATTTTGATCAATGGTTGTCCTTCTGACTTCTTTGGGAGTTCTAGAGGTCTGAGGCAAGGTGACCCGTTATCCCCTTTTCTTTTTGATATTGTCATGGACGCTTTAAGCTGTATGTTGGACGCAGCTATTGCGACAGGTCAGTTTTCGGGCTTCTCAGTGGGGAGGGCTTCTGGTTCCTTGGTGACGGTGTCCCATTTGTTGTTTGCAGATGATACTCTTGTTTTTTGTAGTGCTGACAGTAATCATATAACAGTTCTGAGTGGGATTCTTTCTAGATTTGAGGAGGTGTCAGGGCTAAAAATTAATTTAGATAAGTCTGAATTGGTTCCAGTTGGGGATGTGCCTAATATGCTTGAGCTAGTGGAGATTTTGGGTTGTAGAGTGTCTTCTCTTCCGCTGAAATATCTTGGTCTTCCGTTGGGTGCCTCCTTTAAAGATAAGACGATTTGGAATCCTATTTTGGAGAAAATGGTGAGAAGGCTAGCTGGATGGAAGAGATTGTATTTATCTAAGGGGGGCAAGGTCACTCTCATTAAGAGTACTCTCTCTAGCCTGCCTACTTATTTTCTTTCCCTTTTCCCTATTCTTGCCAAGGTGGCCAAGCGGATGGAGGATTTACAAAGAGACTTTCTTTGGAAAGGTATAGGTGACGACCGTAAACTTCACTTAGTAAGTTGGTCGAAGGTTTGTAGGCCAATAAAGAATGGAGGGCTTGGCATTCGGTGCTTGAGAAGGTTTAACTCTGCCCTATTAGCCAAATGGTTGTGGCGTTATGGTGTGGAGAATGATGCCCTTCGGAGAAGGGTCATTGAGGTGAAGTATGGGAATGAGTGGGGTGGTTGGTGTACAAAATCCGTGCTTGGTGCATATGGTGTTTGTTTGTGGAAGTCCATCAGAAGAGGCTGGCTGAATTTTTCTAAGTTCCTTCGGTATGATGTGGATGATGGTTCTCGTGTGAAGTTTTGGGATGATGTGTGGTGTAGGGATCGTCCTCTTAAGGAGGCGTTTCCAAATTTATATAATATCTATAGGGCAAGAGATGCATCTGTCTCTGAGGTTATGTGTTTTGCTAATGGGAGAATTTTTTGGGACCTTCAGTTTCGCTGCCTAGTGAATGATCAAGAGTCACTATCTTTGGATTCGTGTATGATTATGATTTACTCCACTAGGGTGCGAGGTGTTGGTACTGACAAGCTTTGTTGGAAGCCGGCCAACAATAGGGGTTTCGTGGTGAGCAAGTATTATCACTCTCTATCCCCCTCTACCGCCACTCCCTTCCCGTGGAAAATGCTGTGGCAATTGAAGGTTTCCCCCAGGGTAGCTTTTTTCTCTTGGACTGCGGCCTTAGACAAGATTCTAACTATAGATAACATTCAGAAGAGGCATTTTGTTGTCCTTGAGTGGTGCTTTATGTGCAAAAGGTGTGGTGAATCTGTTGATCATCTCCTCCTTCACTGTCCCTTGGCCTATGAGATGTGGAGTATGGTCTTTTGCTTGTTTGGTATTTGTTGGGTGATGCCTCAAAGGGTTGTGGATTTGTTGGATTGTTGGTCATGTAATTTCAGGCGTCATCGTAATATAGTTATTTGGAGGATGGTGCCGCACTGTTTGATGTGGTGTATCTGGCGGGAACGGAATGCCAGAAGCTTTGACAGTCACGAACGGTCCATTCTTGAGTTTAAGTCTTTTTTCTTTTTTACTCTTCTCGAATGGTGTTTAGCTATACCATCTTTTTCTTGTTTTTCCCTTCCTGTTTTGGTTGATCATTGTAATTTGGTTTCCTGATATTTTTGCTTATTTAGTACATTTCCTATGTACGGGGCTGCGTTCTTCTCTATTATATATTTTCCATTACTTATAAAAAAAATATATATATACAAACTTCTAATTTGGTCAAACTATAAAAGGTGAACATCTATATGAACCCCCAAACTATTTATATTGATTGACACAAGGGGTACATTATGATGCAGGGAGTATTAAAACTAACTAAGATTTTATTTTTGAATGTAAAAATTATTTTGTTTTTGAATTCAAATTTTAAACTTGGCTTTAATTTTGAGGGTTTCAAGGGATTTGATTAGGATTTTTCTACATTGGTGTTATCCCTAAACCATATTAACCTAGTGCTCTTGTAATGGTGAATTGCAATACAATTTGAATAAGAATAATTTGATGATTTGAGAATGATGACTTTCACTTTGTTTGGTAGTGATGCCAAATACCCTTAGGTGGTAATGCCTAGGGTTTGCATGTAGATTCTAGGAGGTGAAGCCTAGGGTTTTTCCTGTTTTTCCTTTTATTCTTCTTTTATCCTTATTTTACCATTACATTCCACATCAAATTGTTATCAACTTGGTATCAGGACATCCAATACGCTCCACCCAATCCAAATCAGTCTAAAAAAAAAAAGTCCACCCATTAGCCCAATTTTCAAAAGAAGAAGTGAGATTAGCCCATTAAACCTAGAAGCCAATCTGTGCACATCTAGTGTTCTTTAGCTTTTGGTAGCAAATAAAGTTTTAGTCTTTGTATTTTGTGTCTCTTTGAGCTAAAAATGACTTCCTTTGATAGAGAGAGATTTTGAGGAGCATCGATCTTAAGGAGGATGGGAAAAGCCTCCTTCACCCTCATTCCTCCATTGATTTCCTCCTCCCTCTTATTGATAAAGTTAAAAATTTGTTAGCAAATGTGGATCAAGCACCATCCAAATCAATGCAAGATGCACTTTTACCCTCAATGAAGGCATTGGTCACTAATGAACTTTTGAGACATGCTGAAATGGATGTGAAGGTTTCAGTTGCATCTTGCATTACTGAGATTACGAGGATAATAGCACCAAATACCCCATATAATGATGAACAAATGAAGGAAATATTTTAGCTAATTCTAGCAGCATTTGAAAATTTTTCTCACGTGTGCAATTGCTGTTGTACAGAGGTTTCAATTCTTGATACTGCTGCAAAGGTCGGGTCATGCTTGGTGATGCTGGACATCGAGTGTGATGCATTGGTTGTTGAGAAGTTTCAAATTTTCTAAAAAATAATTAGGTCCAACTCATCTGTTGTAGTTTCGACCTTGGAAACAATTACGTCTCTGGTCATATATGAAAGTAAAGAAATTTCCTTAGATCTTCTCAATCCACTTTTAACTAGTGTAAAAAAGGAAAATCAAAATGTTTCACCTATTTCATAAAAATTGGGGGAGCAAGTAATCACTAGGATTAATGCCTGATAAGACAAAATAATGGCATCCACTCAAAAACTACACCACAAGCCTGAGGGTAAAGGTTCACACATGAGAGAGTTACGGCACCAAAAATTGGTTATGCAAAGGAGATGCACGTGCCAACAACTATCCAGTTAGTACATCCTCAACCATGTGTAGTAGACCTAATTCAACTTCTTGGTGAGTCAATGCTTGATGAGGTGAAAGTTCAACAAGAGCAAAAATTTTGAAGGTACAAATGATGTGATGGTAGAATTTATTGAATGTGCTATAGTCGGCTCTCTATGGTGCATGAAGATAAACAACTTGATGAAGTGGAGAAAGTGGATACTATGGCGGTTCAAAATCAGGTTGTGCTCCAAGAGGTGGTTCCTATATTAAGGCAAGTACTACCTACTAGAGTTCTGATCCTTCCCTACTTCAAAATTCAAGATCGAGTTTTCTCCAACTAGGGAGTATGCTGCATGGAGCATTAAAACCATGTACGATATTATTTTTTTAATGTCAAAATGTTTTTTTTTTTTAATTTAAATTTTGAATTTCGTTTTAATGTCAAGAGTTTTAAGGGATTTGATTAAGCATTTTCTATATTGGTGTAATCCCTAAACCCTATTAAACTAGTGTTTTTTGTAGTCATGAAAGGCAATACAATTTGAACAAGATTAATTTGATGATTTGAGAATGATGGCTTTCTTTTTGTTTGGTGGCAATGCCAAACAACCTTAGGTGGTAATGCCTAAGGCTTACAGGCAGATTCTAGGTGGTGAAGCTTAGTGTTTGTCCTGTTTATTCTTTTATTGTTTTTTTATACTTATTTTTCTACTGTATTCTACATCACATTAATTTCTTACTTATTTAGTAAATTTCTAATTTTGCATATAACAAATAAAATGACTTAGACTTTTGGATTTGGTTCTAGCTATTGCATTAAAATGTTAAATGATCACTGCTTGCAGGTTAAATATCATAGAGTTGATACTGTTTTAGTTTTGGAAATTTTCAAGATTGAAAAGATTCTCTAAAATTCAAAGTAAGACTTCACAAATCTCGTGATATTAGTTTTCCATGACAGTTCATCATGAAGCCCTACAAAATCCTAGACATCTAGGTATGCGCTTATTGTTATTTGAATTAATGTTGCTGAAAATTTTATCATTAACTACATTGAAATTGCTTTTGAAAATGCTTTATTTGGTTGATTGCAATGCTTAATAACCACAATCAAAAATAAGTTGATAAGTCCCACAAACACACTGTAAAGAGCACAATTATGATGGAAAAGTCCATGTTATTATCATCAATAAGAATTCTTGAGTCATGGAAATATCTTCAATTGAAACTGAAGTGGTTGACCTGTCTGTCTGTAGTCCTTGATTAAGAATTGTTTGACTAGCCTTGGTTAGATGGTAAAGTTTCTTATGTTTAGGAACATGTAATTCTTTTCTTTTTTTTTAAATAAAAGAGAAAACACTTTTGTCCTCCCTTGATGTTACCATTTTCCTACTTGTGATGTTTGTTAGAATGGTAGAATTCTGTGTCACCTTTTATGTTCTTGACAAAATATGACGTGTACTTGGGGTATTATCTCCAATTTGCTAGTTTGTGGTTTTGTATCACTTTGACCGGTAATTTTAGTTCATTTAAGGTACAGTATCTCAAAAGGGTAAACTAGAGTGCTCTATATCTTTCCCTATGATGTCCTACTTAATTAGGTCATGTTTTGAACATACACAGATACGGTACCCCATTGAGATTTCAAGCAGACATACCATCCTTGTGATCATATATTTTCTAAGAGATCCTGATTAGTCCACTGCTTGTGCAGCCTCATTTCAAAGAATTTGGTTATGTACTCTCCTTATAAATACATGTTTCATCCATATCTTAGAACTTTCTTTTAGAAGTCTCAAATTGCAATCTTTGAGGAAGGGTTTGGCATGGTTAGCTTATGAAGGGTTTAACCTTGAGGGAGAGAGACATTTAACCACACTATCCAACCAAGGAGGAAAAGGCTATTCTTAACAAGCTCGCAATAACATAAAAAATATAAAAGGTGACAGAAAAATGGCATCATTTTATTGGGGATTAAACAAAGGTTCAGGCATGGACATTTGAAATTGAAAAGAGTTGGAACTCATTGAAAAGAAGGTGACTAAAGCTCCTATTTTCTCTTTCCCAAAGTTTTCAAACTTGTCACGTTGCCAAGAGCAATTGCCAAAATACTGGGATGCACATGTCATTTCCAATTCCTAAGGCACTCTGGGAAGATGTCAATGTAAGTATTGTTGTGAGTTTTCCAAAGACAAAAAGGATTATAGCAAGAGTCTAGATGCTTATCATGTGACAGATTCCTTTGAGAGATACCAAAACTTCATTGTATTTTAAAGACTACGACATTAGATCAAAATACTGAAGTTCAAAATCCATTTTGGGCACAACCTTTAGTTGATGTTTGCAACTAACCTTCAACATAGTTCAACTTGCCATCCTCAAATTGGACAAGCATAGGTTGCCAATTAAAGTTTAAGTGATTTTCTGAGAGTTATCCTTCTAACTCAAGTTGAATTTGCGTACAATCGGTTTGCTAACCAAGCTACCAATTATAGTCCATTTAAAGTTGTGTACAGTCAAAATCATATTACCCTTCAAAACAAAAATCCTATTAATGCTTTTGACATGGAATTACTGCTTACTACTAATCATTTTAGTGGAGATAATGAGGAAAGAGTTGAGTATTTAAAATTGCTGCTCGTAATTTTAGTGGAGACATTGAGGACAGAGTAAAATATATAAAGAAGTTGCATGAAAATGTTCAAGACTGATTTCTCAAACAAATTTAGAAGTACCAAAATAGTAAGCAACAAACATAGAAAACCAGCTACTTGTAAGGAAGTTGATTTGGTGTGGTATCATCTTTAGAAGAAAGGAAGGTGATTTGGTGTTGATTAATCTTTAGAAGAATTCTTTCTAGTTGGATATCTTGCTAACTTTTGCCTAGAGTTGATAGTCCTGTCAAAGTACTTCAATGTTTTAGCAAAAATATATGCAAACTATGTAAATTCTAGTGAATAGGTCTTGTTGGCTGTTTTTTAAAAATTTGGTCATACTTTTACTTTGTATATTTTATCTTGAAATGTAAGTTATTTCTTATGCATGGAGAGTTGTTCCAAGTAAATCCTATTTAAGTCCTAGGTCACGTATGAAATTAAAAGAGAGTATTATTTTGAATTGAAAATTGGCATTTGGCTTTTCTTATATCTCTTTGCAGCAAACCTTCTACCTAAGAAAATTTTTGTTGATAACTTATCCGAAAAAACCTAACAACACAGGATAAACAAAGTCCTTCCTACTCATTGTTTACCAAATAAATGGCATCATTAATAAAATTTCTCTGTATGAACAATCAATACCCAAAACTATTTTTTCGGTAAACAATCAAATAAATATCCAATTTTTTCACAAGATTTAATGAATAAAGGGAAAACTTTAAGATTGTGAACCAAATTTTATAATTTTCTATGACATATAATTTTTTATATTCGTTCCTTTTCCCCTAAAATCAAAATCTATTGATCTCTTCACACATTGCTTGCTATTTTCTAAATGTGTTTTTTTTTTCCCCTTCTTTATGGGTATTAAGCAATGGAAATTCTAAAATGGAGTTTAAAATTTATTCTATTTCCCCAAATTTGAGTGAACAATACTAACAAGTTAAACCAAAGTTTCTAACTCCCTAATGATGTACATTACATGATAGGTAACGTGCACATTAGAGCGTGATGGAACACCCTTATATCATGCCAATTTACAAAATAATGGAGCACCCCTGTATGGTTTCATATAAGATGACTTGAAATTTATGTGGCACCAAAACTTTAATTTGATTTCAAGCAAAATATAATAATTTAATTTCATCATTAAACCCTAAAAGACTATTAAAAATAATAATTAGAGCCTAAATAAAATTAAAATGAAATTAAAAAAATAGAGATACTTTCATTAGGTCATCCTTTCAAGTATGATGTTTAGGCATATCTAAGGCTATTTGTTAGGGTCATATTTTTCATGTGTTGATATATCCTTTGAAAAAATGCACTTTACTTGTACTTGGGTAGTTCTAAGTGGACTATAGAATATCATGAAGCGTATCTCTTAGCTACAACAAGTTGTATTATTGAAGACTTGAAGATTGCACAACGAAACAAGTGAGAAAAGCTGAAAATAGTGAACCTTGACACAAGCTCGACACAAGGCTTCTATCAAGAATTAACGAAGAACCTTGATACCTCTCAATACCTTTCGATCTATTAAGCTTCGCGGATCTAAAATTTTCAAATCTGTTTTTCGGCCCATGATGACTTGGACTTCTAGGGTTTCATTTACTAAACTTCTAAGGGATATAAAAGGTCTGTTTTAAAGTCATCATAATACATAGAGACTCAATTAGAGAACTTTGCATCCAAGTGCTTCCTTCTCTACAAGTGTATTGAAGAACTTTGCATCCAAAAGCAAGCTTCAAGTTGCTGGAAATTAGTCACGTATTGGGATTTATGCAAAGAAAAGAAGTCTCTACAAAATCAAGACCAATTGAAAATTAGCATAAAAATTCAACTATAGGTTGGTACTTTGGGATAGGCCAAGTTTGAGGTTAGATTCTCTATACTTGTAATCTCTTGATTTTGATTAGTAATTCTTAGGATTAGTGACCTGAAAATCACCTGGTAGGGTTTTTGCCTTGTTAGAGGTTTTCCCCATTAGTCAACAAATTACCGTGTCAATTTATTTTCCGCTGTACTTGGATTATTTGGTGATTTGTTCATTCCACCACGATTTTGCATGTAATTAGACTTAATTAATCAACTTGGATAATTAAATTAATTAACTAAGTCAATCTATAACCCAACAAGTGGTATCAGAGTAGGCACACTCTAATTAAGTTTTTAATATTAGCTATGTGATCTATTAACCCCTATTGTCATAGATACGTTTCCCATGAACAAATCTATTTTCTCTATTGTCATTGGTTATTCTAACCTTGAATTTCTTCAATTTCTCAGGATATATCATTATAATTTGTATTTGACAAATTTGAGATTTGAAAAAGATTTGTACTGGGCTGAGTTGTTGAAAACGGTACAATTGAAAGATTGCTTATTTAAAGAAAACTATCAACTTCAGAGAAAGCTAGACTGTCTCAAAAAGAGCCTTTTCGTTGTAGCAATAAGAATAAAAAATAGGGTTCGTTTAAAATTACATAAGAGAAGTTATAAAATGAAGACTATACCTTCGGACTTGCTTGAAAAGCAAGTAGGTTGCTTCATGATGCATACGGCCTTCAAAGTGATGAATACTTGTCTATGGTATCTTGATAATGGATGCTCTAGACACATGACTAGAGATCAATCTTTTTTTAAGACATTTGAACCTAGAAGAGGTGGCAATATCAAATTTGGAGATAAAAGTAAGTCTCTGATGAAAGGAAAATGGAAAATGGATCATCACTCTACCAAGTCTACTTGACATAGTTAATGTTCTATATGTTGAAGGATTGAGAGTAAATCTACTTAGCATAAGTCAAATCTGTGATCAAGACTTCATGGTCCTATTTTCTAGAGGAAAATGTCTAGTACTGGATGGACTAGGTAAACAACTCATCAGTGGAGTTAGAATTTTAGATAATTGTTATGGCCTTGTTCTAGATGTTGAAATTGCGTGCAACAATGTTAGCATACCAAATGAAGATTTATGGCATCAAAGAATGGGTCATGCAAGCTATAAGCAACTTGCCATTGTGTTAAGGACAGAAGCAGTTTTGGGACTTCCTAAACTTACAAAAATTAATAACGTTGTATGTGGACCTTGCCAACGTTGAAAAAAATCAAGAGCATAACATCCTGCTACATTGACCACTGCTACTACAAAACCCCTTGAACTCTTACACATTGATCTAATGGGTCCTACGAGAACAAAATCTCTAGGAGGAAAAAGGTACATTATGATAGTGGTTGATGACTTCAATAGATTTACTTGGGCAATTCTACTTCGGTTTAAATCTGAAGCTCCCTCCCAATTAGAAACCTTGTGTAGAAGACTACAGAATGAGAAAGGACTAATCATAAATTGTCTTCAAAGTGATCATGGAAGAGAGTTTGAGAACTCTCAATTGGAAAAATTTTGTGATGAGACAGAAATGGCCCAAGAATTTTATGCTCCAATCACTCCTCAACAAAAGGGAGTAGTTGAAAGGAAAAATAGGATTATTTAGGAGATGGCCAGAGCCATGATTCACAATAAGGATGTTGCCAAGAATTTGTGGGGAGAAGCTGTAAATACTGCATGTCATATTGTGAATAGAGTCTTCTTTAGGCCAGGAACAGAGAAGATACCATATGAATTGTGGAAAGGTAGAAAGCCTAATGTGAAGTATTTTAGGATCATTGGTAGCACATGCTTCATCTTGAAAGATAGGGAAAATGTGGGCACGGTTGACTTTCAAAGTGATGAAGGAATATTTCTTGGTTACTCTTCATCAATTAAGGCTTACAAGGTTTTTAACAAAAGAACCAAGAAAAGTAATGGAGATAGTTAATGTGGTGATTGATGAGACCTCAACTCCAATTTCCTAAGAAGAACTTGAACAATTGCCCAAGTCTTCTCTCATTCAATCATCTGATGCTGATAAAAGGGTAGATGATCCCTCTCCACCCTCTACACTGAGTGTAGCTCAACCATCTCACAACACTTCCTCGGTTGTCACACCTAATCTAGTGACTCCACCATATATGGCTCCTATGGAAAGAGAGCATTCTTCTAGAGTAAAATTGAATCATCCTCCTGATACAATAGTTGGTGGTATGAATGAGTTGAACTTGAGGAAAAAGAGCTTTAACAAATATGTTGTGAATTTTGTCTCTTACTCTTGCTACCTATCACAAATAGAGCACACAAAAGTTGAGGAAGCTTTACAAGATGAAAGCTAGGTAAAAGCTATGCATGATGAGCTACACCAGTTTGAGAGGAATGATGTGTGGTCACTTGTACCACACCCAGAAGATGTCAACATCATTGACACAAAGTGGATCTTCCGTAACAAGACCGATGAAGAAGAGAATGTTGTTAGGAACAAGGCCAAACTTGTTGCTCAAGGTTATACACAACTTGAAGGAGTTGACTTTGATGAAACATTTGCCTCGGTTGCTAGGATTGAATCCATAAGGACACTAGTTGCACTTGCCTGCCATTTTAAGGGTCCGTTTGGGAACAGCTTATTTAGCTGAAACTGAAAACTTTTTGCTTAAGTGTAGAAAAAAGAGTTAAAAGCTAGCTGAATATTACAATGAGACCCATGAATAGTACCGAAAAGAAGCTAAAAACTCAAATAAGCTGGGTTTTTCATCATATCCCAAATAGACACTAAGTTCAAGTTGTATCAAATAGATCTCAAGAGTGCCTTCTTGAATGGGTTTCTCAAGGAAAAAATCTATGTTTCTCAACCCAAAGGATTTGTGGACCCACACTATCCTAATCTTGTGCTTTTTCTAAAGAAGGCTTTGTATGGATTGAAGCAAGCACCAAGGGCATAGTATGTTAGGCTCACAAACTATCTTGTAGCTAACGGTTGTTTCAAGAGGGCAAGTAAACAGAACATTGATCATCAGGAAAGAGGATGGAGAGTTGGTTGTGGCTCAAGTATATGTAGATGACATCATTTGGCTCCATAAGAGATGATCATGCAAACTCCTCCAACATAATGCAGAAAGAATTCGAAATAAGCATGATTGGTGAACTAACATACTTTCTTGGACTTCAGATTCGTCAAACTGATTCAAGTATTTTTATCTCTCAATCTTAATATGCCAATAATCTTGTTTAAAAGTTTGGATTAGAATCTACTAGTTCTATTAGAACACCCATGAGTCCTAATGTTAAACTTACTGTTGATTTGTTGGGTAAGAGTGTTGATCCCACTTCATATAGAAGCATGATAGGACGCCTCCTCTATATAACTGCTAGTAGACTTGATTTTAGCTTTAGCGTTGGTGTGTGTGCTAAGTTTCAAGCTAGCCCAAAAGAATCCCATATTATTGCTATTAAACGTACTATAAAATATGTTACATCAACTAGTAATTATAGTATTTGGTATGATAAGGATAGTAATGATGTTCTAGCGGGTTATTCTGATGCCGATTGGGTTGGAAATGCTGATGATAGAAAGAGTACATCTAGTGGATGTTTCTATCTAGGGAACAATCTCGTCTCTTGGATGAGCAAGAAGCAAAATTCGATATCTCTCTCTACTGTTGAGGTTGAGTACATTAATTCTGGAAGTTGTTGTACCCAACTCCTTTGGATGCAAAAATTTCTTCTTGACTATGGTATTTATAAAAAACATCTCAACATTTACTATAACAATACCAATGCCATTAATATCTTTAAAAATCATGTTCAACACTCTCACACTAAGCACATAAAGATAAGACATCACTTCATACGTGAGTTGGTTGAGAATGGCATCCTAACACTTGAATTCATTACCACTGATGACCAAAAGGCAGATCTCTTTACTAAACCATTGGATGGTCATCGTTTTAAATTCCTATGCCAATGTATTGGTGTAATCTCACTTGAGTGACTCTTCTTCTTCTTCTTCTTTCCTACATGCATTGCATCTAGCTTCTTATTGCATTAGGTTGTTTGTTTGTTTATTGCTATCAAGAAAAAAAAATCCCTCCTTCCCTTTTCTGTTTAACCATAGAAATATATGTGTTTATTGTAGAGCTATGCAGGGTGAGAAACCAACACCCCTCTCAACCCTTCCCCCCCCCCCCCCTCCCCTCCCCTCCCCTCCCACATAGCCAACACCTTTCCCTCCTCTGCTCCCCTCTCTACCACTGCCATTCAACCAGCCACCTCCTCCATTCCCTGGATTCTTCCCATCACCATTCCCATTCCCATCCCCTTTTGGTTTTTTTCCATTTCATTCTTTTTGTCCACCTCATTCTTCTTCTCTGAACACCCCACCTCCATCAGACCTGCTTTTACAACCACCGTTATGGCCTAGACCAACCACTACTATATCACCCACACCTCTTCCTAACAAAGTGCCTCCCCCTATCACAACTCTTAAACCTTCTCCTCAGGGCAGAGGGGGCAATAAAGATTCTTTTCGCATAGATTTCAAAACCTTTTCTTTCTCGTTTGATGGCGGGCGAGCTGATTCTTATGCTTTTTACGAATGTCATTGGAATATTAAAAGTTCCGTGTGGATGGGTAGTAAGGGATTGGAATGGATTCTCACATGTTTTGCCGATATTCGTGACTGGGTTCCAAGAAAGGATTACTTGTGCAAACGATACAGAGTAAATAAAAAGTTTTTTGAATTCCGGGGAAGGTCAAATAAGGCTGGTATTTTTGTGGAGATAGCTGTGTATTATGGTGGAGCTCGTCGTGGTTAGGTTATGGTACCTGAGAGCTCAAACCGGTCTGGGTGGTGCTTGTTTACAAAAGAATTAGATAGATTCCTATCAGGTTCAAACACTATGTGGGTGGAAGGGAGGACTTCTGATGAAGCTGTTGGTGGTGATCCAACGAATGGTGGTGGACAAAATGGGAAGAAATCTTTCAAAATCGATAACCAGCGAAAGTTAAGGAATTTTGAATAGAGCTATTTCAGGACATAACGTGTTGAAGGGTGACACTGGCATTACAGTTTATTCTATAAACGGTAGACCCATGCGTGAGTTTATGTTTGAGTTGACTTCTACCAATTTGGCGCTAAGGGTGTCTAAATTAGTTAGGGGAAAAAAAGTGGTAACGTGGATGAACCCAAATACTCCTCACAAGTCCAATAATAGTGGGCCTGTTATGTTAAAAATTGCACCTGGGCATGAAAAAGCCCATTTAGCTGACCTGAGAGGTAAGGCCCAAAGGGAGGTTTCTTTTCCTCTAGGTTTGGGCGTGTGTTTTGTAATTAGAGTGAGAGTGTGGTGGGCGAGAGCTCAAGGCCACCGATGGAGTCAACGGTGATATTGGTGATGCCTGAGGCTTCGACGGCAAGTATATTGCCGATATCCAACTCTAATCAAGCTTCGGAGCTTCTCACATCCAACCCGACGAGAGTATTAAGAGATCCAGAGGTCGGAAAATCCTTGGCGTCAAGGAGTAGCTCCGTCGCGGAGGTTCTCGACTCCGTTAAGGCGGGTTCTTCTATGGGCTCAGTCTCTAATGCTGAGGTAACTCATGGACTAGGCAATTGAGACTCTAGGTCCACCAGTGATATGGTGGTTATCTCAACAATGACAGTGATTGAAGCTCCGATTCTGAAAGTTGTGTCGCTGATCCTTGGTCAATATCCATGGGTGGTTCAAAATCAATTTTCTCCTCTCTTAGACCTGGGTAATGGGGTTGAAGATGAGTTTGTGGAAGGGGAATATCATGAAGAAGAACAGAGGAGTTATCACCATGATGATACGACGCTACAAAGGTCAATGGATTCTGTTAGGGAGTTTCAGTCAGATTCTGGGTTTCATCTCCTTTCATGGGAGACCAGTGAAGTGTTTGACCATAGCTGTGGTAGTGGAGAGAGATATTTGTTTGTTGGAGTGTGACCCTCTGTCTCTGTGGGAACCCAATGAACTCAGAGCGTTGGTGCTGGTTTAGGACTCTATAGAAGGAACTCAGGTGACAGAGTCAGGGCCACCTTCAAACTAGGTGTTCCAGTTGATGAAAAATTTTTGTAACATGGTGGGTTTCCTTATCGTGAAACACGAAGCTCAATGTTTGGCTCTGTTTTGCCTTTTGGAACAGGAGTGTCTCAAGGTGATTAATGATGGGTGCCCAAGCAACTTGCAAATTCAGGGTCACGAGGTCTCCAGGAGCTTAAGTGGCCTATCTCTAATGTTAATTACGATGGTGTCTCTTCTAGGAGTAGGAGCAAAGTTTCTTCGACAGCTATGGGGGTTGCTGGTAGTTGTAAATGACTCTACGACTACTTTCCTAGAATGTAAGGGGGCTTAACAATCCCCGGAAGAGAGAGGTTCGTAAGAATCTTCTAAAAGATTGGAAGTGCGATATTGTATGTTTTCATAAAACAAAAGTATCTTCTACTGATGTTGTTTTTGTTTGGAGTTTATGGGGTAGTTCTTTCATTGATTGGGCTGTTTTGGACATTGTGCAGACTTCGGGAGAGGTCTTGCTGATTTGGGATAAGAGGGTTTTTGAAAAATTGGATGTCATTGCTGGACAGTTTTCTGCCAATGTCTTATTGAGAGGTGTGGTGGATGATTTTGTTTGGGCTTGTACAGGTGTGTATGGCCCCAATGATGATAGACAGTGGGCTACTTTGTGGGAGGAGTTGTCTCAAGTGCGTGACAAATGGCCCATGGCATGGTGCTTAGTATGCAATTTCAATATCATTAGGTACCCAAGTGAAAGGCTTGGCTGTGAGTTGTTTAGCCCTGCTATGTTTGCATTCTTGGACTTTATAGAGAGTAATTCTTTAGTTGATTTACCTTAGAGGGGGCTTCCTTCACTTGGTTTAGAGATTCTGGTCTTCCCTCTATGTCAAGAATTGACAGGGCTTTGGTTTCTCTAGATTGGGAGGAACATTTTGAGAATGTATCCCGAAGGGTGCTTCCTCGTGTTATTTCAGACCACTGCCCTCTTTTGTTGGAAGCTGGTGCTGTTCGACGTGGTCGAAGTGCCTTTAAATTTGAAAATATGTGGTTGAAAGTTGAGGGTTTTGTTGATAGAGTTTAGCAATGGCGGAATGGGTACAGTTTTGTGGGTTTACCAGGTTTTGTTTTGGCTCAAAAATTGAGGGCTTTGAAAGCATATTTAAAAAAGTGGAACAAGGAGGAGTTTGGTGACTTAGCTTTTAGAAAGAAAAATTTACAGACTGAATTGATGGGTTTAGATGCGAGAGAGGAGTTGCTGGGGCTTTCGAATGGGGAACAATTCCGTCGTATTCAACTCAAAGGAGACATAGAACAATTGGCTTCTCTTGAGAAAATTTCCTAGAGACAAAAATCTCAGGCTTTGTACGTGAAGGAGGGAGATAATAATACTCGTTTCTTTCATAGATTTGCAAACTCTCATAAAAATGCTAATCAAATTAAGAGGATCGAGGTGGATGGTGTTTTTATGAGGATGAGTTAGATGTACGCTCCCAGTTAGTTCTCTTCTATTAGGAGCTGTATGAGGAAACTGAATTGGGGCGCCCTACTATGGATGGATTAGATTTTGCTTGTATTGAAAAGGAGGAGAGGTTGTCCTTAGAGAAGGAGTTCACGAAGGAGGAAGTTATCCAGTTCTTAAGGGAGATGGAGGGTGATAAAGCCCCTGGTCCTGATGGTTTCACCATGACTTTCTTTCATAAATGTTGGAGTGTTGTGGAAAAGGATGTCATGGATTTTTTTTTTTTTTCATCGGCACTCTGTGTTTGAACAGTCTATGAATGCTTCGTTTCTCGCTTTAATTTCTAAGAAGTGTAATGCTGTTAACATTAAGGACTTTTGCCCTATCAGTTTGGTGGGTAGCGTGTACAAGTTGTTATCCAAGGTTTTGGCTAACAAGTTGGGGGCAATTTTGGATAATCTCATCTCTAAGACTCAAAATTCGTTTGTTGGTGGAAGGCAGATTCTGGATTCAATGCTCATTGCAATGAGTGTCTGGAGAGTAGGCTGAAGAGCCTGTTACTAGGTGTGGTTTGCAAGCTTGATATTAAAAAAGCATATGATCATGTTAACTAGGAGGCCTTGTTTTATCTGTTGGACCAGATGGGTTTTGGGTTGAAATTGAGGGGGTGGATTAAGGCTTGTGTTACTTCTGTCCATTTTTCAATCCTGGTAAATGGATCTCTTGAAGGTTTTTTTGGAAGCTCCCGTGGGTTGAGACAAGGAGACCCATTATCCCCGCTTTTATTTCTCTTGATAATGGAGGTTTTAAGCATAATTTTGAAGGAGACAGAGGAGAATAACCTTATTCGGGGTTTTCATGTGGGAGTAGTGAATTCTATTGGTGTGCGGATTTCCCTTTTATTGTTTGCGAACAACACTATCTTATTTTGTGATGCCTCTAAGGAACAGTTGCTGTCCATAGGGTTGGCGTTGTCTTGGTTTCAGGCTTTTACGAGTTTGAAGATTAATGTTGGGAAAAGTGAGATTATCCCTATTGGGGAGGTGAATAATCTAGTTGCATTGGCTAGTATTCTTCAATGTAGAGCGGGGAGTTGGACTATGAAATATTTGGGGATGCCGTTGGGAACTTTTAAGACAGCTTCGATTTGGAATCCTATTTTTGAGAAGTTGAAGAAGAAACTATCAAGATGGAAGCGTCTCTATTTATCTAAGGGCGATAGGCTCACATTACTAAGGAGCACTCTCTCAAGTCTTCCAACGTACTTTTTATCTCTCTTCACTATTCCTAAAGCTGTGGCTGCTAGAATGGAAAGTATTCAAAGGAATTTTCTTTGAGGGTCTTCTAAGGGGAGTTTCAAATATCTTTTGGTGACTTGCAAAAAGATGAGTTTACTTGTTAAATTGGGTGGTTTGCGGATAAGAAGTGTGGCGTCGTTTAATCAAGCTTTATTAGAGAAATGGTTGTGGCATTATGGGCATAAAGTTACCCATCTTTGGTGAAGAGTTATCTCCACAAAAATGGTGAGGGTCAAGGGGGGTGGCGTACAAAAGTGTGCAGGAGGACTCATGGATGTGGCCTTTGGAAAAGCATTCATGAACGGTGGGAGAGTTTGTCTAAGCATCTGTCTTTTGTAGTGGGTGAAGGCACTCGTATCCGCTTCTGGCATGATAGGTGGATTGGAGATAATACCTTAAAAGATCTCTATCCTGAGCTCTATGTGTGTTCAGCTGCCAAGGATGCATGCATCTCTGAGGTTTTGTGGATTCCGGAAGGAGGTACTTTTAGAGTGTTGGATTTAAGGTCTTATAGAGCTTTTGAAGTTTGGGAGCTAGCTGCATCTTATTCTCTACTTCAGTTTATCCAACCTCGTATTCCTCAGGGTGATAGGAGGGATACTCTTTGTTGGCAGCTCAAAGGTGATGGTAAGTTTGACACTCGATCTTATTACCAAGCAATTCAAGGTACTCTGAATTTTTTGTTTCCTTGGAAGGGTGTTTGGAAACCAAAAATTCCTAAGCGAGTGGCTTTCTTCTTGTGGACAGCTGCTCATGATCAGATTCTCACGTGGGATAATCTCATGCTTAGGAGTCGCCCTTTGGTAAATCGGTGTTGTATGTGTTGTTGTAATGGGGAGTCAATAGACCATTTTTTGCTTCATTGTCCTGTTACACATACCTTATGGACCTTCATGGCCTGTGTGCAATTCATAAAAGCCGTGCTCTGTAAGGTATAGCACTTGCATAGCAAGTAAAAGGGTGTTTGAATAAAAAATCAAAGGGTATTTTCACTTCTCTCTCTTATATACTCATGCATGATATGCTAAATTGTGCTTAAAAGAAAAATATGCAAAGATGTGATCAAAAGAAAAAGAAAAAGGAAAAAGAATCAAATGCTTTGAAATATGATTGCAAGCGTGTTTCTAAGAGATGTGGAAGTTATATGATGTAAATTCAAAGCTGAAAGTTCCCATCAAACGGTTATGATTGTGTGAGTTTTTATGATTCTCTTATATCATTATTTTTGCATGTTGAGATATTTATGCTTACTTACAAAAGTTTAACACACTGCACGCAATTCTTTGCTACTCTTGATACAAATGTATAAGTACAATGTGATTTGGCTATCACAAGAAATACATGTATTAGTAGAAGCTTACTAAAGTATCTTGACTTATTTTTGTATAAACTAACATTTATTATGATTTTGTTTGTATAGAACTATATTCTAGAATTATACATTTATTATGATCCTTTTTGTATAGGAACTAAATATTCTATCATTTAAAGAGAATAACAAAGTTTGGCTACAAACATGGTTACAGCCTAAAGTTTCAACTTCCTCCAAGACACTGACGTTTGTTATTATTTGCACATGACTCGCTTAACCACACTTAACCCAACCAATACTTGTCATGTGCATTGCACATGTTAGCTTCTTAGAAGAAGTTGAAGCCTAAGTTTGCAACTAAGTTTATAGCCAAACTTTTTCCTAAAGAGAATAAGATTACAAAATTTAATTAAAATAATAACATATAAAATTGAAGAGCCTCAAAAACTTATGTGACACAATATTACAAAGTCAGCCAAAAGTCAAACTTTGGTTTTATATACATAGTAGATTATAGATTAGTCATGGAATGTGTGGAAAATTTTAACAAAATATTTTTTTTCTTCCTTTTTTTTTTATAAATATAAAATTTGACAATTATGATAATTATTTATAAGCATTTAATATGATTGTGTTAGTATATAAAATTATCTACTCTACAATAAAAAGAAAATACAATATGAAAAGGTTCTAAAGGAAGGTTTAAAACTTTAAATATATCATAGAATTTAAAATCAATTGACAAATATATTAGAATAACAATGTCTCAAAAGCTTCTGAAACAAAATTATAAGATGTTAATTAAAAGTCAAAAGTTTTCGATTTTATATTATATTATATTATAGATTTGTAATTTTCCATATTTAACTCTCTATGTCTCCTTTTAATTTCAAACTGTATTCTTTTTTCTTTTTTTATTGAGAAAAAATTTCAATCCTTATTAATTCTAGTAAAAAAATCTATAAAAAAATATAAAAAAAAAAAGAAAAAGAAAAAAGGAAAACCATTTTTCTTGCAAAGACTTAAAAAATTTAATTAACTTCCTCAATTTCTCTTAATTTACATTCATTTAATTAGAAGAATAAAATCTACATTCATAAGGAAGAGGGGAACACTTTTGCAGCAATGAAAAAGGTATGAAGAAAGTGTTAGTTTGCACAATCTCCATATCATTTGATATGGCTACAGAAACGATCTGACTGATAATAAACAAAATGACATATAAAAAGTTCAAGCTAGGAGTCCCATTCAAAGCTTTTGATGAAAGTAGATGGGTACTCCAATGAAAATCATTTTACATCTTATAACTTTGAAATAAGTTGTTGATTAGATTGTATATATGAGATTACCTTGGAAATTTAACTCAAGCAATCCAAATTAAGATTTTTTCCTCATTGAGATTAATATATCAAATTCTATCAAATAGTAAATTAGGGGGAAAGGATGCAGAAAAATAAAGGAGACATTTGTAGTCAGATTTCATTAGTAATAGTTACTGAAAAAAATAAAAGATTTCTTAAGGACATTATAAAGGAAACGGAAGGTTTACTTTAAAATATTAATAGAAAACGAAATTGGAAAATAAAGTAGAAAAAAAATAAGTGTTGCCCAAAAAATTGTTGAAATTCAAAGTTACCAATACATGTTACTAATATTCTATGTATGAATTTATAGGCTTTGATCACTTTTCCTGGGTGAGATGTCTCATCATGAGTTATAGGATGATGTATCAATTTATCACTCTAATGATGTACAATAAGATCATACTTGGACTTATCTTACTCTTAGTCTAAAAGTGATCTCAGTCCTGTTATGCTACCTCATATTATGTGTGCAGCTGTAGATGTTAAGTCTCACCTATGAGTTATTATGCTTAAAGGTTTCCTTGTTAATTTAAAGTTGTTAAGAATAATAGTAGGGTCATAATTAATTTCGTATAAAGCTGATTTTTCCAAATTAAAATGAAGGTAAGTACGTAGGAAGGTGTGATATTCTCTATGAATAAGGATGGTCACATTAGCCTTTTTGTGTAGTTTGAGAGTTGGTAAAGAAAATATGTGAGTAAATGCGCACCATTAGAATGTATTGCAGTCTTGGGAATTTAAGAGTTGGACTCGAAAGTTTGTAATCAATATCATTAATAGTGGATTTAATATGGATTTAAGCAATTTGAATTGAACAGTGTTAAAATTTAATGTCTTATGGTACTTGTTATTTTATTATGGGTTATGTTAACGAGTGTCGTAGGGCATTGGTTGACAATCCAATTAAAGAAAGTTTTTATGGGAAAAGGAAAAAAAAAAACAATCAATGTTTTGACAGCTTTTTTCATTTCCCATAAAAGTGTTGTCAAAACTTTCTTAAAATGGATTCTTAACTAATGCCCCAACGGCACTCGTTAACATTTTCCTTTTATTATTTTGTGTGCTTTTTACAGGAAATTACTATTAGAGTCATTCGTAATTGGGATCTTTGAGAGATGAATGCAAAGTTCAAGGTAGAGTCCATTAATTAACAAAATTGATTTTGTTACTGTCAAAGAAACCTTGTTGCAACAAAAATTGATTAGGGGGCTATGTAGAAGATTAAAGAAATCAATCACCATGGCTGGTGATAATTGATAAACAAAAGAATTTGAAATGAAGACATTTACTACTATTTATTTGAGTTATGTACCAAAGGTAAGTATAATGTTTTGAATGAAAATTCTCAACAAGAATTATAAAAAAATATAAAGATAGTATGTCAAAGTTTTTTTTTTTTTTTTTAAATTAATTTAAAAAGTGTATTTGAAGAAAGAAGAAAGAGTAGTATTAGTTGTGCAAGGAGGAAGGTAATAATATCAGGGTGATACTGATACCCCAGTTTCTCTGGATTCAATTTGATGTGTATTGTATGGGCCTGTGTTGAATTCCGTATTGGATGTTTACTGGCTCAATCTAAGCTATGTAAGCGATTACAAGGAACTTTAATTGTAACTTCACTAGATTTTTTTAAGTATAGCACAGATGTGACTAGAGATCTCTTTGGGTTGTAACAAATGGTATCAAAGACAACCTGGTAATACCATGTGGTTTAGGGATACTACACTGCAACAAGTAAGAATTTAAGCAGGAGAGATTGTGATAACCCAAATTATGTGGATTGGATGGGATGAGAGTGTTGCATCAAGATGCATTGACTGATTGAATTTCCAATTTTATATGAAGTAGAGATGCATTAAATTGGGTTGGCCGATGCTTACCCTATTAGCTTTGAAAGCTGGCGCTAACCTTGCTCAAAGTGGTGGAAAACAAATGTTGATGTTTGAAGGCAAAAGATCTCAAAGCGGAGAAAGTAACTTAAAACCTAAAATGTATTCTAAATATCAACCTAGGTTAGCTCTAAAAGGTTGTGCTGGTGGACAGATTGTCAAGATGGTCAAAGTGGTGGAAAACAAATGTTGATGTTTGAAGGCAAAAGCTCTCAAAGCGGAGAAAGTAACTTAAAACCTAAGTTAGCTCTAAAAGGTTGTGCTGGTGGACAGATTGTCAAGATGGTCGAAAATCTTTTTGTTTTTATGTATGGCCAAATTGGTCATCTTGCTAACTAATGTCCAAAGAAAATGGTAGATGTGTATGTGACTTCTGGACGAAGATAATGGCAAAAAGAGTTTGTTGATGATATCATTCAACCTGTATTTAATGATGATGGGGTGATGCAAAGTTAGGAGATTGAATTGAAGAAGGTGATTGCTAAGTGATCCATCGGATACTTGTAATTCCTAAAAATGACTCAAACGAGGATTGACTTAGTCAAAGCATCATCAAGTGCACATGCAAGTCCCATGGAAAGGTATATTCCATTAACATTGATGGAAAATTTTTTGAGAACATCATTTCACAAGAAATGGTGGACAAGATTAATTTGAGGATTGAACCCCATGTAAAGCCTTAACGAATAGTATGGTTTAAGAAAAAGGTAAAGAAGTAAAGGTAACTAGAAGATATTTTTGTTTCTTTTGAAATGGGAAATAATTGTAAAAATGAAGTTTGGTGTGATATTGTTGCCATGGTGTAGCCTTGGCAATATGATAGGCATGCTATCCATGATGGCTATAGAAATACTTATACCTTTAAAATTAGAAAGTTTGAATTTGTCATTTTGCCAATTAAAAAAGGAAAGAGCTCCTAAATCTTTCAAAGAGGAGGGTAGTAATTTTCTTTTCTTTTTTCAACTGTAATAGAAGATAAAAGTACTATGGTAGTGTACATGTTGGTGGCTAAAGAAAAGAGGAAGCTTGTTAGTGTACTGTATAGCCTACCTAACAAAGCACACTATCTAATTAATCTAAAGGAGCACATGAAGAATTAAGTAGGCAAGTTATGGTCCTCGTGGAGATTTTGAAGAAGGGATATATTAGAGGAAACATGGCCCCTTGTGTAGTATCGACCTTACTCATGCCAAAGGAGGATGGAACTTGATAGATGTGTGTTAATAGCCACACCATTATCCAAATTATTATCAAATTATCTGGTCATATTACAAGAATTGATGACACGATCAAAAGGAATTTATTTTAAATCTGCGCTATGCCAATTGGGTATAGCTTCCTTAACAGCAATAAACATTGTGTTTAAATTTGAAACATTAGTGGATAGTGAAACCAAGTTGCCTATTCTCTTTTGTAAGGAACACAAAGGGTTAGGGTTCCTTGATGATTCTTGATGATTGAGAAGCTTTTAATTGGTGTCTAAGGACTTAGGGTTTTGGGTTTTTGGGTTAAAGATAATAAAGGAGGTGTTTAGGACTGATCTAGGGTTTTAGATGGATGGTGGATTGAATGAGTGATTGATGATTGCATGGCAATTTGACAACATTGAGCAAGTCACTATCTCCAATTCTTGAGACTTCTTCAAGGTAGACTCTATCTCCAAAGAAAGAGAACTTGATAAGAACCAAAACTCTTTGAGAAAGAGAGTCAATTTTGTACCGAATGCCATTTTAGTTTGGCGAAAGAGACTAAATACTTTGGTACCAGTTAATACCAATGTACCATTTCAAGTTTATCACTATACATATAGAAGATCTGAAATTCACATATTTTATAATTCCAATTATTAATCTAAGTATATTAACCCATTGTATTAGGTTAAACATGGTTTATGACTTTTATTTATAATAATATTTATTAAACTCAAAAACATAGTTTGTAGTAAGTGATGAAATTAAGCGTTTCATCTGCGAATACTATAACATACCAACTACAATGATTTGTTTTAATCATGGAAGTTGAGACTTCTAGTTGATGTGTTGGTAGGTCTTAAGTGTGTATAACACATTGAATTAGACCACTATAAGATTGATTATTCAATTAAAAACTGTAACCTAAATAAAAAATCACATGACTTCTATTTTCATAGACTCTCAATCCTGAGAGGATTGTGAACCCAATCATAAAATGTAGGCTGCTTTGATAAATCAGAAGTGAGATAAGTCAAAATCTCAATATATTTGGTAACCACACATAGTGTTAAGAGAACACATATTCCCAAGATGGAATCCATAATCTCTTTCTATAGAGACACGAATTATGCCTTTGAGATAAGTTTAATGGGAGCCAATTATTCAAGCTACTGGGCCCAACCACTTTAGTAAAAAGTTATTAAAGTTTATATTTAATGAAATTATATTTCATAAAATATATGAATAACTAAAAGATTAAACTAGAGACTTAAGGAATAAAATTATGATTTAATTTTATAGTTTATTATGACTTTGTGCATTATGGATGTTTCCTAGAGGGTTCAAATGATATTATAATGGTACTTGTTATATAATTAAGGTAACTTTGGGCTTATCAAGAATTGATGGAAGCCCGAAGTCCATTGAAGTTAGAGTCTTATTTGTCCCTTTGGTCTCATCCCAAAAGGCTAATCCAATTAGACAATTAGTTTTTTATTTAATAAGAATTATTAAATAAAATAACTGCCTAGACAATTAAAATGTATATACAATTAAAAGAAGAGATAATTGTTTTCTCTGTATCATCTCTTGATCAAAGTTTTCCAAAAAATATAAAGAACGTATGTAAGAACTCAACATAGGGTGGTGGTGCTAGATATTTGTATTATATGTTGGAAAATAAAGTGTATTAGACAAAGAAATACAAGTATTAGGTGGTGGTGTTTGAATGTGGAAAACAATATGTATTTAAAGATAAAATGATCAAAAAAGGCAAGTGGAATTTAGACAAATATGTTGATAAAATGTAGAATGAAATGACTAATTGAGTTAAAAGAGTGGTTAAAGACATAATTGAAAAATCAAAAGGATATGGGCGATTGGCTAAGAAGGCTTGGTGGTGGAATAAGGAGGTTCATGTAGCTATTAGGTTAAGGAGAGAGAGAAATACAAGCCTACCTAGATGTAGACAATGCTGCTTATGAAAATTATAAAGTGGTGAAAGAGGGAAGCAAAAAATGTTGTCCAAGAGGTTAAATGTAAGGCTTATGATAAATTATATCGCAAGTTGGCAACAAATTATGGATAAAGAAAAATATTTAAAAACTCTTAAGAAGAGAAGAAATGAAAACAAGAGACATGAATGATGTATGGTGCATTAAATATGGAGATCAAAGAGTGTTAGTAAAGAAAAAGTACATTTAAGAGAGATGTATAATTTAATTTGATTAACATTTTAATGATAACAATATAAAATATTGGAGAAAATTGAGTAACCCAAAGGAAAATAGAAACCGTGGATTTCTTCAAATAATTAGGGATACATTAAGAATGATGAGAATAGGAAAGCTGTGGGATTGGGTGAAGTTGCTATTGAAGTTTAGAAGTGTTTGGGTGACGTGGTTGTATTTTGGTTGACAAAATTTGTCAATAAGATATTAAGTGTTAACAAATGCCTAGTGAGTGAAAGATAATTACTTTAATACCTACTTACAAGAACAAGGGTGATATTCAAAACTATACAAATTACTATGGAATTAAACTTATGAGTCACACTATAAAAAATTTGTAGAGAGTGACTAAACATTGATTAAGACATGAAACAACAATATCGGATAATCAATTTGGTTATATGCCATAATGATCTATCAAAGTGACCTATTTTCTTACTAAGACATCTAATGTAAAAATTTAGAAAGTCTGCAAAGATTTTAAATGATTTTTATCGACCTAGAGAAAACATATGGTAGGTCTCTAAAATGGGAATGTCGTGGTTTTTAAAAATGAAATGAGTTTCTTTAGAGTATATTAAGTTGATTATATATATATATATATATATAACATAGTTGTAACTAGTGTGAGAACAAGTGAAGGCATCACAAGTGAGTTTCTTATCACTATGGGTTTGCATCAAGATTTAACTTTAAATCCATATCTCTTTGTACTAGTGATGAATAAGTTCACTAAATGGATTCAAGAGAAATTCGTTGGTATCTACTTTATTATATAATTTTAGTGGATGAAACTAGATGATGAGTTAATGAAAAAAATAGAAATTTGGCAAGACACTCTAGAATCTATAGATTTTCGATTAAGTAGAATTATAAAAAAGTACATGGAATATAATATTAGCAAAAGTTTAAAATAAAAATAAAAAAAGATGAAGGGGCGGTATGACTCAATGGTCAAGAGATATTAAAGAAATGAAACTATCTATATCTTGAATCAATAATTCATAAAGATGGGAAATTTGAAGATGATGTAAATTAGAGGATAAGAGAAGAGTAGATGAAATGGATAAATGTATCAGGAGTATTGTATGATCGTAGAATATTTACCAAGTAAAAAGGAAAATTTGATAAGACAACTATAACACCAGTTATGCTCTATGTTATTAAAAGGTATACTGTTAAGAAGCAATATATTCATAAAATGAGTGTAACTGAAATGAGATGTTATGATGGATAAGCGGATACACAAAAAGATAGGATTGGAAATAAGGAAATTCGAATAAAGGTAGGGTAGCCCTTATTGATGAAATGATGAGGATAATTGGTTGAGATGGTTTGGTCTTGTTTAGAGGAGAATGGTTAACAACCAGTAAAAAAGAATGAGTTGTTTCAAGTTAAGGGAACGAAAAAGGGGAAAGGAAGACCAAAATTAATATAAGTAGAGTAGTATTTTTTAGAGAAAAGGAAATATCAATTAAGGAAGTATCAAAGACATGACTTTGGACGGATAAGAATGGGGAAAAAATACATGTGTCTACTCTAACTAATCTAAAGAGAATCCATAGCCAATGCCAAAAATTTTGGGGTTAAGGCTTAGCAGCTGCTATAGTTGATGTCCTCCACCCCCAATTTAATATTAGCCTCACTCCCTTTAACCAAAAGATACAATTCTACATACTTAATTCATGCATTATATTATATTAAATGTTCCAACTTATCACTCACATGAAATTCTAGGGGTTGGCCTAGTGATTCATAAGTATCAAGAGATCCATTAGTTTTTGAGTTTAAAGTTCCTAACCAACATCTTGGAACCCCCAAGAAATTCCGCCCTATAATTACCTAGTGAGTACGAAATGTATAAACTATATACGGGAGAATGGTCAAACAGCCGTAGATCTCTATAAGGTGATTACCAAACCAGGAAAAAAAAAATCGCTTTTTACTCATGCTGCTAAGCGTTTTACAATTACTTTTTTGGAAAAAATTCTTGTGCATGGAGCATCCCCTCTCGGACTGCCTTCAATTCCCTTCGGTGTGGATGACAAATGCAGCTTGATTCTAGTGCAATCAAGTGTGTTCAAAGAGATATTTTCCCCCTTCTCCCATTTAGATATAGTGATGATTTGGTCCATTAGGTAGGAGGAGTTTTTTCTATGGTAATGATACAGTAGAAGTTAGAAATGGCATTGCTAAGGGTAGCACTAAACACTAATTTTGAGGGCGATTAATGTTTCTGCTCTAGGAGGCTAATTGGGAGAGAGATTAGTGTTTTTGATATAGGAGACATGTAATATGTAGCCCATATGGACAAAGAAATATGCAAGCATATAAAATAATGTCTCTCCCAAAAAGGGCAATCAAATTCTAAACACGTAATTTAGAAGTTCTCTATTCTTTATGTACTATTGGACACATTTCAAAAATGTAATATTGCTCATTTGCTATAATAATTTATTCAACTATGACACTAACTATACTATATAGTATTGAATGTTGGGTTGTTAAAAAGCAATATATTTATAAAATGGATGTAATTGAAATAAGAATATTAGGATGGATATGACCAAATACAAGGAAAGATAGAATTTGAAATGAGGAAATTTTATTAAAAATAAGTGTGGCCTCTATTGTTGAAAAGATGAAAGAGAGTATAGATGGTTTGGTCATATTCAAAGAAAAATGATTAATGCTCCAGTGAGAAGAAGTAAGTTGATATAAGTTGAGTGGATGAAAAAAAAATATATCATTAATAAGAGTAGTAAAAAAGAATATGTCAATTAAGGAAGTAATGGATAATATGACTTCAGATAGAATAGAATAATAAAAAAGAATACATGTTGTTGACGCTAACTAGTCTATTGAGGATCCATAATCGACCTTAAAATTTTGAGAGTAAGGCTTGGTTGTTGTTGTTGTTGTTGTTGTTATCGTTGTATTGTTATATATTTTATATAGAGCAGAATAATTTGTTTCTTTCTTCTTAATCAGGACTACTTGACAATCTCAATTACAAATTGCACCGTTTGAACTTTCATCATGCACTCACAATGCAAGTCTAATTAATGATGTTATTTGTTAGTAGAGTAACACTACAACTAAGTTGATATTGACATGTACGTAAGACTGTAGAAGATAAGAAGAGGTTATTTATCGAGATCAGACCTATTGAAGAGGCTAATAATAAGGAAGTTGTATAACTTAAGGATATTGATACGACAATATATATTTAATTTGGTGCTTCACGATAAAGATTTGTCTTCTAAGGCATGTAGTAGTATTGTCCACTTTGCATTTCCATCTTTTTAAAGTTGTTCAGAGCTCTGTCTACTTATTTTGAAGTTTGTTTACTGAAAATTGTTAATCACTCATTTTTGTGTTTGGAATCCCTAGCATTGGGTTTAATGTATACATAACCAATAGTGTTTCAATTGGCATATGATACTCTAAATTAAGGTCATAATTCATTTAGATTTGCTTGATATTTTATGAAGAAATCCTTACAGCAATGCTATGAATAGATTACTCAGGATAACAAAAGTGGATTCAATCAGGTGGAAGTGCAAAAGCATAAAGACCACTAGGCATTAAAGGAAGAGTTGAAGCAGCTATTGAAGCTTTACAATAAGCAAATGAAACTATGAAACTTGGGGGAAATAATATATTTAGATTATATTTAAGCTAATACGCACTAATTAGCAATATTACAAAACACAATAACCGGCTTATAGAAGTTTAAAAAAAGTAGCAGCAACATACGCTAAACCCTTGAAGGTGATATTAAAGTCTCTCTTTCTCTCTGACATAAGAATTCATTTTTTTATTTCTTTTGGTAGTAGCTATAAGATTTCATAGTACTTTTTTTTCTTTCTTTAATATTTACATAGTACAATTTTTTAATCACTTCTTGGGTTTGTTCAGTTTTTTTTCTTAGAAATGATAAGATCCTAGTAATTGCATGAACTAAACGAAAAAGGAATGGACAATGACATATTATTCTAGAAATAGAAAAAGGGTTTTTCTATAAGTAGAAAGATGTGTGAGAAAGAAAAAGAGAGAACCTGGAGCTGGCGTAATCAAAGAGCTTTCCAGTGGCAGAAAAGACCATGACAGCAATTTCAGCATCGCAGAGAGTTGAGAGCTCGCAAGCCTTCTTAAAAAGCCCCCTCCTCCTCTTTGAGAAAGTCACCTGCCTTGCCGTTGTGTTGTCAATCTTCTTAATCTGAATTTTCTTTCTCGTCATTTTTCCCGGGTAAGTGATCAGACCCTTTGCATCAGATCAAACCAAATTATATAAGTACAAACTTTTTTTTATTTTTAGCACAATGTAAGTACAAACTAGTATTTATAAATAGCATAATTTATAGTACAGATAATATATTTAGAGAATAGTTCGAAAATAAATGTTAGAAATAGAAAAATAAATCTGTACGGAAAAGGAATAATTATCTTTGATAGCATCTCAATCAAAGTATCAGATCAAAATCGTGTCCTAGAGATAGCAAATCTGAAGTCCTATGCATTACAAATCTATTTTGTTCATGATTGTAAATCATGAACACAATTAAACACGAAAAACAAGAGACAAAAGAAGAAAAATGAAAGCAACAGTTAAACTAGTTTTTTTTACCAAAAATAGGGGATAAAATTTAAATAAATAAATAAATAAAGATTCTTTAAAACTTAAAGAAATCAAAAACTGCACTTGCTCACCCAAAAAAAGAAGTAAAATAAAAACAAAATCTAAGCACACCTTCACACAAAATGTCAATTAATTGAGCAGATCTTTTACAAGTCTTGTGGTTTACAAAAGAGAGAGGGGTATGTACTATGTACAAGAAAGGAAAAAAGAAAAAGGAAAAGATGGGTTTTGCGTAAAAGAGAAAAAAGAGTGGCACTTTGCCAAATTTAGCCAAGAATCTGAAAGAGTGAAACCAACCCACGAAGAAGGAAAGTAAGAAGAAGTGTTAAAAGCACTGTGAATGTGTAAGGTAGGGAAGATTTTAAGAAGAAGAACGGTGAACCCTACCTTAGCTATATAGTACATCCAAGCTCATTGAGTTCGCAAATTAATTGCAACGGATGGTGGGAGACAAAAGGATTGGCCAGATTTCCTATTTTCATCTTTTGCCTTTCTTTGTTTCAAAGTTACTGTCGTTTTTAATGCTGCTGTTGACATCTCTCACAAAACCAGAAACGAAGCCACCAATGGTTTTAAGAGAGAGAAAGACGGAATGACTGAGACCAATAGTTTTTAGAGAGAGAGAGAGAGTGACTGAGACAGAATGAACTAGGTTTATTTTTGGTGGGGGGCGCGGGGGGACCATTACTATAAGTTCAAGAATATTAAGATTCCATTTATGGCCGAGCAAAGGGGCTGTCTGCAATTTCAGAATTTGGTCATATAGTACTTTGTGAAATTTTGGTAAAGGTCACCCAGTGGGGTTGGGCACTAAATTTTAAAATGGTTGTATTGAATGCCTCCCCAGTTTAAGTCTGAACACCAGCACTTTGAAAAAACTCTTTAGACTAATGATTTACCTCATTATGGGTCCATTCATCGCAAACAATGAACTCAATTGCTTAGCCAAAAAAAATAAAAAACCTATACTCAATTATTAATTTAAATATCACCTGTGTTTGGTACCAACTTATAATTTTAACATACTTTCAGCAAAACATTTTCAACAAAAACTAAATAAATTGTTCTTAAGTGTGTGACAGTCACTCCGTACAAGTTTTTGTGCGGTGGAAGATAAAGGTTGGAATTCAAGTTTTCAAAAGAGAGATTTACACATATACACTTATATTTGATTAGAGTATGATTTTTACCTCAGATCCAAAAATATACATACATATATATAAATTATTAATATAAATAAAGGTGAAATATTGTTTTGGTTTGCAAATTTTACCAAATTTTTGTTTTTCCTTCCTCAAACTTTACTAAAATTTGGTTTTTGCCCCCAAAATTCACTCATATCAGTTCATGCAAAGTTATGTAAAAATATATGATTGCTATAATAACCGTGAAAATTTATACTGTTACTATTTATTTTGTATTTAGTATTTTTTGTCACTATTTATTTTGTATTTATTTTTTTTACGTATTTCGAGAATAAAGAAAAATAGTAGACGCCAATCATTGTATGTGAAGAGAAGGAAACAATTAAAAAATTAAGAATAATTGATAATTTAATTAAATATATTGTAAAATAAATAATCTGATGTAGGTATTGAAAAGTGAATTAATAAAATAGAAAAAAATAGTTTCTTATGAATAACAGAAATTTTTGCACAATTAATGCAAATGTTCTAAACTTTATAAGAAAATATTTTTCAATAGTTTAAGGATAAAAATAGAGGAGAAAAATTTTCAATAGCTTAGAATAAAAAAGAAAAACTTTTTCCAGTTTAAAGCCAGAAACTGACGTATTTTTAATAATTTTAGGAAAAAAAACATTTTAATAGTTAATGAATGGAAAATAAATTTTTTTTCAAATTTAAAGATGAAAAATAAATTTTTAATATAATTTAAATATCAAAATAATATTTTAACTTATAAATAATAGGGAAACATTATTAAGTTTTATTTCTATGCATTTATATGGTGAGGATTGCTTTCCGTACAAATGCCATGCCGACAGAAATCATGACATGTTTGTACCCTCGTAGGCGTCAGGTCTCTCACCCCACTAATTCTTGCCATATTGCTTTTTTTTTTTTTTTTTTTTTTTTTTTTGAAATGGCCATATTGCTTTTTTTTAGGATTTCCCATTTCATGATTTTAATTTTGTAGTTACTCTGCTACAGTGCTACTTCTTCTTCTTCTTTCTTTTTTATAGTTTTTAGATAAATAGTTAAATACCATAAGTATGCACTAACCGTACGATTCTTATTGCCAAAAAAATAAAAATGTAAATGCATTTTTAATCCCTACATTTTAACTTTTTTTCATTTTGATATCTACATTTTCATTTTACCATTTCTAGTCCCTAAACCAATTAACACGTGACATTTAAGTCCTTACCATTACTCAACTAACAGAAAAAACTGGCGTGGCTAATAGCACATTAAAATAATAATTAAAAAATCTATTTTGGCATTAAAAAATGCCATATCAATATCTAAATTAATTTTAATTAAATAAAAAAATTAAAAACAAAAAATTACATGAGATTTAAGAACATAAGAACTTGTTCTTCAATGTTCTTCTTAAATTAAGAAATAAACCCAGCAATGATATCAAACCCAGAATCAAAGAGCAAACCCAGATTAAATATCAAAGACATCAAACCCAGCAACGACATCAAACCCAGAATTAAAGAGCAAACCCAGCAACGACATTTTCCTTTATTTGAAGGAAATGGATCTTCCCCATAAAGCTCAAATTCACCAAAACCAAATCATTATCAGAGAAATCCAACACAATACAACACCTCGGCCTGACCATATGGGTCGAGGAAATTCACAGTCTGACCCTCTTGCGACAGTGTCATCCACAAAAACGGTGACTTCAAAACATTGTAGGTACCGTTTTTTGAAGGGGAAATTCTCGAACCAAATAGAAACAATGGGCCCCACTCGAAGAAAACCAACGGTGGTGATGAGATTCCAATATTTCTAGGACTGCTTCGACGCCAAAAACTGATGAGATTTTCCCACTTGTTAAGCGTTTTGTAGAGAAGCCTGAAGGCGATCTTGCTGTTGCCCCATTTTCAAATCTGGGTCTTGTTTATGCTCTTTGATTTGGTGATGTTCATGTTTTTTTTTTTTTTTCCTATAGGTTTGATGTTCATGTTCTTTTATTCTGAGTTTGCTCTTTGATTCTGGGTTTAATGTCGTTGCTGGGTTTATTTATTGATTTAAGAAGAACAAGTTCTTATGTTCTTATGCTCTTAGATCTCATGTAATTTTTTGTTTTTAATTTTTTTTATTTAATTAAATTAATTTAGATGTTGATGTGGCATTTTTTAATGTCAAAATAGATTTTTTAATTATTATTTTAATGTGTCGTCAGTCACGTCAGCTTTTTCTGTTAGTTAAGTGACGGTAAGGACTTAAATGTCACGCGTTAATTGGTTTAAGGACTAAAAGTGGTAAAATGAAAATGTATGGACCAAAATAGATAAAAACCAAAATGTAGGAACTAAAAGTGCATTTACGCCAAAAATAAAAAGACCATATGATTCAATTTCATTTCATTTTATCTTTTGGTTCTTTTCTCTGTCTCTCTCTTATCAATGTTCTTTTAAGTTTCTTTCAGTTAGTTTTCTGGTCCAAATACTAATTTCAATATTCTTCCCTCTTTTTCTAGGGAGCACCAAAAAAAAAAAAAAAAAAACAGTTATTTGAAATTTAACTTCTATTTTTAAACCCCACTATAATATGGCAGGTGAGAAGAATAGGTTAATTTCTAATTTCTTCTTCTTTTGTTTGATGTTATCATAGAAACTAGATTTTTCTAGACGTAAATGCACTTTTAGTCCCTATATTTTGGTTTTTTTTTTTCCATTTTGGTCCCTACATTTTCATTTTACCACTTTTAATCCCTAAACCAATTAACGCGTGACATTTAAGTTCTTACTGTTACCCAACTAACAGAAAAAGCTAACGTGCAGGGACGGAATCAGGATTTAAACTTAGGGGGGGCCAAAAAAAAAATTTGGTACATTAATACTAAAAGTTGTATCATCGGTATTGGTTCTCAAATCATTTGTATTTTTTCTTATAAATAAATCGAACATTGTAATTGACTTTTCCATAATCTAAAATAAAAGTCATATTAATTATAAGGATTTATAATCAATACTTTTGTAACTCAACTGACACTTCTTAACTCTTAGTGTGTCCAAACGAAGACATGCAAGGTTCGAATCCCCCCTTCTTGTTGTTGTAGCTGTCGAATTATTTATAAAAAAAAATTATAGGAATTTATCATGGTTTTAAAATTATGATTGCAAAGAGAACCGAAAAAATGAATGGTTCTAAACTTCTAGGTTCTTTGGTTTGATTCAAGTTGGACTGATTCTTTAATCTTTTCTTTAAAAAAATATTTATTTATTTAATATTTTTACATTATTCTATATTAGCCTATATTAATAACTACATCTTAACCTATCCCTTTTTTCTAAATTCTAACAAAAGGTTTGCTCTTTATAAAAAAGAAATAAAAAAATAAAAATTAAATAAAAACATAGGTGTACCGTGTATCCCTGTTATTGGAATGTTAGTAGGCGCCATGATTTTGTGGCTACTTGTAAAAATTTTCACTGATAGTTTTGGAATAAAAGTTTCCACTTTCCACCTTTATCACTTAAAGATTAATGAAAGGTAGAGTAGCAGTCACCTCACAAGTCACAACACACCACAAGGCAAAGAGAAACTGAGAGGACGGAGAAAAGATTAGATCAAAGAAGGAAGAGAGATCCAAGAAGGAAGAGAGATCCATCCATGAGACCAAACCTTGTCTAAAGGTTTTTTGTTTATCCAGTTTTGTGAATTGTCCAAATGATTGTCTTAAGGTTTTTGATTTTCTTGGGCAAACGGAATACTGGAATGGTCAAATAATTTTTTTGTTTTGATTTCATCGGCCAATCTGAAAAGTATATTGAGGGAGGGGGGCCAAAATATAAATTTTGGGGACAAAATTCTAGACTTCTGTATAGATATACTTTCAAAATCTTTTTTTTTTTGGGGGGGGGGGGGGGGCAATGGCCCCCCTCAGCCCATACATAGGTCCGTCACTGCTAACGTGGCTGACGACACATTAAAATAATAATTAAAAAATCTATTTTGGCATTAAATAAATGTCACGGCAGCATCCAAATTAATTTTAATTAATAAAAAATTAAAAACAAAAAATTACAAATCTAAGAACATAAGAACATAGGAACTTGTTCTTCAATGTTCTTCTTAAATCAAGAAAGGGCTGAGCATATGAACGGTTGAGCTGCCATGGGTTCATCATAGAATTAGGAATCTCCAGAATATCCACGGAGAATCCACTCATTTCTTCGATCAACTGAAGCACTGAGTTCAAGGATCGCAAGCAATCTGTGAGTTTCGCATGCTGAGCTCTGAGAATGTTGTTAGTGGATTCAATTGCCCGGTAGTTCTGCTCCTTGGCATTGATCTTTTGCACCAGATCGCAATTCGAGAGCTGCAACCGAGTCACCTCGTTCGTTAGATCCTCCAGCTGCTTCTGCTTCCTCATCCAAGATCGCCTTGCCGATTCGCAATTCGACAACATCCTTTTCCTCTTCCTCTCATCGATCGCCACATCAGATTTAGATCCAAATCCGGATCCAGAACTCGCAGGTTGTTGAATTGAAGCCATTAATTACAAATTCTTTTTTTCTTCCGAACGAATTTGTCAAAATCTATGAAAATGTATTTGGTCATATTCGTTGATGTGAATATTTTTTATTTATTTTTTTGGGTGAACAGATATTCAATCTTTAAAACTAAAAAAAGTAAAAATTTTGTTTGTTTTTTATTTGGATTTCAAATAAAGGAAAATGTCGTTGCTGGGTTTGCTCTTTGATGTCATTGTTGGGTTTGATGTCTTTGATATTCAATCTGGGTTTACTCTTTGATTCTGGGTTTGATGTCGTTGATAGGTAGCCTGGGTTTATTTCTTTATTTAAGAAGAACATTGAAGAACAAGTTCTTATGTTCTTAGATTTGTAATTTTTTGTTTTTAATTTTGTTTTTAATTTTTTTAATTTAATTAAAATTAATTTAAATGCTAACGTGACATTTTTTAATGCGAAAATAGATTTTTTAATTATTATTTTAATGTGCCGCCAGCCACGTCAGCTTTTTCTGTTAGTTGAGTGACGATAAGGACTTAAATGTCACGCATTAATTGGTTTATGGACTAAAAGTGGTAAAATGAAAATATAAGGACCAAAATGAAAAAAAAAAAATGTTGGGACTAAAAGTTCATTCACGCCATTTTTCTAATAGTCTTATTAGGTTAGTTTCATGCATGAGATTCGTATTAGTCTTATCATATAAATTAACAGCAAGTTGAATATAACATATATTAAATTGACTGCTATCAAAATGTAGTAATTAAATTGACAGTGACCTCAAAATAATACTTTTGCTTTAAATAAAACCAAATATGATTGGTACTAACTGAAGCCCTAAAATAAGTGGGAAAAGCTGGTTAGCATGGTTGCAACTCATATAAGAGTCTAGATGAGTATTTTCTAGACGTGCCTAGTTGTTAGGCCTCATAAGCACAAATGCTCAATTGTCAACGTAACACCAAGCCTGAGATCTATGAGTGTATTAACCTATACCATCCCTTGTTTTCGTTTTTTTTGGGCAAACCTAAATTGAATCAAGAGGAGATTTCATCTCATTTACTAGTTGGTTTATGAGGTCGTGCGGAATGTTGGCTTTACAAAGCCCTGACAGAAAGTTTAACAAAATATTCATAAGAAAGAGAGAGGGAATGAAAATTTTATTTGACAAGATTTCAAGCTCACACACACAAAGAGATCAAGATGCTACCTTGAGCACTCTCTACAACTTTTTTCTCTTAAACACTTTCACACAACACTTTTACCTCATTTTACAGGGTGAAGTTACAAGAGCTATCATTAATGTAATAACTCTCCACTTCATAATATAAAATTTATGAATGGTAGAAAACTCAAAGACACAAATGTTATGCAATGACAATAGACACAAACAGTTATGGGAAACAAGAGACACAAATTGTTATAAAACATCAAAAGACACCTTTTGATTTACCATTTCCAACACAGAAGCCATGCCTTGTAGATGAGGTCGAACATCCCCATGCTACTCTCCTACTGCTCAGCTATAAGTCTTGTTACCATCTCCTTCTTTCTTTTTTTTGAAAGGAAGCCCTGTTACCTTATTTGCATGAGATAGTGAGAAAGTTAATACAGTTCAACCACTAATTCATGTATAAATTTCTGTGCTCATGTCTTGCTTCATGAGATTCATATAATCAAATATACTTTCTTTTAACCACATATATTCATTCTTACGCTCGGCTTCAGATGGTGTAGGAACTAAGCTCACATTAGAACTCAGTCGTAGTAAGCGCGAAGTGTATGGGCTAGATAATGGACCCAAAGCATAGCTGCAGGGAGGCCGAGAACCTTAGCCACATCTAAGCTCCAGGAAATGGAAAGGATAGTTTATAAGCCCAGGAACGGGTTAGCTCCATTCCGCGTGGTTTTTAACCATGTAACTAAGGCCTTTGTTGGGAGTATTTATGTGTAAGTAAGTGGTGTGATTAATGGTAGCAATGACAAAAACGACAAGTTAATATAAAATTGTTTTGACTCAACTTTTAAATATGATGATGTTCTCATATGGTATTATATTAAATTGTCACAAAGTGTTAGTCCATGTCTTGGCGCTTGGGCTAAAAATGCCACCGATTGTGACAGACATGCTCATCTGTGATATTACAAGCTTTGGACAGAATGTTTGTAAGGAAATTGTTGAAAACTATTAAGGCGTTTGCCAGTCTTAGTAGGGTTAGCGTGGCCTTAGCTTGGGAAAGAGTCCAGAAAACATGGGCTATTATGTTAGGGTTTTTTTATTTAAATTTTTTTATGGGATATTATGTTAGTGTTTGTTAACTATTATAAGATGAGTAATGCTCCAGATAGACTCAAAAAATACTTTATAAAAGTTGAGTAGTTGACAAATTTTTAATGATTCCAATCTAAATTTATCATTGGCATCATTTTATTAGAGTAATTCTTAGATACCTTCCAAATACGAAAAAATGATACTTTCTCCTTTCATATTGATAATAAGATCTACTCATTAAATTTATAATGAGATCCATCATAAATATGAGAAAAATGAGCACAATTTTTCCGTAACCTGAAAAAATCTAAAATTTTTTCATTTTATTATTACTATTAACTACTTGTCATTTTGACTGGTTATAATTTATAAAATATTTGTACAAATTTATAAGACGCTATTTGCCCGCCATTACCACAATCCACCTAAAGCATCGTGCTCCTAGATTCAAAGAACTGCATGAACTTTCTGCATTTTAAAGGTTAAGGGGCAACACGGTCCTCCTTGCGCTTTAATTAATTATTTCCCAATGCAATCTCACTTTTTGCACTTTTTGTTTCTTTATCAAATTATAGTTTTTTTTTAAAAGTGTCTGATTAATGTATACCTTTAGCGTATGTATTAATTATTCATAATAGGAAAATTTTTATAGAAAATTAAAAAAGCTGTCAATCAGTTAGTTATTTTTTCATTTTTTCATAAAAAGTTTCTTAAAATAGTTTACTAATATATGCACTTAAGGCATACGTTAGTAAAACACTTTCTAAAATATAAAAATAGCTTATTTAGTTGAAATTGAAAATTTTTTACTAAAAATACTGTAAATAAAACAAAAAATTAGCTAAAATAGTACAGTAAGGCCTATAAATAGTAGCAAAAACAAGATTAAGTAAAAAAAAAAAAAAAAAAAAACCTGCATTTTTCAGTTAAAGCCAAACACAACTTTAGAAAAGAATTAAAAAATAAATATAAATCATTCCCTTACCCCCAAAAACAGAAAAAAGAAAAAAAGAGCAATGCAGCTAGCTCTTTAGCCAAGCAGGTATAGGTCATTTTGATAGCTACCCATCACATCAGTCCTTCATACACTGAGGGTCCAATCAGAAACATAATTCAGTTGAGTGGAGGGTGCACACTCTAAACATTTAGATAACAAGAATATTCCACCGAGACACAAATAAAAAGTGGTGTACATATTACATCATTGTAGATTGGGAATTTTTTTTTTTTTTTTTTATACGGATTGGGAAATTTTCAATCAATTGCAAATTCCCGTGTACATATGTTTGAGAATGGCTTATTTATGTAGTTTATTTACTTAGTGTGAGGTAAAAAGCTAAAAATTTGTTTAATTTTCAAAAAACTAAAATCAAGATTATTTGAAATAAAGTTAAAAATAAAAGTAATGTAAAACCGGTAAAAAATACATAATTTAATTAAAAAAACTAGTTTTAATTGATTGTCAAACGTACACTATAACATGTTCAAAATGGTCAATTACAATGTGTCATGTACTATTTAGTGGGTCCCACTATCATTATTATTCAAAACCAATGAGATATTCCAAATGTCATTGAATAAAAATTACAAAGAATACCTGAAAGCCAATCACATGCCAACACATGTTAATATTTTAATTAGTGTCATAAGTAGTCTAATTAAATGCTACCATGTGTTATTTTAAATTAAGACAATTTGCCTAATCAAATAGCGATGTACATGTGTCTCTTTGAGAACTCCCTCCATTTAAATTATGAAACATGTCATCAGTCAGAGTCAATCATATGCCATTATACCTTCTCAAAGTTCTTATAAATAGAGACTCCCATTGATCTTGTAGGATGACATTCATAAGTCTCAAACTCTGCTAGAATCAAGCTCTGAAGCTTGTAAGAACTTTAAGAATTTCAACAGTTGAAGGTCTGTCAAATTCCAACTCCAATGCCATGAATAATTTCTACATCAAAATCTTCGAATACGAAGAACATTAATCCCTCCAAGCCTTAAAGTTCTACTAAAATCGAGTTTTGAAGCCTCCAAGAATTTCAATAATTTCAAGTTTCGAAGCTCTATCCAAAGCCCTAAAGAACTTTTACATCTAGATATTCGAATTTGATGGACATTCATCCAAATCATCCTTCCAACTATCAAAGTTCTACTGGAGTCAACTCAAAGCCTCTAGAGACTTCAAGTACTCTATTCCATCAAAGTTTTATTGGATTTAAGCTTTAATGCCTCTAGAAAATTCCACCACAAATCTTCAAAGACGAAGAACATTCAAATTACATAAAGAATGAGAAATCTCTAACAAGCGCACGACAAGAGATTCACTGCAATTCCATTCCAAAGGAGAAGATAGAGAAGAGAATTCACCTTATTGGCTATAATGAGATAGTGATTGAGCTAGAGACATGGATGATAAAAAAAGAGTACTAGTGGTTTTGCATTCTATTTGGGTGATACTGTATTTACATCGACTTCTAAGAAGTAAAGCTGAGTACTTTGCTGCTACCTATAGTGTTTGTCATGCAATTTGGCTTAGAAGTTTGTTGAAGGAGTTGCAAAAGCTACAAGAAGAAGCTACAAAGATATTTGTAAACAATAAATCAACACTAACTCTTGCAAAGAATCTAGTCTTTCACTACCAAAGCAAGCACATCATTACAAGGTATCATTTTATTCAAGAATGTATTGCTAGAAAGGAAGTTCAACTTGAGTTCGTGAAATCACACGATCATGTTGCAAATATCTTCACTAAGCCACTAAAGTATGACACCTTCAACAAGCTACAAGCCTTACTTGGAGTGATAATGAAAACAAGTTTAAGGTGGGACGTTAGAAATTAAACTTGTTTTTAATTAAAATTTCATTAATAACTGTAAGTTTAATAAGTTAAATAAATTGCAACAAATGCATGTGGGGGGTTTCTTTAAGTTTTTTCTGGGATTTTATAAATATAAAAGCTAAGAAAATAAATTTAGTTGGAATTAAGAGGATAGATGGTATAGTATACATAACCGATGCATCAGAAAATTTCAAAGCAAGAGTGAAAGAAGAGAAATACAAGTGTTTAAGAGTTCTCTTACACTTCCCTCTCCACACTCTCTCCCCTTGTGGCCTTGTGTGTGCTTTGTGATTGGGTTGCTTTCTTTGAGTAGCGTGAGTGTTTGGGAGTGCAAGTGAGAAAAGGGCCACTAATTATTCCAGAGTAATCCAGTGTCCACTTCTCAAATGTAGTCAACAAAGTCATAGCAGCCACCATGCACAGAGTTCTCCTTTAGCCAGATTTTGTTCTATTTATGGGTATGTGAGCAGTTTCAACAAGGAATGGTTAACTGATTCCTGTAATAGGATCGTGTAAGAGACTTAGACACTCGACATGCAAGAACTTTTTATATATCTGACGTATTGTCTTATTTCCAGAGCAACATTCGTTAGCCGCATGAGCTGTTTGGTTTACACAAACTTCTCACAAATGGAGACCCACCCTTACCAAGATCAGCACCATTCTGTCCACAACCTTCATTCAAGTAGAAACTGCCTGGTATTTCTAACCCCCTGCATATGTGAATCTCGTGCATTACCTTTGTGCAAAGTTGATTTAGCCTCATTTCTAAGGAATTAGCAGGCATTCTAACCATGTCTAAAGGGAAATTTTAATAATAGTCATAAAAGCCCTCAACTTTTGTTTATTGGGTAAGGAAAAGAGAAATTTAAAGGAAAAAAAGTTTCAGAAGAGTGGCAGTCCTGTTTATAAAAGAATGCTGGGCATCTTCAATAATCCATTCAACGTGTGAAGCATAAAATGCACTTTGTGTTAGCCAAGCGATAAACATATCTGCATTAATATTGTTATTTACCTTAAAAATATGAGACATGCAAAAGGCTAATATGCTCCTGTAGGCATGTACTTCATCTTGCATGCTCATAGGGGCACGAATGCCTCCACAACGACTGTGGCCAATGACTTAAATGTTCACAACCTGCAAAAGAAATTATCCTTTCACCATTAAAAAAAGAAAAAGAAAAAAAAAAAAGGCAAACCCTCCTCAAGATTTGTTGCCGAATAGCTGCCCATTTTGTTTTATATTTTAGATGTTAAACGTAGAATTATCAAGTCATTGAATTTATATTCTTTAACTTTTCAAGAAACTTATCGTTCAGGAAATTGACATATTGGTATGGTTATGATTTGATAAATACTTTATGTTTAAATTCAGATTCTTAAACTATTTCTAATAAATTTTCGAAGCTAGGAGAGATATACTTTCATTTCTGAAACTTGTTTTCCAAAGCACAATTTCATTCTCTTACTCGAATTTATACTTCATAGTTTTTGTAGGACTTTGGACTGTACTTCTCCATAATCATTATTTGGCCATGGCACCCTATTTTTATGATGACATTTTATTTCCTAGTGCTTAGCGAATTATTATGTCACCTTGGCCACCATCAATAAAACAACATACATGAAACGGCATCTAGGATACATAAGTTATGAAACAGCTTAAGAAGCCTATGTACTAGAATTCTCGGCACAAAATACATACCTCAAGAGAATTTACAGCAAATTCTAATGCCATATTTATTTCTGAGGGTCCACCCTGCAAAAGCAAAGAAGGAAAAAAAGGAAGGGTAGAAAACTAGAAATACTTCGTGGCCTAAATTTTGTCTACTGAGAAGTAGACATTCAAAAAAATTAAATGCAATGTGATATGCACCTCAAATGGGGGAACCAAATTAGCTACCTTTCGGACCATGAATGCTTCTCCTGGTTGAAACCCCAGGATGACTGATCAGGGGAAAACCCTTGAGTCTGCACAAGCAATTATCATGAACTGTACTGGAACTCAGTTTTAATAGGCTGTATATCTATTCTGATTTTCAGAAATAAATTGAGCAAAAAAGCCATAGCTTATCCATCCAAGATGTTCTCAACATTTGTGTAACAAGTGGAATAAATTATTTGGAAAAGGATTCCCTCCCATTTAAATCGTCCAATTTCTCTAAACAGAATATCACTTCTCTAGAAATTCTTGGAAATTAATAAGCATGCTATTAGTCTCGCATCTGACTCTTACAACTGTTCTAGGCTTCTAGTTGAGCTGGTTCTAACTTTAATATAACTGAAGCTGATCAAATAGTAAAACTCCAAAGCCACAGACCACCCCAAGTCTAAAGAATTTCATAGTTCACATGCAGAATTCCAAGAATCAGAGATGTTGCAATTGTGCCCTAATCTTTATGTAATGTCATTATTTCCAAGAGGTGTTAATAACCATTCTCATTCCAAAGTACTAAGAACTAGTGAAAACCCTTCATGGATCAAGTTTTTGTTTCTATTTTTAGTGATTTGAATTCAATTTTCTATGTCCCAAAAGTGAGGGGAAAAAAAACCCATTTTTCTCTATTTCACAAAGAACTTTAAAAACAGGGACTTAAAAAAGTCATTGACATTTGATTTATAAGTCTTAGCTAGCCCTAACTTGTTAAACGAAAATTTTGATGAGTTTACTTGATAGTGAATACCAAACTACATACATATGATGCAGGTTTGATATGTAAGCATATAATTTAAAATGTAGCTATATTAATTTACTTTCATTTTTTTCATACATACATACATACATACATACATATATATATATATAGAGAGAGAGAGAGAGAGAGAGCCAAGACAACTACTAGTGAAAATGGCTGAAATTTGTGAAGTACAAGTCTTGAATTTTCTTTGGCGGTGATGGTTAAGATAATACATGCATTTTATAGGTCAAGGAAGACTATGAAATAGAAGAACAATTTACCCCAGAAAAATTCAATAAAAAGAAATAATAAAAGCACAGTGGGATCATATTATATTATGAATTATGATATCATTTTTCCCGATTTGTAGCAAGAATCTGTATTCCAAAATTATAGGAAGCACGCAAGTCTTATTTGATGGAGCAAGATTTACTTGAAAGTATACATTAACAAATTTAGACCTTAAACCAAGTGTACTCAAAAGCCCCATTCTAGATAAAGAAATGTGAAGGCGGACATGTAATACTTCAAAGGCAATCACACATAGATAAACAAACCTATTGCAGAATTGTGATTCAATTTCATGCCCTGAATTGTCATCAAGAACTCGAACTATGCAACTTAAGGAACGGAGCAAACCCTACAAACATAAGCACAATTGTCAAAGTATAAATACATATGTTGTTTAAGGATTACCATGTCATCGATATTGGAAGAAATTACTGGAATTACTAATACTTTTGCTGCTCTTCAAGCATCTGAGTTCCAGTTCATCTTATGCAAATTATCAATAGTATGTCTTGCCAAGATCAGTCTCTACTGTACACGCAACCTTTCCCATCACCTTCTACTTTATTTTCCATTGAAACAAATTTGATTTATCCATAAACATGATTTAGCATCCAAAATTTACCACATACATACTCTCTTTGAATCAACTGATGGAAATAAATTGGTCTTACAGAAACTTAATTACAACTCTGAGCTAGGATTTATATTTACTTCAACATGGCTTTTTTTTTCTTTTGTATTTGAGAAAAGGGAATCCGTGTATGCTTCTTCATCTTCACTATACTTCAAATTCATTTAGGGAAAGGTAGCCTGCAAGACATAGAAACATGCACTAAGGCAAATGGTTTCTCTATAGTAGCAGCATGCATTTCTTGGCATGCAGTCAATGATGAGATTTTTTATTTTATTTTTTTTTATAAGATAGAAATTGTACTCTAGCCTAATCAAAGTGTATATATATGTGAAGCTCCCTCCTGAAGACTTGAAACCCGGCCCTTACCCCCCCCCCCCCCCCCCCACACCTCACAAGCACTTATACTTGTGAAGTGACCATCGCACCAAGGGTATACGATGGTGTCAATGATGATAGTTAAGTTGCTACACAAACAAACAAATTGTTCAATGATGAGTTGAAAGTGACATCACCTTGGGGTTGCAACCATTAATTTCGCCACCAAATTTATCTTTCAGTACTAGATAAGCCTAGATTTACTTTAAAATGGATTTAAGAATAAATTGTTAGAAGTTTAACTTGTGTTTAATTAACTTTTCATAAATAAGTGGGAGTTTCATAAGTTAAATGTAGTGGGAGGTTTATTGAAGTTATGTGTGGGATTTATGAATGTAAGAGTTAGAAAAATAAATGTAGTGGAGTTAGAGGTTGGATGGTGTACTATATAAACCTATTCATCCATCAAGTTCTATGCAAGAGTTGAAGAGAAATACAAAACATTAAAGTGTTCTAACTCTTCCCTCTCCACTCTCTCCCTTTATTTAATTTGTGAGTGTGAGTCTCTTCTATACACTAAGTAGTGTGTTAGTGTTTGTGAGAGTAAGAGAGGAAAGGCCCATCAATATTTTTGTTTTATTTCCAACAAAGTGGTATCAGAGCCAATCCGTTCGTGGTGAGAATGGCTATTGCCAATGAGATGGTATCGTTCCAATTTCCTCGACTTACCAAACAAAACTTTGAAAATTGGAGTATCCGAATGAAGGCATTGCTCGGATCCCAAGATGCGTAGAAGATTGTGGAAAAAGGTTATGTGGAGTCACAAGATGAAGAATCTTTGACTCTAAACTAAAAGGAAGCCTTGCAAAAGGCTCGGAAAAAAGATCAACATGCTCTTATGTTGATTTATCAAGGTTTAGATGAAATCATGTTCGAGAAAATTGCAAATGCAACTTCATCTAAGCAAGCATAGGAGATTCTTAAAACCTCTCTAACGGGAGTTGATAAAGTGAAGAAAGTTCGCCTTCAAACATTGAGAGGCGAGTTTGAAGGTTTGCACATGAAAGAATCTAAGGGCCCGTTTAGTAAGAAATTTCTAGTAACGTTGTTTGTATTTTTTGGAAATACGTGTGGGTGAAAAAGTGTGAAAATATGTATAATATTGTTTAAACACTAAAAACTGTTGTTTAAACAACAGTAATAAACGGGTACTTAAACTATCTCAGATTATTTTTCAAGGGTGTCGGCAATTATAAATCAATTGAAGAGATATGGTGAGAACTTGGATGATGTCCGTGTGGTAGAAAAATTCCTATGGTTATTATCTTCTAAGTTTGACTATATCGTTGTGGTGATTAAGGAATCAAAAGACTTGGAGTCAGTGAAGAAAGGCTCAATAAGAAGAAGCAAGAACCTTTGGAGCAAGTCCTACAAGCAGAGCTCACCTTGAATGAGAAAGGTGGCGTGAAAGTAGCCAAAGAGGCCGATGACGTGGATGTGGTAGAGGGAGAGGATCTGGAGGAAGGAATGGTCAAAACTCTCCCAATAATGAAGAAAGGGGTCAAAGTTCACAATCCACAAGAGATAATGGAAGATGAAGTTTCTCAAGACCATACAGAAGAAGGTATGATAAGCCTAACATTGAATGTTATAACTGTCAAAAATATGGACATTATGCTTCTGAATGTAAAAATGCCGCTGACACTGCTGAGGAGAAAGCTAACTATGTTGAAGATAAGAATGAAGAAGTGAAGCCGACTTTATTGTTGGCATACAAAGAAGAAGATAGAGAAGGAAATGGTGTGTGGTATCTTGACTCCGGTGCTAGCAGCCATATGTGTGGGAATAAAAGGATGTTTATGGAGATTGATGAATCGGTGGTCAGGAATGTTACCTTTGGTGACTCATCCAAAGTTTCAGTGAAGAGGATAGGTAAAATTCTTATCCGTTTAAAGAATGAAGATCATCAATTTGTTTTTGATGTATATTATGTGCCAAGCATGAAAACTAATATTTTGAGTATAGGACAACTCCATGAGAAAAACTATGATATCCAGTTGAAAGATCGTAGTTGCTTAATAAGGGATCATAAAAATAATGTGATGGCTAATGTGCCTATAACAAGAAATAGAATGTTCTTGTTAAATATTCAACATGATGTTATTAGATGTCTAAAGGCTTGTTTTAAAGATTCTTCTTGGCTTTGGCATCTAAGATTTGGGCACTTAAACTTTGGAGGACTACAGTTGTTGGCAAAGACGATGATGGTGAGAGGATTGCCTTCCATTGAGCATCCTAACCAACTTTGTAAAGGATGTCTCCATGGCAAGTAATCAAGGAAGAGCTTTCCAAAAGAAGCTAGTACAAGAGCAACCAAGTCATTGCAACTTGTTCATACTGATGTGTGTGGACCTATCAAGCCATCATCACTTGGTAAAAGTAACTACTTTCTTCTCTTTATTAATGATTTTAGTAGAAAAATGTGGGTTTATTTTTTGAAGCAAAAATATAAAGCATTTGGTGCATTTAAGAAATTCAAGGCATTTGTAGAAAAGTAGCGGCCATGAAATTAAGGCCTTAAGATCTTATTTAGGAGGTGAATCACATCAAATGAATTTAAAGAATTTTGTGAAGCAAATGGGATTCACCGCCCTCTAACAGTTCCAAGGTCACCACAACAGAATGGGGTAGCAGAAAGAAAGAATCATTCAATTCTTAATATGGCCAAAAGCATGTAGAAGAGCAAGAAAATGCCTAAAGAATTTTGGGTTGAAGCTATAGATTGTGCAATCTATTTGTCCAATCGTTGCCCCACAAGAAGTATACAAGAAAAAACCCCACAACAAGCTTGGAGTAGGAAGAAGCCTACAGTTTCCCATCTTCGTGTGTTTGGGAGCATTGCATATTCACATGTACCAGATTAAGAGAGATCCAAGCAAGATGATAAAAGGAAGAAGTATGTGCTCATTGGCTATGATCCAAGCTCTAAGGGCTATAAGCTCTATAATCCGAGCACTGGAAAAGTCATTGTTAGTCGAAATGTGGAATTCAATGAAGAAGGCACATGAGATTGGGGCACCCAAGAAGAAGAGAAGTATGATTTCTTTCCTCTATCTGAAGAGGAAGATTAAGGGAATGAAGTTCATGAAGAGCCTATCACTCCACCTCCATCACCAGCAACATCATCTCCCATTCATGAAAGTCCATCATCATTGTCATTACTAGAAGGAAGTTCTAGTGAAAGACCAAGAAAAATGAGAAGTCTCCAGGATCTTTATGATTCAACAAAGATTACAGATGGTGTGACACGTTTTTGTCTCTTTGCTGATTGTGAACCTACAAGATTTAAAGAAGCAGTGTGAGACAAAAAATGGAGAGATGCTATGGACGAAAAGATCAAGGCAATAAAGAAGAATGATACATGGAAGCTAGTAACTCTTCCAACTGGAAAGAAGACAACTGGTGTAAAATGGGTGTACAAGTTGAAGAATAATGCAAAAGGAGAGGTAGAGAGATACAAAGCAAGATTAGTGGTGAAAGGCTGTAGTCAACGACAAGGTATTGATTATGATGAGGTATTTGCCCTAGTTGCTCGTTTGGAAACTATATGATTGCTAATTTCTTTAGTAGCTCAGAATCAATGGAGAATTTTCCAAATTGATGTAAAATCCGCATTTTTGAATGGCTACCTTAAGGAAGAGCTTTATGTTGAGCAGCCTATAGGCTATGTTGTAGAGGGGCTGGAAGATAAAGTTTTGAAGTTGAAAAAAGCTCTATATAGCCTGAAACAGGCACCACGAGCTTGGAATAGTAGAATTGAAAAATATTTCCAAGTTAATGGATTTTCTAAATGCCCACGTGAACATGCACTTTATTGTAAGGTGCATAAAAATGGAGATATCTTAATTGTTTGTTTGTATGTAGATGATTTGATTTTTATAGGCAACAATCCAAGTATGTTTGAATACTTCAAGAAAGCAATGACTAAGGAGTTTGGAATGACAGATATTGGACTTATGGCCTATTATCTAGGCATAGAAGTGAAGCAGATGGAGGATGGGATTTTTATTTCCCAAGAAGGTTATGTAGAGGATATTCTCAAGAAGTTTGAGATGTTAAATTCCAATCCAGTTAGCACCCCTGTAGAATGTGAAGTGAAGTTATCAAAGCATGACGATGAAGAGAAGGTTAATCCAACATTCTTCAAGAGTTTGGTTGAAAGTCTCAGGTATCTAACATGCACAAGACCAAACATTCTTTTTGGCGTTGTACTAGTTAATCGTTACATGGAAACACCGACGATGACTCATTTGAAGACTGCCAAGAGAATTCTTCGCTATTTAAAAGGTACACTAGATTATGGACTATTGTATTCACCCTCTAAAGATTTTAAACTTGTTGGCTATAGTGATAGTGATTGGGCCGGAGACACTAATGATAGAAAGAGTACTACTGGTTTTGTATTGTATATGGGTGATACTGCATTTACATGGACGTCCAAGAAGCAGCCAATCGTGACGCTTTCCACTTGTGAAGCTAAGTACATTGTTGCTACCTCCAGTGTTTGTCATGCAATTTGGCTTAGAAATTTGTTAAAGGAGTAGCAGATGTTGCAAGATGAAACTACGAAGATATTTGTGGACAATAAGTCAACACTAGCTCTTGCAAAGAATCCAGTCTTTCATGATCGAAGCAAACACATCGACACAAGGTATCATTTTATTCGAGAATGTATAGCAAGAAAGGAAGTTCATCTTGAGTTTGTGAAGTCACAGGATCAGGTTGCAGATGTACTCACTAAACCACTCAAGTATGACACATTCAACAAGCTACGAGCTTTACTTGGAGTAATCAAGAAAACAAGTTTAAGGGGGAATGTTAGAAGTTAAACTTCTTTTTAATTAACCTTTCAAAAATAAGTGGAAGTTTCATAAGTGAAATGTAGTGGGAGGTTTATTGAAGTTATGTGTGGGATTTATGAATGTAAGAGTCAAAAAAATAAATGTAGTGGGAGTTAGAGGTTGGATGGTGTACTATATAAACATATTCATCCGTCAAGTTCTATGCAAGAGTTGAAAAGAAATACAAAACATTAAAGTGTTCTAACTCTTCCCTCTCCACTCTCTCTCCCTTTATTTAATTTGTGAGTGTGAGTCTCTTCTATACACTAAGTAGTGTGTGAGTGTTTGTGAGAGTAAGAGAGGAAAAGCCCATCAATATTTTTGTTTTATTTCCAACATATAGTATGTTAGTATTTATTGTAATGCTAAATCCAGAGAAATAATTAAACCTCAGGACAGATTTCTCAGTTTGTTCAAGTTCCTCATTGAACTACAACTACATGCTTTAGTAAATATAAGGCCCCTAAATATTGAGGTTTGATGTAAATATACTTGGATTGAATCCTGAATCTTATTTCATACTTCATCCAGAAACCCCAACCCCCCCCCCCCCCCCCCCCAAGAAAAAGAAAAAAAGAGAAGAGAAAACAATTGAAATCAATGGAATTTTACAAACTTACCCCAACTTGAGAGAAGTGTCTGAACTGTCATTGTCTTGAGGAGGATCAGATGAGTTGCAAATATTGCTGATTGACTCAGATGACTGACCTTGTTCAAGTACACGTGTTTGAGTGCTAAACATATTCTCCATCTGTGGAAAAGACATTTTTTATGACTGAAATAGAAAGGGGAAAATATAGAAAACAAAATAACGAAAAAAGAAAGAGAGAGACCTATTACCTGTTTTAATCGTTGGTTTTCTACCATTAGTTGGGCTCCCTGCATTAAAAGAATAAGATGCACAGAAAATTATTAAGACATCTTAGCCTTAAACACAAAATACAATACAATATGCTATATGTACCAAACTTCTTATAAAGGTCCATCATAAGAAATTGATACCCTTTTATGGGGCAATCAAAATTGTTTTAAGTCAGGTTATAGGATAAACAATTTAACATTCAGTTCTGAAATTATGAGGACAATAGTTTCAACTAAAGGTTCAATGGTGGTTGCTTGCCATGTGAATTCCGTTCTCTACGCAGTGCACATACAAAGACCTTGGCAAAAGGCTGAAAAATTTTACAAATCCAAGACTTCTCAGCTATGTTTTTTATGAAATGTACCAACTTGCATCAACACTATTCATTTTGGATGATAAAATAGTTTGTTCTACAACTAACTCATAATTTAAAACTATTTACTCACATTTACTAACAATATGGATTTAGTGCAGAAGCTTATATTATATTATTGTAGTCCTAACACAGTCCTAACTATATTAATGTATTCCTAGGGTTAACATAGAGTTAGTCTACTACTAATTCCCTTCAACAAATACATTGTAATACACATAATTCAATGGTAAAGATGTGGTTAAGACTTTCTACTGCTAATGTAGGCCTCTAAGATCAAACCACTTTAATTTCTTGTGTTCCTCGGCAAAAATAAAAAATAAAATAAAATCATTGTGTTCTTTCTCTCTTACCTTCTCTTTGTCTCTTTCTTTCCATCTACTATTTCAATATTTTACCATGATAACATTGATTGTGGAGCGGCTCATCACTAAAGAAAAGATATTTTTCGTTGAAACTATATGACCTTTTGCTTAAGGGCACTGATCTATTCCGGAAACCCATTCCCAAAATTATAATAATTCTATGAAACGTCTTGCACAAATTTAAAGTTTGGAACATTACCTTCCGCCGAAGGACAGTGATCTCTTCCAGAAATCTTTCACCCTGAAAGACAAAAAGGTTTCTGCTATTAAGAGAATATACATAAATTTCAACACTCCACAAGAATTACAGCAAACAGAGATAACACAGAGACAAGCCTTTGTTTCTAGAACGCGGCTCAGGCCTACTTCAAGCACTTTCTCTAGTTTCTGTAATTCTTCTATATCCATTCCATTGAGCTCTTCTCCCTTAATCTTCCTGTTAGGTGTACACATTTCTCAACGTTAATTTAGTGTGGTATGTGCATGTCTTTACAGTAACAAGTTGATAGCAAGGTAGTTGCATACCTCAGTTCACGTGTTTTCTCCTCAATTTCCATGCTCAACATGGTGTAGGAGGTACTGTTCTCAAGCTAACATAAAGAATTTCCGTTCATGAACACTTTTTTGTCATGTGATGTGAGCACTTTTAATATATCAGTTGTTCTAAAATATGTACAGAATTCCGATCCAGCTTTCAATAAGAAAATTTAATGCTGCCCTATATGTTAGGGTCATCATTTTGGGAGTGCCACAAGTAGTCTACGTGTTTCAAAAAAATGTTCCCATCTTTTCTTATGGTGGTAAAATTTCAATAAAATGTAGGTTTCAAAATTGTTATGAAATTTTAATGAGAATGGATTAAGAAATAATCTAGATAATTTTTGCTTATGACAATGATAAAATTTTACTGCATCAATATTAAATTGAAACAATTGGAATACAAAGATGGATAAATGGAAATACACGTAAAGATAAGTTTCAAAATGAGATAATCCGCTTAACATTAGTAGTGGCCCTTTCGATGAAAAGACAAGGGAGAATGACTTGAGATTTGGTCATGTTCAAATGAGAGCGATTAATGCACCAGCATAAAAGAGGAAGTTAATTTAAGTTAAGGAAATGGAAAAACGGTAGACGAAAACCAAGAATAACATTTGTACAATTAGTTAAAAAGGACTAGTAATGTAAGTAATAGACACTACATATTCGGATGGAATAGAATGAAGGAAAAACACGTGGCAAACCCTAATTTATTGTTAAGGATCCATAATTGACCGCAAAAAATTTGGGACTAAAGATTCGTTGTTGTTGTATGGTAGTTTTAAGATATGGCTATGGCCTATGCCACTTTTTGGTCAAATTCTTTCATTTAGGCATTCGTTAGTCATTAATTTTTGTTGTTTATGATAATTATTTCTTTTTTATATAACTTGTAATTTAAAATTCAGAATAAGATCTCCTCTATTTTGGGACGTTTCTTAGAGTTTGTAGGATTTTATTTATAATTTTGACTTCTTTGGAAATTTTTAATATTTCTAGCCTAGTTTTTTGCTTGAAACCAAATTAGGGTATTTTAGGGTCTACTTGCCTATTTATATGCAACCATCAAGGTAATTCAAAATTTCATTAATAAAATTTCTATGGTTTTTTTCAATTTTTTTTTCCTAGCGGACTTCAAATTTATCCTTGGGAATTAAAGGAACAACTTGTAGATTCAAAAAAGATTATATTGAAATACTGTTCTGTTTCTTATGACCTTTTACCTGCATGACTTATTCACCAACTAAAAAAGTTCAAAACATCATACCTGTAACTCAAGAGATGGTTGGTCCATTTTTCCAAGATTCACCGAGTGTAGATTATGTCTTTCAATTATCTGCTGCATACTTCATACAACAAAAAGATAGCTCATTCAATTATTTTTTCTCTCTCTCTAATTTTAATAAAATGAATATGAGGATGAAATTATAAACTACTATAATATCCTACTATTTCTGACTCAAATCTAAGAAAAGGAAATTTGAGCTGGTGACTGAAGAATTATTTATCTCATGTTTGCATACCTGCTGTTGTATCCAGGCTAACTGCGTTCTCAATTAAAATGTGAACCACAAATGATATTGACACAAACTATACGCAAACTTCTAATTGCAAACCATAAAAGGTGAACATTTATATGAACCCACAAACTATTTATATTGATTGACACAAGGGGTACATTAATTTCTTATTTACTTACAAACATCAAATAAAATAACTTAAACTTTTTTGATTTGGTTCTAGCTATTGCATTAAATGTTACAACAATTAAAAATTATAGCTTGCAGGTAAAATCTCATAGAAGAATAAAATCTACATCCATAAGGAAGAGCTTTGCACTATTACAGCAATGAAAAAGGTATGCAGAAAGTGTTAGTTTGTACAATCTCCATTTTGTTTGATATGGTTACAGAATCGATATGAATGGTAATAAATAACATATTGTAGCATTTTAATATTATGTATTGAAGACATTGACTACCATCTATTTGAATGTTTTAACAAAGCTAAGTATAATACGTTGAATAAAAATTCTCTACAAGAATTACTAAAAATATAAAGAAGATAGTGTGTCAAAATAATTACAAAAATATTATAGTTGAAAAAAAGGGTAGTATTAGTTGCGCAAGGAGTAATGTAATAGAATTAGTGCGATACTAATACCCCGGATTATCTAGATTGGATTGGGTTAGTGTGTTTTGTACAGACGCATGTTGAATTTAATATTGGACGTTTATTAGCTCTATCTTCTTCTTCTTCTTCTTCTTCTTTCTTTTTTTTATTTTTTTATTTTTTTACAAGATAGAAATTTTATTCTAACCTAATCTAAGTCTATACGTGTGTGAAGCTCCCTTCTGCAAACTTGAATCCTAGCCCTTGCTCCCCATATCCCACAAGTATTTATGCTTGTGGAGTGACTATCGCACCAAAGGTGCGTAGTGGTTTAGCTCTATCTTAGTTATATAATCAATTACAAGAAACATTAATTATAACTTGACTAGGGTGTTTTTTTAGTATAGAACATATGTGACTAGAGGTCTCTTCGAGTTGTAACAAATGATATCAGAGCCAACCTAGTAATGCCAGTAGCTTAAGGATACTACGTACATTGCAACAAGACTCTAATAAGGACATTAAGAATTTGGATGGGAGAAATTGTGATACACCAGATTATGTGATTTGGATTGGATGAGTGTTGCATCAAGATACATTGACTGATTGGATATGCCAATTTGAGATGAATTAGAGATGCGTCAAATTTGGGGATTGCACAATGCTTAGCTATTAGCTTTGAAGGCTGATGCTAAGCTTGCTCAAAGTGATCGACAAAAAGGTTGTGTTGGTCGACAATTGGTGATGTTCAAAGGTGAAAGCTCTAAGAGTGGAGAAGGTAGCTCAAAACCTAAAATTTATTCTAAATATCAACCTAAGATCGCTCCAAAAGGTTGTGCTGGTGAACAAACGAGTTGAGATGGTTGACAATCTTCTTGTTTTTAGGTGTGGGCAAATTGGTTATCTTGCAAACCAACGTCCAAAGAAAATGGTATATGGGTAGGTGACTGTTGGACGAAGATAATGGGGGTGATGCAATGTGAGGAGATTGAATTGAATAAGGTGAATATTAGGTGATCCATCGAACATTTGTAATTCCTAAAATGACTCAAACAAGGATTGACTTAGTCATAGCATCTTCAAATGCACATGCAACTCCCATGGAAAGGTGTGTTCCATTATCATTATTGGAAAAATTTGTGAGAACATCTTTGCACAAGAAATGGTGGACATGATTTAAGTTGAATATGGAACTCTATCTTAAAGCCTTAATGAAAAGCATGGTTGAAGAAAGGTAAAGAGGTAAAGGTAACTAGAAGATATCCTGTTTATGTTGAAATGGGAAAGAATTATAAAGATGAAGTTTGGTGTGAAACCATCCCCATGGACGTTAGTCATTCCCTTTTTGGGTGTGGCTTTGGCAATATGATATCCATATGACGGCCATAGAAATACGTATACCTTTAAAATTAGAAATTAAAAAAAAAAAAAAAAAAAAGCTCCTACATCTTCCAAAGAGGAGAGTAGCGATTTTCTAACTTTGTCCAATTGTAATATAATGTAAAAATACTAGGGTGGTGTACATATTGGTGGGTAAAGAAAAAAGAAAGCTTATTAGTGTACTGATAACCTATATAACAAAGTGCACTATTTAATGAATCTGAAGGAGCATGAAGAATTGAATATGCAAGTCATGGAGATTTTGAAGAAGGAACATTTTAGAGAAAACATGATTCCTTATGTAGTATCAACCTTACTCATGCCAAAGGAGGATGGCACTTGATGGATGTGTGTTGATAACCGCACCAATAACCAAATTATTATCAAATATCAGTGTCATATTTTAAGAATTGATGGCATGTTGTAAAAATTGTAAGGTTATGCCGGGAGAGAGTGTAACAACTCAATGTAAGGCGGTGTTACTAGATATTTGTATGAGAAACTAGAAAAGAAGAGGAATTAGACCCAAAAAATAAAAATACAAGTAATAGGTGGTAGGGTTTGAAGGGGAAGAAACAAGATTTGTTTAAAAATAAAATGATCATAGATAGCACGTGGAATTTAGATGAAAATGTTGATAAGATGTAGAATGAAATGACTAATGTTATTAATAGAGTGGCTAAAGACTGACTTGGAAAATCTATAGGATATGGGCGACCGAACAAGGAGACTTGGCGGGGGAATAAGGAGGCTCAAGCAATAAAAAAGAGAAATATAGAAACCTGCCTAGATGTTGAGTCAATGATGCTTATGAAAATTAAAAGTGGCGAAGAGGGAAGCAAAAAGGGTTGTTCAAGAGGCTAAGGGTCCGTTTGTTTTGGTGGTAAATGATTTCAGGAAATCATTTACCACCTGACCCATGTGTTTGGAAAGCAAAGGAAAATCTAATTTCCGGAAAATATGCCTTAACTTTGACCAAATTTTCACCTTTGACCCGGAAATGGTTTTACGCTTTTATTTTACCTTCAAACCATTTCCGGGTCTCACACAACAACGCAGAAAAGAAAAGAGAGCCGCTGAACTTGAGTGAGAACGAAAACCAGCAACAAAACACACAACAAGAGCCAAGAACGCAAAAAAAAAAAAAGAAACCCAGAACGCAGCAAGAACCCAGCAAGAAGAGAGAAGAGAGCACGAAGAGAGACCCAGCAACCTTCGACCTAGAGAGAGCACGAACCGGCGCTCCAAGCCCAGAGCCCATCGCCGGCGACCTTCGACCCACGAACCCACCAGTCGCACCGCGTCGGCGAGACCCAACAAGTCACACTGCGAGACCCACGAGTCGCACCGCGTCGGCGAGACCCAGCGAGTCGCACCGCGAGACCCACGAGTCGCATCGCGCCCAAACCCACGAGCACGCCTTCACCCAAACCCACGAGCACGCCTCCATGCTCTCTCTTCCTCGATCTCTCAATTTGTTTTTTTTTTTAATTTGATTGTTGTTTTTTTTTTGGATGAACTGATTGTTGTTGCCGGAATTTATTGTTGTTGTTGTTGTGTTGTGTTGTGTTTTTATTGCCGGAATTTGTTGTTGAATTGGTTGTAATGTTGAAATTTTTTGTAATAAAATTTGTTTGGATGCTGAGAAAATGTGAAATTTTTTCCGGAAAATAGCATTTTTAGAATACATCCAAACACATGAAAATATTTTCCACAACAATTTTCATAATTCAACCAAACACTTAAAAATATTTTCCTTTTCCAGAAAATAACATTTCCGGAAAATATGTATTTTCCGGAAAACGTTTTACACGAAACAAACACAGCCTAAATGTAAAATTTTATAGCAAGTTGGGGACAAAGGAGGGAGAAGAATTTTATAAACTTACTAAGACAATGAGAAATGAAAACATGACTTGAATGATATTTGATGCATTAAAGATGAAGATCAAAGAGTGTTGGTAAAACAAAGTACCTTAAAAAAGAAAGATGTAAAAGTTATTTTGATAAACTTTCTAATGTTAACAATATAGAAGATTGGAGCAAATTAAATAACCCAACGGAGGATAGATACTGTAGATTTTTTCAAAGAATTAGGATGACCTAGGTAAAGGACACACTAAGGAGGATGAAAATAGGAAAAACAGTGGGACTGGATGAAATTTCCATTGAAGTTTGGGAATGCTTGGGCGGTGTGGATGTATGCTGGTAGACAAAACTTTTCCATAAGATCTTAAGTGTTAATTGTTAACAAAATGACTAGTGATTGGAGAGCTAATTTAATACTAGTGTGTAAACAACTTAAAGCATCACAAGTGAGTTTATTATCACTATAGGTTTAAGTCAAGAATCAATATTAAATCCATATCTCTTTAGACTAGTGATGGATGAGTTAACTAAATGGAATAATGAGGGAGCCCCTTGATTTCTACTTTATTATAGAATTTTAATAGATGAAATTAGAAGGGGAGTAATGCCAAGTAAGAAATTTAGCAAGACACTCTAGAATCCAAAGGCTTTAAGATTAAATAGGACTAAAATATAGTACGTGGAATATAATTTTAGCAAAAGTAGAAATAAGGATGAAGGGATGGTAAATTCAATAGTCAAGTGATATTAAATAGAAGAAGCTTTTGATATTTGAATCAGTAATTCATAAAGATAGATAGATTGAAGAGAATGTGAATTATAAGATAAGAGAAAAGTTGATGAAATGGAGAAGTGCATCAAGAATATTGTGTGATCATCTAATATTGTAAGGGAGAAATTTGTTTCAGCCCTACGAGCTCATTGTCCTCTTTGGGGAGCCAGGCCCGCAAGGATTTGTCCTCGTCTCTGAGTGTAAGACCAAGCAAGCTCTTAGCTTGGACTTGTAATCCCATATCGGTTAGAGAAGCGCCCCACTCATTCTTTATATGCCTCTAGGACTTGCATGAGTGTACCATCACTCCACACTCAGAGTGTGAGTGATGGTACACTCATGCAAGTGCCGAGCACATATAAAGCATGAGTGGGGCGTGTACTTAGGCGATGTGGGACTAAGGTTAAAGCACTACAAGGTTACTATGCCCTTGGTGTGATCCTGAACTCCCACCCCTTCGTAACAAAACCTTGACACGCTTGGCAACGTGGCATGGATACAAATAGATGGGCGGGAGTCCTTACACTCCTCAACCCAAAAAGCGCTTTTTGTAAGGGAGAAATTTGTTTGAGCCCCTACGAGCTCATTGTCCTCTTTGGGGAGCCAGGCCCGCAGGATTTGTCCTCGTCTCCGAGTGTAAGACCAAGCAAGCGCTTAGCTTGGACTTGTAATCCCACATTGGTTAGAGAAGTGCCCCACTCATGCTTTATATGCCTCTGGGCATATACACACTCAAGGAACAATCAGCTGCTCGTAGATCTCTAGACATCCTCGTTAGCCACCAAAAAAAAAGCTTATCACTTATTAGTTGCTAAGCAAGTTTTACAAATACTTCTGGCAAAATTTATGTGCATGGAACATCCTCTCTCGGAGTGTCTTCTAATTTCCTTCAATGTGGGTGACAAACTCAACTCGATTCTAGTGTAATTGAGTGTGCTAGGGTTTAAAAAGATTCTTTTTTTCCCTTATCCCCTTTAGATATAGTGATGATGTGGTCTATTAGAGTACAAGGAGTTTTCCTATGGTAATGATGCAGTACATATTAGAAATGGCATTACTAAGGGTAGCACTAGACGCTTATTTTGAGGGAGATTAATGTTTCTGCTCTAGGAGGCTCATTGGTAGGGAGATCAGTGTTTTTGATTTAGGAGACATGTAATATGTATGCCACGTGGACAAAGAAATATGCAAACAGCTAAAATAATGTCTCTTTTGGACAATCAGATTCTAAAACATAATTTGGAAGGTCTCTATTTTGCATTTACGACTATTGGACACATTTCCAAATTTTAATATTGCAAATTTATTATAATAATTTACTTCACCTATAAGACTAACTATACTCTATAGTTCTAAAATTAGGCTGCTAAAAAACAATATATTCAAAAAATGAGTATAATTGAAATGAGAATATTAATAAGGATATATGAAAATACAAGGAAACATAGGATTCGAAATGAGAAAATTTTCTTAAAGATAAGGGTGATCCCTATTGTTGAAAAGATAAGAGAGAGTCACTTCAGATAGTTTCATCATATTCAAAGAAAAACGATTAATGAACTGGTAAGAAAGAGTATGATACAAGTTGAGGAGATAAAAAAAGATATAGGAAACAAAAATAACATTAATAAAAGCAGTAAAAACAGAACATGTCACTTAAAGAAGTAATGAAGATTATGACTTCAAATAAATAGTATTACGGAAGAGAATATATGTTGTTAGCCCTAACTAGTTTATTAACTGACCCTAAAATTTTAAGAGTAAGGCTTAGCTAATGTTGTTGTCGTTGTGTGACTCTAAAAATTTGAGAGTAAGGCTTAGCTATTGTTGTTGTTGTTGTCATAGTATTGCTTATATATTTCACATAGAGTAGAATAATTTGTTTCTTTCTTCTCAATCAAGAAAACTTCGCAATCTCAATATAATAAATTGCACACCCTTTGAACTTTTGTCGTACACTCAAAATGCAAGGCTAATGATGTTGTTTGTAAGTAGAATAACAATACAACTAAGTTGATATTAATATGTACATATGACCATAGAAGATAGTGAGAACGGTTATTTAACGAGATCAGACCTATCGAAGAGGCCAATAATAAAGAAATTGAATAAATTAAGGATATTGATAAGACAACATTTTTTTTTGGTGTTTCACGATAAAGATTTGTCTTTTAAAGCATGTACAGTCCACTTCGCATTTCCATCCTCATAAAGTTGCTCAAAGCTCTTTGTCTACTTCTTTTGAAGTTTGTTTACTGAAAATTGTTTATCAAAAGATATTGGATGGTGAGGTTGGGCTTGTTACGTACCTAGTTTAAATTGATATATAATAACATCCCTCATTTTTGTGTTGGAATCTCTACCATTAGGTTTTATATATACAAAAAAAAAAAAAAAAAAAAGTGTTCAAATTGGCATATGTTACTCCACATAAAAAATTATAATCCCAAACTTTGCTCCTAAGTTTGAGTCATATACTTTTGCTTGATATTTTATGAAGGAATCATTACAGAAATGCTGTGAATAGATTAGTCAGGATAACAAAAGAGGATTCAAAGAGGTGGAAGTGCAAAAGCACAAAGACCATTAGGCATTAAAGGAAGAGTTGAGGCAGCTAATTGAGGCTTTACACTAAGTAGATGCAACTCTAAAACTTAAGAAAAATAAAATGTTAGATTAGCAATATTACAAGACACAATAACTGGCTAGTAGAACTTCAAAACAAGTCCCCCCCCCCCCCCAAAAAAAAAAAAAAAGAAGAAAGAAAAAGAAAAAAAAAACCTTCAAAATATGTAGCAGCAACATACGTTAAACCCTTCAAGGTGATATTAAAGTCTCTCTTTTTTTTTTGCCAAAAGAATTCATATTTTTTTCTTTTGGCAGTAACATAAGATTTTATAGTATTTTTTTTTCTTTATTTGATGCTACATAGTACAATTTTTCAATCACTTCTCTTTCTTTTTTCCAAAAGAATTCATATTTTTTCTTCTTTGGCAGTAACCATAAGATTTTATAGTACTTTTTTTTTCTTTATTTGAGGTTACATGGTACAATTTTTCAATCACTTCTGATTTGTTCAGCCTTTTTCTTAGAATCTCATTATTTTGAGCAACTGGGTCTCATCTTCTCTCTCTCTCTCACCTTAGAAATGATAAAATCCTAGTGAATGCATGAAAAAAATTGATCAAGGAATGGACAATGACATATTATTCTATAAATAGGAAAAGGGTTTTTCTATAAGTAGAAATATGTATGAGACAAGAGATTGAAACCTTGAGCTGGCGTACTCAAAGAGCTTTCCAGTTGCAGAAAAGACTATGAGAGCAATATCAGCATCGCAGAGAGTTGAGAGCTCAAAAGCTTTCTTAAAAAGCCCCCTCCTCCTCTTTGAGAAAGTCACCTGCCTTGCCGTCGTGTTGTCGATCTTCTTAATCTGAATTTTCTTCCTCGTCATTTTCTCTGATAACTGATCACACACCCTTTACATCAAACCAAATTATCAGTCTAAAATAGTATTATAGAAATAGAAACTCTCTTCTTCTTTTTTTTTTATTAAATAGAAACTCTCTTTAAATAGAAAACTTTATGCAGAGAGGTACCAAATGTGATATGTAGATCGAGAATATATAGTACGAAAATAAATGACTCAATGTTATGGGTTTCAGATGGTAAAGATAAAAATAAAATCTATTTATACTTGTACGAAATAATTATCAGATCAAAGATAGAGAATGGGGAATTAAGCTGGAATGTAAATCATGAACAAAATAACAAAAACAAAAAATGACAGAAAGCATTCATCAAAAAAAAAAAAAAAAGACAGAAAACAACAATTAGCCTGTAGGCCCTGTACACAAACGCAAACTCGAACTCAATATATCAGATTAAACTAGAAATAAATAAATAAAAAGATCTTATAAAAATTTGAGAAATCAAATTGCACTTGCTCATCCAAAAAACGAAGGAAAAATAAAATAAAATCGAAGCAAACCTTCACACAAAATGTCGATTAATTTAGCAGATCTTCAACAAGTCTTGCAGTGATAATGGAGAGAGAGAGAGAGAGAGAGAGAAGGTTTGTACTGTGTAGAGAAAAGACAAAGGAAAAGAAGGGAAAGATGGGTTTTATATAGAAGAATAAAAAAAGCGGAACTTTGCCAAATTTAGCCAAGAATCTGAAAGCAAAGAAGGAAAGTAAGCAGAACTGTAGAAGCACTATGAGGTAAAAGTAGAGGACGATGAAGAAGAAGAAGAAGAATAACAACAACAACAGTGAACCCTACCTATAAAAATACTCCTAGTATATCCAAGCTAGCTGCTATAGCTCATTGAATTTGCAAATTATAACGGATGGTGGGAGAAAAAGGGATTGGCCAGATTTCCTATTTTCACGTATTAATACCTCCTTTCTTTGTTTCAAGGTTGTTGTCGCTTTTAGTGCTGCCATTGACATGTCTCACAAAACCAGATACGAAGCCACCAATGGTTTTAAGAGAGAGAGAGAGACTGAGACCACAACTTTTTAGAGAGATACAGTAAGAACTAGTTTTTTGGTTCTTTTTTTTAGGGTCTTTTTATGGGGGACCATTATTGACTTTTATTCTAGTTCAAGAAAATTTAAGATTCCTTTTATGGCCAAGTAAAGGAGTTGTCTGCAATTTCAGAAATTGGTCACTCAAAATTTGGTGAAAAATGGTAAGGGGAATTCAATGAGTATTTGTGGATGAGTGGCTTACATGATACATACACAAAAATAACATATCAATAAATAATCAAGTGGATATTTTCTGATAAAAAATAAATTAAAGTGGATATATATTATTTTATATGGTGAGGATTGCTTTCCGTACAAATTGCCATCCTGCTTCACTGGAAAGAAATTATGACATATTGTACGCTCGCACTCGTCATGTCTCCCACCCCCTCCAATTCTTGCCTGATTTATTAGAGCTGCTATGCGAGATCACGTAAAAGCACAACTTGTACCCCCATAAAGTTGTGGAACAAGTTCGGCTACATAACACTCATTTATCACTCACAGTTCGTTACGTGGATGAGTTGTGTCACAAGTTGTACCACTTTATATAACACAAGTATAATTTGATTAATTACTACTAATAATTATTGCTCTATTTTGAGGATTGCAATTTCTAATTATTACTCTATTTTGAGGATTGCAATTTTATTTATAGCATTAATATTGGTGGTGTCAAATTGTCATATTGCCAAATTTAACAACTAATAAAAAAAAATAGGGCTGCATTAGTGGAGCTAAAGGTATAAATTTTGGCTCTTAAGTTACAATGCACAGCTAATTGTTATACTAAAAAAAATATTTTTTATTTGTCCTCTTATTATTATAATGATTATTTCCTTTTGGTTGTGATTGTGGTTGTTGTTTATTGTAGTAAATATATTATTTTATTATATTGTTTATATTATTTTAATGTGTTGAATGCTAAAAAAAAAAACATTGATATTGAGTGTTTTGTAAAGTGATGTGGTAAAATAAATTAACTTTTTGTAGTGCCATTACAAAACACGGAATTATAATAAAACTAAGAAAGCGAGATAAGGCAAGAAATAGTCCTCGTGGAATTATCCATTACAAAACACCCCAAGGTAGAATGAGGGAGGAGAAAACTACAAAATTCTGGTCTTGGAATTTCATTTAGTAGTTACTGTTAGAGCATTAGTATTTCGATGGTTAAGAGCATTCACATCGATTTGTCTAAATTTATTTATTTATTTTAGTATAAGAACCTACCTTTTCTATTTTATACAATCACTTTTACAAAATACCAACATTTGATTATCTATTATACACCCCGTTTTATTTAAATAATCATTTTATTCATTTATTATTACTATTTTTACCTTTATTTGTTCTCACATTCTCTCTCATCTTTCTTGACCATCACGTTCTCCCTCATCTCTTAGCTCTCTTCTCTCTTGACCACCACAAAACCTCAATGGCTGGACCTCTCATCATCATCATCTTCTTCTTCTTCTTTGATGATTCACATGGATTTGTATATGGATTTGATGATATGGTTTTGCATATGAGTTTTGTGAGTTTGAGATCTAGATTTAGGAAAACCATATGGGTTTGAGATCTAGATCTAGGATTTGTTTAATGGATTTGATGAATTTGCAGAGCATTTTGCTGGGATTTAAGAGAAGATAAATAAGGAAGAGAGCTAGGAGAGAAAAGAGAGAATCTGATGTGAGAAGTGAGAGAAAAAATTATTAAAAAAATAAAATACAAAGCTGTAGTAATTGTGTATATTTACACAATTACTATAGCAAAAATTAAAATCTACAATGTTTTAAATAGACTGATGTAGACAGTTTTTGAAGAAAAAAGTGTAAATATGACAAATTTTACTTCATCTATTTTAACATCACATTTTACAATATACCCGACATTAAACCCTATTCTATACCACTTTATTGAAATATTCTTTCTTTATTTTTTTTAATTCTTTCTTTTACCACTCTCTCTCTCATTAATACTTTGGCACTTTACTGTAGCTAGGTACTAAAAATTTTGACTTTCAACACCATTGGTGTGTTTTTCTAGTTCAAATGAATTTCTTTTGTGGTGTGTTTAAATGACAGGACTTGAGTATGTAAATTTGGATTTAAGTAATTAAAATCTGAATACTTTATTTGAATAGTTTTAAAAGATCAATAAATTGGATTTGAAAAATCCACTAAAGATTGGATTTGAAATAATTTTTTTTTTTTTTTTTTATATATAAGATAGAAATTCTATTTTAGCATAATCTAAGTGTATATGTGTATAGAGCTTTCTCCTGGAGACTTAAACCCTGACTCTTACCCTCCACACTCCACAAACACTTAATACTTGTATAGTGACCACCGCGCCAAAGGTGCGCAGCGGTGGATTTGAAATGATATTTAAAATCAATTGATTTAAAATCAAATTCAAATACAAATTCATGATTTGAAAACATAACCTTGTACTGCTTTAAATATTCTTCTCTCCTTTGTTACTTTCTTTTGGAGTACCCAAAAACAGAGTTATAGAAGCTATTTGAAAATTTACTTTTCTTATAGAACCATTATTAGTATGACACATACTAGATCTTTTATTTTTCTTTTATTTGAAATTAGCATATAACCCGTGTATATGCACGATACAATTAAAAAAAATTAAAATCACACACATATATGGATTCAAATTATACTCTCTCTCTCTCTCTTTTATTTTTTATTTTAATTTATTTTGGATATACACGTGAGTTTACTCTTTCTTTTTTTTCCTTTATTGTTTATTGAGTTTTTGATGATTTATATTTACATTAAACCCCTCGTCTTTTGCACCTCATTAACTCACCTAGAAGAAAAATTTTAAAAACTTAAATAAGACACGTGGTACAAAAATAGACAACAATTGGAATTCAATTTTTTAAAATCTAATTGGATTTTCTCTCAACTTTACCTATTAATATATATATATATATATATATATATATATTATCAATAAAAAAAACAAAAAAAAAACTAGAATAATAAAATTGCTGATTCTTGATTTACACCATTATTATTTTTTTTTTTAAAGGAAAAAGGAAAGTCACTTATTAGGTGAATTTTTCTAGTAGTCATGCATGAGATTTGTAATCCATGTTCTTCATGTATAATTATTATATAAGGATCGTTCATCAAAAAAAATTATTATATAAGGATCTATTAGAAAAATTGGTACGAAATATATTCATTTTCTATTTTGCAAGGTTGCTCTTAGATATAGGCTTGATGGCTCTTAGTAAGGATACAAGTTTAGAATGCGATTATTGCCAATGACTTTCGCCCATGTAGACTTGTAGAGTTGAAGTTCACTAACAGTGGTACTCCCCATCCTAGCAATGGTACTAGATAAAAGGTATACTGACCACTCCCCATCCTAGCAATGGTACTGGATAAAAGGTATACTGACCCTCTTAAACCTATGATAGGAGGAATTCAATCTAATCTTGTTAATGGATTAATTTGGTTTAACATCAAGCCAAATTACTTTATTTCAATTAATGATCCTAATTTAGAAAACACAATTAGGATTAGAATAAAAACAACATCTTTGTTTACATGTTCTGGCACTACAAAAAATATGTTGGCACTCGTTACTGTATTTGCCAAAATCCTGACTTACGATCAAATTTACTAAAGAATATATATTGATTGGCACTAGGTGTCCAGAGCAAAGCACCAACTAATCGTGGGGGTGCATGGGCCCTCGGCAAGGAGTTTCCCGCGATTACTAAAGAATAATTTTGATCTTTATTTTGACTAATCAATACATCTTTTCTAGGAATAAAGTATCCATCAAACTCTAATTGTTCATTAAATCTCTTCTAGTTGATTTCCATACGGGCTTTGGGTTTGGGGTGGGATATAGTCAAGAAAAGCACACTAAAATTGCAATCAACCAATTAGAGACATATGCCAACAGGACCACTCTGTAGACTAGTGGCAACTGGCAACAACTGAAAACAACAAAAGAGTAAATGAATCACGAGCATGCAAGGAGAAGTCTCCTAAGAGTACATTATTACTCCTTTAATACATACTAAACAACTCTAGGTGAAGTCTACTCGCCTAGAAGGTAACCAGGACTTCCCATAGATACAAATTACATAGAGGAGGGCAATAAGTTTGGTGCAAACAAAAAGTTTGGAAAAGAGAATATACTGAGACCACTGAAAAAGGCACAATTTCGCCTAAGTTTGGTGCAAACAAAAAGTTTGGAAAAGGGAAAACACTGGGACCACCGAAAATGGCACATTTATTTGCTTCTTATACATATATGTACTGGAATGGTCCTGCAATCAGAAATTAGAGCAGTGAGATAGGCTTGCTTTTTCATACATACATGTACTATTGTACTTGAATGGTCTTCCAATTTTTACTGCAGTTTATCAACAACAACAACAAAAATTAAAAATTAGAGCATTGAGAGACGGAAGAACATGAAAAGTCCCATTCAGTAAACAAACACGTAATTGTAAAGAATCTATTTCTAAAGTTCCATGATAGGCCAAACGCGTATTGACCTTTTGTGATTAATTAACTAATTAATTTAACCAAGTTTATTAATTAAGTTAATTAACATGCAATTGCGTGGCAGTACAAACAAATCACTAGTAAACTAAATATGCAGCAGAAAAATAAATAACATGGTGATTTGTTTACGAATGGGGAAACCCCTATGGCAAAAACCCCACCAAGTGATTTTCAGGTCACCACTCCCGAAACTCCACTATTATCACAACAAGCGGTTACAAGTAAAGGAATCTCAAGTACCTTACCAACGTACAGTTGAACCCTTACCCCAATACCCAATTGGACTTGTTTTGTAATGACAGTTCCCACTTTTGATGCACGGCTCCCAAATACGTGACTAACCAGTTTGTGCGGATCCCAATACGCGACTTCAATCACCAACTAGAAAGAAAAGTTGGCTGCAAAGTTCTTCGGTTCATACACATGATGAAGATCAAGAAGATGTTCAGTCACAAAACCCAAAGGCGCACATACACAGCAACTTCTTCAAAAAAGATGAACTAGGGCAGAACTTTGTCTCCGGTCACAATTTGCATAAACAGAGTTTGCTCAATGCTTGTGCAACTTGTGAACTCTTAGACGGCTCTAAAAACAATTCTTTTATATGTCTATGATTAGGAGAAAATAAGGCCCAAAGACATATTCACGGATCCCAAGAAATCAAATCAGAAATTCTGATTTTATAAATCTCGACAGATAGAAGCTATCGAGAAGCTGTCGAGCAAGTGTCGAGTTTACAGGCTTGAAACAGTTTTACTGAAACTCGATAGATGCAGCTGTCGAATCAGATGTCAAGCTTTAATGAATTTGCACTTTCAGCTTGTTTTCTTGAACAGACTTGAAGGCTTCAATACTTGATCTTGAGGTCCTTGTGGACATATGCATTAATGCGGAGCTCAGAGAAAACATAAATTATTGTAGTAAGTATAACTTGCAGCCATTAAGGTTTAGTCCCTCAGCCTACATGCACTATCGTAGAGGATTCTAGAGGGAGATTTTTTAAAGGATTTCAAAGGGGAGAAGATTGAAGATCGATTTCTGCTAAAATTAATCAATATCTTATCCCTTAAGATAAGATTTCCTCCCAAATTAAATTTTCTAATCTTTCAAGACATAATTTAGGGTTTTGAAAATATGGGGGGTTTGCCAATTTGGGATGGTCTAAGCCAATTGAGAGCATCTCCAAGAAATCAAGAGTTCAAATTTTCCTTCCCTTATTGTAACTATTAAATTATCAAAAATAAATAAATCTTTCAATTTCATTTCATCCTTCTTCTTTAAATAAATAAATAAAAAATTTATTTATATATTCATTCATTCCCTATTTCGTTCTTTGACAAATTCTCAAATATAGTGTTAAAAGTCTTAGTAAAAGTACGTTAGTTTGATAAACCTAGACATTATTGATCTAGTCTTTCTAAAACTCCTCCAAAAATTAAAAAAATTAATTATTAAACCAAGGTAATTTAATTTTACTTATTTACCTTTTTTTTCTTAGTAAGGGTCTGTTTTGGATCTGCTTATTTTGCTAAAACTGAAAACTTTTGGTTGAAAGTACTCTACATAAAAGTAAAAGTTAGCTGAAATAGTACAGAGAAGCCTATGAATAGTACCAAAAAGTGCAATAAGACCCATGAATAGTAGCAAAAATAAGCTAAATAGTAAAATAAACTAGTTTTTTAAGCTGGAGCCAAACGTACACTAAGAAGGTTTAACCATTTCGGTATACACTCAAGCCTTGTGCTTAGTTGTATTATCCAACTCTCTTATAAAGGGCACTTGGTTTCAAACTCCCTGTCCTCCACTTGTTGTAAGCAAAACTAAACAACAAATTAAGCATAAGAATCCGTCTTTGTAAAATGAAGAGAATAATTAAAAGGGCCGGAACCAAAAAGTGGATGGAGAAATTATTCCGTATACTCATTGCACTACGCCTCACTTTTACATAAAAGTAGGATCCATAAATAGGATCCACATTTATGTTAGAGAGAAATATAGTATACTAGGTATGGAAAAATCTCTAATGCGCCAGATGCATAAGATACCAGCTCACTAGGTACACTAAATAATTTCACTAGTAAATGTTTCACAATCTTTCTTAAAAAATGTCTTATAAACTTCAAGTATTAAAGAAAAATACATATAAAAAACCTTGCAAGGTGAAAACACTTATTTATCGTTTGATTAGAGGATTAATAAGCATTTCCATGTTTAACTTCAAACGCTTAAAGGAATCCAAATAACAAAGGTATTTCGATGCCTACCTCAATTTTATGGGAATTTGGATTCCCTTTTTTAAAATATGGGTATCCATGTTCCCAAAATTTGGGAAAATTTTTTTTTTTAAATGACAATTATATCTCTAATTTAATATCCTTGGATTAACTAAATAGGAATATTTTCCTAATCACTAAGAAAAAAAATTTCCTCCTTCTTTTGATAATCATTCACCCAACTTAATAATTAAATAGCACACTCTTCTTTAACGAGATATCTTTCCTCTATGTCTTCTCTCACTATATTTTTGGATGTTCCATTGGGAGAGTATCCACCCCATTTTATACCCCTTAAAACTTAAGGCCTCATTCCCCAATTACAAAATTTTAGGGATCTATTGCCAAGAGGCTGCAATCAAGTAAGAAGCAAGAGAACTCAAATTATTTATTAAAAAAAAATAGCAAAAACCCTAGCTTTGTGTCGTAGGTATTGATATCTTCATGTGCAACCTGAAGGCTGTGTGAACAGGGTATAAAGCCTACATATGCAAGTCCAAATTCGTGGAACTACTTATGAAAACAATTTCTTGAAGAGAAATGATATGTCTACAATATTTTTACAACATTTTCACAACAAATCCTAAGTGGCAGGTTGTTACTGGTTGTTATTGTTGTGAAAAGGTTGTTATTATTGTGAAAATGTTGTAAAAATGTTGTAGACGTAGTACTTCTTTTTCTTGAGAAATAGGACGCAAAACTGATCCCACATTAGTAGGAAATGGTTATGCACCCCAAATTTCAGTTATAAATAGCCCCCACGAACACACTTTTCAAAACACAAGCAAGTATTCCCAAGAAATATGAACTAGAATCGCTAAAAAAATTATTCTAGAGGGAGTTCTTCTCAAAATTCTTTAAGTTCATTTCATTCTTGCTTGGCCAAGGCTTCTCCTAGGTATTTGGTGCTTCAATTATAAGGTTCACTAACCTCTCTTTTTTTTTCTTTTTTCTTTTTTTTTTAAAGAATTGGTACACCATCGACAATAGGAAAGGTCAAAATCAAGCTTTGACTTCTTACCTAGTACGTAGGTCCTCTCTTTTCTTTTCTTTTTTTAATTTTGCTATTAATTTAAGTATATTATTTATTTAGTAGTTTTATTTATTTGCTTTCTAGGTTTAAATTCCTTAGGTGAGATTAAATATAGAGAATGGTTTCTACCTCAGGGTGTGCACACAGGCTCAATCATACATATGAATCATGAGGAGCTGCATAATCAACCTTGGTCATATGCACATAGCCTCAACCAGAAACCTATATTTCCATATTTGTTTGCCATGTTGCTATTTGTTTGATTGTTAACTTTCAATAAATGCTAGTAACATGCCTAGGGTTCAATAATTCTTTAGTAACATGATTTGGATGTTTTTGTTAGGGTTATATTTTTATGTAATTGGCATATCCTATGACAAAACACACTTTACGTGTGATTGGAGATACCTAAGTCAAGAAAGATGAATCTGCAGATCTCAATACCTTCTCGATACTTGTTGATCTATTGAGATTTAATGAAACTCGATACCTCGATCTACTAAGCTGACGGATTTCAAAATATAGCCTACAACATTTGGATTCTAATTGACTATTGTTTATGGGTTTGTGTAAACCTAATAGGAATAAGAGAGCAAACCTAACTGGAATAGGAGAGCTTATCTAAACCTAATAGGAATAAGAGAGCCCATTTAAAAGGCCCATTAAGCTCCTATATAAGTAAGGTGGTAGAGAAAGAAAACCCCAACCCTAGAGAGCTTTATAAGGTTTTCTTTTTGAAATCCTAGATCTTCTAACAAAAGAAAGAGATCTCATTGCAATTCTTGTGTGTCTTTGGGTTCTATACCAAGCAAAGTCTCTAGCACCAACAATTGAAGATCTTATTGGTGTTTTATGTGAAGCTGCTGCAAATCAACTACAACATTCAAAAGGGTTGCTATGAAATTAGTCATATACTAGGATCCATGCAAAAGAGTTAGTCATGTATTGAGATTTGTGCAAAGAGAAGAAGTCTCTACAAAATCAAGAACAATTGAGGATTGGCATAATGATTTAACTGTATGTTAGTATTTTGGGATAGACCAGGTTTGGGATAAGATTCCTTGTACTTGTAATTTCTTGATTTCGATTAGTGATTCCTAGGAGTGGTGATTTGAAAATCACCCGGTAGAGTTTTTGTCTTGTGAGAGCTTTTCCCCATTAGTCAATAAATCACCGTGTCAATTTAATTTCCGCTTATTTGGTGATTTGTTCATGCCGTCTGTAAGAGACCTCGACGAAAAGCATCCCTCAAAAAAGAGATTCAGGTACTTTTTAGGGCACCTATCTTTTTGGGTAAGTGGTATGGAGTCGCCACTTATTTTTCTTTATACAAAAAAATAAGAAAAAAAATACAAATTGCAAAATACATGACTGAATAGTTCCATTCATTAATTGAATAAAATTACATATCTGAAAGAAAATTAAAAAGTTACATAGCTTTGGGTCCTAGTTACAATCTACCAAATATTTACATGGCTTGTTGTCTTAGTTACATTCTACCCAAAAAAATGAAGACAAGGCTAGATCTACTAAACCAAAAAACCTAAATCCGGAGGCTAGGTTACGGAATGGAAATGTGTTAGGCACCCATTTTGCCCAAATAAAGTCTGGTCTTCTAGACTTTGTATAGTCTTCTAGACTTTTGTGACCAATGTACTTTCTTATGCATGTCATAAATGATATGTTGAACATGTGAATGAAAAATTAAATCACACAAATTTATTTATGAATGAAATCTCTTCTTTGGTTTTTATTTTATTTTCAAATTCAGATTTGTTTTAATGATTAAAAAAATGATTTTGATTTGTCAAAATATCAAATCTGTTTTGTAGTATTAAAAAAAAAAGTGGTTTTTGATGATAAAAATTCAGATTTGTTTTGTTATATTTAAAAAATTGATTTTTGGTGACAAAAATTCAGATCTATTTTGTTATATGTTTTACAAAGAAAGAAAAAGATGTTTTAAGAAGAGAGTTTCACTCATAATCCAAATTTATGCAATCACGAATTAAAATAAACACAAACACAATAATACACAATCTCTTTTTTTATTTCTACAATTTGCATGTATTAAAAAAATCAGATTTGCATCTTAAGAAATATGCAAATCAGTTTTGATTTGAGAAAAATTTAGATTTGCATCTCATAAAGATGCAAATATCTTTTTGTTTGAGAAAACTCAGATCTACATTTAAGGAAGATGTAGATCTGTTTTTATATTGAGAAAAACTCAGATCTACATTTTATAAAGATGCAGATCTGTTTTTTTTTTTTTTTATACTGAGAAAAATTCAAATGTACATCCTATAAAGACGCAGATTTTTTTTATATTGAGAAAAATTCATATCTACATCTTATAAAGATGCAGATCTGTTTTGTTTTAAAAAAAATAATTGTTTACATTCAAATTTATTGACATTCAAGAAAAAGATTATAACAATCACATAAAAAACAAGGCGAAAAGCACATTTTAGTCTCTACATTTTCAAGCGATTCTCATTTTAGTCCTTACATTTTCTTTTTACCGCTTTTAGTCCCTATTCTGAAAAATGCCATCTATTTTAGTCCTTCCCGTCAGTGCTCTAACGGCAAAATCCTAGGTGGCAGACGGAGTGCATCGCTGGCACACTAAATGCTGACGTCAGCATTAAAATAATAATATAATATATTATTTAGCATTTTAAAAATGCCACGTCATTTTTTAAAAACAAAAAATAATTTATGAATTTTAACTAAATGAAAAAAAAAGAAAAAACAGAAATAAAAACCAAAAATAATATAAATTGAGATCTAGCTTTATTTTGAGTAAGAACATACAAGAACATAAACCTACTCATTGTTTTGTTTGCAGCCAAACACAATATCAGCTGAAAACCTTCATTATCAAAAATATTTTTTTTGATACGGGAAAATAAGTAAATAAACCCAGTCAGTGTTTATCAAAAATTTAGTAACCCATTGTTCTTTCCCTGACATCAGAAACCCAGAAATTAAAAAAAAAAAAAAAAAAAACTGAAGTTGTTCTTCGTGTTCTTCCTAGACCCAAAAAACTCACAGTTTCAATACCATGGAGAACAACAACAACCTTCCTGACGACCATACTGGCATTTCGCCGGTGCCGAAAGCCAAAGACGACGCGGAGCCAAAACTTGATTTCGTGGCAGAGGAGATCAAGAATGAAGAGTCACAGACTGAAGAATTTGAACCTCATTTTGACCTCGAGAAAGCCAACGAAATCGCTTCGGGAACTGAAACCGAAGGAGGAGAAATCGGAGTCTCGTGGCTCTCTAATCAATCGCATCGAAGGGATTCAACAGCGAGCGTTGTCGTATTTGGAAGAGGAGTTTCGGTTTCTTCTCGAGGAATCAAAAACCACCGAGTCCGAATCCGAATCCGCCGAATCGGAGGCTTTCCCTGGATACTCCGATGACGTCGTTTCTGGCTTGAGCAAAATAGCGAAGCAAATTATCTCAGGCAGCTACGAAACCGAGTGGTTGCTGTCTCGTTTGATCGTTGATTTCATGTTTTTGTTTTTTTGGAGAGAACGTGGAGTTGTTTGTTTTTATGGGTTTTGTGTGTGTGTTTGTTTATGAAGAAAATTTCTGGGTCTGGAAAGAACACGAAGAACAACTTCAGTTTTTTTTTTTTTTTTTTATGGGTTTCTGATGTCAAGGAAAGAATAATTGATTACTAAATTTTTGATAAACACTGACTGGGTTTATTTACTTATTTTCCCGTATAAAAAAAAATAATTTTGATAATAAAGGTTTTTAGCTGATATTGTGTTTGGTTGCAAACAAAACAATGAGTAGGTTTATGTTCTTGTACGTTCTTACTCAAAATAAAGCTAGATCTCAATTATATTATTTTTGGTTTTTATTTCTGTTTTTTCTTTTTTTTCATTTAGTTAAAATTTATAAATTATTTTTTGTTTTTAAAAAATGACGTGGCGTTTTTAAAATGCTAAATAATATATTATATTATTATTTTAATGCTGACGTCAGCATTTAGTGTGCCAGCGATGCACTCCGTCTGCCACCTAGGATTTTGCCATTAGGGCACTGACGGGAAGGACTAAAATAGATGGCGTTTTTCAGAATAGGGACTAAAAGCGGTAAAAATAAAATGTAGGGACTAAAATGAGAATCGCTTGAAAATGTAGGGACTAAAATGTGCTTTTCGCCAAAAAACAATCATGCTTTAACAAAACAACAATTAACAATTCATGTTATAGATATTTAAAAAAGAAAGAGATATAACATGCATCATCACATCACAAGAAAAAGGGTGAAGGAAACAACCTCTTGCATGAGCACACTTTGTTCTTGAGAGGATGTTTTAAGGTTCAAAGAAATTTGTTCAATTCTCTTTGAAACCTAAAAACCCTAATTTAAGCAGCAACACTCAGAGAGGGGATCAGAAAATACGGGTGGTTTGAGAGTAAAAAACGAATGCCTCTTAGAGCATAAAAAAAAAAAGGAACTGAATTGTGATGTTCAGTTTCTATTTATAGAGGCTAGAAGACTCTAAAAAATAGGTACATAGGATTAGGGTTTGAATCTGAACGCATCCTTTTACGAAAAGATCGAAAAAGGTATGCATAATTGTCACCCGAAGGCCGTTGGGTCATGAAAGTTCAAAATGGGTATGAAACACCCTTGAACGCTTAGACCCCAAATACAAAATTACCAATTCAAGCTTTATATCAAACAGTTAATGTGCGAAATATGATAATAAGCTTATACAAGAATTGATAACTAATCTAAGCCAAATATAATCACATCCACAGCAGAAAATAAAAGGCAAAGATAAAAGAAGAGAGATGCAAACACAAGAACAACACGCGATGTGTTATCGAAGAGGAAAACGAAGCCCTCGGCGTAAAACCTCTCCGCTACCCTTCAAGCGGTCAATAATCCACTAGAAAATGTAGTTGGGATACATGAACAGCAATAGACTCTCCAAGCCTAATCTACCCAGGTACTTAAGCCCTCTAAGCTTCTTACTCCAACAAGGTTTCGCTGAACCTTTTTCTTTTCTAGCTTACCGGATTCCGCTACTAGACCATAGCATCAACCAATGTAGATTGGTTCCTTCCTAACTGCTTCCCAACAATACCAAATAACCTTCTCACAGACGTGAGTGTGGTGAGATAAGGATTTGGCTAAAGACCTTTCAAAGGTATGACAATGGAGAGGAAGAGAGTAGAGGAATTTGAAGAGTCTCTAAGGTTAAGATTGTGGATGAATCAATCTTATATTTCTCTAGGGTTTCTCTCACAAAATTCTCTCTGGAAGCTCTCTCAATATGGTAGGTATAAGGGTATATATATAGTAGGGTGAGAAAGGAATGCAAAACGTCAATTTTTGCCAAACAGGGTGTTTTGGCGACTTGGCCTCGCGACTGGGTTAAGTCGCGAGTTCAAGCCGCGAATTAACGGCTTGGCCAGCCTGGGACTTTTTGTCCTGTAGTGCGACAGCTAGCGCAACCCTTCAGCTTCCCTGCGTGCTTCTCACGTGCTAGCATTTGGCGGCTTGCAGCCGCGAGTCACCCACGAGTCCTTAGCCATGAACCTCTGCTTCTTTGCACATAATTAAGCTTTTCTTCGCATCTTCTCACACACTACCCTTACAAATAATCCCACCTAAATACAGGGTTACTAAGTGCTTAAATTACAAGCAAATTGGTACGGAATAAAGCCAACGAAATGGTTGATTAAATTCAACCTTACAATCTCCCCCTTTAGCTATTCCGTGACAAAACCCTACAACAGACTCTAGACTTAAAACGTGAGTTGGGAACAGTTGAACAGAACTCACTCACACCTAACTATAGATTCTGAAACGCTCTTGAACATATGAACAAGTAACTCCTGAAACATAACAACATAGCAATATCATTGTATGCAGAAACACTTGAGATGCATATAGAGCAACAAAAGAATGATCAAGCAAAATGGAATAAAGCAATAGACCATGGCAAGATCAGACAAGCAATCACTATACAAAAGTGATTACTATGCTCATTCACACATGGAATGAACATCCGGACATGCAAGATGATAAGCTCAATTGAAGAGTATCATTTGCAAGTCCAACACTCAACCAATGCATACAAACATATATGCATCTAGGAACAATCCTACAAGGGCACAAGAGTGTTGTACTTAAGATAATGCAAAGCATTAACAAGTACTAAAGCACAATACATAAAGGCTGCATAAGCAAAGTATTGTAAATACATGGTACAAACCATAGAAGCCTACAAATAGCATAAGTGCATGAAAACAAACCCTTAAAACTTACAAAAGCAACATGGGTACAAACTGATAAAACAAATGCTGAAATAACTGAAATAATCTCAGAGTATCAAAGCTTTAAACCAAAAATAGTAAACATAGATAAGCAGTTATAAAACTAAAACATAGACTTCTTGCTACTTCTCCCCCTATCACTGCACTCCCCCTACCAATAACATCATCTCCCCCTTTTTGTCATGGAATAGCTAGTTGTCATTCTTTTCTAACTTCCGATGAATTTCATCCATCTGAATTTCGAGAGATGTTAACTGTTTATCAAGACGGGAGTGTTGGCAGTACATGATTTGAGTAAGTCCTGAAATCTTGGTACTAAGATCTTGAAGTGCAGCCATGATGATGTTGAACTTTTCATCATAGGAATGAGAGGTAGAACTTGAGCTTCCTTGAGGAGGAGGATGTTCTTGCTTGACAATCTTCTTGGTGTGACTTATACTTGCTTGAAGAGTACGACAATTAATTGGACTTGGCCTGGAGTGAGGGCACTCATTAGCAGAAGGACGCACACCTTTGAGCTTTAGAATCCGAGATATGAGACGAGGAAACGGAATACAATTCCTTAAAGTAGTTCGGTTAACTGTCTTAGTTAAAATGTGAACGATGTGGGAGCATACATCAATTTCCACATCAGATACCAGATCATGAAGAAATAATGCTCGTCTAAGGTTAATATAACCTGTACTTGACAAAAGATAGAGATTGTTACACATAATTGTTGACATAAGCCTTAATTCTGGAGAAAGTGATGCCACATTGATTGACGATCCACTGGAAGAGAATTCCAAATCAGCTCCTAATGCTCTCCGAAGTGTGCCCTAAGTTGGAACCAAATCATCATAAACAGGTGGGATAGGAAGTATGGGCTGGTTGATGTGAAGAATTTCAGAGAGATAAACCGGAGTTACCGAGAACTGCTTTCCTCTAACCCAGCACTTGATCACTTCTCCTTCAACAATAGCATTAGCATAGAACTCTTTCACCATGTTCTCATTGGCATCTTCAAGATCGGAGAGAAGAAAATTCCAGTCTTTTGTGGCAAACCAGGTAGGAATTTTGGTATCTAACAAAGATGACTAATCAACGGCTCTTTCAGCCAACAAGGTAGCATCTTGAAAATGGTTCTGAAAAGATTCAAAAGTAGCATAAGACCTAAACAAGTTAGGATCAAACATTCTTGTTGAAAAACGAGCTCTCTTTGGTCTAGAGGAATCTTCATCAACATCAATGATTGGCTCTTTCCCTTTGTTGCTGCCACCTTTCACAGCTGAAGTCTTGAATGGTGACATATCCACTCTGCATTAGGGGTTATAAACAAAACAACACCCAACAGAAACAATACCACCAAATATTAGTATAGGGTTAAAATCAATTTATGAGCATTTAGGAGAAGAACCCTAAAAATTTGGGATTTAGGGTCTAAACATGATAATGGGTGTGTGTGTGTGAACAATAATCAAAGGAACTCACATAACAAATAAAAAAGGAACACACCCAAAGAAGCCGAATAGTATCATCACAGAATCAGACACCCATATTTAAAACAATTAAACCAAAAACACAGATCCATTCAAAAACCCAACCGAGGACCACACACACAGATTCAATAAAATAAAGTTCAAATCATGAATAAGTAGGTGAAAAACAGGAAAACCCATACCTTTCTCTTGAAGAGTGAAGTGAGATTGATGCAGAAACGGAGGTTTTCAAAGAATTTCTCGGTGAGTTTTAGAGAGAGAAATGCGGAAGACAATGAACAGTCACATGATTTCGAGGGAAAAACTGAAGAGTTTTTGAAATCAAACTCTAAAACGCATAACACGCGTTTATCGCAACTGGAACAAGTCGCCAGAGTAAGCCGCGAAACACTGTGAAGGTAAGAAATTTGAAAATTTCTCCAAGTGTTTTTCGCGACTGGAAGGTCTATCAGCGAAGGAGTTGTGAGCTGAGCCGCGAAAATCTCTGAGTAACCTTCGCGATTGGACCTTCCACCCGCGAACAAGCCGCCACACTGAGCCGCGAAAAATGCGAAACCCAAATTTTGAAAAATTTTCTAAGTCTTTTTCGCGACTTGGGTACTGACTCGCCAGTAAGTCGCGAAGAATCTCTGAATGGGCTCGCGACTGGGGCTTGCGATTGGGCTAACCCGCGACTTAACCACCAAAACAGGGGAAAATGTTTTTGAAATTTTTGATATTTATGTAAAAATAAAATACTTTCAAAAAACAACTAAAAACACTCAAAAATCTTTTTGTGTTTGATCAAACAAGGATTGAGCATGTGAAAAACATATTTAATCAAGTACAATCACACAAATGAATATGACATTCATTGAAAATAGACTTGTGTGTTGTGTGTGGATATCAAAAATAAGATAGTCCTTAGTCTAATGTGAAGCTTCAATGATCAATTCAATCAATGCATACACAATTAGCACTAGATAATGTGACCTATCTCAATTATAGAAACATGCATATATGACCTCCTACAAGAACTTGATTACATACTTTGAAGCTTTTCATTTGGCTCCATATTCAACATATAATTTGCACTTTTTGAGCAAAGAAAATCTCATTGTGAGATAGATGCCTGGAATTTTTGATATTTCAATTTATGAATTAGCTTTTGGCTTTTTGGGCATCAAACATTTTATTTTGGTCGCTTTCCGTCAAATACTAGTATGTACGACAGGTTTTTACAGCTCTATATCTCTTTTCATTTGGAGATTTACATTTAGAGAGCTCTTTTAAGCAAAAACAAAAATAAAGAGTGGGAAGATATATAGGCATGAGTCTATGCATGTCTCAAGATCAACAAAACCATTCACTAATCATTCATGCCAAGGTTGAAGATCTATTTACAATAGTCACATAGATTTCAGAATTTCTTTCACAATGATACGAGTGTATAGAAGACAAGCTAAGCTCGTAGATGCACAAAGCCATTAGTGCAAAGGTGCATGGCAAAATATGATTTGAGACAAAAACTCAACAAAGTTGATCAAACTTTTTGGATTTTCTACTTTTTATGTGTTTTTGAATTTTTGACACAAGACAAATATTGATTGATCAAAACAAAAACAGCAAGAAAAAAAATTTATCAAAAAACACACAAACAAAATGAATCATATGAAGAAGTGCTAGTCACAAACACAATGTAAAACATTCTACACAAAGCACATATGGAAGATAGAGTTTAGGGAATGATACCGACAACAATGGTTTTACGCAGGGATTCAAACCTAGGGCCATTAAGAGGTTTAGTGAATATGTCAACCTTCTGATTTTCTGTATTGATGAATTTCAGACATACTATCTTGTCCTCTACCCAGTCTCGAATGAAATGATACCGGATCTCAATATGTTTTGATTTGGAGTACTGAACTGGATTCTTTGACAGATTTATTGCACTGGTGTTATCACAGAACACACACATGGTGTCTTGGGAAATTCCATAGTCCTGTAGAAGTATTCTCATCCATAACAGTTGAGCACAACAACTTCCTGTTGCAATATATTCAGCTTCAGCAGTGGAAAGAGAGACTGAATTTTGCTTTTTGCTCATCCATAAGACCAAGTTATTTCCAAGATAGAAACAACCACCAGAAGTACTTTTTCTATCATCAATGCATCCAGCCCAGTTTGCATCTGAATAACCCGCCAAACACTCATTCGAATCTTTAGAATACCAAATCCCATATTCAGACGTGCCATTCACATAGTGAATGATTCGCTTGACTGCTGTCAAATGGGACTCTTTTGGAGTAGCTTGAAATCGAGCACAGACCCCAACACTCAATGCAATATCCGGCCTACTAGCTGTGAGATAGAGAAGACTGCTAATCATGCTTCGATATAGTGTTGGATCAACGTCAACACCATTTGCATCTATGCTTAGTTTCGATGATGAACTCATGGGAGTAGAAGTGTGTTTCTTCGAATCCAGGCCAAATCTTTTGACAAGATTTTTGGCATATTTCTCTTGAGAGATAAATATTCCATCTCCCTGTTGTTTCACTTGAATCCCTAAGAAGTAGTTCAACTCTCCTACCATGCTCATTTCAAATTCTTGTTTCATTTCTTCCGAGAATTCATGAGCTAGTTGATTAATTGTAGATCCAAAAACAATGTCATCCACGTACACTTGAGTGACAAGGAGAGATTTTTCATCTCTTTTGACAAACAAAGTTCGATCAGCTTGGCCTCTTTTGAATCCACGATTCAACAAGTATGTTGTGAGACGATCATACCATGCTCTTGGTGCTTGCTTCAACCCATACAATGCTTTCTTCAACCTTAGCACATGATCTGGAAAGTGAGGATCTTGAAGTCCCTTTGGTTGCTCAACGAATACTTCTTCATTTAGAAAACCATTCAGAAAGACACTTTTCACATCCATTTCGTACAGTTTGAAATCCATAACACATGCTATGGACAATAGAATTCGAATCGACTCTAGTCTTGCTACTGGTGCAAACGAATCATCAAAGTCTATGCCTTCCACTTGAGTATATCCCTGTGCTACCAGCCTAGACTTGTTTCGGACAACCTCACCATCTTCATTAGTTTTGTTCTTAAAGATCCACTTGGTGCTGATTACATGGGTGTCTTTGGGCCTTGGAACCAACTCCCATACATCATTTCTAACAAACTGATGTAGCTCTTGATGCATAGACTCTATCAAATTCTCGTCTCTAAGACCTTCCTCTACCTTCTTAGGTTTGAATTGAGCAAGATAGCAATTGTATGTCACATGATTTGCACTGTATTTTAGTCATTTTCTTAGCCGAAGTCCCTCATTTACATCACCAATGATATTACTTGATGGATGATTGAAAATTACCCTTGATGACGGTCTCTTGGCGGTAGAAGGTTCTTCATCTCGAGAGATCGGAGGTTGAACTTCCGGAAGGTTAAGAGGGCTAGGAGGCCCTTGGGTTGATCTAGTCTCCCTTCTTGGTATAGGGGGTGTGGACTCTTTTTTCGGTGATTCTTTCTCAATATCATCATCTTGTGACATGTTGTCCTCAACCTCCCCCTTCTTCAAGTCAGATCCTTCAACATCATCAATATCCCTTTCAGATATGGTGTCATCGATGACCACATTTATTGATTCCATCACAGTCTTAGTGTGTTTGTTGAACACTCTATATGCTCGGCTATTTAATGAGTAGCCTAGAAAAATCCCTTCATCACTCTTAGCATCAAATTTTCCAGGATTCTCTCTATTATTAAGAATATAGCATTTGCTTCCAAATATTCGGAAATATTTCACCTTCGGTTTCTTTTCTCTCCAAATTTCATACGATGTCTTCTTCGTTCCTGCTCAGAAGTAAATCCTATTCCCAATATGACATGAAGTATTCACTGCTTCAGCCCAAAACTTTTGTGGAAGGTTTTTGTTGAGTAACATTACTCGAGCCATTTCTTGAATCACCCGGTTCTTCCTTTCAACTACTCTATTTTGTTGTGGAGTTTTTAGGGCTAAGAATTCCTTTTTGATGCCGTGTTCATCGCAAAATACTTCAAACTTCGCATTTTCAAACTCCTTTCCATGGTCACTTCTGACCTTGACAATATGTACTCCTTTTTCATTAATCAGTCTCTTGCACAATTTCTCCATCTTATCACATGCCTTTGATTTCTCTCTAAGAAAATCCACCCAAGAATACCTTGAGAAGTCGTCAACCACCACCATAATATAACGTTTTCCACCCGTGCTTTCTGTTCTTGTTGGACCCATAAGATCCACATGCAGTAACTCTAAAAGGTGAGAGGTTGCAACCACATTCACTTTTGGATGGCTTGACTTTGTTTGTTTTTCTAATTGACATAAACCACAAACATTCTTCTCAATTTTCCCAAACTTTGGTAAACCAACCATTGCTTCAAGTTTCGAGACTTTGGCCACTTGTTTATAATTGGCATGTCCAAGTCGTTGATGCCACAACTCCAAGAGATTTACCCGGGCACTCCGACATGCTATGCTTGGTTTGGGAATGAACCCATAACAATTATCGGTGGTCCTAAGTCCCTTCAGAACTTGAACATCTTCTTCTTTCAAGATTAGACATCCTTTCTTTGAGATTGAACTAAGAAGTCGTCATCACAAATCTGAGTAATACTTAGCAAGTTCACTTTCAATCCCTTAATATACAGCACGTCAGTCAACAGTGGCAGTCCCGGAATGTCCACCGTTCCCTTTCCAAGAACTTGTGAATGACTACCATCTCCAAATGTCACAAAGCCATCTTCCTTCTCTTTAAGAGTGATAGACCATAAACTGAATGACCCCTTGTAATTAAACCAATTAATTAATTAGCCAAGTTGTTAATTAATCAATTTATCATGCAAACGCGTGGTAGCACAAACAAATCACCGAATAACTAAATATGCAGCAGAAATTAAATGACACAGTGATTTGTTCACGAATGGGGAAAACCCTAACGGCAAAAATCTCACCGAGTGATTTTCAGGTCACCACTCCCGAAACTCCACTATTATCAAATCAAGTGGTTACAAGTAAAGGAATCCTAAGTACCTTACCAACCTACAGTTGAACCCTTACCCCAATACCCAATTGGACTTGATCTGTAGTGACAATTTCCACCTTTAATGCACGGCTCCTAAGTACGTGACTAACCAGATGCGCGGATCCAGTACGCGACTTCAAACACCAACTTTAGAAAGAGAGGTTGGCTGCAAAGTTCTTCAGTTCATCCTATGCGATGAAAATCAGGAAGATGCTTGGTCACGAAAGCCTTTGGTGCAAATACATAGCAACTTCTTCAGAGAAGATGAACTAGGTCAAGAACTTCATCTTTGATCACAATTTGCTTGAACATGGATTGCTCAATGCTTTAGCAACTTGTGTCTATGTTGACGGCTCTTAAAACACTCCTTATATATGTTTAGGGTTAGAAGAAAAGAAGGCCCAAAAACATATTCACAGATCCCAAGAAAATCAGAACAAAAAAATCTGATTTTTAAATCTCGACAGATAGCAGGTGTCGAGGAGCTATCGAGAAGGTGTCGAGCTTTAATGAAATTGCACTTCAGCTTGATTTTTCTTGGACAGACTTGATGACTTCAACACTTGATCTTAAAACCGTGTTTCTTGAAGTATTAAAAACACCTAACACTATCCAATTTCAAGTAGAGTGCGTTTTGTCAAAGGATTAGCCAATTTACATAAATAGTATGACATATGTTCTTAACATGTGAACCACATATGTCCTAACAAAGAGTTTCGAACAGAGACTTATCTCCAGTCATATGCTTTGAACAACCGCTGTCAAGCCATCTTCCTTCTCTTTAAGAGTTTTGAACAGAGATTTATCTCCAGTCATATGCTTTGAACAACTGCTGTCCAAGTCGTTGATGCCACAACTCCAAGAGATTTACCCAGGCACTCCGACATGCTATGCTTGGTTTGGGAATGACCCCATAACAATTATCGGTGGTCCTAAGTCCCTTCAGAACTTGAACACCTTCTTCATTCAAGATTAGACATCTGTTCTTTGAGAATTGAACTAAGAAGTCGTCATCACAAATATGAGTAATACTCAGCAAGTTCACTTTCAATCACTTAATATACAGCACGTCAGTCAACAGTGGCAGTCCCAAAATGTCCACCGTTCCCTTTCCAAGAACTTGTGAATGACTACCATCTCCAAATGTCACAAAGCCATCTTTCTTCTCTTTAAGAGTTTTGAACAGAGACTTATCTCTAGTCATATGCTTTAAACAATCGCTGTCAAGGTACCACAAACATGAATTAAATACTTTTAAAGCGGTATGAACAAAAAGACATGCATGAGAGAGACATTCTTGGCCCTCGAAGCAGGACTCATTTTCCTTTATTTCATTCAAGGATGAGTGAAGTTTTCATTTTAGACAATCAAGTTTATCACACAAATGTCTATTTCTCCTCTCATAATCATAGACTAAGGACTTTGTCTCACATAAGCTGTTATGAATATCATGGTTTCTATGAACTAGGGATTTCAGCATATGACAGAAGATTCTAGCGTGTTTCTTTGACTTAAATAACTCTAAAAACACATTACTAGAACAATCTTCAAAAATACTTATAGAGTCTTTTTCACAAACATCTTTACTTTCCTTCATGTTGATTTTAACCAAGACACTTTTCAAACAACACGGAGGGGTCAAGGATCACACTTAGGTAATTAAACCACAACAAGTGTACCCGCTTTGATATCAATTGAAAGTTCAAAATGGGTATGAAATACCCTTGAACGTTTAGATCCCAAATACAAAATTACCAATTCAAGCTTTATATCAAACAGTTAATGTGCGGAATATGATAACAAGCTTATACAAGAATTGATAACTAATCTAAGCCAAATATAATCACATCCATAGCAGAAAATAAAAGGCAAAGATAAAAGAAGAGAGATGCAAACACAAGGACAACACGCGATGTGTTATCGAAGAGGAAACCGAAGCCCTCGGCGTAAAACCTCTCCGCCGCCCTCCAAGCGGTCAATAATCCACTAGAAAATGTAGTTTGGATACATGAACAACAATAGACCCTCCAAGCCTAATCTACCTAGGTACCTACGCCCTCCAAGCTTCTTGCTCCAACGAGGTTGCGCCGAATCTTTTTCTTTTCTAGCTTACCGGATTCCGCTACTAGACCATAGCATCAACCAATGTAGATTAGTTCCTTCCTAACTGCTTCCCAACAGTACCAAATAACCTTCTCACAGACATGGGTGTGGTGAGATAAGGATTTGGCTAAAGACCTCTCAAAGGTATGACAATGGAGAGGAAGAAAGTAGAGGATTTTGAAGAGTCTCTAAGGTTAAGATTGTGGATGAATCAATCTTGTATTTCCCTAGGGTTTCTATCACAAAATTCTCTCTAGAAGCTCTTTCAATATGGTGGGTATAAAGGTATATATATAGTAGGGTGAGAAAGGAATGCAAAGCATCAGTTTTTGCCAAATAGGGTGTTTTGGCGACTTGGCCTCGCGACTAGGTTAAGTCGTGAGTTCAAGCCGCGAACTAACGGCCTGGTCAGCCTGGGACGTTTTATCATGTAGTGCGACAGCTGGCGCGACCCTTCAGCTTCCCTGCGTGCTTCTCACGTACCAGCATTTGGCGACTTGCAGCCGCGAGTCACCCGCGAGTCCTTAGCTGCGAACCTCTGCTTCTTTGCACATAATTGAGCTTTTCTTTGCATCTTCTCACACACTACCCATACAAATAATCCCACCTAAATACAGGGTTACTAAGTGCTTAAATTACAAGCAAATTGGAACGGAATAAAGCCAACAAAATGGTTGATTTAATTCAACCTTACAGGCCAAAGCCCACATCAGGAAAATTCGGCCTTTTTAGAGTGCCATTCGGCACTCCAAAAGTGCCGAATTGGCCCTATGGCTCCGAATGCACTTTCGTGTTCAGGTGCTGTTTGGACTCCTCTTCTAGGGTTTTTTGGCCGATCCTTGTACTTAGACGCGTTTTCATCCTTCACCTATGATTTTTCATCTCTTTTTTGAATAATTCTGGATATTTAAGGACAATTATCTTGTAGATAATTACCCTAAAATAAATTTTGATAAAGTTCAGATTATCCACAGTTTTATTGTTATCCAATCATCCCTTTTATTCCCATGCATTCATCCCTATTTTAAACACTAATTATCAACCAATCACAAAATTATTTAATTAATTTTAATTGTTTAACCAATCAGAATTAATTTAAATTGATTATGTATGGTCGATTCTACCTAGACATAATGCATGTTGACTGTGCAAACTTGATCATGTGATATCTTTTGATCCGATAGTCCGATTTGATAACCGAAAACACCGCTGTGACCGTTAGAATCTCAAGATCATTTTTATGATATGCAATGAATGAATTAATGCATGTAATACAAAGACAAAATGATGTAGGTAATGCAAGAACAAATTGATGCTTGTAATGCAATTATGATTTTTGGGGTACATGGATTGGTCATTCAAGTCATTCTCCTTGATTAAATCATGGGTGCAAAATTAAGTGTCTACGCCTTTATAATTTGCATGTAATTTGACCTAATTAATCAACTTGGATAATTGAATTAATTAACCAGGGTCAACATGATTAATGAGAAACACGTTGGGAAGATTGAATCGAATAGAGACGTGATTAGGATTAGTTGAAGAACATGCTTGCTTGGTTTTCAAAATTCTAATTGCTTTTTGTGTGTGTGTGTGTGTGTGTGTGTGTTAGGGTTGTACACGGTGCGATGCAGTCGGTTTTGGGGGGCTATTTTGCACCACACTTGCAAAGGGCGGTTTCTCTGCATGTCTAACCACACCTCAAATATAAAGGGTGGAAACCGGCCCATGGAAGGTGCAGTGCACCATAGCGGTTCGGTACGGTTAGTTTGGTTATTTATCCATTTTCTCCATAACCAAACACAATAAAATTAACACCCCAAACTACATTTTGATCATTAAAATACCCTTAATATTCCCAAAATAAATATATAAATAAAAAAACAAACAAACAAACAATTTCACTATCTTTCCCTCAACTATCCCATCCAAATCGCAAAGACTCAAATAAAAACAAAAAAACAAAACACAACCCATAATAGATTTTAAAAGGAAGATCAGAATGCACATACAAATTTGGTAGAAAGCACAATAGGATCTGAACATCAAAACCTTCTCTAAAAACTTTGAGATTGCTAGGCCTTGGAGAATGAAGACTTCAAGGGCGGATCAGGTGGAGGAGGTCGCGAAGGCGGAGGATGAGAGGGAGAGGTGAGACAGGTTTTCGGTTTCACATGAGACTTGAGAGAGGAGAGTAGGAGTGGCGGAAGAGAGAGAGAGTGACTAATCTAAATGGATGAGAATTGAATTTTTTTTAACCTAAACCTAACGAGTTAAAACAACGCCGTTTAAGTATTTTATATAAAATAAATATGATACTAAAAACGACGTAGTTTTGAAGTTAATATTAATATTAATTTTGGATACAAAACGGTGCTGTTTAGCATCAATTTTTTTTACTTATAAAGAAGCTAAACAATATCGTTTTAGCACCTATCAACTTAAACCTATTGTCTTCTTCCTTCAAGCCTCATTTGTCGTTCTCTCTCTCTCTCTGCTATTGGTGTGGTACGCTAATTCCTCTCTCTCTCTCTCTCTCTCTCTCTCTCTCTCTCTCTCTCTCTCTTGGGAAATCACCTCTTTCTCAGTATTTTGTTGTACTAAAACACAATCACAAATATAAACACACATATTCATTTATGTTTATATATACATATATTGGTGCGATGCGATTCTTGTTGGTGTGCAAAACTCACCACCGCTGGCCGCACTAGCCAGCATCGGTACTTGAAAAATTCTGTCGACCACCATGCCTGAAACTTGTTGTTGAGTCATGAGGTGGGCAGATTAGTGTGGTGAAGGTCGGTTCTGTCGGTATTGGGCAGTGGTTGAATAGGCCTAGTGTGTGTGTGTGTGTGTGTGTGTGTGTGTGAGAGAGAGAGAGAGTTGTTGTATGATTAGGATAGGTCCATTAGAGGGGTCCTTCTTAAAATGAAGTCATTGAATATGTAAGGGGAGCTCAACTACCTCGATGGTTGGGTTTAGGTGCTTGGCACATTCTTAGGCCCATTCTCTGACTTCAAACTCAATGCTTGATTCATTGGGCCTCTATATAGGGGTCATGATTGGTTCTTGGACTTAAACTAGGTGGCGACTACCATTTTCTCTGCTTGATCCACTTGCTTGGTGGCGTACTCCCAACCCATATCTAAGGTGCACCATACCAAGTTGCAATCATTGGCAACAATGAGGCCGCTCATAGTGACAACTTTGTTGAAGATAGAGAGTGAGACTCTATTATTCTATAGTCATAATCTAATTAATAAGGCCATCCTTAAGAAGTGCAACTTTTTTTCTTTTGCGCGCACACACTTGCATATTGAAACTCCTGATGGTGTTAGGTTACGGACTCTAGCTCTACTCAAGCTTTGAGTTCCTTAGTTGGCAGGTCAATCCATTAATGTCGCAATGATGAAGATCAACCAAAATGACACATCCTCTTAAAGTTTCATTCCACCATGGTGGTGATACCACACCAACACACTATCTACCAAACAACCTTAGCTCCCAATTCCAAAAGAACCCTCTCATGAATCTTGGCTCCAAACCCAAATCCACCAAGTCACACTTACAATGATCATTAATGCCTTATTGATCTAATAGAAAGTGTAAAGTTGTGATTTACAACTATGTTTTATGTTGGCTTTATTCTATGACAAAAAGTGTTGTAATTGCATTAATTTATTTCCTTGTATTTGTGGTATTTTATTGCATTGGGTTTAGTATTAATTTGGTGAATAATCAAGCATGCAATGAAGATCAATGCAATTTTGTGACTAGCTTGCAAGAAGTTTGTGAGTAAAGGTTTCCGTGAAAAGGCCATGAGAGAAGCACATACTGGAAGCTGAAGAGTCAAGTGCTAGGCTGCATTTTGTGAGTACTTCGCAAGACAGACCATCTCGCTAGGTACCCGCGAAACTCTCTACCTGGAGGATTTTAAGTGTGACTTTTTTACCCTTCACCCATACTGTATATACCCTCATTACCCACAAAAGTAAAGGAAGGTATTGAGAGAAAACCCTAGAGAAGTTTCTACAACACACCCACCTTTTAGCGAGAGAGAACTATTCATCCTTTAGTGAGAAATCTCTGTAGTCTCTTCTCTTTCCTTTCTCCCATTGTCATACCTTGAGAGGAGATTTTTACTCAAACACAACCCACACCTATTTAGAGAGAGTGTATTGGAGCTTGGGAAGCATTTGGGATTTGCCAAAAGAAGCCGGTGAGGCTTGGCGGATACAATCGGGTGGTATTGCGGGATCTGAAAAGCTAGTGAAAACAAGACTCCAAGAAGTCCGTTAGTAGCAAGAGCTTGGAGGGCTCAAGTACATTGGGTAGACTAGGCTTGGAAGGTCTTTTGTTATTTGTGTACTCCAACTTATTCACTAGTGGATCGATTTTGACTTGGAGGATTGCAGAGAGGTTTTCGCCGAGTTCTTCGATTTCCTCTTCGATAATACATCTTGGTGTTATTTTGTGTTTGCATCTCTCTTCCCTTACTCTTATGCTTTACATTTATTATTTATTGTTCATGTTTATGCACTAGAGAAATTCTGGTTTATTGCGTTTCATTTACTCTTGTTCTGCACTTAGATAGGTTAGAGTAAAAGCAATTAAGCCGTAATTTTTAAAATTTGGGGTCTAAACAAGCATTAGTGTTTCACATTAATTGAGCTTTCAAAAATGACTATTAGCTTAATCAACATCAATTTCTCAAAACAGCTATATCTGCAAGGAGAGAAAAAAATGAAAAAAATTGGAACTAAGAGGGAGAGAAGACATAATAAGGTGATTTGATGAATCGAAAACTTGAAAGGACAGTTTAAGCAAAAGTTATGAATAATTACCTAAAGAAGCGGAGGGATGCCACAGAAATTTTAAGATGTCTCTCAATACATAACATCCAAGCCTAAACCTGTTTGGATTAGCCTTGTTTTGAGTCATATGACTCAGTTCTCATCACTCAAATTGAGAATTGCGTGGGACCCACTGAGAACTGAGTGTTTGGCTCGATTTCCTCCCTGTTTTCATCACTCAAACTCAGTTTGGGTTGAGTGAAAGTGATGAAAACCAGAAACAAGAAAATGCTATTTTCTGTTTCTCAAACTCAAACTCAGTGGCAATTCCGTAAAATGGAAGACCTCGTGGAGCCCACAGCTTCTGTATTATCTCATCACTACTTGATCTCTTTCTAACCCGTTCTTCTCTGTCACTTCTCCTTCTTCATTTTTTTTTCTTTTACCCAGAGCTCTCTTTTCTCACTGACCCAGAGCTCTCCTTCTCTTTTTTGTGTGGCATCAGAGAGAAAGCAAGACCAGAGATCGAACTTTGAGATCGGAAGCTTCGCCGACCTCGAGACATGTGGACCTCGAGATTGAACTGAGCCCAGGCCGGATCTTTTACTTCTTTCTTTTTCTTTCCTTTTTTCTCTTTTGTTTCTTTTCTTCTTCAAGGTGGGTTTTTGCTCTTAGTTTCTTCTCTCTTTATTTTTTCTTTTCTTTCTTTCTTTGTTCTTCACTTTGGTTTCTTCTCAGCTGCTTCTTCTTTTTTTTTTTTTCTTCAAGCGGTGATGGTAGAGATGGCTGAGTTTGGGTCTCCAATCTAAGGATTTGGGTTTGGGTTTTTTTGTTGTGGTTGTGGTGGTTTGAGGCTTGAATTTTTTGGTGGAGGTTGTGGTTTTGGTTGAGGGCAGTTGGTGGGTTTGGATTTTTGATTCCTTTAGATTTTTTGGTGGAGGTTATGGTTGTGTTGAGGGCTGTTGGTGGTGGTGGTTGTGGTTGTGGATTTCCGGGTTTGCCGTTGGTGGTGGTGGAGCTAGGTTTTGGTGAAGCTGGGTTTGAAGAACAGAAAAGAAAAGGGACGCGGGTAGAAACCGTATTCTTTTGTGCAGTGTGGGTGGGTCCATCATTTTGGCAAAAAGTGAAGTTAAAAACTGAGGTACATGACTGAGTTTTGTGACCAAACAAAAGTTTTGGATTTTTTGAGTGATAGTGGAGTTTGAGTTATGAGTTATGGGTTTCGAATTTGAGTTACGGGTTTCGAATTTGAGTTACGAAAACTGAGTACTAAGTTATGAAAACTGAGACACCTCTAAATCAAACGGGCCCTAAGTGTCTGAACTAGATGATAAGAACTGACTCTCATTCCACAAGTTTTATGATGAAGTTTTACAAACAATGAGGGAATAAAAAAAAAGAGTAAAAGTTAGGTACAATTCCTTAAGTACAATATTTTAGATACCCCAATTAAATTTAACTATGTGATTAAATTGACCAGTGTAGTTGGATCTAATTTTCCTTGAAAAAATAATATTGTTTTTACTATATTGGCCAACCATGTGGGTAAATTTAATTGAAGAATCTAAAATACTGACCTCAAGAACTATATATAAATTTACCCTATTAGAAATTATACAAACAAAAATGCTGTGAGTACAACAAAACTCACAATTTTTGCTATAACTTACTCACGTGGGCAAGTTGTTAATAGTGAAGTAAAAGTGGTGGATTCATGTGAGTTCATAACTCCATTACTTACAACTCGTCACATGAACAAATTGTGGCAAAGTTATAGATTTTGTTGTGATACTAGCATTATCTTATACAACATGTAATTTGAACCTCTCTCTCTCTCTCTCTCTCTCTCTCTCTCTCTCTCTCTCTCTCTCTCTCTCTATATATATATATATATATATGCGCTCCGTATAGGCGGGGCTAATTTTAAGAAGGATTTTGTTAATGGTGTCTTTTTCTAATTTGTATTGTATTATGCAAATGCTCCAATGTTCTACTATCTAGCTGATTCAAATGCTGTATAAAGTGTATAAGTACACATAACGCTCCATCAGCCAAGCCTAGATACACTCTAACCCATTCTCATTGTACATTTTGCCTAACCAATTCAACCTGAAAGCAAGAAAAAGGAAAAAGGCCCCCCACAACATCTCAGAGGCGATTGATGATAAATTGAGTATGTTAGGTTCTAAGTACTTAGGAACTAATGTATTAGAACTCTAATTTGTATTGTTGGCAAACCATGATCAAAACAGGTTTTTAGTCTTGTTTAGACTTGCTCAAAGTGTATGTGTTTTATGTAAAGTTGGAATCGAGCTGCTGCAGAATTCATTGTGCAATTCGGTCAGGCTCGGTCAATCGAGAATTAGACTTGATTGGTCGAAAGTCGGGCAGAATGTTTTTTCTGCAGAATTTTTAACTCAGCCCTAAGTCCATATGACGTGTAGGGTTTTATGTTTTGCCTTAGGTATAAAAGGAAAACCCTAGCCACGTTTTTAAGGTTGCTCTATTTTGCTATATGTGTGAATCTCTTGTGAGATCTGAGAGGTGGTTGCCTTCACACATGCTTAGGATTATCAAGAATGAGATTTCATTGAGAGCTTGATGATCATTCAGTTGCTGCACTAAAGAGCTTAAAGATATACAAGCGGGAGTGCTTGTAATTGCTGAAGAATCCAAGAAAGAAGGAGTCCGTGGTCTCGGAGCTTATACGTGGTCGTGTCAGTAAGTTTTCTACATGAAGTAGCAATAGGATGTTAGTGGTCTAAGTCGCTATTGTAAAACTTTGATTCTTTCATAGTGGATTCAGGTTTACCTTAAGGATAGTTAGGTTAAATTCTCCCCAGGTTTTTTACCGGTTTTGGTTTTCTTGGGTCATCATATCTTTGTGTTCTTTATATTCCGCACTTTACATTGATATGATTGTTATTGCGTTAACCTAGAGCAAGAATTTAGACTAAGTAATGACTTGGCTTGTTAACTAGGTTAATCCTATTGTGTTTTAAGGGGTCTAAAATTGTACAGAGTAAGTGTGCGTTTACTATTTTGCTTATTTTTGCTACTATTTATGAGTCCTATTGTACTATTTCAGCTAACTTTTATTTTTATTTACAGTACTTTTAGTAAAAAGTTTTCAGTTTCAGCAATATAAGCGGATATCAAATAGACCCTAAATATCAAATACGTATGAAGGGGTATGAGCATATTTATCAATTTGTTACTTAGAAAAAAAAATTATCAATTTGTTGAAGGTTTTTTTTTTTTTTTTTTTTTTTATTCCCTTTTTGGATCAGCTATTGAAACAGAAAATATTGGCCTCAATATATGCAATACAATAAACCTTTTTAAGTTTACCAATATAAGCATATACATTCTTCTAATATATATATACACACAGTAATACAAAACAAATTCATTTAACTCCTTTATACACAATACAATAAGTTTATACTTCTTAGAATCCCTTTTTTTCACTAAAATTTTATTTTAGACAAATTATATTATTTTCTCTATAGTTTGGAGGTTGTTTCTAAGTTCTAACTATACCCTAAATCTTAAAAAAAATTCAATTAAATATTAGATTCTAAAAGATTTCGATTCAACCAAAGAATAATCGTTAACTAAAAGTAATGAGAAACTAAGTTAATTGCATATGAGACTCATTTGGCCACTAAAAAGACTCACTTGAACATAAAGAGATGTTTTATTAGGAATATATATATATATATATATATATAGACAAAGTTTAGCTACAAAATTGGTTGTAACTTAAGGCTATAACTTTACTCAATAAAATAAATATTACTACATATTTTGAAAATCTAACCATTGAATTGCATCTTCTTTACGCTCTTAATACACATGTAAAATTTTGTGTCAATCGGATATTATTTACTATATTATCTGTAAGCTTATATTTTATGCATAATTTTAAACTATAAAAACTTGTAATTTAAACAATTTATTGATGGCATAGTTATTAACTTTTAATTTTCTAGAAATTTTGCAAGTATGTAAAATATAAGAAGAAAATGTAATCTAATGGTAGATTTGTCAAAATTCACCTCCAATAAAAAAATAATGAATAAGTTTGTAACATAAAACTACAACCAATTTTGTAACTAAATTTATCTTATATATATATATATATATATAATTACATCATCATTAAACCCGCAATAATTTATCTATTTAGGTTTTTTACTATAATATTGTTTCTATTCTTACTGTTTGGAGGGAATGTGCAGACTAGCACAGTGAGAAGGAAGTATATCGTAAGTTAAGATGCGTTTGAAAGAATGTTGTAAACTAGCATCTCAAGTTTTATTGACTCGATTTCAATCTAAATTCAAGGGTTAAAGACTCGATTCGCCCCTCGATTCCCACTTGGTAAGTTGGCAGTATGATGCCACATAGATCTCGAGTCTTAGAGACTCGAGTTCCAAAAAGCAAAATTGAGTCTCTAAGACTCGATTTTGTACTTGAAGAACATCAGATCTGAAGAAGAACAAAGGAAGAACGATTTGAAAAGGCACGATTTGATCTGAAGAGGAAGAACGAAGAGACAATTTGAAGAGGCACGATCCGATCTGAAGAGGAAGAACAAAGAGACGATTTGAAGAGGCACGATCTGGTCTTTAGATTTGCTGTCGAAGAACGAAGAAGAAGAAGGAAAAACGATCATATGAAGATGAAGGAACCTAGCAGAACGTTGAAGAAACCCAGGAAGATGAAGAAACACAGAATGAAGAACAATTTGACGACAGGAAGAACGATCTGACGACGAGGAACAGAGACGAAGTACACTGGGTCTGACTCAGAAGAAGGTATTAAAACGGTGAAACTCGAGTCTTTAAAGTGAAACTCGAGTCTTAAAAACTTGGGTTCCACTTGGATTTTCATCTGCATCACCTACCACCACTTACAAATCGAGACTTAAAAACTCAATTTTTATCTTAGAACTCGAGTTTTAGACACTCGAAATGCTAGTTTCCAACATTATTTTGCAACGTGACAACTAACTAAATTTTTTTATATTTAATGTTATTTGGAAAAAAAAAATTCTACTGTTTGCATGAATTTCAATTTTCATTCTTAAGCTCAATTATTTTTTGAAAAAAATTTTCATTCTTAAACTTTTTTAAGAATCTTTTTCAATATTTAGGGGAGAAAAAAAAGGACAAAAGAAATTTTTTTAAAAATAATTTAGGGATAAAAAAATATAAAATTTAAAATCTAAGGACAAAAGGTGTAACTTTTAAAATAGTTCAGGGACAAAAAATCAAGACTCATACAAATTTTAGGGATGAAAACAATATTTGTTCCGAGATTTTTACTTTTAAAGTTATCTTATTATAGCCTTTTTTTTTGTCTTAAAATGCTAAATGTGGTTCGCATGAAAACATTTTTCATGTCTTAATAGGTTACGCTGAAACCACTTCCAAATTATAGGGGACTTGCGTAATATATTATTATTTTCTGGTTAATCACAAATCAAATGGCCAAGGTCTTACTTTGACAAAACTTAAAAAAAAAAAAAAAAAATTAAATTCATAAAAAGGCTAAGTTTGGTGGAATAGAGGTAGAGCCAAATATATTGGAGTTTTGGTCAAAATAGAAAAGAGAGTTTAGTTTGGCCTACTGGCTAGTTTACTCGTTTTATTCGAAATACTTTAATCTGAATTAAAACATAACTTTTTTTTTTTGTTGAGAAAATGAATTAAAACATTATTAATAATTAAAGGTATGAGTTCCCTAGAAAAAACTTCTCAGAATATATATTTTGTAAATCACACCTATAAGAAGACTAATTTTGGGGCTCATAATGTAACTAAATGGGCTCTTTTGTGTGATCTTGTGGAAATATTTCCCATCTCTTTCATCTGATATTTTTGCCTTGGGAACTTGGAAAAAGAAGGGTTTCATCCCTTTTTTCTGTAATTTACTTTTTCATGTTCTTAAATTATTCAAATTTACACAGCAAAATAATAATAATAATAATAATAATAATGGTCATCATGATCTCTTTTTGTTTGATGCTCTTATAGGTTAGACAACCTTAAATTATTTAGGTCATGGTTGATAATGAATGTACCACCCTGAAAGTAGACTCAGGGGTAAAAGTCTACTACTGATGAAGTCCAATAGTAAAAGTCTTTTTGTTTGATACTTGAAATATCACACTATTACTTGACAAAAAAAAAAGTCAATAAATTGTGCAGCACAAAAATATATAGGCCGTATAACTTAAGTCCAAGTCTAAAAAAGAGTTATTTATTACATATTTTATGACCATTAGTTGAACTAATCAACTAGTACACAACACATAGCCATATTTATTAATTATTAGTTGCACACTTGCACTAGCACTAGCACACAATGAATCAGAAAAAGCCAATTTATTGTATCTCACCAAAAGACACCAACACCAACACTAAAAGACAATTAATAATCTCACCAATACCAACACCAACACCGAATAAAGCCAAAAACAGGGTAATATATTAATAAAGAGAGACTGAGATGGAGGGAGAGAGAGAGAGAGAGACTAAGAGAGAGTTAGAGAGAAAAAGAGAGAGAAGTTAGTAAAATGAAATACCTTGAGGGAGGGAGCACCGGAGCAGCCGAGCAGGGAGGCCTAAAGGCTGAGGCCGCTGAGGCAGTGATGAGCGATCTCCGATGAGGGGCGAGCGACGAGCGACGAGCAATGACATCGATGGGCGAGCGAGCGAGCGACGATGTGCTCTGGACTAGACCAATCTTCGACGACATAACCGATCTCCGAAGACGAGCAAGCTGCGAGTGACGTGACCGATCTCCATCTATTTGCTTGAGCCTGAGGTGTTGCTCTATCTTTAGGTTTGCTTTAGGCTTTAATGATTTCTGATTTAGTGATTTGCTTTGTATTGGGGTTTGGTTTTTTTTTTTTTTTTGAGAATCCGTGGGTTTGCTACCTCTGTAATCTATTAGGTTTGCAGTGGGCTTGGCTCTATTACAATTTTTTTTTGGCTTGAAAGTCGAACAAATAATTTTATTATTATTATTTAATTTGAGGGTGTTCCTAATTTTGTGATTGAGGGTGTTCCTAATACAGAGCAAATATAAAAAATTTTAATTATTATATAAAAAAAAAAATTCAGCTCAAAGTGTCCCTGGGAACACCCTCAGCCACACGTGGTGCTGCCACTAGTAAAAGAAACTTATTACAAAAAAGTGCTTGATACGATTTTTATTTTGCATTATCGATATGAATGCTGTATTGATGAGAAATCTTAGGCATTGATTTCTTTGTTTTGTGATGCCTTAATCAAGATGACTTTTTATCCATTGATGACAATTATACTACGTTGACTATTAAAGAGCATACTTGCAACATCTATCAATGGAAAGCAAGTGATCATTCCTAAAAGTCTATGAGATTTTCAATTTGCAGGAGAGTTTAAGATTAAAACACAAATAACCCAACACAGTAGATCAATGAAAACAGTATAAATCAATTAAAATCAATAACAAAACATTAAAAACCTATCATGAAATAACTAAGAACTTGCTTATGAATTTAAAGGAATTAATTTCATAAAATTATCTATATAGATAGTTTTTCATATTTTTCAATGTTTGGTAGCATAAAAAAAAAGGCGAAAATGCACTTTTGGTCCCTAAATTTTGGTCCTTAAATTGATTTCGTTCCAGTTGTCATCCCTATTTTTAAAAAATCGTTTCTATTTTAGTCATTTTCGTCATCCAAGTAACGGAACCCTATTACGTGGTAGACAGAGTGCCTCGGTTGCTGGCATGGTGCTGACGTGACACTGACATGGCATTAAAATATTATTAAAAAAATTATTTGGCTTTTTCAATGCCACGTCAGCATTTTAATTTTTTACTTTCATATTATTATTATTATTATTTTTGGCCTTAAATCTAATATTATTATTATTATTATTTTACTTTCATTATTTTTTTCCGTAAGAACCGTAAGAACATAACATCCAGTTCTTCATGTTCTTCCCAAATTCAAGAAATAAACCTAGCAACCAATCCAAACTCTAGCAAACCCAAATCCAAATCTAGCAACCAAATCTAATCTCTATCAAATCCAGAAAAACAAGAAATAAAACCCAGAATCAAGAGCAAGCCCAAAACAAGAGCAAACCCAGAACAAATGCAAACCCAGAACAATGCAGGTGAACCCAGAACTGTTCTTCATGTTCTACAGAAAAGAAGATGAAAACTTGCCCAGAAAATTAATCAAACCCATGAACCCAGAAAAATCATCGACAACCCGAAAGCAGAAAAATCAAACCCACGAACCCAGAAAAATCATCAACAACCCGAAAGCAGAAAAATCAAACCCATGAACCCAGAAAAATCATCAACAACCCGAAGCTCGTCAGAGGAACTCCATTTCGGGATAGAAACCTGAAACCCATCGCAACTCCCACGGCCTGAAACCCATATCGAACCTGATGTCACGCCACCCAAGCCCGTCGAAGGACCTCCATTTCGGGAGCCACCGCCGTGAAACCCACTGCGTCAGTCCAAACAGCCACAATTTCTTTTTTCTGATTCTACCAATCTCAGCCACGAAACCCACAGACAATTTCAGTCACCAAACCCACTACCACCGATCTCCTCTTCTAATTCTTCTGGGCCGATCTTCTTCCCTCTTCCTTTTCTCAGCCGTGGTTTGGGATATTTTTCAACCAACCCAATCTGAGAGCAAGTCGTCTTAGATCTAGAGAGAGATAGAGACTAATGCCACACAAACTAATTTGGGTTTTTTAGCACTATAAATACGCATCTCTAGCTGATGTCGTTTGGGATATTTATTAATTTATTTTTGTTTTGATTTTACTTTTTTGGTTTATCTTAAAAGAAAAGAAGAAAATGAAATAGACACAAGCACAAAAACGCCAACATAGAGCGTGAATAGTGTTACTTTAGTGTTTGTTTCTTAAAAAAAGTTCAAGAAAAATTGAAATAATTGCTCTAAAATTTTTTTTCTTAATCTTTAAAATTGTAATTTTTTTTTTTGAATTTTTTCAGTTTAAATTGAAATTTTTTTATTAGAAATTAAAAAAAAAAATTAAAATGCTGATGTGGCATTGAAAAAGCCAAATAATTTTTTTTAATAATATTTTAATGCCATGTCAGTGCCATGTCAGCACCATGTCAGCAATCGGGGCACTCCGTCTGCCACGTAATAGGGTTCCGTTACTTGGATGACGGCAAGGGCTAAAATAAAAACGATTTTTTAAAAATAGGGATGACAATAGGAACGAAATCAATTTAGGGACCAAAATGTGAATTGGCCCAAAATGTAGGGATCAAAAGTGCATTTTCGCCAAAAAAAAATTAGTCAACGGAAAGCTGTTTTTAGTTAATGGAAAACCCTAATAAAAATAAGGTTTATTTTTTATTGGATGTTTTCCATTTTTTTTTTTGGAAACCAATCTATCTCTCACGCATCACATCTCCTATAAATATTATATTTTTTCTTTACCCTCTATAGCTGTGGGAAATAGAACTTATTTTGGCGCCTACCCTCTCTCACAATCTCACAGTAAGGGAGTTGGTGATATAGGTGTAGAAGCATTGGATGACTCACCTCCACTTGTTGATGCTGATGTTGATGATGTATCCAAAAAGAAGCAAGTTGATCCCTCACTTGTGGCCTCAAATGAAACAAGGTCTCATAGGAAATGAAGTCATGCTACTATGATTGAAGATGCTGTTTACCAAGATTTGTCTATACAACTTGGTAAGTTTGCTTCTGCAATAGAAAAGATTTCTAAAAATCGGCTAAATTTTGGTTGTCTTTATGAAGAAGTTATGAAGATGGATGAGTTTGAAAAAAATATGCTTGCGTCTACATTTGACCATTTGAATGGGGATGAAAAATAAGCAAGGTCATTCATGTTGAAAAATGACAAGTTCTGTAGACAATGGCTACAAAACTTTGACAACTATTTAAGCCGAACACCAGAAAATGAGATAAGTTTTCCAAAAATTGTTCTTTGAAAAATGACCAATTTTTCAGAAAACATTAATGCTAAAACAAACAGAACGAGAGTAACGAGTACAAATAATCTACGTGCTTGCATGAATACCTTACAAAAATCCTAAGAACGTAAGTGTGACACTTCCAAAGCTTTCAACATGTTTGACTAATTAAGCTCCACACGTAATTGTGTAACTGCTTCAATGGTGTTTATTGTGCAACTACTATGCCTGTTGCCGGTGAGTTAAGATGACAGTGACACTATACGTGCTGGTAACTCCCAACTACAGTCAACCTCATTGCCATTAAGCTCAAGCTACTTGTCGGCAATCTTTCAAAGAATTCAAAGTGGGTAAAGCTACACTGAGTCTGTGATGTTACTAGCTTTGGATTTGGAAAGAGATGTCCTTCAAGGATACTATTGGAAGCTAGAAAGGCATCTGCAGTCTTAGTTGAGGATTAACTTGGGCCTTGGCCTGGAAAAAACGTGGGCTATTTTGTTTGTGTTACTATGAGAGTTGCAACTTTTACCTGAAACTAGTTCGAAAGGCAAGGTAGATCACATTTACATGAGGCAATCCACCTAGAGCATCGTGCTCCTAGATTCGGGGAACAGCAAGGACTTGCTGAGCTTTTAAATTTTAGAACCCGTTTTTTTATTTTATTTTATTTACTTGTGTGTTTGTTTCTAAAAAAAAAAAACTTTAGGTCTGCAAAGAAGCTTAAAGCACTAGCATTTGAGTATGTAAAAAAACATCTATTTTGTATTCTCAAAATATTTACTTTATTTATTTTAACATTTTATTTTACAACTCACTCAACATTACAGTTGCTATTTTTACATACAAGTTATTAAAATAATATAAACTACACCATCAAATAATATAAAAAATCTAATTATAAAGAGAGAGAGACAGTGTGAAAGGAAGAGAGAGTATGAGAGATTAATATTTTTTTTTTCTTTACAACTCACTCACACCTGGATAAAGCTCAATTTGAGCAGGTGGTTTGCTAAAATAGCAACTAGGGGTTTTTTACACCCATAATACTAGTGATGTTCTTTCTTCTGAGTTCTAATCTCACTTTTTGTTTCTTGATTGAATTGAAGATTTCTTCTATATATAAAAAAGTAAAAATAAGACTAAAATGCAAAATTTACCCTCTATGTTTCACCAAAATTCATTTCAGTCCTCTAGCTTTGCTTTCATTCATTTCAGTTCTCTAAGTTTTAGATTTATTCCATGAAGATTTTTCCATCAACTTTTGTTATATACTGTGGTTAATTTTCCAATTTTTTAAATTAAAAAAATTCAATTAATGATTGAAAAATATTTTCCAAAATTTTTTTTCAAAAAAATTTAACAAAAGTTAACGGAAATGCCTTAATTGAATAAATCTGAAACTTAAATAAGTGAAATGAACGAAAGAAAAATTAGAGAACTGAAATGAATTCTAAAGAAACTTAGAAGGTAAGTTTTGCATTTTAACCAAAAAAAAAAAAAATAATAATAATAATAATTTAAATAAATAAATAAAATTCCCACAACCCAAAAAGAAGAATAGCAGCTTAACCCTTCAGCCAAGCAGGCATAAAGGTCATTTTGATAGCTACCCACACATACTGAGGGTAGCTGAATTTGCCATATTTATGTTTTCAATTTCCAATCAGAAACAGAATTGAGTTGCAAAGCACAGCACACTCTAAACAATTGTATAACAAGAACATTTCATTGAGACACAAATAGAACAGGGTGTATATATTATATCATATCATTGTTCAGTAAAATGATACAGATCAACAGTAGGTTATGGTTCTGTTGAATTCTATAAATTAAGACTATACGCTGTCACTCTCAATGTAAGTTTCAGAAATAAGAAAATAATAATATCAACAAAAACAGCACTAGTAGCAAAATTCAGCACCAATAAAATCTGTTTTTGACTGGAAGTCTGCTATTTTTCCCCAAATTGCTACCCTTGTAATCCAGTGTCCACTTCTCAAATGTACAGTCAACAAAGTCATAGTACCCACCATGCACAGAGAGTTCTCCTTTAGCCACTTTTTGTTCTATCCATGGGTAAGTGAGCAGGTTCAACAAGGAATGGTCGACTGATTCCTGTAATAGTAACGTGTAAGAGTCTTGAAACATTCAAACATGCAAGAACTTCTTATTAATATGACATATTCTTATATTTTCAGAGCAACTTTCATTAGTTGCAAGAACTTTTTATAAATCTAACGGTTTTTTTTTTTTTTTTTTGAGCCATAAATCTGACATATTGTCATATTTTCAGAGCAACTTTCATTAGTTGAATGAGCTGTTCGATTTGCACAAACCTCTAACAAATGGAGACCCACCCCTAGTAAGATCTGCATACTTTTGTCCACAACCTTCATTCAAGCAGAATTAGCCTCACTTTTGAGGAACTGCCTTGTATTTCTAACCCCCAGCATATGTAAATTTTGTGCAAAGTTGATTTAAGGAAATAGCAGGCATTCTAACCCAGTCTAAAAAGGGAAATTTTATAACAAGCCATAAAAGCCCTATACTTCTGTTTATTGGGTAGAAACAGAAAAATTAAAGGAAGACAAGTTTTAGAAGAGTGGCAGTCCTGTTTATAAAAGAATACTCGTTATAGTCAATAATCCTAAATTTGTGAATCATAAATTGCACTTTGGTTATGTATAATCAGGAAGGCAGAAAGGAGACATTTAACTAAACCCAATATCCAAAGGGTGTAATAATTTGCCCTTATTTTAAGAAACTTTTCTCTATTGTGCTTCTGACACCTCCACCCACAAGATTCAAACATGAACCCAATATCCAAGTGCTGATTTGACTTCATAGAGAGAATAATATTTCCACCAGAAGGGTGTCCATTTCATCAGATATAGTGGGCACCAAACCTAGTAATCATTTTCCGGATCCAATATTGGATAACATATTTATGTTGTCACCCAAATAAAGACATGAATATTTATGTTGGATCAGACATTTTCATAGGAAGGGATTTGATATTCTGAATTAAGGATGAAAGTGATTACCTTCTCACAGTGCTTGCACTGCTGGTCAAAGCCTAGGTGGGAAGCTGCAGACTTTGTGTTTAACCTTGCATTCTTTCCAACAATTACCCAACTTCTAATGAAGCTACTGTATAGAAGAGTTTAGGCAAGTAAGAAGCATTTTTGCATTGTTATCTACCCCAAAGATATGACACATGCAAAAGGCTAATATGCTCCTTTAGACATGTACTTAAATGGTACAAGTAAAAGACTAGGAAAAAAAAAGGAGTGGTGTTGTCTTAACTAAACCTTGAATCTACTTCATCTTGCATGCTCATAAGGGCACGAATGCCTCCACAGCGACTGTGGCCAATGACTAAAATGTTCTCAACCTGCAAAAGAAATTATCATTTCACCATTAAAATAAATAAATAAATAGATAAATAAATAACAAACCTCTAGATTTGTTGCTGAATAGCTGCCCATTTTGCTTTATATTTAAGATGCTATACATAGAGTTATTAAGTCACTGAATTTATATTCTTTAAATTTAAAGAAAATTTATCATGCAGGAAATTGAAATAAGGTTATGGTCATGATTTGATAAATATTTTATGTCTATATTCTAATTCCTAAATTATTTCTATTAACTTTGCGAAGGAAAGATACACTTTGATTTCTGAACTTTTTTTCCCAATCACAAGTTCATTCTCTTACTTGGATTTATACATAAATAGTTTTTGTAGGACTTTGGACTGTACTTCTCCATAATCATTATGTGACTCTAGCACCCTATTTTTATCAGAGCATTTTATTGATCAATCCCATACTGGCCATATCTCCAAGTGCTTAGTAAATTATTGTCACCTTGACCACCATCAATATAATATCATACATAAAATGGCATCAAGGATGCATATGTCCTGAAACAAAGAAGCCTATGTACTAGAATTCTGGGCACAAAATACTTACCTTAAGAGAATTTACAGCAAATTCTAATGCCGCATTTGTTTCTGTGGGTCCACTCTGCAAAAGCAAAAGAAAAAGGAAGGGAAAAAAAGACTGTGGCCTCAATTTTATCTGCTGAGAAGTAGACATTCAAAATAAATGAAATGCAATGTGATGTGCACCTCAAATGGGGGCACCAAATTAGCTACATTTCGGACCATGAATGCTTCTCCTGGTTGAAACCCCAGGATGACTGAGGGGCAAACCCTTGAGTCTGCACAGGCAATAATCATGAACTGTTCTGGAACTTGTCAGCTTTAATAGGCTATCTATTCTGACTTTCAGAAAAAAAAATTGAGCAAAAAAGCCAAAGCTTATCCATCCAAGATGTTCTCAACATTTGTATAACACAAGGAATACATAATTGGGAAAGGAATTCATCCCATTTAAATCATCCAATTTCTCCAATTTTAATCCAAATTTAAAAAATCCAATGATCTTAACAAAACACATGTAAACTATACAAATTCAAATAAATGCCATATGTCTAAAGATTGGAGGGAATTGGAGGATTTAATGGGAGGGGATCTTATCCCTAATTGGTAAAGACCAAAGCAGAAAAAAAGTATCACCTTTGGTGCTTGACCCTCAGCAAGATTTTGAAAATGTCCCAAGTTCTCCCTGTGCAAATAATATAAGTCAATCTAGATGAAACTAACTGCTATAGAGCCCAACAACCTTAGGCCAGAGTTATCTGCTGCTTACTCGAATTTATGCTTTTTGAATCTTAGAAATCGATGTTTCAGATCTTGAAACAAATCACATCCATCTTCAGATTCAGTTAATCTATCCAGCCTGTTCTTGTCAAGTTTCTGAGTCAGTCCTGGAGGCTCCTTCATAGCCTTCAATTCTAAACGTGAACCGGTCCTGACACTTGTAGCAGAATATAAAGGGGTTTGTGTAAATTTAAGTTCAATGAATTATAAAGCTGTTGCTTTTTAAATTAAAATAGAGAAGTATTTTTTATCTGTCAGGGTAAATAGCGAAGTTTGGACAGTGGTTGTATTCTCAAAATCTACAACTCTCCTGTTTCCCCTATAAGAAAATCACAAACAATAAGAATTAAAAGCTTATGACACCACACGGTAACCCATAACATCAGTATTATTACAAGAGAAACAGTCCATGGATCTCTAGTTCTATACCCAGGCTCAAACAAAAGAAAGTTTATTTGTACAAAAAGCAATGAAATCATCACCCTTCTAGGTGAAAATTTCATACCCAGATCCTAATTTTTAGTTCAAAATGAATAACTATGGGAAAGAACAAATTTCTAATACTTTTATTGGTGTATAAAGAGGTTAAACTTCGACATTAAAACAAAAAGGCATTGAACAAATAAAGAAATTTCAAACATTCTCAATTCTATCAGAATTGGTATCGGAATCAATTTCAAACTACATTTAGAAAGAACATAACTGGTGCTCATAAGCCTATTGCAAAAACTACGTAACAACATGGAAATTAAACAAGTTTGAAAAAAGAAATGCTGGTCAAAAGGGCCAGTTACTTGAAAGAAGTCGATAATCTGAAATTGGTCTGCTCAGTTTTCAGCTTAGGACCAAAGATCTGCAAAGAAAATGACAATAGATTATCAAAACCAGATAAAACTCAGAAAAGAGAGTGAAAAAGAGAGCAAGCAATAGGACTTACTGCAAATGTCTGGAATGAAGTTATTGGAAAATCAACTGAGGAATTGAAGCTCTTTGTAAAAGAGGTTGGAGAAAGAGTTGCCATTGGAGAGGTGTCAAGGTGAGGGACTTGGATCGTGAGAGTGTGAAATGAATGGAGCAGTGAGTGGTTTGGGAATTTTCATAGGAAGAAGAAGTTGGGTGAGGTGGTTGGATGGATCGAGAGAGGTTTGTTATTTTTAATGTTGGTCTCCAAGAAAGACGGAGAAACCAAAGTTCGAAAGACATTTGATTTCATTTAAAGTTAATGGACAGCTAAGTTGTAGCATGATGTTTGGACTTTCCACTTTGACCTGTGAGTCTGCGGTGTAAGGCACTACAGTACTTTAACCGGGTTCTAATTTTTGTGCTTCTTGTCTTTTTCTTTTTGTATTGATTTTTCTTGAGTTGGTAACTTGGCATATTAGTATATAGATTTTATTTGGAAGTTGTTTGTTCATTTATTTATTTTAATGAAATTACATTACAAAAATTAATTTGTGAAGGTTTAACAAGTTTATGTCATATTTGAGTTGACATAACATATCTGTTTAATAAATGAAGGCGAAAATGCACTTTTTGTTCCCTACATTTTGGACCGATTATCAATTTGGTCCCTAAATTGATTTCACTCCTAGGTCAGTCCCTGATTTCAGAAAATCATTTTTATTTTGGTCCCTGCCGTCACCTCAGTAACAGAAAATGTATACATGGCAAACAGAATGTACTGTTTGCTGACTAGATGCTGATGTGGCTAATAAAATAATAATAAAAAACCACATCAGCATGCCACATCATCGTCTAATTTAAAAAAATTAATTTATCAATTTAAAAAAAATTATAAAAACATAAAAACAAAATTAAAAACATAAAAATACATAGTTTCAGATTTGAATGGGAATACACAAGAACTCAAGAACATGAACCCAGATCACAAGAACTCAAGAACACAAAATTCCTGGGCATTCAACATCTTTCCCAAAAAATTTCACCAAACACTGAAAAAATTCACATCTAAAAAACCGATGCCTAAGATTTTTATCACAACATTTTCTTTCCACCAAAAACCAGAAATTTTATTATGAAACAATCACACACAAACCCAGCCAATTCAGCTCACAATAACAACAAACCTAACCAACCTCATAAATTTTCTTTGAACAATCATCAACATTTTCCCCAGAAAATCAAGATTTTCTTTTAAAATAAACACTAAAATAACTCACATTTAATAAACCAATGCTTAAAATACATACAAAATCCCTATCCTCCACCGAAACCTCCAACAAATCAAACCCATAAACCCAGAAAAATCATCAAATCCACGTGAAAAAAGACAAACCCAGCAACAAGTGAACAGATCAGAAACCCACCGATCAAGCCACTTCAAGCCACCGATCCTGCAATCCGAAACCCACATGAACAGATCAGACCACCAATCAAAAACAATGGCGGTGACACCCTCGGCTAGTGAAGAGAACGTGTAGATGGCAAAGCTTTCCGAGCAAGCCCAGCGGTACGAGGAGATGGCGGAGTTCATGGAGAAGGTCTCAGCAGCAGTGGAGATCGAGGAGCTCACCGTCGAAGAGCGAAACCTTCTCTCCGTGGCGTACAAGAACAAGATCGGCGCAAGGCGAGCATCGTGGCGCATCATCTCCTCGATCGGGCAGAAGGAGAAGAGCCGCGGCAACGAGGACCACGTGTCCATGACGGAATCCTCAAGCTCCTTGACACCAGACTCATCCCCTCCGCCGCCACTGGCGACTCCAAGGTCTTCTACCTCAAGATGAAGGGCGAGTGAGCTCTGGCCATGGACAGTGGAGAGTGAGAGATTCATCCATTGAGCGTGAAGAGAGTGAGAGAATTTGAGATTAGAGTCTTTCAGTGTAGGGATTTTTTTTTAAAGTTGATGAAGTTAAAGAAAATTAAAAACAAAATTAAAAAAAAATTAAAAAGATAAAATGATTTCTGATTTTTTAAGAAATGATTTTTAAATTGATAAATTAATTTTTTTTAAAATTAGATGATGACATGGCATGCTGAGGTGGTTTTTTTATTATTATTTTATTAGCCACATCAGCATCTAGTCAGCAAACAGTGCATTCCGTTTGCCACGTATACATTTTCTGTTACTGGGGTGACGGCAGGGACCAAAATAAAAACGATTTTCTGAAATCAGGGATTGACCTAGGAGTGAAATCAATTTAGGGACCAAATTGATAATCGGTCCAAAATGTAGGGACCAAAAGTGCATTTTCGCCGTAAATGAATCACGTTTGTATCCAACTCAAAGAACTTGTTAGACATGTTTAACTAAATTTTATTTTACCAATTTACCATTTAAAACTTAGGTATATAAACTTATTTTCTTTCCTAGTTGCATTCTTCAAAGCCTCATGGCCGCCTCTCACTCTTAGACCCTAATCTCACCTTATTTTCTTAGTCATTTTCACCCTTTTGTCATTGTGGTGCCAAGCATCACCGTCACCCTTTACTTCTCTATCACTCGAAACCCTAGTCAACACCGTCCTTTACTTTATCTTTGAACTCTTTGCCACCATCACATCATCGTTGTCGTCCTATACTTTTATCTTTACCTTTTTTTATTTTCCTTAAATTGATTGTTGGGATTTGACATTAGCTATTGCAGTTTATTTTGTGTTGGCATATTGTGATTGATTATTTATAATATTGAGAAATGTTTTAGTTTTGAATGATTATTTGTGATGCAGTTACTCTATTAGTTTTGAATTTTATAGTAAAAATATCTATTTGTTTGGTTTTTCATAATTCACATCATTTGAATTAATACTAAAATTTGTGTGTATATATATATATATATATATTTGTTTTTGATAAAATCTGATAAACGGGTCAACATGACTAGTCCATTTAATAAATAAGTCATGTTAGGGTTGAGAAATTTTGACTCAATTAATAAATATGTCGGGTTACTGTTGACCAATATAGTTTAATACTCATGAGTTGACACAACATGGACCTGACACGTGATCACAAATTGCCATCCCATAATAAATTAGTCACAAATCTATGCTATACGTCGAGAACTTTAGCAAAAAAACACACAAAATGTAGAATAAATTACTATTTGCATAAACACAACCATAAAAACAAAAACAAAACAAAATAAAATGCTAAGGATATGGTTTCTAATAAGATTGCATGCACCTAATTCAATTCGGAGACAAAGCATTAATTAATTTCAAGCAAAATTGGTAAAAAATTAATTGATTAAATAAATAATTAATTAATTTGATATATGGAATTGATTTTCTATGTTTGAGGACCAGGGAAGATTGAAAAAGATGTCAAAATTTAGAAAAAATCATACCACCATTGAAATGGGAAAGAAAAAATGTGGAGGGTTCCTAGAGCTAGTGTTGATCGACACTTGGACAAGAAACTCTAGATTTCATTCATTTTTTGTTCTGACTTGTTTTCCACCCAATTTAATTTAGTGCCCTACATTTTTACTTAGAAAATATGAATTTCCTTGAGTCTCACATTGCCTAGAGACTCATCTCTGACCCCCACCCCCCAAGCATTCAATATAAATACCTTCCTCTAGCATTAGTTCAAAGCACTCCAAAATTTCTTCACTTCTCTCTTTGTTCCTATTCTCTAGAGTTAGTAGTAGGAAGGCTTCTTTGGTGTTCTGGTCCTCTTTGTCCCAACTCACTAGAAAGGGTAGCCTGGTCCTCTTGGTCTCAAGTTATTAACTTCCTATTAGCGAATCACATTCTAGAGAACCTTTCTTGCTTGGAGTATCTGGGAGTGCTAGTGCATGCAGGTAAAGTTTCTAAACCTCTCTTTAATTATGCCCTAGTTCTTTTAGATTCAAGCATGTTTTATTTTGAGTTCTTCACATGTTCTTGTTTATTAGCATGTTAGATCTAAGTTGTCATTAACTTTTCATATCAAACATGTTTCTAGAGTTTCAATTCAAATAACATGATTACATGCTCTTAGATTAAGATTTATCACATAGCACACAAATATTCACATTGCTTTGATGTTTTGCATGCCTAGCATAGGGATTTCATCAAGCTTGAAAATGTTTATTTCAATCTTTAATCACATGTTATTGGATCATATAATTTTTTTTTTAATTATGTGATATAATCATTAGCTACCAAAGTATAGAAGATCGGTTTCACTAGACAAGATAGGTGCCTAACACCTTCCCATCTTGTAACTTAGCATTCGAATTTAGATCTAGGGTTAGTAAACTATGTTTTTCCTTATAATTTTCAAATTTTAGATTGTAACTAGGAATAATTTTTTTCTTAGATTGTATCTAGGACCAAAGCCATGTTTTTTCATAATTATTTTAAAGAGATGCACAATTTCAATTTATCAATAAAGATGCACTTTTTTTTTTTTTTTTTGGTTTCTTTTTTTTTTTTTCAATTAAATAAGTGATGACTCCATGTAAAAGTAAAACCCTTATTTTTTTTGGGGGGGGGGGACGCAATGCAACTCTAGCCATTCATGTGGATTATGCCAAACCATCTAAAAGGTTGGGCAAGAGACACGGTCTCAAAGAAAAGCACATAGTTTCTTAAATTAGAGAGAATTCTTTACAACTTGGTAAAGCTAATTTTTCCTGCATAACTTCACATCGCCAGAAATGTCACACGAAAAATGGGAAGAAAACACAAAATTAAGTTGGTAATGCAAAAATCAATGTGGAATGCATTCTTTGCCCACAAATATGCTGCAAACTGTATACGGGTGACCCAAAAAGCACCCACTTTAAGAAACTAGGGAATATTTTCTACAACATGATTGAAACGAATTGTCTTGAGAAAGTACAATTTGCCGGGAAAATGATACAAAATAAGGGAAGAAATTTTTATCTTAAACTAACAGTCCAAATTTTATGAGAAAAGAAAGTGAAAGAGAGAGCAAGCAAGAGTACTTACTGTAAAGGTCATGAATGAGGTTTTGGGAAAATCCATTAAGGAATTGAAGTTCTCTTTAAAAGAGGTTGTTGAAGGAGTTTCCATTGGAGAGTTAGGAAGGGTTGGGACTGGGATTGTGACAGTGTGGAATGAAGGGAGAAGTGAATGGTTTGGGAGGATTCATAGGGAGAAGAAGGTGGGTGAGTTGGTTGGCTGGATCAAGAGACATTTGTTTTTGTCTCCAAGAAAGACTAAGAAACAAAGTTCAAAAAAAAAGGGAGAGGGAGGGTTGCGTTAAGTTGATTTCATTTAATCATTAGCTAAGCTCTAGCAGTAGCATGATGTTGTACTTTCCACTTTGAGATGTGATGTGAACACTACAGCATGTGCCTTTGTGCTTCATCTGTCTTTTTTTTTTCGATTTTGGTCTAGATTTTTATTAGTTGCCAACTTCGCATATTAACATACAGATGGAGCACCAATACATTTGTTTGTATGTTAATTGTTTATTTATTCATTTTCCAAAACCTACAAAATGACAAGATATTCTTGAAGCCTCTCCAAGGACCAAAATACCTTCAAAACTTTTAATATAATTAAAATATCTCTAAAATCCAAAATAAGCTTGATGTTGTGTTATGTAATGGGTGTGAATTTAAATACATTTAAATTTTTTGGTGTAAAATTTACGAAAATAAATTTCTATAACCATCCTATTAAAATTTGGTATAATATAAAAAAAAAAAAATGCATTCTACACTTAAACCAATCACAATTCATTAAATAATATTACTTTTTAATAAAAGTTACACCATAATATCAAACACAATTAAAAAAAAAAAAAAAAAGCCTTTTGTCAAATATATTCAAAATGCATTTCTCAAGTAGAGTTACCAAACGCAGTCTTAGACTAGTAAGTGAATTTAGTTTGTTACAATAAGTTAGAGAGCTTATTGACTTAAGAGAAGGGTCGTATTAATATTTGTAAATTGATAATACATGATGGGACAGGCATAAGAAAATCAATCACAAACATCCTTCACTCTCATTGTCTCATTTTCAAATTAGTCAATTCCTGGACACTCTTTTTTATCTCTTTCTTTTCTTCTTCTCCTTCTATCTTTTTTCTTTTCTTTTCTTTTCTTTCTTGAAGCAATTCCTGGACACTCTTAAATTCCACAAGAATCCAAGAAACCAGTTTGATCATACATTGGCCAAAACAATTTTCCACAATCTTTTGGAAGAATTGACCGCTCACAAGACTTAAAAGTTTGGCCGATACATTTACCCTCGCACCAGATGACGTCCCCCTTGTGTAGTCCATTAATTATGATTATCATGTCTCATGTCAATTTGTTTGTCGAATGAGCTCTTATCTTCAGAGAGAAAAGACAAAGAATGAGAAATACCATCACACTAAAGTGGAACATGACAATCGAATCAAAATACTATGTACTGATCAAGACATGGCCTTGAAAGAGGAGTAATATTTCAGAAATAATTAGGTTAAATAACTTACCCAAATAACATAAAATATATATTGACAATTACCAAAAAAAAAAAAAATGGTCTTCATCATTGAACTAAATGATTTGGTATATACGAAATCGAAAAGAAGAGTAGCTTTAAGAGTTCTAAAAGCTCATTTTGGGAGGGAAAAAAAAAAAAAAAAACCATGATAGCCTTAGAGATTGGAAGCCTCTTAAAGCTCTTTTGTAATCATTTCGAAAGAATAAAGAACTTTTCAATTAGAGCTCTATATTAAGAGAGCTTTTACTAAAACTCTTCAATTAAACCTCTACTTCCCACTGTAAAGATAGCTGCAGAAGAGAAAGTTCAATTTATTAAAAAGAAGACCAAAACGACTTGTAGTTTAGGTATCAAGACACAAAACTATATGTAGAATAAGATTCTGTTAGTAACTGATAAGATTCTGTTAGTGACTCGGTTAGTTACATAATGGGACACGTGTTCCTAATCAATTGGTCATTAGGAATTTTGTTAGAAGCTGGAGTAATTGGCGCTAATCTGTTAGAGGTAGTTAGTTGTAAATCTCTAGAACTTTCTTTGGAAATTGCTTTCTTCACATGGTATCAGAGCTCTATTAATGGTATTTTCTGCGAGTTCATCTTCCTTTGCAACAATAAGCTCTACCACAACTGTTGTGGTTACTCATGGTGTTAATCCTTCTTTACTGCTCTTGTCAAACATGGCGAGCATGATGACTGTCAAACTAGACTATAGCAACTATTTGGTATAGAGGCACCAAATAGAGGTGATCTTGGAAACCTATTCAATGATCAATTTCATTGAAGATAATGATCATGCTCCAAATCCTTTTCTAAAGGATAGCTCAGGGAATTTTCCAACTAAAGCTAATCTTGAGTTTCTTCAATGGAGGAACCGTGAACAAGCACTGTTTACTTTCATCACTTTAACTCTCTCTCCATTGATCTTCGCTTTCACTATAGGTCAGAAGTCTGGTAAAGGAGTTTGGAAAGTAATTGAGAAGTGTTTTGCTTCCATTCCTTAATCTCATATTCTCAGCTTGAGAAATGAGTTGATGAGTCTCAAGAAGAGCTCAGAGTCTATGGATTCTTTCTTCCAAAGGATCAAGGAAATCAGAGATAAGCTTGGAGCTGTAGCTGTTTGTGTTGATGAAGAGGAGCTTATTCACTTGGCTCTTGAAGCTTTAGCATCTGAGTATGATGCTTTCTGCTCTGAAATCAAAACCAAAAATGATATACTTACTCTTGAAGAGTTGAATACATTGTTGAATGCTGAAGAACGATCAAATAGAAAAGATTTGATCTTAGGCATTCTTCCTTACTAGCCATGGCAGTCAACCATTTCACTCAAAGCTTCAATAAAGGCAGAAGTAGAAATGGTAATTATTGAGGTCGGGGTAAAGGTAGAAGAGGTAACAATGGTGGTGGTGGTCAATTTTCTGGTGGTCACAATGGTCAATTTCCTAGTGGTGACCAATTTTACAATAGTAATGGTCAATTTTCATCTCCATCACAATCCAAGACTAATTCTCCACATTCACAAGGACAGAGAGTTGCTTGTCAGATTTGTGGAAAGAATGGCCACACTACTTTGGATTGTTACCACCGTATGAACTTTGCTTATCAAGGGAGACATGCTTTAGCCAAGCTTGCTTCCATGGCTGTTGCTACTGGTGCTAATCAGAATCCAAATTGACTAACAGATACTAGTGCTTCTGATCATATTACACCAGATCTGTCTCAGCTCTCTCTTCATCAACAACCCACAGCTGGTGAGACTATAACAGTGAGCAATGGGCATGAATTACTTGTCACTCACATTGGTAATGCTAAGTTAGTCACTCATTTCCACAATTTTAACCTAAATGATATACTTAAAGTCCCTCAAATTGCTTCTAATTTGCTCTCTGTGCATAAATTGTGTCTTCAAAATATTGTATTTTGTTATTTTAATGTCATCAGTTCTCAATTAAGGATTTGCCTACGGGGAAGTCCCTTTACCAAAGGTTAAATAAAGATGGTGTTTATCTCATTCCTCCCCTTGCTTCTCTTTCTTCTTCACACACCTCTAATGTCAGTTCCAATTGTGTTATTGTTGTGTCTGCTTAGGCTTTACTTTGGCATAACAGACTTGGTCACTCTTGTTCCAAGGTCTTGCATTCCGCTGTTTCTGATATGTTTTTTGTTCATGTTTCAACTGCTAGTGACATTTGTTCACAGTGTACTTCTTATATAAGTGCTAAAATGCACAAACTTCCTTTTCCAAAACATTTATCAAACTTTGAATATCCATTGCAATTGATACATTCTGATGTATAGGGCCCTACTCTTGTTATGTCTGTACTTGAACACAGATTTTATGTGATTTTTGTTGATGATTTTACTCGTTTTACTTGGTTATTTTTGTTGAAACATAAATCTAGCGTGTTCAAAGTGTTTGTGCATTTTAAGTCTTTGGTTGAGAATCAATTTACTGCCAAAATTAAGACCTTAAGGTCTAATGGGGGTGGTGAATTTGTGAATCATCATTTCAAATATTTTTGTTTGTAAAATGGGATTCAATATCAGGTTTCTTGTCCATATACTCCTCAACAAAATGGCATTGCTAAAAGGAAGCATAGACAGATTGTGGAGAGTGGTTTGGCTATGCTTCATCAGTCTAATCTCCCTATTTCTTATTGGTTTTATGCTTTTAGTACTGCTGTGTTTCTTATTAATAGAATCTCATTTTCTGTTTTGAACTTTCTTTCTCCACAGCAAAAGTTGTATCATCAAAAGCCCATTCTTCAGGCTTTGAGAACTTTTGGCTGTGCTTGCTTTCCTCTTTTAAAGCCTTGCAATTCTCATAAGCTTGAACCTAAGTCCAAACAATGTATTTTTCTTGGTTATCCCTCTTAGTCTAAGGGATATATTTGCTTAGATCTTCACCTTCATCTTCTCACTCTTTTGATATCTGCTTGTCAACTTTGTTGCCTACTTCCCCTATGCCCTCTCCACCTTCTCCCTCTACTTCTTTTTCTTCAATTGATACACCTACTTTGGTCACTGACGTTCCTTCTACTACTTTTGACCAAGCTATTTCTCCTGATGTCCCATCTACTTTTTCTACTGCTATTGTTCCTGTGTCCACTTGTCCTCCCACAACTGCACACACTATACTTACCAGATCCAAGAATGGTATTTTCAAGCCTAAGGCCTATGCTGTTCAGTCTGATTACACTTGTACTAAGCCCCCATCTTACTCTGTGATATCTAAGTTTCCTCAATGGATTGAAGCAATGGACTCAGAGTTCTTTAGTTTACAACAACAGCACACTTGGTCTCTTGTTCCCTTACCTCCTAATAAGAATGTAATGGGCTGCAAGTGGGTGTTCAAGATTAAATGGCATAGTGATGGCAACATTGCTAGGTTCAAAGCTAGGTTGGTAGCCATAGGCTATTTGCAGAAGCATGGCTTAGATTATGCCGAAACCTTCAACCTTGTGGTTAAACCAACTATTGTGAGGATTATCTTGGCTTTGGCAATTCATCATGGTTGGTTTTTGAGGCAATTGAATGTCTCAAATGCTTTTCTTCATGGCATTTTACAAGAAGAGGTGTATATGAGTTAGCCACCTTGGTATAGGGATCATGCCAAACCTGATCATGCGTGTTTGTTACACAAAGCTATCTATGGACTTAATCAGGCCCCTAGAGCATGGTTTGATAGTTTTACCACCCAATTGTTCCATTTGGAATTTCATGCTTCTTGTGCTGACAATACCTTTTTAATTCTTATACACTCTGCTCATATAGTTTACTTGCTTCTCTATGTGGATGATATTATCATCACTGGCAACCATCCTGCCTTTGTTGCTGAGATCATTAAGTAGCTTGGTAATTCTTTTCCTCTCAAAGATCTTGGACCCTTGAATTATTTTTTGGGCCTTCAGATTGAGTACACTACTAATGGTATTTTTATGCATTAGTCCAAGTATGCCAAGGACTTGTTATCTAAGTTTCATATGCTAGATTGTAAACCTTGTTCCAATCCATGTGCTTCTGATCATCACCATGTGCCACCTACCAGTCCTTTGTTGTCTGATCCCATTGCCTATAGGACTCTTGTTGGGGCATTGTAGTATTTGACGTTCACCAAACCAGGCTTGTCTTATGTTGTTCAACAAGCATGTCAGTTCATGAGTAAACTTACTCAACATCATCTTGTTGTTGCCAAATGAATCTTAAGATACTTGAGGGGTTCCTTACACTTGGGTATACATTTCCAACCTAGTCCTCTTGCTCTCTCAACCTACTGTGATGTAGATTGGGCTAGGGATCCAATTGATAGAAGGTCCATTACTAGCATGGTGGTTTTCTTGTGTGGTTCTCCTGTCACTTGGTCTACAAAGAAGCAACCAATTGTTTATAGATCCTCTACAGAAGTTGAATAAAGGACTCTGGCCATCACTATTGTTGAGTTGTATTGGTTGAGGATGTTACTTAAGGATTTTGGGGTTTATTTGTATCATCCTCCTATATTGTGGTGTGATAATATTTCAGCACTTGCTTTAACTTCTAATCCGATTTTCCATGCTAGAACTAAACATATAAAGGTTGATTACCACTTTGTTAGAGAGAAGGTTCTTAACAGAGACATGGTTATTAAATACATTTTTACTACAGATCAGTTAGCATACATTTTCACTAAGTGTCTTCCTTCTCCTCGATTTCATGATCTTTCATTCAAACTCATAGGACTTCCTCCCTTTCGTTTGAGGGGGGATGTAAAAATAGCTGTAGAAGAGAAAGTTCAATCTGTTAAAAAGAAGACCAAAACGACTAGTAGTTTAGGTATCAAGACACAAAATTGTATGCAGCTAATAAGATTATGTTAGTGACTCAATTAGTTACATAATGGGACATGTGTTCCTAATCTATTGGTCATTAGGAATTCTGTTAAAAGCTGGAGTAATTGGTGCTATCTGTTAAAGGTAGTTAGTTGTAAATCTCTTGTATAAATATCCTAATCTTCTTGTAATCTATTTAGTTAATCAATACACAACAATTCTATTAGTTTCTCACATATTCTCTCTGGAACTTTCTATAGAAATTGCTTTCTTTCACACCTACAACAATGTGAAGCGGATACAAAGGCCGAGTCAATAAAGGGAAATGAAACTTGTAGTGCTTATTACTTATGTATCAAGTAACATAAAATTTGATAATCAACAACTTCAAGCTCAAAACTGTGAGAGATTGCCCCCCCGACCCTTTTTTGGTGTTGGGCCAAACCCACGTGAATAAGTAGAGCCATGTTATTAAACATTGCATTTGGCTTGAAAAATAAATTTTAGTGAATGTGTGTGGATGGTGATATCCTAGATTCAAGGATTTGAGAGAATTATGAAACAAACATATTTTTCATATTTTTTATGGGGATTTAAGATCAAAACTAGTGTTATACATGAACATGTGATGAACAACCAAGAACATGTGAAGAACTCATATGAACATTTAAGAACAGTCAAATATATTCAAGGAATTTAAATAAACACTAACGTGCTCTAATCCTAATCTAATCATAATAATATAAAAAACAAGTTAGGGAAATGAATTATATCTGCATGCAAGATCCACATAGTGGATGAGGAGACTCTTGATCGATATTTTAAGGGTGGAGTAGAAAAGAAGAACTAGGAGAGGGAGAGTGAGTCTCACTCAATACCTTGAGTTTTAGGAAGACCAAGATATGATAAGACTACTCTACTTCATTAGAACTCAAGAGAGGAGAAAAGAGGTGGGTTTTGTGTGCTTTGGAATGGAGGATTGGGGGGGGGGGGGGGTGGTTATATAGCTGTAATGAAAAAAATATGAATGGAATATCATTTAATGAGAGTTGAAAAATAATCAAAATGAATCATGAACCTAAACCTTATTTTAGACTTTGGGAAAAGCTGGTGCGTTAAATGTAGAGATTGGTGGGAGTGATGAGTAAGCAAAATTCGGTTTTTCCTGTAGCTATTGTAATAGCCTACAGAGCCAAGTTTAAAAAATCATATCTTACTCAATTCTTATCAGAATTGTCTCGTTCTTGTGCTCAAATTGAAGCATCAAATGTCTAGTTTCTGGAAAAATTAACCTCACTCACAGATTCAAAATATTCTGATGGATATCAACGAAATGGTGAGCAGAGATTATTTGTTAGAAAATAATTTCAGCACAATTAACATTAAAAAGTTCCAAATTAGTTTTCAATTAACATTAATAGGCTCCAATTACTTTCATTTTAGACTTAATTAATTCCAAATTTACCCTAATTAAAAAGACAATTACACAAATTACTAATTGAATAATTAATGTTTGACTATTTAATTAATTAAGTGTGTGCAACCTTACTATAAGATGTAATCCTAGCCAATCAAATTATGACACATCATTAATTTCAAATTGATTATAATGATAACCAATTGGAATCAATTGTTCATAATCACATATAGTTGGACTTAATTTGTGATAGTGCATCTCGACCATTAAAACTTGATTTGATGCTAATTTTCAATTTGATAATTCGATTAGAACTTATGACCAGTCAATTTAATCACAACATTAAAATCATTTTGATGAAATGAAATTAAGAATCTAATGGCCAGAATTAACATGCCTATTTCTAAGGTCAAGTTACCATTTACCTTTTATGTGAGATTAAATTCGGATTGCAAAATAGAGTGTCAACAAAAAGTTCTCCATTTATATTCTTGAATCCAATCATTAGTCTTAATAAAAAAGAATCATGGAGGTGAAGAGTTCAATACTAAAGGTCTAAGTATTTTGAGAGAGAGAGAGAGAGAGAGAGAGACTTATTGCACAACCAGTTCCTCAGTTGGCTTAGAACTGGTTAACAACTTTAGGGCTTCTAATCAGAGAGAAAAATTTTATACAGCTAGTCTGCTTCTACATGAAACAGAAAATGGAACCACCAATTAGAGTAAAATAACATACAGAAGCCATCACAAAATTAAGTACATTTGAGCCGACCAAAGGAAGAGAAATATTTGGCAGTGTTGCCAGTAACAATAATGAATCCAGAAAATTACATCAATTTACTGGGTAAACTCATTGCGGTGATTGTTGAACACAACTAAAACATGTATTATTAATAACAACACCATTGCCAGACCTACTTCATGCCCTTCAAGATAGCAACCTCAATGCATTTGATCTGTATTCGCCTGAGAGCACTCATACAGCTTTGATTGACACTAAGATATGCGCAAAAAAACCATGGTATACTTCAGTACACACATATTTTTTTGTTAAAGTACGAAATTCGTCCTCCAACTATTGGGTAACATTCAATTTGGTCCTACAAATATTAAGTTTGTCAAAGGAAATCTTTTTTTTTGACAAGTAATAGGATAGATTACTTCATCCTCACGATGATAAGCACTCCCTAACTAAAAGAATTACAAAAAATTATGCCCAAAATAGAAAACTGGTTTAATAAATTGTATTCTTTTACACCATTAACTCTTACAACCGTGTTTTCAAAATTAAATAACAAACCAGAGCATTTTGATGAAATTTTTCATCAAATAAATTTATTGCTCTAAATTATACAGTCAACTCACGTTCCAAAACAAGCTCATAACATTTTACAATAGAGTAATTATACAAGCCCATGCCTCTCATACCACAGTACAAAGAATGTGGCATGCAGAATTCATATCCCTGCCGTCCAAATCAAAGATGCATTCTATGTGACAGAGCTGATCCATAACATTCAAAAGACAGAAAGCACCTTTGGTAAGTTCTATACAGATATCCATTCTAAAATGATTACCCTGTATGAGATGACAAATAATGAGAAACAGCTTTAAAAACAAACCAGGGGAGTCACCTTTCATTTCATTCGTTTTCTGTTTTGAGCATGATTCCATCCCCAGCCTGCCATCCCCTCTTTTAAACCGATTTTCCAAAATTTTCCCTCATCTTAAAATATATCAAAGAGGATGATCTAAACAATCAAACATATTATAAGAGTTCCACCCTTTTTACAATTAGGTTGATCAAGCAGAATAACTGGTACAATGAAGTCACTACAACATTGTTGTTGAGCAACTGCATAAAAGAAAGGAAAAGCAAAAGAAAATTCCCCCCCTGAGAGAGGAAGACTCAAATAGGGGGGGCAAAAAAAGAAAAGTTGGATATAGGAGGAGTTGTGACTGCATGTTTTGTTCCGCATATTGCAGCATAGTGCACATAATAAGAAGCCAACTTTGAAGCAAGAGGAACACCCTTCTAACAATCACCTTTTAGTGACCTCAATCCCACCAAAGCACCTTTACATTTTTACACTGTTTCTCAAGATATCAAAAGCCAATAGAGCCAAAACTTAAAGAATGATCAAATGGCTTGTACACATTATTCCAGCTTGAAACATAAGGATATACCATCAAAACAAGGAACATAAAATAAATATAAAAATAAATAAACCATTATATATATGACCAGCACCAGCTCTAAATTTTATTATTGATTAGCAAAATCAAACGAAAAATGCCTCAAGATAAAGAATATAAGAACTCCAATTGTCACCTAATCTGGAGGAGAATAGGATTCACAAGATCCTTTGATGACTAATATTTGCTTCTCTGTTTGCTGAACATTTCACTTTTCAAGAACATAAAGCCTGCAAGATAACCAAATCAGAACACGAGCAAATGGGATGATGTGTCAGATTTTTGAAATATGCCCGAATCAGGATTAAATGAAATTTTTCTTCAGGATGATGATGTAGAGGCTCTGGAGAACGGCAAGTGAACTGCAAAAGTGAAATAAACTCGAAGCATAAGGTTTAATTAGCAGTCTAATTCATGACGGCTTTGCATGTCATTAGAAATTCCTCCAAGAAAGAATAGCTTCTGTTTCCACTAGCTTAAGATATGATACCTTTTGAGTCACAATTTTGTACTGCCTATTCCAATTCTTGTAATTGTACATAACAAAACAGAGTACTCTGGAGTTTAGGGTTTTTTTTTGCTTTTGTTTTGATGAGTGAGTTTCGGCTGTAGGAGGCGTGGGAGGGCAGGGAGGGTGGGAGTGGGAGGTGCGAACCAGTGACCTCCGCTTCAATGTCATTGTCCAACAGATATTACTTTGTTATAAATTCTACAATCTCTCTCACAGCCTCAAGCACACAAAACAATCCTGTTTACTGAACTTAAGAAATTAGTTGTACCAGGTCCAAGCTACTCTTCTACACAAAAGCATCAATAATCAGGACCAAGTTCTAGGGAGTACCCACCTAGCTTCTGGCTTCATGTCTTCAATCATTTCGTAGTAAAGAACAACTAATACTAGCAAAATTCATGTGGAATTGATATTAATATCAACCCCATAATTGAAAAACAGTGCCTTTTGTCTTCCTGTGACAACCTTTCCTTTTATATGTTAAGTTACACATGCACTTAGTGAGTTTTGACTGACAAGCTCACCCTCTGCCCATATTCTTATGGAAGAAGGAAATACCATTTTTTTTTTTTTTTGGAGAAACAGGGAAATACCATTTGAGCTAGAGCTCATTGACTGTGTACTTTATTAAATTTCTCTGGACATTAGGGTTTGTAATAAATTATATTTCCTTATGCAAAGCATTTAAATTTAAGGATTTAAAAGACAATTCCAATGTAAATTTCCTAAAAGGAAATTTAACAACACATAATGGTTGATGACTTTGAGCATTGACAATTTTACTCCATACTTATGTTATGAATTTGGAATAAATTATTATACCTAAGCATTTCAATTCCATGGTTAAATCTATTCAAGAATTTCATTAATAGAAATTTTTTTAGCTCTATACTTTATTCAAATCATTTAAACTAAAAACTGAAATCCAAATCTTTCTATCAAATATTTCCATCAAAATGAACCACATAAGGTTTTCCTAATGGGTAAGCTAAGAACAGCCATTAAGGAGCATTCAATCCTCTCTACCTATCCCAGTATATATTAAGAAAGTGATACAGAACACAAAAGAAAACCGATAGATGCATATCCACAAGTGTAATATTTATCAAACAACAAAAGTATTAAATTCAACTCAACATAAGGACATCCCATTAGGAAAACCCATCTTTATATAAGAAAATGTAAAAAGTGCTATTATTTACTACAAAATGCTCACAAATTGATATGACAATAGCAATGATTGCAATTGGTGCCATATCAACAACATGATAAATAAATTTATTAATTTCTTTTTTTCTTGTGTTTGAAACTTGACACATCAATTTGTAAGGCTAACATAAAAATAAAAATTATAGTATCCTAGTATCACTCATATTAAATGGCAACAACTTTGGGAGCATGTATAACTTTTGGAGAAAGCAATCGAAACCAGATCCTTATATGATTTAGTATGGTTAAGCATGCAGCCAAATTTAAACTAAAAACTAAATCATTTAGTCTTCCAAAGGAGAAATCAATCCTCTTTTCATCAGTTAAAAGACTAAACTACCAGCAAATTGGTGCAGATTATATAAAATACTAACTTAAGCGAGGAGCATTGAACAAAATGCAGAGAACATCTACATAATATACTTTTACATAGCATAATAAAGCACAACAACAACAACAAGAAGCTACAACAGCAGCAACATTAACATTAACAACAACAACAAGGAAAGGATCGAGTCTTACTTCACCGAGTACCTAGTACGCCTTAACCTTTAAGAATAGGTAAGCTACTCAAAAACTCATCGAGACCCTCGAAAAATCCAATCCCTTCAATGTTATCCTCCACTCCATGCCCCGCCCCATTCCCTTCACTAACCCCGGCTGCAGCCGGCTCCTCCACCTCATTACTAAACTCCACATTCAAATCCAACTTTCCCAACTCTGTGGCCCCCGCCCTCCTCCTCGTACCACTACTCACTACGGCTGTCTTCTTCCCTTTACTCGACTCCCCCTTCGACCCACCGCCACCACCAACACTACCACCACCACCACCACCACCTCCTCCACCACCTCCACTACCAGCATCCGCTGTGACACTTACATTATTCGAAACCTCCCCACCACCACTCGCCTTCTTTACTCTCTCATGCTGCACTTTTTTCGAAGTTCTAATGGCCCTCGCGGCCGCAGCCGAGGCTCTTCTTTTTGATCTCCTCTTCCTACTACTAGTCTGCCACTCATCATCATCATCGTCGTCATCATCCTGATTATCATCACTCGAATCAGATATTGCGACGAAACCTTCCTGGTCGTCGTAATAAACCCATGGCCCAGTCTTAGTAGGCTGCTTCCGTTTCGCTGGGGTCTTAATCCCAGTTGCTTCTTCTAAAGAACAAGTGAACATAGGAGTAATCGGTGACCACTTACCTGACCCGCCTGTGCCTTTATCAGAGAAACCCAATGGGAAAAAACCCCAACAGTAGTAGTAATTCTCTTTATCTTTATCAATGTCACTCGTCACAGGCGGTGACGGTATCACCACCGCTTGGAAAGCTCTCTTACAGTTCTGGCACCGAAGGCTACACTCTTCGTAAACCCTAGGGTACTCGAAGAGCAAGTAACAGTACGGACACGCCGTCCAGAAACTCCCCGATTCCGGTTCCGTTTCCGACTCGGCCCGAGCCGGAGCCTGAGGCTGAGGCGGAGGCGGAGGTGGGGAAGGAGAAGGCTGACGAGGCGGCGGAGGCGGAGGAGGTTGCGCCCGAGTCGGTTCACTATGCCGAGTTGACTCGGGGACATTGTGGAAAATCGGTCTTTCTTCGTCAACTATCAACCTTCCGTCTTTCGTTCTAGGGCTTCTCCTCACCGCTTGCGGCTGAAGCGGCGGCGGAGGCGGCGGTTGGTGCGGCTGAGGTTGGAAATGGAGTTGCTGAGTCGAGCCGGAGGCCGACGCGGCGGAGTGAGAGATGATAATGAGCGCGTGATCGTACTCAGCTTTCTTCGACGAGTTCGAAAGCACAGACCAAGCCTCGGAGACGAGCCTAAAAGCATGATCGGCGAAGGCAAGGCGGTTCCGGTCAGGGTTGAGCAGCAAAGCGAGCTGCCGATACCGAGTGGCGATGAGCTCGAGGTTCTGAGTCAAGCGAGCGAGTTGAAGTATCCCATAGCAATCGTACAGACCATTAGCGATCCGTGACTCGCCGGCTAAGACCGTGTCGGCCACGGCAATAATTTGCTCAGCCAACTCGATCCTGAACCTGGGCTCAGTGTCACGCGCTCTGATCGCAAAGCTTTTAGCCGCGTGTAGGTCACGCGCCGTTAAGAGCCTCTCTGCTATGCTTAGCCACCGCTCCGCCTCTGCTCTGTAAGGACTACCGTCCATTCTCTCTCTAAACCAAACTTTCTCTCTTTCTCTCACTCTCACTCTCTCTTTCTCTCTCTAAAATTCGAAACTCTATTTTTTTTGGTTTTGTTTTGTTTGGTTTGGTTTTGGACAGTGAGTGGAAATGAGTGAGAGAGTAATTGAGGAGTGTGAGGTGAACTTTAAGAGGGACGGAAAAGGGCTTAAGTTTGGTAGGGAATGAGCGGATTTGCACATTAGATAGGAGGGTGTTTTGGTCATTTTGTAGAAATGATGTGGGTAAACGTAATTTCGTAGTTGTAGATTTGCTGCTGCAACAAGTGTGTTGTCTGTGTTAGAAATTGGAAGGGCTGTTAAGGATTTATAGAAGTTTTGAGTACTTTTATTGGTGATTGGAAAGTAAGAGAGAGAGGGAGAGAGGTCGGTCTCCTTGAGCTTTGACTTTTGCTAAACAAACGTAGTACTATGATAAATTTTTCTGAAATTTTTTGGATTTTTTAATAAATTCAATCATGTGCTTAGTTGGGAAGTCTAAGGGTTATGGATAAGTTTACCAAAAAAAAAAAAGGGTTATGGATAAGGAATTATATTTAAGTTTTGCCAAAATTATATTCCATAATGATGTAACAAAAAAGGAGAGGGAGAGAGGGAACTTACATTAAAATGTCCATGATTTATACTTTGTTTCAAATTAGAGGTTTTAAGGTTTTAATTTGTCAATTTAAGTCTTATACTCATAAAATCGATTTAATTTGAAATTGTTGTCAATTTTTGTTATTCATTTCCATTGTTTTGAGCAATAATGGGGTAAAGAAAAACGAAAAAAATCATTTATAAATATTTTTGTTTTGCCTTGGTAACCTGGTTTGTTTTATTATCACTTTAAACAAAACTTTCTCTCTCTACTCTCTCTAGTTAATAGTTGTCAATTTGATTTCTAAATAAGTAGGACTGAGCAATGGACCCAACCGACCCAACTTGACAGGTTTTGGGCGGGTCTAGGAATATTCAGGTCAAGTTTTGGGTCTTAATTTTGGGTTATTTTCGAGTTCGGGTCGGTGTCGGGTCGGCGTCAGGTCATATAAATATTCTACTTCTGAATTCGAATTTTTTTTTTTAAAAAAAAAACCCTACTCTTTGTTGGTCTCTCTTCGCCTCCCTCAGCTCTCTCTTTATTCCTCAAACCTCATCCTAACAAGCCATCCCCATTCGCTCAGTTTAAAGCTTTATCTCAACTGAGTTAGCTCGCTTTATCTCTGTGTAAGTCATTCTTCTCTTTGTTAATTTAGTTGGGTTTTTAATACTTACAGATTTTGGGGTTTTTTTCTATGTCAATATCCTGTTTAGGTTTGATTTTCTTGAATTTTGTGATGTGAGTTTGGCTTGAATCATTTTTTAAGGACCCATTTCGATTTTTTTTCCAAGTTTTTAACTAAAGAGTTGTGCTCCTCTGCCTCTCTCACTAAGTTTTTTCTTCTTAATTCCCTGGTCATAGGCTCTGATTTTGGGAGTTTTTTTTTTTTTTTTTTTTTTCATTGGTTTATTTATCTCAGAGAAGAAAGCAATTTGGTTTCAGCAAAATCTTTAATAGATTGGATTCTAAGGTATAATTATTTTTTTGATGTGAATATCCAATATCCTTTGGATTTTATTTTCTGGTTGTTGTTATGTACTTCTCGCTAATACTCTTCTTCTTTTTTGCTCTGTTTAATTGTTTTTTCTTCTATTCTCTTTTGGGATTTTTGTACATTTTGGTTTTGTGTTTGATTATATGAATAAGGTATTCTTTATTTTTGCTGATATTGAAGATTGATCTACGGTTTGATGTTTCTGTAATTTGTTTATGAATTTGTTGTGTGGATTACAAATGTGATTTTCTTGGATCTTTTTTTTTTTTTTGGGTTTTTTTTTTCTTTGGTTGTAATAGTTGCTACTGCTGTAATAGAACTATAAACAAATGATTACGCTTTTATACATATATTTTTTTTCTCTTTTGTGTAAGGATGATTGGACTGAAAACTGAAGTGAAAAGAAATGATTTTGTAGATAATAGGCTTTGTTTAGGTCAAGGTTTTGCATATTGAATTGTTTCAATAAGTGGGTCTCATGGTTTTAAAGAACCTTATTGAAAAGAAGCTGTTTTGGGTTTTGATCATCTTGTTTTGGTATTTCTGCTTAATCTGTTCTTGAAAAAACAAATGAATATAATCTCCTTGATGGCCTTTAAATGAATGATTGGACAACTTGCATTATAGGTAATCCTTATTTTCTGTTTGCTAAGTTTAAAGCATTATGTCATATCTCTGTGTTTTTCTTTTGTGAATGCATTGTTTAATAATTGATTTGTTTTGTGTGGTACTAGGTCATGGATTCTGTAGGGTCACGTCAAACAGCCCAGGCCCAATATGGGATTATGGGTTAGTGAACTCAATACAATAAATTTGTAGAGAGTGGGTTGAAGAGCTGGGCCCTAATGAATCTAACAATGGTTAGGATGATTTCTCAAGACGACCATGCAAGAACAAAGCATGCAATATAGGGGGAATGTACTGTTTGATAAGACAGATCTCTGTGTAGATTGATGACACTGGTTACAAGTGCAACTCTGATGGCTACTGTATTGTTTCTCTCTTTTTCGATCCCTTTTCCTCCAGGGGTTCTTTACATTATATACTTCCTTTCCGATGATCTCGTCCCTTCATCTGTCAACTATCTAAGTAATCACTCAAGTACTTATCTTATCAAAAATCCGTTCTGATGCCTTGTGAGTTGCGGTAGCTAAGGAATCATTGTTTAGGGGTCTTTTCCACATAAATGCAGCTAGAAAAGTAGCTGCGACGCATTAAATGCGGAGGTAGCAGCTTTTCTTCTGGCATTCCTGGATTCCCATCACCTTTGTACGTGTATGATGTATGTCTTCGCAGTTAAAGCCTTCGAGAAGGTCACATTGATTGCTCGGAGCACAAATCTGAGCTGTATTAGTTATGTCCGAAGGGGAGTTTCCCCTCGGATCACTTTTCCACTCGTCCCTTACCTTTGGGACTAAGGCTGGGGCTCTCCCTCACTATTCGTATATTCTCGGACCATCCAATATCCTCGGGCTAAGCCCACAGCCCAATATATGCTTTTGGGCCCTTATCCCCACAGATTCAATGGAGCCTACACAACTTGATGTTGCCACTGCAAGACCAGCTATGAAACATCCTCGTCCACCGCAAGTGATATCATCTTCTAATCCTAATAAGAGAAAATCACCATCATTGGCTTGGGACCACTTTGAGAAGTTTATAGATGAGGAATGTAAAACTAAGGCAAGATGTATATATTGTAGCAAGGAGTGCATGGCTGGTAGCAAATTTTATGGGACATCTAATTTAAAAAACCATACACCCATTTGTCATGAATATCTTTTTAATGAATTGCATGATGGACAAGACCCATTGTCCAAGGATGTAGAAGAGGGAAATCTAGTGCGCAGGACTTTTACAAATGCTGTGGGTAGAAAAATTCTTGCTGAGATGATCATATTGGATGAGCTTCCATTTAGGTTTGTAGAGAATCAAGAATTCAGAATGTTTTGTAATGTCTTCCAATCTAATTTTAATATCCCATCTCGCTTCACAGTAGCTAAAGATGTGAGTCGGATTTATTTTGAAGAGAAGGATAAGTTGAGAAATGCCTTGAAAGGCCATAGGCTTTGCCTTACCATTGACACATGGACTTCAATACAAAATTTTAATTACATGTGTCTTACTTGTCATTTTATAGATGATGATTGGAAGCTACATAAAAGAATTTTGAATTTTTGTATTGTTGATAACCGTAAGGGGAAAATCATTGGCAAAATGGTTGAATCTTGTTTAGAAGAGTGGAATATTGAGGAGATTTTCACATTGATGGTGGATAATGCTTCCTCAAATGACGTAGCCATTAGTTACTTGAAAGAAGCTACTAATATGTGAAAAGGTATTATTTTGGAGAATGAATTTGTTCATGTGAGGTGTTGTGCTTACATCCTGAATCTTATTGTGATTGATGACTTAAAACATCATAATAAGTCAATTGATAGAGTGCGTCATGCAGTTAGATATGTGAAAGCTTTTCCAAATAAGTTGCAAACCTTGAAGAGGTGTGTGGAGAAAGTGTAAATAGAGTCAAAGGCTATTCTATGTTTGGATGTACTTATAAAAAAAAAAATGTTTGGATGTGGCCACTAGATGGAATTTCACCTATAAAATGTTGGAAAATGCTGAAAAGTTTGAACATACACTCAAGCGGATGGAATATGAAGATCTTGATTATATTCTACACTTTCGGAATGGGGACTATGATAGGAGACCTCCAAATGAGGATGATTGGGAGACTTTTAGAAAATTTGTTAAGTTTTTGAAACTCTTTTATAATGCCAAAAAGAGGTTTTCGGGTTCCTTGTATGTGACATCAAATGCTTTTTTTGATGAGATATATATGATTAAAAGAAAGATAGATCTATTTTCTAGGAGCAAAGACCATTTTTTGTACTCAATGGAAAAAACAATGAAAGAGAAGTTTGACAAGTATTGGGGGAGCGGGGAGGATTCATCAAAGGAAGGAAATGTGCTTTTGTATGTTATTGTGATACTTGATCCTCGAAAGAAGTTGGATTATTTGAATTATTGTTTATCAAATTTGTTTGGGGAGAATGTTGCTAAGGATATCACTGACCTTGTGAAAGGTGTATTGGAACGCTTGTATGAGCATTATACAAGGTCTTTAGGCAAGGAAAACAATTTGTGGGGTGTGTAGATGAGGTTGCAAAAATACGTGATGGAGAATAGTGATGGAGAAAATGACAAAACCTTTAATATACTAGCTTGGTGGAAGTATAATACTAATAAGTACAGTATACTATCTCAACTGGCATGAGATGTGTTGGCTATACTTGTTTCTACTGTGGCTTTTGAATCGGCATTTAGTATGGGAGGACGTATACTAGACCCATTCCATAGTTCACTTGCCCCTGAGATAGTACAATCTCTCATAAGTACTCAAAATTGGCTTCAATTTTCAGTGCAAATTTCACTTTGATAAGTCATAGATGATGTTGAGCTATTTGAAGATTATGAAAAATGTAATATTCTTAAAATTTATTAACTTGTACTTTAACTGAAATTTAATATATCTTGTATATTTAATTATATCATGTTAGTGCATTAAATGGAATTTAATATATATATATATATATATATATATATTGTTGTTCTAAAATGTTTTGAAACTTTTTTGGAAGCGAAGTTAGCTTCATCTTCAGCAACATCACCTTCACCATCAAGCACTGTTACTAATCTTGATTGATCTGCGTACATACATTGGTGAGTTTTGCTTCTGTGTTTTTTTTTTTTTGGATTGGGTGTCATTTGCTACTTGCTGCTATTGTTACTAATTGAAGTTTTTATCATTTCTGTTTTCTTCAATTTTTTCTTTGATATGTTTAATACACTCTTATGCAGGGTTAGACATGAGTGCATTCTCATTATTAGCCCATGCTACTATTATGTCTCCTGGTGCAACCATGGACTTTTTTCTCGTGGAACATGTCACTCTTTTTCTTTTTGTGGTCGTTTCCTTCATGGTATACAATCACTCAACCAAATGTAGCAGATGGCTTATTATGTCAGATTTATGCTAGTACATACTTTTCATATTTGCTTATGTTTAACTTCATATGTATACATTCATACACAATGGGATTTGCTGGTCACAAGAGAATTTTTTAAAATGAGATCAATGATGCGTGATTGTTAGATAGGTTGAATCTATATTGAGGTGTAGTTTTATGAAAATAATTGATTACATAAGTTTAGGATTTCAGCTAGAATTTATGCACTTCAAATAAATTCTAAGCTACATTTGCTTGATGAACAATGAATGTGGTATAATATGCATTTTCAAAATAATCTATAGTAAATAATGATTCCTTGTGGTGGAACTAGATCAACCTTATATAAATTATGCACGTGCTTCACATTTTAACAAATTGTTTATCTAATTTTATATAATTTTAAGTTGTACACACTTAATGTGTCATGCATCCCCAATCTGACTCTACGATGTTCTTGCAAGGAGAGGAAACACCATTTCAACTAGAGCTCCTTGGTAACTGAAATCATTTTGGTTTTCTTTAATTTTAAAAGGAAAAACCTCTCAAACGATCCTTCAAATATCTATAAAATTAGATAGTAACCTGTGTACTAAAATAACTTCGGTGTTTTTCTCAAAAATATTATGCTTTTGATTTTTTTTGCCTTTTGAATAAGAATCTAGATCTGGATTGGTGTGGTTTTATAACAGGTTTGATCAACTTTTATCCATGCTATTGGGATTGAGAGTAGCTCTCAGAATTATTCTTCTCATCATCTCATGCTTATATTGATAAAGCTATCGTTCAGAACATAAAAGGGACAGTCAAAGATACAATAGTATCTTGTAGAAATTTGGAATTTTCAATTAAGACTATTAGATTATTGTGATACCTAGATTATGTAAATTGGATTGGATGAGTGTGTAATGTGTTCTTCATGTTGTGACAAATGGTATCAAAATCATCCTAGTAATGTCATTTTCAACGGAATCATTATTTTGTGTTGCATCTTTGTCATGTGTACATAAGCTCTTTGAATTTTGGTTAGGAATGATATTTTACTTTGTTGAATGCTTGACTTTGCATAAGAGCCGTAACTTTTTTCAAACATAAAATTTGAGGGAGAACTTAGCTTTTTCTTTGTTTGGTGTTGCAGTTTTGAAGGTAAAAGAGGTTGGGTCCTAAGTAGAAGGTCGTGACGTGCTAATTATTGTTTTTGGAGAAGGGCAAAAGGTGATTCTTGCCTAATTGCTGGACTATTATAAAGAAATCTTATTAAATAAATCTGCTAATGCAAAAACTTATATACTTTGTAATGATTTGGGTTTTTATGCTTGTGGATGGAGCCATAACTTATATACTTTGTAATTGTAGAGACTGAGTTTGAGCACTTTTCCTTAGGTGAAGTGGACTCAAGCCCAGCTAGCCCGATACAATGAATTTGTAGAGTATGGGTTCAAGAACTAGGCCCCAATAAGGATTGCAACAACTAAACACGGTAGTGAATGGGTTAAACGACAAGAACATAGACTGAAGCCTGAAATGTTACTCCTCGGCCTTCCTCTTAGGGGCTGGGAGTTCTTATTGGTTCTTCAATGCTTAGTTACATAAATGATACAAGTACTACCCTCTTTCTCCTCTGGTCCTCTCTGTGGGGGACTTCTTACATTATATATCCCTTTTCAGTTGATCCTAGCTCTACATTTGTCGACCAGGCAGGTCACTACTCGAGTGCTTGTCCCATCAGCCGTTTTTTTATCCTTCTGTGGGTTGCAATTACCAAGGCTGCAGTGTTCAGGGGTCATTTCCTCATTAATGCGGCCAGAACGCCAGCGGCGGGCATTTAATGTGGAGATGACAGTTTGTCTTGGATTTGCTCTTCTACCGTCCTCCCATGATCGACATGTTTGTACCTGTTCTTTCTCATGGGGTGCTCTAGAAGGCTGCCTTTGGTGGGTGTTGACTCTCCCTCCTCTGGTTTGGGTTTGGCCAAGGACATAATTGTCCTCGGCAGTCATCCTGGGTGATCCGGACTTTTTACGTTGTCCTCGAAAGTTTTCTTCCTCCTCGGCATAGGCCTTGGGCCTGGTACGTAGTGGGCCGGGGTTGCCTAATCTCTTGGCCCCACAGTAATGATTTGGGTTTTTCTTTTGCTTCTTAGAATCCAGGTTTTTATTATTGATTTTCTTGACAATATTGGATGATTTGGGTTGATGAATTCAGGTTGTTTTATTATTGATTTTTTTGACAATATTGGATGATTGACAACTTATATATTTTGGTACTCTCTCTCTGGCACATCAACTAGTTTGACTAATTGGTTAGCTTCTATTCTTTGTGTTATTGCTTGGTGACTTATGGAGCTTGTCCGTAGAAGAATTTTCTCAAGCAAAATAAAGGGTTGGTCTCATTTTTTTTTTTTTCATTGGACCAATACGGTCACATCAAAGGAAAGTTTTTTAACCAATCTGATCAGCTGAGAGTCACTTACCGAACAAAGATCAGCTCAATTTTTCAAGGACCCAATTGATAAATTTGTGTTTTTTTGTATGATAATGGCTGATCAGATGATTAAAAATCAATCTTTCTTATTAGGTTATTGTAAATGATAGCTCAAATGTTTTAGTTATTTGAGTGCTTATTACGATTGAGATTGTATGGCTCAAATGAGGCATACAGATATTTCAACATTATCGTGGTAAAAAAAAAAAAAAAGGCCCAACCCGAGACCCGACCCGAGACCCAAAAAACCGACCCGATTATAGACCTAATTTTTCGGGTCGGGTCGAGTTTCAGGCAGCCAAACCCGATTTCTATCGGGTTGGGTTTCGGGTCACAGTAAACCCGACTTGACCCGACCCAATATCACTCCTATAAATAAGTACCAAGTGAATGTAGAGTTTCATTTATGGGTTTCTTTTTTGTCTACTCTATTATTATCCAAAATAATGAAAATGAGTAACAAAGATGGTTAGAAGATTTAAATTGAATTGATTTAATAAACATAAGGCTCTAATTGACAAAATTAAAAACTTGCTACGTAATGTGAAATACAGTATAAACTTTGCGACTTTTCATGTATTTTCCCCCCCAAAAAAAAAAGTTGAAACTAAATTCTCCAATTAAATTTGATAATGCAATCAATGGTCTAATTTGGTTCACAAACAATTGCAAAATGGAGTAAGGATAATAGAGACTCTTCGGGATTTGACAAATAGTGGACTTTTCGAAGCTATAATCAATGAATCGATTTTAGAAATTGTGGCCTATAAAAGTAGTGTGGGGCCCATATATTTGGCAACCCCAGCCCACTCCACATCGGGCCCAAGGTCCATGCCGAGGATAGCATAGAGTCCGAGGACAAGAAGGAGAGGACCAAGTCATCAAGGGACCTCGCCGAGAATGCCCCTATCCTCAGCAAACCGACATTGAAAGAAGGAAGCTGTCACTGACCCATTAAATGTACACCACCAACACTCTAGCCGCATTAATGATGAATTGACCAGCAAACAGTGACGTCTTGGTTATTTCAACTAACAGAAAGCTTGCAAAGGCGGCTGATGGGACGAGCCCTCAGACACAAGTTCGGATGACCGACAAGTGGACGGCAAAGATCGACTAAACAAGACTATATAATAGATAGAACCCCCAACGTAAAAGGGGTTGGTTGGTTGGAAGGTTAGGACCCTTGAAGGGAAAAGTAAAAGGGGTTTTCCAGGGTGTCCGAGGACAACCCTTGTATTTATCAGTTCTAAGGAAAGAGCTCCTCGGATTGGGCCGAGGACGAACTTTCCTCAAGAACACTTAGTTAAAATCACTGTTATTATCCTCACGAATACTTAGCCAATTCCTTTATTATTATTCCTATGAATCTCACGTCAACCGTTGTCTTCCTTGCTGGTGCCTAGCCCTTCTACCCACGCTCTACAAATTTATTGTACGGGGGCCGCCCGCCTGAAAACGGGTCCCTACAAGTAGTATTTAGGGGTTATTGTTTCATGCCTGCTCTAATGTCATCCCTCCTTGTTTATGCATTTTAGGGATTTGATATCTCTGTAATTCATGTGAAATTATTATATGTTTGATCCACTCACACTAATTCTTAGGCTGTGAACTTAAGTCCACAACCTACTTAGGCAACTTCCTTATTTTTTGAGATTCCCATGAGGGGAGATGTATCCTTTGTATTTTTGATTTTTTTCTAGATGATGGGAACACTATCCATTGGTTAATGGAACCATGGTAGGAACCTCTTTGTAATCTTATAATAAATGTGTAATTCTAGTGTAATTGTTATTCTTATGGTGGGAGTTGGATAGTGTTAGTTAGAGCTCTTGGCATAGATGTGTGGCCAATTAGATTAGAACTTGAATTGAATACATAGTGACATGGAACCACCATTTGGATATCTTGAATAATAAAGCAATTTGTTTTTTTTTTTTTTTTTTTTTTTTTTTTTTTTTTTTTTCTCTCTTAATATTTCTCTTGGAGGATGACCACCTCAAAACAAGTCAATGTATTTTCTATCTATTAATTCTTTGGAAGGTGACTACCTCAAATCAAGTTAATTTCCAATCAATTCTTTTAGGAACCATTATCAAGGTCAAACTTTGGTGTAGATACTATGATTTTTCATGACTATGTTCAGGAATCCTTTGGTTAGGACATGTTCGTCAGGTTTGGACGGTGTTTAGGCCAAGGTGCTCTATAATTTTGAGTTGTTTGATAGTAAAAAATAATATAATATGTTATGCAAAGAAAAATGTAAATAATTGGGAAGAAAATCTATAATGAATTCAAGAAAAAATTAGTTAATGATGGTAGTAAATTGGACACTAAAAACATTTTATATTTAGAATTGCTCGTTTTGTTGACAAGTAATGTCATTACTATTTTTATCTACAATTTAGAAAATTTAATATAACTTTATCATAGATATGTATATTGAAAATGAGTTGATAAAAATTTAAATTTAAATTTTAATAATAAAGGCTTGATGTGTGGATTGGGTTGGGTACAAGTTTGATCCTACTAGGTCGGGTCAAAACTGGGCAAGGTTGTCAAAATCTGGATCCTACGTAAGATCGTGGGAGGTAGGTGGGATCGTAGATCGTAGGATCGGATCGTGGATCGTAAGATCTTATATTATTTGAGAAAAAAAACAAAAAATACACATTGGTATATTAAATAATCACATAAATTATACATTCATTGATATAATTATCATACATCACTATATCCATTTGTAAGCATCATTTAAAGAGGCCAAAAACTTCAAAATGTGACACTTTATTAAAATATTTTTTATTTGGGTCCAACTGAGACTCTCTCTACATTAGAGTGGAAAAACTTGGTTTATTGGGATTTTATTTTTCATTTGGGTTCAATTGAGCCTTTTGTCAAGTTAAAAAAGATTACAAGAAACAAAGGTTGTTTGGGATCATCAAAATTGTGTGATCCTACTGATCCTGAATGATCGCAAAGATCCTTGAAAGATTTAGATCGTTTTGGGCAGGTGGGATCGTAAAATCATAGGATCGTAGAATCCAGATCGGGATTTTGACAACCATGAAACTGGGTACAAGTAAAAAGCTTATTGGGATAAAACTGGGTGTTATTCCTATTACCCATAACTTATTACGTTTGGATTTGGGGCGAGTTATTGAGCCTGAGTCTAATCTTACTAGCTCTACATAACCCTAGCTTAAACAGGTATGAATAATGACTTTAAATAGACAATTGCGATTGAAGTTTTTTTTTTTTTAGAATGGAAAAATGGGGGCTTTTATGGCTATATTACACCCCTGGGCAGGGAGCCAGCGGGAGACCCACCCAGCTGAAGGGTAGCCAACGGTTGTGTGAGAGTCACCTCTTTTGAGTACACCTCTCACTAAGTATGCCAACCAACGGACTCCTGCGAGCAGCGGGACTCGAATCTAGGTGTGTTGCGATTGAAGTTGATCTTAATATATGTGCTCATATATACATAAATACGACCTTTGGATTGGATTTTTATATATACAATATTTGTTATATAAAATAAGGAAAAACACAAATTACACCATTCAAATTTGGTCAATGTTATTTTCATTTTGTAACTTCACATTTTTTGTCAATTTAATATGTCCATCCGTTTCATGAAAAAGGATGCCATAGTCCAATCAAAATGACGTAATTTTATATTTTCCTTAATTTGTTTTTTAATTTTATCCAAAAAAATTATTTACCTTTATAATAAAAAGTGCTAATTACAATTTATCTTCCTATGATTAGGTCGTTAAAAACATTTTAAAAAATGAATATTCAAAAGTTTGGGTTTTATAAAAATCAAAAACAAAAATGTTTTCCCAAAAGAACAAAGTTGAATCTTCAAGCACATACCCAAGACAAACAGACAAACAAAACAAGCACATATCCATGACGCAAAACTCAACAAGCACAAACCTAGGGTTTGGACTAAAATGAAATTGCAACAATTTTATCCAAAATAATATATTTTTCATTTTGTGAAAAATGTTTCAATCACAACTTATTTTGGTGTTCTTTGTTTTTATCGCAATTTAATACCATGAGCTTTCAGTTGCTACGTTTTTACCCCCCTAAAAATGAATTAAAAGGAAATTGTTAAAGGACCTCTTGACAAATCTTAACGAATTCATTTTAGACCAAACCTTAAGAAATTCAAATATAACCATTGGAAGTTGGTGAGTTAAATTGTGATAGGTTCAAATCACAAAAATATAAATTGCAGCCAACTCTTTATATGGTGTGGTTTATGAGATAAATTAAAAGGCATGAATTACAAAAGTAATCAAAGTAACCCTCAATGAATTGGTCAGAAGGTCTCTATCAATTGTAAGAAAATTTGATTTCTTTAATTGTTTACGTTGTCATTCGGGAAGAGACACTGCTTAACATGTTTAAGTTTATTTTAATTTTCTTTCTAAAATATTTTTTGCTCTAACAACTAAAGGGGTTGTCATTCCTTTCTCATCTTTATTTTCTTTCTTTCTCTATTCTTTATAACAATCATAATAAGATGCATACCACATGTTCTATTAGTTCTTCTTCTTCTTCTTCTTTTTATTTATTTATTATTATTTATTATTTATTATTCGATAGTTGGGAAGGGAAGATTTGAATTCTAAATTTCTCCATTTAAAATACTAGGAGATGTCAACCAATTGAACTACAAGACTCTTGACTATTATTATTGTTTTTAATTGGCTTATGAATATAAGAATATTGTCCCCTTTGACCCATTTGTTTTGTTTGATAGTTGGGAAGGGAATATTTGAATTCTGAATTTCTCTTTTTAAAATACTAGGAGGTGTCAATCAATTGAATTACAAGATTCTTAACTATTATTATTGTTTTTAACTGGCTTATGAATATAAGAATATTGTCCCCTTTGACCCATTTCTTTTGTTCGATAGTTGGGAAGGGAAGATTTGAATTATGAATTTCTCCATTTAAAATACTAAGAGGTGTCAACCAATTAAACTACAAGACTCTTGACTATTTTTTTTTAATGAATATAAGAATATTATCCCCTTTGACCCATTTCTTTTGTTCGATAGTTGGAAATGGAAGATTTGAATTCTAAATTTCTCCATTTAAAATACTAGGAGGTGTCAACCAATTGAATTAAAAGACTCTTGACTATTATTATTATTTTTAATTGGCTTATGAATATAAGAATATTGTCCCCTTTGACCCATTTCTTTTTTTCTCATGAAGGCTCTTATTTTGTTCTCTAAATTTGTTACTCTATGTACAAGGTTTCTTATAATTTGGGAATTGTTCTAGTGGTTTCTAGGATCTTCTGAGATTTATGAGATTTTGGATTTAAAATAACAAGTTCTCATTTTGAAGCCATCCTTGATAAATAGCCATCTTTCTCATTTCTTAACAATGATAATAAGAATAGTAACAACAAATTAGAAGAAATAGTGATTTGTGATCATAACATCTTAAAGTTTATTGCAACAATAGATTTCTAAGGATGATAACATGAACATGAAACTCCAAGGAACATGATATATAATAAACAACAAACCAAACCCAAATGTAAATCCTCACATAACTAAGATCCTAGAAAAATAGAAGGCCCTCAATTTGAAAAACAACATGATAGTCATTTCTTTTATTTTTAGTATTGCAAACCTTGTAATTCAACCAAATTATTGTGGAGTATACACTAAAATAATCAAGGATTAGCAATTGGCTGATGGATCTGGGATTGAGGGAATTGTAGAAGGGAATGGTAGGCTTCGGCAAAGTTGGAATAAGGGGAATAGATGGAATTATGGACTTAGGCAATAATGCTAAAGGTGGTAGTGTTGGCTTTGGTAGAGTGGGTATAATCAAACTTGTTGGTTTTGGAAGTGTTGGGATAGTGAGAATAGGTGTAATTTTGGGCTTTCACAATATTAGCAATGATGGCAAAGGTGGCACAGTGTTGGCTTTGGCAAAATGGGTATGATCAGTGTGGGCTTTGGGAGATTTGGGATAGTGGGAATAGGTGGAATTGTGGGTTTTGGCAATGTTGGCCATGACAAAAAAGATGGTAATGTTGGCTTTGGTAGAGTTGGGATTCTGGGAATAGGTGGAATTGTGGCTTTGGCAATGGTGGTAAAGAAGGCAATGATGACAATTTCGGGTTGGCAATGTAGATATGACCAGCAATATTGGTATAGTGGGTTAAGCAGATGTTAAAAGATGATTAGCTAAGCTGGCATCAATGTTCGAAATGAACATTTCAATGAATAAAGCTACGATGAAGCATTTGAAAGTTGTCATTGCTGGTGTTACAAGATTAGAACAAGAATGATACATCTTATAGTATGAAAGGAGATTATTGTTCAGGTGGATTAACAGAATGATTTATGTATTGGGGGTATTGTAATAAAAAATATGTAACTTATAATCTCTACTCATTTATTGAATATGAACATGGAAGGAAAGTGACAAATGCTTTAATATGTACTTGGTTTCATAAATGGTGATTTGCACCATTTTGTGTTGTAAACTTGTAAATCTTTGTGAGATACAACCTTTTGGACTTTGTTTAATATTTATTATAGTTTTTAAACTCGTGTAAACTTAGTATATTTTACTAAAGGGTCAAGCTTGGGTCTAGTGTCCCTTACTAAATGTACTCTTTGGTCTAAAACTCATATATGTGTGTGTGTGAGAGAGAGATTTAGAATGATTATTTTTTAAGTTTGTTTATTTATTTTAGTTTTCTACGCATATTTTGTATACCGTTAAATTAAATTTATTTGTAAAAATATGCTCATCTATAACAAAATAGAGGGGATTGGTGAATTGGGTTGATAATTATTAATTTGGAACCCAATACGGGAATCAGAAAGCTAAAAGACATTGTTTTGAGTTTCAATATATTTAACTTCCTTATTAACTTGAAAGAAAAACAAAATTATCTGTCAGATGCAGTTGTATATCATTGTTGAGGAAATGGCCCAAGTCCCATATATAGACGATCCTAGATCATGGATAAGGCCCATATATGTAAATTAGCTCATGGGATTGAATGAAAATGCCACCAAATTCTAGCCCATACGATATGATTGAATCTTGTTTGTCTATAAGTAAGACAAGATTCAACTAGAGCATAAAAAATTAAGCTGTGCAAAATCATTCACTCATGGAGAGCATAAAAAACCTGCTGATTCAACACAAATAATCTTGGCTTCCAATAAATATTCAACGAGCATTTAACTAATGTTGGTTCATTTGTATCTCTCTAAGCCACTTGCTGAAATTAAGGGTGGATGTCACTTGTCACAGGTTTTAAGCTACTGTTACGCTTAGGCAACTTAGACTAATCTGCTTTGCCACTATGCCCTACTAAACGTACCTCTTTTTAGTTTTCTATATATATATATATACACATATTTTTGTAAACCTTTACATTCAATTTATTTGTAAAAATATGCTCATGAAACAACCAATAGTTGGCGACGTTGGGACTGGTGAATGAGTTGGCAATTTTGAACTCAGTACAGTATGTAGGAGAAAACTGAAGGGCGATTTTTTGGGGAAAAAAAAAAGGTTTTATTGTCAGGTGCAGTTGTATACAATAAACAAACTATGACAAAGAGAAAGTGAAAAATTAGGGTAATCACCTTCTCTTTTCTTTTTTTTCCTTTGTGTGTGTGTGTGTGTTTTTTTTTTTGGGTATGTGAACCAGAGTTCTGCAAAAAAATCACCTAACATGTTAATCCATGCAAGTCCATTAAGTGAGGTGAATAGGGTTGGGTAGGTTAGATAAATAATTTAGCGGTTTGGGTTGAATAATAGGTTGAGAGATTTCTAACCCGCAACAACCGACCCGCCCACCTATATATATATATATATATACTTCCTCGGAGAAAATGGGCAAATGCCCCTTTCAAAAAAAAAAAATTTCAGCATTTTGCCATCTTTCTCAAACTAATTAGGGAAATGCCTCTCTTTTGAAAATCGAGTTTTTGAAAATCGATTTAACCCCTATAGCGGCGTTTTTAAGGAGCCTATAGTGACGTTTTAAGGACCTATAGTGACGTTTTGTAACTCGATTTCCATAAAGTCGAGTTACATGCAATTTTTTTTCTTTTTTTTACCTATAACTCGATTTTATGTATATTGAGTTACAAAACGCTACTATAGGTCCTTAAAACGTCACTATAGGCTCCTTAAAAACGTTGCTATAGGGCCTAAATTGATTTTGAAAAACTCGATTTTCAAAAGAGGGGCATTTCCCTAATTAGTTTGAGAAAGAGGACAAAATGCTGGATTTTTTTTTTAAAAGGGTAAAAAGCAATTTTGTCCATACTTCCTCACATACGCTCACACTTAATTTCTCTCATCTCTTTCTCTTTCTTTTTATTTTTTTTTTCATTTTCACATTATTCTTCCCTAATAAACTCTAGCCACTCTCTTTAAAATTTTGTTATTATTCTTCTCTATGCACATGTCTAATTTCAATTTCCGAGATGTTTTTCTTTTCAGTGTAATTAAATTTCAGTCATTCTAATAAAAAATAATGTAGTATTTGCAATTATTTTTTATAAAAATTACAATTTTTTCTGTACTTTTTTATTTGAGGGAGCAAACAATTATCCAATTTAATTGAAATATTTCATTTAGTCTCTCTCAAAAAAAATTTAATTCAATTGAATTTATGTACCCACCCCGCTTGCTCAAGCTACCGAGTTGAAACCGTTAAGATTTTCAACCAACCCGTTAGATTTATAGACTTGGTAGGTTAGCGGCGGATTGAAAATTTCCTAACCCACCATTGGCGGGTTGGTTAAAAATATTGCCCTCCGTCTACCTAACTCAACCCGTGCACACTCCTAATATGTACTATGTGTGTAATAGTATTTTTTCGGCAAACTACACTATTGATCACTGAAATTTACCTATTGAGTGCTATTTGTCATTCAAATATGAATTTGGTGATAAGTTTTGGGATAAATGGGATGAAGAGTAGGTTTGTTTATATAAGAGATACTTCGGGGGAAGTAAAGGTTATTCAATTTTTGTTTTTGTTTATGAGTAGACGTTATTCAAAAATAGATATAGGTGATTAATGCAATAATAATTTGAGCCAATATTATACAAATACAAATTTTTTGTACCATTTTTTATGTACCATCATATATTCCACCAATCACTACGTGTTATGTTTTGATTTTATTTTCCTTATAAAATAACTAAAGTTTAAAATAAAAAACAATCATACACATAGTAAGTAATAATTGGTGGAACATAGAGTGGTACACAAAAAGTGATACAAAGGATTTGCATTCATATTATACGTTATCTAATTCCCCACGTTCCTACTAATGTCATGAGAGCATGTGAAAGGGACATACATTGCTTAGGGTTTTTTTTTTTTTTTTTTTTTTTTTTTTTTTTTTTTTTTTTTGAGAATGCTTAGGGTTAATCTGTAAACTGAAATATTGACATTATCAATCACGAGTCACGACCAATATCTCAACTCATTCATTTGTAAAAATATCTGCATTACTTATTCAGCCATTACTTAAAATTATATTTGCGTCAATTACATGCAGATAAAGCTATTTATTGGACTTAATTCTTGGTACATGGCTTTGAGCCTTTGAGCATGAATCAACAGATTTACCTACTTTCTCTTCATCTGTCCAAAAAAGAAAAGAAAAGAAAAGATTAGGTTATGTTTGATAACCGTTTTTGTTTTCTATTTTAAAAAACTTGTTTTTGGGAATATAAAATTTTTTTTTTTTGTATTTTTGAAATAAAAAATATGTTTGGTTATTTGAAATTAAAAAGATAGTTTTTTGAAGAAAAAAATAAAAAATACTAAAATATATTGTTACTAAGGATTTGACTCTAATGCTAACTCATTAAATGACTCAGATTTATTAAATTAAATGCGTGTTTTCGTTGTCTTTTGAAAATTAGGAATTGAAAACAGCCTTTTGCTTGTTTTCAGTTTCCTTCACAAATTGAGTTTTGAGAACAGTTTTGTTTTTGTCCATTTTGAGTTGCTAAACAAGTTTTTCAGTCTCAAAAATAAAAAATTGTTTTTGAAAACAGAAAATTAGGGGAAAAAACAGTTACCAAACATACCCTTAGTATTTGTAGACTTCATGAACAACTTAATTCATAGAAGAACATATGATAAGTTGGGTCTCATTAGAATGAGAAATGTTATGTCCATAACATTTTCACAACAAATTAACCTTAAGTGACAAGTTGTTATTGGTAGGCAAAAAAATAATTTAAGTTGTGGAGTCAAATTAGAACTAATAACAACTTACTACGTACCTATGATTTATTTTGAAAGTGTTGTAAAAATGTTATGGATGTAACACTTCTGATATTAAAATAGATAGTTTCATAAACAAACAAAACCATAATAAATAATTATTAATAAATATCATAAATGTTCATTAATAACACAAGCATAATAAATACTCATTAATAACTATCATAATGATCAAATTTCATATTTAATAATATTTCATATTTAACAAAAATATAATAAATATCTATTAATAACTATCATAATATCTATGGGGCCTCAAATATTTAACAATCCCGGCCCATTCCACATCGGATCCAAGGTCCGCGCCGAGGAGAAGCAGAGCCTGAGGATAAGCGTACGAAGCCCAAGTCATCAAGGGAACTCGCCGAGGATGCTCACGTCCTCGGCAAACCGACATTGATAGTGGGAAGCTGTCACTCGCCCATTAAACGTACGCCGCCAACACTCTGGCCACATTAATGGCGAATTGACCAGCAAACAATGACGCATTGGCCACTTCAACTAACAGAAAGCCTGCAAAGGCGGCTGAGGGGACAAGCCCTCGGACACAGATTTCAGATAACCGACAAATGGACGGCAATGATCAACTAAATAAAACTATATAGTAGATAGAACCCCCAGGATAAAGGGGGGGGGGGGGAGAAAGGGGGTGACCAGGGTGTCCAAGGACAACCTTTGTGTTTGTTAGTTCTAAGGAAAAAGATCCTCGGACTGAGCCGAGAACGAACCTGTCTCACAAATACTTAGCCAAAATCATTATAAAGATCCTCGCAAACACTTAGCCAAAGTCATGGTGATTATCCTCAAGAACACTTAGTCAAATTCCTTTGCTATTATTCCTATGAATTTCACATCATCCATTGTTTGCTTTGCTAGTTCTTAGCCCTTCTACCCACACTCTACAAATTTTATTGTTTAGGGTCCAATGCAATTTGAGTCCTTACAATATCAAATTTCATATTTAGAGACAAAATAAAAGAGAGAGAAAATCATTTTTTTAAAGAAAATAATTATATTTTATTATACTTTCTTGTGTATTGCACAAATTATAGACTATTTATTTATGGAATTCGATTAACAGATATTCTTAAGGTATTTGCTTTTTAGAAGCATGCCTAGTATTAGGTTTAGGCCTCCAGCGTTCCTACAGTAACTTGGCCATAGAAATGTTAAAATCCTAAAAATTCATTTTAATAAATAGTTCAAATTTTACTTTGTCTACAATAGTTTTAGACAATCAAAAAAATAAAAAATAAAAAGGAAAAATGCTAGACGATATTGGTTTAAAAATTGATGACAGATGACTACAAAAAATTGAACCATTCTTATAACCATGAACGGTAAGGAGTTGAGGCAGTTGGGGCTTGGGCGAAGCTGCTGCATGGGAAATTAATCGCTACAGTGTCGTAGGCCAGAGCTGCATCCTTCCAATGAGATATATAGAAAACTGAGGCGAGGGCTTATGCATTTGACGATGAGGTATCTCATGAAACAATCTTACAAGACCTCTCTCTCATAACATATGAGACTTATATATGTTATGAGAGATATATCTTATGAATAAATATAATTTAATGCCCACCAAATAAAAAGAATTAAAAGATTGAAATAAGGAAAACAATTTCAAGTGTAAATTAGTGTGTCCAAACAAAAAGGTAAAAAATGAATGTAGCATTTTAAATCCTTATTTATAGTTTTTTTTTGAGAATCAATCCTTAATTATAGTTAATTGCCATAACACTTGAATATATATATATATATATATAGATATATATATTATAAATGAGTAAAAAAAAATCAACTAGTAAAGCAAATTCACCAAAATAAATTTTAAAACATTTGTAAGCATTTACAGATTTAAAGGAGCAAACACTGGACATTTATTATAAATGATTGGCATAAAAATGGATAGATTTTTTTTTTTTAATTTTTAAAATTAGTAAAACAGCATCAACATGTAAAGAAAATCAACCGAAAAAAAGAAAAGAAAAAGGAAAAGTAAAGCATTTAGAATTAGAATTTAGAATAGGTAACAGTGGATACTTAAGTTATTTTGGTGAAGACATTTGGGCAACATGGGTAGAGTGTAACCGAAGAAATGGTAAGAAATTATTGTGGATTTTTTTTTTTTTTTTTTTCCTGCTGGTAAGATAGTGATTCTAGTAAGAATTAGCTCTTTTTTTTTTAGAGAGAGTTTCAACATATGGTATCCGCTCTTGATGATAGTTCTTTATCATCTGACCAAGACACCAATCGATTTTTGGTGTAACCGAGAATTGAATCCCAAATCTATTAAGAATTAGCTAATAGTGTTGGTAGGGAGATTTGAGGAGACATCCATGCATTTAAAAAAAGGTTGAGGCAATAATTTGTGCATGAGCATAGAGTATAACCAAATAAAAATGGTAAGAAATTATCAAAGATATTTTTTTGAATAACAAACACATACACAAAATAGAGGGGACCAGAGATTTTTGTTTTGTTTTGTTATGTTTTTTTTTTTTTTTTGTTCTCTTAGTTTTGGTCCACTAACTACTTGACTAGTGACCCTCAATTAGTTGTCTAATACATTATTACCAAAGAATAGTTTTGGGGTTATGGTATGGTATTGGAATGTGTTAGGCACTAAATCTCGTGCAATCAAATGGATCAATCTTGGCTAACATTTTGAGGCCATGATCAATGAAAGATCTAAATAAGGTGGTTCCCAATTCTAGTTACACAATCTAGACATTGAATAAAGTATTAAAAAAAAATTGTTGAATTGTTCAAATTTTAAAATTTTTGTCTTCAAATTTTTTGGATTTTAAAAAAATTATGGAAATTAATGAAAAGACCTTAATTGAACTAACTTGAAATTTAGAGAATTGAAATGAATAAATCAAAGTTAAAGTTAGAGGGCTGAAATTAATTATGATAAAACTTAGAGGGTTGATTTTGCATTTTAACCAAAATAAATTAATAAGAAGAAAAAAAAAAAAAAAGAATAGTTTACTGGCACTAATTTGTTCGCTGAATATTTCACACCATAGCTTTGTTTTTTTTGGGAAAAGTCTATTGACGCAGAAACTATGTATTTTTTGTCTTATGGTTGATCTTCGTATGGTGAGTTTGGGAGAAAATATGTGAATTTTTCTATGAAATATTTGGAGTTTGTAGCATAACTCTTATTTTTGTGCTGGACTGACTCAATAAGATGAATGTGCGAGGACTGAGAGTGTGTGATTTTTATGGGTGAAATAATCGGTGCACATATAGTATTTGTTTGGATCCACGTTTTGTGCTGCGTTTCACGTTTGCATTTATTATTTGCTGGGACCCATGCTACACAGTAGAAAAAATAAACACTGAGGAAATGCAGGAATGAAAAGAGCTGAAATGCAAGCTCTAATGCACCGTTTCATTAAACTCCAAACACGTGTTGAAGTACTGTTCATGGACACCAAAGCCAACAAAATTCAGGAATGAATTGAAAAGAGCTTAAACGCAAAAGAGACGCACCATTTCATTAAACTCCAAGGCGTGTGTGTGTATTGTGAAAAACGATGTGCTCAACGATCTGATGAAAACGGTGCGTGTACTGTTCATTGCATAAGCACAGCTATCATCTGATCAAAATGGTGCGCTCTGTTCAACGGCTATTTTCATTCTCTTCAACTTTCTTCTTTTCTCTTAACTACCGTGGCAGAATATCTTCAAAGCTCTTCAATGCTCTGTCTGAATCCTCTGTTAGGAATTTAGACCCCTTAAAACAACAATTGGATTAACTTAGTGAATTAGCCAAGTGATTAACTTAGTCAAATTATGCAATTCCAGGTTAACACAATCATATAATCATATCAAGCATATAAAGCAGCGGAAATAGAAAGAACACAAGATATGATGACCCAGGAAACCACACGGTAAAAACCTAAGGAGGATTTGACCTAGCTATCCTCAAGGTAAACTTGAATCCACTATGCGAAAGAATCGAAGTTCATACAATAAGACTTACAAGCACCCCCACTTAACTTCTTATTGCTACCCACCAGTAGAACTTACTGACACGACCACGTGCAAGCTCCGAATCTACGGACTCCTTCTTTCTTGGATTCACTCCTTCTTTCTTGGATTCTCCACAAGATACAAGCACTCCTGCTTTTGTTTCTTTAAGCTCTAATGGCAGCAACTAAGTTAATCATCAAGGTGTTGATAATATCTCTACCTTGAAAACCCTAAGTTCATGTGAAGGAAAGCTCCTTAAGGATCTCACAAGAGATTCACACAAACCGCAAAAATATAAGCAACAATACAACCAAACCAACTCTCAAAACGTGGCTAGGGTTTTGCCTTATATACCTAGGGCAAAAACATAAAACCCTAAACGTTTAATGAGACAGGGTTGAGTTGGAAATTCTGCAGAAAAACATTCTAGTAAACTTTCGATCGATCGAGCTAGGCCGAAATGCACTAATACATCTGCAGCCTCTCGATTCCAACTTTACATGAATTACACAACTTTGAGCAATCCTAAACAAGACTAAACATATTGTTTTGATCATGGTTTGCCAACATTATACATTAGAGTTCTAAATAGATAAAATCCTAAGTCTTTAGAACCTAACAAACTCCCCCTTTAGCAATCCGTGACAAAACACAAATTAAAAATTCAAAGTTTACAAATAAAAGCCATTTACAAAAATAATGCTCATAACACAAATTCAATCCTAACTACTATCCATCAGTTGCAAGTGTAGACAACAGCTCAATTGAATCAACCTGTATATTTCTGAAACACTCAACAAACGCATAAACGCATGTGTGACAGAAAAACAGTAAATCAACAAGTATGTAAACTAACTCTCCCCCTAAGTTAGATACAACAAAAATAAAGCATTCTTGTATGGTTCACACAACACAAAATAAAGACATATATCAATGAATAACTCATAAATATAAATCAATAAGCAGTGAACACAAGAATCAAGAATCATATATCAGAATAAATGTATCTCCCTTAACATGAATGGCCCAAAAAAATGTATCACAAGAAAGTATACACAATGAAGCACCAAGATACAATCTAATATCACCACTAGCTCCGCAAAAGAAAAGAAAACTCCCCCTAACTACAAAATCTCCTCTACAAGGAACAAAACTCTACACCCCTTTTTTGTGACGGAATGCCAAAAGACAATAAAAAACCATCATCAAAAGGAGGTTGTGAGGGTGAACGACGGAAATGCGCCAAGTCGGCTCGCAAAGCACGTAGCTCATCAAGCAAGTCCACTAAAATCTGACCATGAGCCGCCTGAACGGTCATGACGGTCTCCAAGGTACGACGTACATTGAAGTCATCCGAATGAGGTGGAGGAACATCAGCAGCAGTAGCATCACCAACAGGATTAGCAACATCCTCACCAGCAGGACCTGTAGAAGAAAAAGGAGGAGGTGCGGTACCAGAAGGCTCAGACCTAGGGTGTTTAGAGCCAACTCGAAGATGAGCTGCCCTCTGTTTAAGAAAAGACGCACCTATGGGAGTAATAACATGTACGGGCTCAGAGGAAGGGAAATCATCTAGACCAAGATATAACAAAATCCTATGAATAAAAATAGGATGAACAAGAGCATAAGCGGAAGATGAACTCCTATAAACTTTGTTCAAAGAATGAAGAAACAAGTGAGGAAAACTAATAGGAGTATCAGTAACAAGAGCGTACAAAAAGACACACCGCTCAAAAGGAATGGTGTGAAGATGATAGATAGGCCACACAGAATGGCATGCTATCCTAAAAAAGAGATAGTGCAACTCAAATAGCTCAGCAGTGGTGATCCTAGGATCAGAACCCCACTGGATAGAAGACCTAGTGATGTATGACATGACATCATCCAAGAGAGGAGACTCATCAGATGGGTAAACAGGGTGCAGGACCAAAGGAACCCCTAGAGCATCAGCCACTACATCAGGAGTAATGGTGAACTCTACACCTCGTATCCAACTCTTTACCAAAGTGTTGGAATCATAGATGCAGATAGAGATGTTCGAAAAGAACTCTCTAATCAGGGTAGCTGGAGGAGGATGATCAGAAATATCCAGCAAAGGTAACCAGCCCCAACGCTCAAAATTTTCCCTAATGGCAGGATCAACCTCATCTAACACAACATAACGCTCAACCCATATCTTTCTCTTAAGGTTCAGCTTCTCAAAGGTCTCTTGGTTTTTCTTACTAGGAAACCTCTCACAGTCAAAGGGAGGAGGAGAAGGTGAGGGAACAGACCTACGAGCTCTAGTCTTCCTAGGTATGATGCTAAGGAAAGGACAAAGACACACAGAAAGAACCCAAAAGAATAAAACAAAACACAAACCAAGAGCAAATTACAAGCTAGCACAAAAAAATAGAACAAAAATCTATATGATGCATGAACAATTAAAATGCCATGATGCATGTACTAATGCAGTAAAACTAAATTCAATTTAAATTCAATTTCACAAAATTGGCTTGAGCATAGAGTTTCTTAACAAAAACCCCAAAATTTAAAAACCACTTGTTGGGATTTTGAGAAAAATTCGACCAATTGATCATCACACAAGCTAGAATACACATTATAATGATCAATTACATCAATTCAACAAGCCAATTGCATCAATTGAACCTAATTTGAACAAATCCCCAATTCGGATCAATTACAAGCCCTAGAAATTTCAATTTCTCACAATTCACAAAATTGACCAAATTAATCTATCAAAATCATGTTTATATCATGTCCTAACAAAAACCCAATGATCAATTTCACTTAAATAGGCTTGAATCATCAAAAACCCCAAATAGGAGAAGTCTGAAAATTTCAATGATAAATGCATGAAGAATGCATGAAACATGAAAATAAACTCGAAAGGAAGGGTAAAAAGGTCTTATTAGTGTTGAGAAAGGAAAACCTTGCAAAAAATTCGATGGAAAACGAAAAAAAAATGATGAGTAAGCCTTGCCGAGTCAGAGAGAGAGAAAAAGGTTTGAAAACTTTTTTTGAAAATTGATTTGAATAAGTCAAAATCTGATATTTTTAAAACATGATTCGCAATATTCGATTGATCGAAAATTACATTCCATCGATTGAAACAACCCGAGACTCATAAAACATTTTAAGTACATTTTCGATCGATCGAAAAACAGACTGGATCGATCGAAACAAACAAAGGCTTACAAATTTTTTGAGAAAAATCACAGTTTTTTTTTATAAAAAAAAACATTTTGGGCAGAAACACTCAAAGCATTGAAATTGAAGAACAAAATGCATGAGTATGAGATGAAATACTTTTTCAAAAACCCAAGTTTTAAACCCAATTTTTAAAAAAATTTCAACCAATCTTCCTTTAAATTCTTCAAGCAACAAATATGTTGTGCATAATAACTCAAGGTATTTTCAAACTTGGTTGGTCAGACCAAAAACACACACAATAGCATGTACAGTGTTTAGCAAAGAGTAACTTCTGTAGTGTGTGCTACTAGCAAAAACTTGAAATACATGTGAGGTGATATGTGAATAGCAATCAATCACAAAGTCTACAAAATTCATCACATAGAATTTAAAAGAGACTATCACCTAAAGAGTTACATCATATAACTTCCACATCTCCTAGAACAAAAGCTTGCAATCATGTAAGTTTATTGATTTTTGCCTTATAATATACACACAAATTTTAATTGTTCAGAGACTTATTAAATAGACGGGATAATGTACACACCAATTTTAATTATGTGATTTGGCATCAAGCCTAATAGTACACACCAATTTTAAGCATTAAGCAATTAAACCGAGGCTACACCTTATGTTCTTTTTGTGCATGTGCTACACTTTCTCGAGCACAAAATCTTACGATATGCACTAAGGTGTTCATGATTGGCTAGTGAGCAGTGGTGAGATGGTTATTTATGCCTTTCTCAAAAGGATCAAGTCCAACAGTCAAATAACATGTGACATCAAGATTAAGACAAAGTGATTAACACCATAAACATCTTTCTCACATAACATGCACTACAAAGCTCAAATTAGTAAAGTGCAATAAATAAGCTCATTAAAGCTAAACAAAGTACACAAGACATATTATGTATAAATAAATTGACCAACCTTGTTTTCAAAAACTAAGAAAAATAATGCCAAACACAATTTTGCTTTCCTCTTTTTTTTTTTTTTTTTAAATTAAAAGAGAAAACAAAAATAAATCCTAGAATGAAATGCAGGAATGTAATGCAATGCAAATTCTAGAAAAAAAAAAACACAAAAACCAAAGAACAATGGTGACAAAAGAGTAGAGCAATGAAGCACAAGGATCATGTCAGAAAGACTCAATTAGATCGAGTTTTTTGCATCCAAAACCTTTTAGATGCACCATAAGCATTGGAGTTCCTATTCACGTTCAAGTGATTTCCAACTCTAGGATTGGAATAAAGGTTTAAAGCCTTTACCAATTCACCAATGAGTGCTATAGGATCTTGTGCTTGAGGCACAGACACTTTTGGTTTGTTTGCTCTCTTAGCAGCTTGAAGCTTGTAACAGTTAGGACAAATGTGTCCAGACTTTCCATAATAATGACAAACCCAAGTAGGTTTATCATGCATCTTATCTTTAGAAAGGGTAGACTTTTTAGGTTTAGACTCTTTCAAATCAACCCTAATCTTCCTAGATGGTGAAACTTCTACAGGTTTGACAACCTCACTCACAGGGGGTTTGACAGTTTCACTCACAACCTCACTCACAGAAGGTTCAGAAAAAGATGAAGGAACAAAGTTTATGGAATGGGGAGCAGACACAAAGATAATTTCAACAAAACCTAAACTAGATTTGTCAGAAAGATACTTTTGAACACTCAACATTTGATCAAGTTTAGAACTAGCAGATCTAGCAACAGATAAATCAAGTTCTAAAGATTTAACTTTATCAAGCAAAAGCATATTCTCAGTTTTCACATTGTTCAAAAGTTCATTAGCATCAAATAGTTTAACAAGCAAATTCTTCTTATTAAGCTCAAGAGATTCAATTTTCTTCAGGCCAAGTTCAACATTCATAGCATCCTTTGCAGCAACTTTGCAAAGTTTATTATAGGCCTCTTGGAAATCTGCATTCTCAGAGAGTTCCCCATCAGAAAGGTTCTCTTCAACAGACACGCTTTCATTGACTACAGCAGTAGCAGCGAAAGTAATGAAGTTTCCATCCTCGTCACATTCAGACTCATCATCAGAAACCTCATTATCACTAAGGGTTACAGCCATAATTTTGCCCTTAGACCCCAAGAATGTAGGACATTTAGATTTAACATGACCATACTCTTGACATCCAAAATATTAAGAACCCAAAGAATTATTAGAAGATTGACTTACTTTTTCTTTAGGTTTTCAGTGTTGCTAACCTTAGTGGGATCATTCTTCCTAAAATTTCTAGGTTCAATAGTGTTTGTATTTCTTGCCCTTCTGTTACTATTCCTAAGAAAGTTTCTAAAGTTCTTGACAAGGTAAGCAATCTCTGTAGCAGAGAGCTCATCATCAAATCCACCAACCTCAACCTCAACATCATCAACTTACTTAAGAGCCATTAACTTGGATTTGCTAGCTTTGGGTAGGTCTAGCTCATAGGACTGAAGAGATCCTACAAACTCATCAACAGGGATGGAGTCCACATCCTTGCTCTCAGTAATGACAGTCACTTTAGGTCTAAAGTCTTCAGTTAAAGATCTAAGAATCTTCCTTACAATTTTAAGTTGATCATAGATTTCACCCAAATTATATGCAGAATCAACAATATCATTCAACTTAGCATAGAATTCATCAAAATTTTAATCATTAGACATCCTAATGCTTTCAAATCTAGAAGTTAATTGCTAAAATTTATTAATCTTAACTGCCTTTGTGCCTTCATGCACAGTTTGGAGGATATTCCAAGCAGTGTGAGCAACCTCAACGTTAGAGATTCTCTTAAATTCCTCCATAGAAACAACATTAAAGATAGCATTCATACCTTTGCTATTGAACGCAGCTGCTTCCTTTTGAGAAGTTTGCCACTCACTCACAGGAGTAGTGGGCTTCTCCCATCCGTACTCAACGGAATTCCAAACCCTCTCATCAATAGATTTCAGGAATGCTTTCATCCTTACTTTCTAATAAATATAGTTATTCCCATCAAAATGAGGAGTAATAACAAGAGAGTGTCCGTGTTCCATGACAACAGGGGTCAATGATCAGCTCAAAGATCAAAAGATCAACAACAAGAGAGCTACCCGCTCTGATACCACTTGTTAAGAATTTAGACCCCTTAAAACAACAATTGGATTAACCTAGTGAAATATTAGCCAAGTGATTAACTTAGTTAAATTATGCAATTCTAGGTTAACACAATCATATTATCATATCAAGCATATAAAGAAGCGGAAATATAAAGAACACAAGATATGATAACCCAGGAAACTACACAGTAAAAACCTGGGGAGGATTTGACCTAACTATCCTCAAGGTAAACTTAAATCCACTATGCGAAAGAATCAAAGTTCATACAATAAAACTTACAAGCACCCCCGCTTGACTTCCTATTGCTACCCACCAGTAGAACTTACTGACACGACCATGTACAAGCTCCAAATCCACGGACTCCTTCTTTCTTGGATTCTCCACAAGATACAAGCACTCCCGCTTGTGTTTCTTTAAACTCCAATGGCAGCAACTAAGTTGATCATCAAGGTGTTGATAATATCTCTACCTTGAAAACCCTAAGTTCATGTGAAGGAAAGCTCCTCAAGGATCTCACAAGAGATTCACACAAACCGCAAAAATATGAGCAACAATACAACCAGAGCAACTCTCAAAACGTGGCTAGGGTTTTGGCTTATATACCTAGGGCAAAAACATAAAACCCTAAACGTTTAATGAGATAGGGCTGAGTTGGAAATTCTTCAGAAAAACATTCTGACCGACTTTCGATCAATCGAGTCTAACCTTCGATCGATCAAGCTAAGCCGAAATGCACTAATACATCTGCAGCCTCTCGATTCCAACTTTACATGAATTACACAATTTTGAGCAAGCCTAAACAATACTAAACATATTGTTTTGATCATGGTTTTCCAACATTACACATTAGAGTTCTAAATACATAAAATCCTAAGTCTTTAGAACCTAACATCCTCTTCAATGAATTGCACCTACCCACTAACCACAAAACCATCAAAACAGAGCACACACAGTACAAGCAAACCCATTACGCGAAACTCTTTGAAAAGATCCTGTCTGTTCTTCCTTCGCTTGAGCTCACCTTCTCTCGGCTTGAGACATCGTTGCAACCACTGTAGGTCTCTGCATTCACGGGTAAGTTGTGTCTAACTTCTCATGCTCTCTGATCTGTTGGTGTGTGGTTATATTGTTTTTCATGAGGCTTCATCAATCTGTGGTTTTTTGTGTTTAACGTTTGTGTGTGGTTTTTGTGTTCAACGTTTGTGTGTGGTTCTTTTGTGTTTTCCATGACACTAGTATGTAGGTTTCTTGATCCTTCGTGTAATACCATTATTTCTCTTCCTACCTCTTTTGTATTTGGATATATGTGAGTTTACTTTGCATTTTTCATGTGGGCATGCCTAACTGATTGTGATATGCACACGAACTGTTTGTTGAAATGCCTCAATGAGTATAGAAGGAAGTTGTAGTAAAAATGGTTAAGGAGAAATCGAAGGGCGGTGGTAGTAATGATCAGAGAGCTGACTAAAAAGACCCTAAGGAACTATAAGCTTTTTGTGAGTTCTGTGCTGTTCAAGTCATAAACAGCAAGAGGAAAAGAGGATTTTTGACCAAAACTGGGGTTGATGCAGTGATTGAGCAGTTGGGTGCCATAGGAAAAGTGGTGACTTACCTACAGATTAAAAACAAATGGGATCATTTGAGAAAAGGAAGGAAGCAGTATAACGAGTGTTTTGACAATGAGAATGGGTTGGGTTATGATGCTGGAACTGGGATGCTTGAGGCCAGTGATGAGTGGTAGACCCGAAAGATTGCGGTTAGTTCACTTTACATAATTGTGAAAAACTTAACTGTCTACAATTATATTATTGTGTTCTAACTATTGGTTGTCCACATGTAGGCATGTCCCAATGCAAAAACCTTTGAAAATAAAGGTTTGCCGAATTGTGACTTTATGAACATCATGTTTGAAGGCACAGTTGCAATGGGGAAAAATGTATTCTGTACGAGTGGTCAAATACCAAAGGAAACCACCGAAGGGTCTAGGGACTTTTCTGATAGTATAGAATTTGTTGACCCCCAATGTGAACCCTTTGTGAATGTTGACGCAATGGAGGTTGAAGGTGCATCATCGTCGAGGGTAGGACTGGCAGTGACTAAGGGAAAGGCTTGGCAACCAGTGTCCACCTTTTCAAGCCAATTTGCAAGAAATCAAGAAAAAAGCGTTCAGTTGCGCAAGAGATGTCTGACTCTTTGAAAAGCATCTCAGATGTTATTGTTGAAAGTAGAAGTGTAAGTACCCGTACACCATTTGCTTCCATAGCAACTACTCAGGTTAAAGTAATTCTGGACATGGTGTTGAGTCTTCCTGGGGTGCACTTGGGTCATTACCTTCATCTATTCAGCACCCTCTACTTCATGGAAAAAGAGTAGGGTAGGCACATGTTTGCAGCACTTCGCAATAACAAGGACGTCCAGCTGAAGTGGCTAGAAAAAGAGTACCAAAGGCACCTTAAATTTCATTTTCAATGAAGGAAAGGGGATTGTCTCGATAAGGTTGCTTAGGCTTTGTGTAGTAATCGAATTTTCAGTGTTGTACTTGTTGAACTATTTTTATTTATTTATTGGTAGAAACTAATGCTAACCATGGGTGTGTATGTAAGACAATGGTTACCAATTAATTGTCATGTGTAGTGTATGCTTACCTGTTCCTTTGCTTGTTGCATTTTCTCTTTTTCTAGTGAGTTTTGAAACTAGTAAAACTTTTTCTTTATTTTTTTAAGGTTTCTGTTTAATGTATGCCAGGTTTTATATACATGTTTTTTGCAGTCTCTTTGGAGATGTTAAGAAACGAATACACTGTATCTTTCTTCGCCTATCAAGCACTATTTCATGGCATATCTTGAAATCATTATTGAACTCATGAAACAATAAATTGCAAATAGAATGTGTTTTTGTTTTGTGTAATGCTTTGTTTTTGTGACCTGTCAAAACATCTTATGTGATTAATTTTTCATGAGAATGCAGCATTCAATCATGTAATTGTTTATTCCCTATATAGTATTCTATGTTTTGTATTCTTTTGATGTGGTTTATTATATAACTTGGTGATTTTGTTGACTGTATTTCTAAATTTTTTTCCAGTAATGGTTTGGTCTTTTAATTGTGAAGAGACCAATTGGTTTTATGATGAGTTAACTTGGATGTATACAGGGTTTCTAAACTTATTTTTGTCTTACAAATATTGATCATGATATTCAAAACTGCCTTCTGATAATTGCTATATGCATTGATTATGTATTTTCTTAAAGTTGAGTTTTCTTGGGCCTTCAATCCATGCTTCAGTGTGTATGGTTCTCTGAGTTTTGTCTCCCAGGAAAAACTAATGGATGCAAAAAAGAATATAGAAACAGTTTTAGAAGACAAATATAGCAAGTGCTAAACAGCTTACATAGTTACATATACTATTCTCTAATAGATACTTTTGAATTAATTCTTTCTTTGATAATTGTTAAACTGCCAACTATTGGTAAGGTTGAAGTGTGGAGTATGGCTTCTAGTAGGCATAAATTTCCTGAATACTTTGGCTAGTTTTGTTTTCCATTTTTGTCTTCTTGTGGTCATTAGAAGTCTCTTTGGCATATCAGCTACATAATGGGAATTTTCCCTCTTCTGTTCCCTAATCCTCCTATATCTACTTTGGTGAATGTGCAATTCAATACCAGGTCTATAGTACAATGTCAAGATACTTTAGAAATTAAGTTAATTGTCACTTTCAATCTTGATAAATCTTACATGTTACTAGTAGGCTTGATGTAGTCAAACAGGTATTTTGGATTTTGTTATATCTATTTGATTGGGCATGTCCCAAAATCAATGATATCGGTTTTTCTGTTTTTTATGTTGTTTGGAAAGGAGTCTTTTTTTCTTCTTGGATTCATGAAAGGAAGTTATACCAAATTTTATATTGTTTCTTTCATTTTATTTGAAAGGTGTATATGATATACATGTAGGCAAACACAAACATGCACACACCTCAACACAGATTAGTTCAGCTTGTTGAAATTTGTTACAGATTAGTTTAGCTTGTTATAACTACAATTCTGTAATAACAGTTAACCCTGCAACCATCTTTTGGTATGGCAGGTAACTAGTAAGTGTAGTTAATCTTGCATTGTTTGTTACCAGCTATCAAAGGCATATTTGTAGTCTAGAACAAGTTTTTATATACTGATGTAAATGTTCTTTGTGATTAATGCAATTCACTTTCAAATTCACTTTGTTCTTCTCTCAATTCTATCTCTTAGTTTTCTATGTTCATTTTCTACATAATTGCCACAACAAAGCTTTCAGGAGCATCAAAATCCAAGTGATGAATGGTGTTTTTATTAGAGGCTCCTTTCTTAAAATTCTGTTTATAGGTTGGGTGACCATTAAAGATAGGTTAACAACCAGGGATAGGATTGCTGAATGGGGGGTTACACAGGAGACAAATATTACAGGGTGAAAATGGAAAGATTTGTAATTGTTGAATAAATGTAGAACCTAAGGCTATTGATAGTTGTGATTTTAATAAATCTCATAGGAGAAAAGGGAGTAGATTAATCTTATGTCTATCAAGTGTTGAGAGTTTCTTTTGTTATGTTGGGATATACAAGGGGAAATAGGCATTAATGTAGACTCAAATTTGTTTGTTGTATTCAAACAATAACAAAGAAGAAAATGTTTGTTATGACTCAAATCTGTAGTTTTTTTTTCCTCCTTCTTTGTTGGCGAGTATCTGTAATTGCATTATTGGTGAAATTGTATTATGGCTTTTTTTATTTGTCCTAGTAGCGAAAAGTTGCTATCCAGATTGCTTTATCCTATACAAATGCAATCCCTTTACAGCTTAAGAGACATTGTTACTTATGACGTTTGTTCCAAGTTGGACAGGACACATGTTAGTGTTCCTTTTATTCCCCTTAGCTGCAGTAACTGACTGTTAAATGCACATGATTACTTCCCTAATAAGAACTTTGTTTTTTGCAGAAGAAAAAGTAATTGAACTTGGACCTAACTACATCAATAAATGAAGTCTCTGTATTTGATCCTTGCTTTCATTAGGATATTCCTTTCATTGATGATTGCTTTAAAAACGTACAGGGTTGAATCATTGGTGTTGTGTTGCTATTGACTTAATGCTTTCATAATATGAAGTTTCTTAAATTGTGATACAACTAACTTTTAGGAATCAGAAGAAACCTCATGTTGTAACTTGTAAAGTGTCACTTAGAACTTTTGACATTTTAATATCTTTTGTCTACTTAATCTGATATCTATGGTGTCATATATTCTCTTATCCTGGAATAAGGCATAAACTCCACAATATGGTTTGTAATTTTCATTTTTCCTTAAGGGTTCAATCCCTGTGGCAACAAACAATTTACTTATAAAAAAAAAAAAAAATTTCTTAACCTGCAGAAGATCAGTTATTTTCATGCTTTACACTTTTTGACAAGGATTCCCTGCTTTTATATTAGTTTATTATGAGTATTCCTTTGGTATTGTATATATTTGTATCATGATTAATATTTAAAAAGTATGTTAGGAAGTGGGTGATTGTTTAGTATAGAAATACCTTGTGCTCGTGGTTTAGCAGTTTAATCAACTGGTTGTAATGTCTATTATTTGTTCTATAACCAGTGCTTATACTATTTTCTGATTATTATTTTTCTTGGTTTTGTAGCATTAGATATCTTCCGTATTTCAAGGCTCTGAATTTTAAGCTTGATATCTTTTAGATAATTGTTCAATAGTTGTAAAGCAGTCTCAAGGTATACAAAAGGATGGATTTGCTAAATGACTCATCTGATTCCCAGCACCAGTGAGTTTCTATACTTTCCCCTCTAGATGTGAATATACAATTTGTAGAAATCTCGGATGAAATCGTGAAAGCATATGCTTAGGATTGCTAATTTATTCGTACCACCATAGTTTAACCTTAGTAGTAATAAAGGTTCAATAACGTTTATCAACTTGTTTTTAGCCTACATATTATAGTATCACATTTGTATTTGTACATGCAATTAAAGTCGGTAACATATGCAGGGACAATGACTTCGGCCTGAGCGACGACATTGTACTCGCAGCATATATAGCCGGGTGTGCATGTGTAACTTACGTGGAGACCTATATGATCAAAGTACCATTGCATACGAATATACAAATAGGGTATGAATTGGTACAATATACATTAACGAGAAATGAGGAGAAACGTCGAAGGCATTTTAGAATGTCAAGCCACGTGTTTGGACAATTGTGTAATACATTGCGCCAGTATGGATATAACGATACCAAAAGAGTTTGTTTGGAAGAGTCTCTAGCAATGACATTGGTGGTACTTGGTCATGCTGAGGGTAACAGAATAGTGCAAGATATATTTCAGCACTCGGGTGAGACAGTGCATCGACACGTGGCCACGGTAATTACATTGTTAGCCACCGTTATGGTAGCAAACATTATCAAGCTTGCTGATCGTACATTTCGAGACATGCCGGAACATATTCAGCATTCAGGTCGATATTGGCCACATTTCAAGGTACTTTGTAAATTTGGTATCTTGACTTGATTTTATTCAAATTATCTTTATGGTCATACCACATATTTCATTTCACATGGTATTTTTGTGGCAATGGTTAGGGTTGCATTGGTGCGATTGATGGGGTTCACGTCCTCGTGGTCGTACTAGTTGATGAGTAACACCCATACTATGGTAGAAAGGGGATCACCACAACAAATTGCACGTGTGCATGTGACTTTGACATGAAGTTCACATTCACATGTGTTGGATGAGAAGGGTCAACGCATGACATGAGGATTTTTTTAAGCTGCCTCAATAATGAGAGTTACAACTTCCTAAAAGCTCTAGCTGGTTTGTAAATTTGCAGTTTAATTACAGTGTTAAAGTGTGTATTAATGTAGTGAAAATGCTAATGTAATAAACGTGTTCATTTGCAGGAAAATATTATCTTGTTGATTCAGGGTACCCTTTGAAGAAAGGTTTTCTTGCACCATATAAGGGAGTGAGGTACCACATCCCTGAATTTCGGCCTCATGAAGTGCTGCATCGTCCAGAGGAGAGATTTAATTATCTCCATTCATCACTCCGTTCGGTCATAGAATGAACTTTTGGAGTTTGGAAGAATAAATAGAAAATTTTGAGAAATATGCCACCCTTTCATATACATACTCAATCGTACATCATTGTTGCTACAATGGTTCTTTACAATTTAGTTAGAGTACATGAGATAAATAATGACATTGTACGTTTCAGATCTACAGGGGGTATATCTGAATGTAGTGAGAGAGGTTATTATAATCTCGTGGCGCATTTGATCTCAATCTTGGACGAAACTGAGATGAAAGAGGTTCATGACAGTATCACAGCATCGATATGTGCGGACGATAACTGATTATGGTGGCTATTATTTTTGTCACAATAGAAATTTAGTGTGGTTGAAAATACCATTAACATTATGGAAATTTTTTTATGGGGACCATAACTGATGGTTCATAAGCTTCAATAATGTAATACCATTTGTTGTTGTATTGTTGGTAAGCAGAACTGAGGGCTCACAAAACCTGATTGTAATACCTTTGATTTATGCATTTATATATATTGTTACATGTGAAACTCATGGGTATTGCAACAGTAGATTTCAAACTTATAGGGGACTTCTAAATAGACTCCAATCTTATTTGAACAAGAGATAAATTCAATGGATTTTAAGATTGCAACAGTAATTTGCTAGGAATTTTTTAAAAAAAAAATAAAGAAAACAATATCTACCCTGAATCTCTTTTAAAGACACCAAGAACTCTAACTATTAATTGCTGAGTGTATATAGATAAATAAATATAATATATATATATATATATATATATGTATGTATATATAGACACACATATACAGCAACAAAACTTACAATCTCTATCAACTTGGCCATTAACATCATAGAGCAAATTCAAACGTCTCCACATTGTTTTAAGAAGTACAACTACATACGTATCATAAACTGTTATGTATTATTACATACATACACATCCCATTATGGCAAACACATATGCCTGATTTTGACTTCCCTAAACCTAGTAGAGAAGATAAGCAATACTAGAAACATGACCCAGGATACTACTAGAGCTATTGTCAACTTCTTTGCTTTCTCTTCAGAAATCATGCGTGTAGCCTTGGCTCTTTCAGCCTTTCGTTTTGCAACTCGCTCCTTTTCCAATGCTGTGACTGTTAGGGCGTGTGCTTGCTTCGACTCTTCATTGGCAACTTCCACCGCATGCTCCAATCGCTTGAATTTAGTGATAGCAATAGGTGCTGTTGCTGCGCCATGCGTACAACAAATGCTGGTGTCTAACCACTTGAAGAACTTGCATGCACGGTCATCATCCTGCACAATACAATTCAACACATAAACAGGAATACAACGAATTGGTTCTTTAATACACAACATAAATATTTTGCCAATACTTGGATATGGTACTTACTAGCGACCAATAGCGACAAGTACAAAACCTCCTACCAAATGTATGAAGTTTCAAGGAAGTCCTAATGATGCAGTTCTCAACGTCACAAAGATGGCCATCATAACTAGAGAGATAGTTACTTGTTTCCAACATTGGCATATCTTGGGCTTGAAAAAGAAAAAAAGAGGAGAAGGTGCATATGTAAGTTATCAATATAACAGAAGAAATAAGAGAGCTAAATAACATCAACCTACTAATAAGCAATCTCACTGGAGGAGCTCAAAGCTGCTTAAAACTGATGACTTTGCTGCCTCCAAGACAATTCAACTTCAGCACAAAAACACTTTACTGAGATCTACAAATTGCACTACTCTTTACTCTGATGGTTAGCTGAAAAGAATTCTCACAATGCCACATTATTGCCTTACTTTCATCACTCATTATCAGGCTATGATAAAAATACAGGTACATATATTAAGCAGTTAAGGATGTGAAAGTGAAATGTCTTCATTTAATAGGTGTATTTGCATGGAGATTATTAATTCATGATCAAATTGATTGGTTTGGGTTTAATGTTTGATTGTGGGGTTGGATATATTGGACATATATATTAATGTTAGATAAAGTCTAAAGATGGGTTGTCATTGGTTATTTGGGTTTTGATTCCCCTGTACTGGTGGAGGGTCTTTTCAAGGAAATCTCTGGGGCTCTTGTTTTGAGTCTTGTCAATTAAAAAAAGTCTAACTATTTGGGGTACTATCAAAGCCTAAGAAATTCATGATTTTTGTTGTGGCCCCTTTAAATATTGCAGACAAGCTAATTTTTTTTTGGCTTCCTTGCCTTCACTAGTTTATTTTAAATCTTTTCTGGTTTTCTTTTTTAGGCTATAGTTCTGGGAGGTTGAATGGTACAAGCATGCATGGGGCTTTAGCAGGAGCTAGAGGGCCATTCACTCCATCTCAATGGATGGAGTTAGAACACCAAGCCTTGATCTACAAATACTTTCTTTTTTTTGTTTTTTTGATCTACAAATACTTAACTACAAATATGCCTGTACCATCTAACTTGCTCATCCCCATTAGAAAAGCCCTTGATTCAACTGGGTTCTCTAGCTTTACAGGGGGACTTCTAAGACCTGTGAGAGTGCTTTTTTATTTTTAGCACACAAGCCCAAGGATCCTAGGCTTAATAGTTAAGTTTTGGTGGACTGGGCTTGGTTCACCGCAACTAAGGGGCTGTTTAAGAACCAAGTGGTGCACAGGATAAGCTTCCTACAACACAAGTAAACTAACAAATGAGAATATTCGTATTGAATGACAATGAAAACAGCAAAGGAATGCAAAATAATCAAGAAATACGCAAAACAATGGTTAGGGATCCTAGGATTAATGAGAGGCACTTTCTTAATTTTCTTTGATTATGATTATGACTACAGTGTGCTCACTAAGACGTGATACAAGGTTCAACTAAGTTCAAAAATTATAGACTTTAATGGCTATCAAGCCTCCAAGACTTGCAAAGTTTGAATCCTTTTGAATCCGAGTATATGCTATAGTGGCTGTTTCTGGGACACAAGGAGGTGTTCTTCTGTTTTTCCTAAATTTACAGAGTTCTTTTTAGTGATTGTATCATGATTTTTCTTGATGCCTTCGACATTGGTTGCTTCTTCCTTTTACAGGGTGACTTTAGGGCTCCAGGGTACCAGCGATTTCTCTCTTTTGCTCCTCCCTGGGTACCAAAGCTCACGCCGTGTCAGTTACCCCGAGGGTCGATCATTTCCTTATTTCTCATAACTTCTTTCTTTTGGTGCTGCCAAGCTGAAAACCCATTGTCGACTTTCTATTCCGAGATCTTTTCAGGTTGCTGACCTTAGCTATTGGCCTTTTTATCTTTTCAGCTTTTGGTTCCCCTCTTCTCTTGTCATTTTTTCCAAATAGTTGGAATCTTTTGCTGCTAGGTTGAAAGTTCCCTTTCGGTTACTTCCACTTGTAGTTTCTTGTTCTAGGTTTTCTTGAGATACTGCTCCTTTGTTCATGAATGGTTGCTTTATGCCTTATGTATTACTGGGTGCTTGAGAGGGACTTACCTTCCTTTCGTTTTTTGCGCCCTTTGGTACTCTCCTTTGAGTCGTTTCAATCTCTTTGGGCTGTGTTGTGTGTCCTAGGGATCCCGAGCCCCCTGTCAGTCTCTGGGATCCTGGCCCAGTTCTTCCTTTTGGGCTTCTTTTGGCTTACTGATTTTAGCCAGTTGGGCCCTTTCCTTTACTTTATGGGTTTTAAAACCTGTTCCTTCATGAGTCTTCATTATGTGAGCCCAACTCTTTTGTTTCTCTAGTTTTATTTCTCATGGGGTTAGCCTAATGTGTTGCTTCCCTAGCCCCTGGACTGTGATTTTTGAACCTCAACAAGACCCAATACATGTAAAATTAGGAAAGCAAGATTTCTTACATCCACAAGATTGGCATCCCAGATCTCTCTCAAAATGCTTGTAGAAATTAAAATATCAAGCACAGTTGCACAAACATCAAAAGAGAAAATTAAAGTAGACTAATATTCTTTATAGTATAAGCATATTCAAGGAAGGAAATTTATACAATTTTTTTTCTTATAAATTATAAATGATTGCATTAAACCAAAAAAGAATGACATAAAAGAAACCAATAGAGTATACTGTTCGTATAGCCAAAAGGATTTTTAGATCAAGTTACAAATGTAATGAGTCAAACAAATCACAACATTGTTTGAGGTCTACTTGCATCCAAAGATAGCCAATAAAACAAAGATCTGGCAAACTAAGATTTTAAGTGTTCAAGCATCATCCTATTTCTCTCCCACTAAACACTCCACAATAAGCAAAGAGGAATAGCACTTCAAACTCCACTCTCAAATGCCTTTGAACTCCGTCACCAACACTTAAGCCCTCCTTTCACTGTCTAAGGCATCATCCACTCACACCCAAAAACTACAATGAAATCCCATAATTCCATAGCCATAGGTAATTGAATAGCAAATTATCCACATTTTCAAATCTTATCCACCTACAAGTAGAGATGGTGGCAGGTTGGTTGCTGTTAGCTTTGGATCCAAGGTGATTTTCTTTTTTATTGCTAAGTTACATGGTGGGTCTAGAACTAACATGCTCACTCTCTGCCCTGTTTTTACAGAGAGAGAATCAGATATTTTCCAATCTCAATCTACGCAATGTAGGTCCATAAATATGTAAATACATTAACCAATCTCATTGCTAAACAAAAAACAGAGCTGATCATAAAGCTAAGTGAAGTCGAATCTTAAGCAAAAAAAACAAACAAAAAAAACCCAGCAAATCCACATCTCCGTTTATACCTTTGATCATCACGCGTTTCAAATAACAATCAAAGTATTGAAATCCAATTCATAAAATGGAAAGAAACAAAGAGAAAACACACACACATATCACAGTAATGAGAATATTGTGAAAGTAATATGTACCTGTGATTTAGAACACGAAAGATCCACAATTCACAAACTCAAAAACCCATTTACGCAGAAATTAAACAAATGGGTCAGCAAGTGAAATTGGAAGAGGCGTGAAATGGGTTTATGGGAAGAGAGGTGTTAGGTTGGGAGAGGTACCACATTGGAAGAGGGTGAAATGGGTTTATGGGAAGAGAGGTGTCATGGGTGGGAGCTCGAGTGAAATTGGGGAAGAGGGTGAAATGGGTTTATGGAAGGAAAAGTACACGTCGGTGTCGGGCTGGGGTTGTCTTCCTCGTGGATTTCTCTTCGCTGGCGTCGGACCGATATTGGCCTTCCTTGTGGATTTCTCTGGTGGGCATGGAACTCTTGAAAGGCATAGGCGTTAGCTAGGGTACGGTGAGGAGTGAATAGAAGAAGGAAAAAAAAAAAAACGCTGTATTTATTTGCTACAGTACTTTCAACTGAGCTACAGTTCTCGTATCACCAAATAATCATCCACGTTTTTTCACTTATTTGCTACAATATTTTCAGTTTTCAATTTTTAGTTTCAGCAAAATAAGTTCTATTCAAACGGACCCATAGTAGGTCTCAAAAAAAGGGGAAAATAAATTAATCCTACTAGTTATGCTGTCAATTGCCATATGGCTTGATAATTGATATGATTTACTCGTCTTCATTATGTTGTTTCCAAGTCCTTTCTAGTACATAGATCTAATTAATCATGATTTTGAAATTTGGAGGTCCTCCTAATAGTTATATCATGACAATAAGATTGAATGAATTAATGTTGGGAAACAAAATCTTGCAAGCAACCAATATGCACTAGAGGGCTAAAGTCACGTTTGATACATTGTAATGGTCATTTTTTTTTTTTTTTTTTTTGTGGAGAAAATAATGGAAATTTTAGGGTCTATTTGAAATCCGTTTATTTTGCTAAAACTGAAAACTTTTTACTGAAAGTATTGTAGATAAAGGTAAAAGTTAGTTGAAATAGTGCAGTAAAGTTCATGAATAGTACCAAGAAATGTTGTAGGACTCATGAATAGTAGCAAAAATAAGTTGAATAGTAAAATAAGTTGGCAAAATTAATCATGCAAAATGGACACTTAGGTGCGGTTTGGATTGCACATCTGCGTCCAGCGTTTGCGTTTTGGTTTTTTTTTTTTTTTTTGGCCGCATTATTTGACTTTGGGAGACAAAAATACTGTGCACGAACAGTGCGTGCACTGTTCATACACTGTTCATGCACTGTTCACGTAATAAAAAATATTAAAAATGGGTCCCACTGTACTTTTTACACATTTAAAAATTATTTTGCTACAGTGTTTTCAGTTTTCAGTTTTTAGTTTCAGCAACAATAAGTTCAATCCAAACGGACCCATAGTGTAATAGAAATAAGCATTACAAATAATAGTATACAAGATTTTTTTTTTTTTTAGAGAGTTTTAACCTATGACGTCCGCTTTTGATAATAGCTCTTTTTATCATTAGACTAAGACACTAATTAGTTTTTGATGTAGATAAGAATAGAATCTCAGATCTCTTATACAACTATTAGAGATTTTAACAATTAAGCTAACTGAAACCCACAAGAATACAAGAAGTTAGAATGGAATAATTATTCTCATTCATTTGATTGTACTTTATAATAAGGTGTGGATTGTGGAATGACATCATATTTCAGCCAAACAATGTAAAGTTTGTGTAATAAAAACTACTCATTAAATAACCATTTTTTAGAAAACTATTCCATGTTTACACTTTTTGTGAGTACTGACTACTGAGTATTGCTTAACGTTCAATTAAATTAAGTATAACTTTTTTTTAAAAATCATATAATTAATATGAATTTTCTAATGCAGTGACACTTTTCATTTTAATGATATTTAAACTAAAATAGTAAAAAAATAAAAACATGGCATTCATGCCCATGTCGCACCAGAGATAGAGATTACATAGTAAAATTACTGGGAATTGTGCTTTGTTATTCTTCTTCTTGTTTTTTATTTATATTTTTAAAAAGAGAATTAAAAGAAGCACAAACTCATCCATTCACTTGATCACTTCTGTCGGCAGAACTGATTATCAACCAAAAAAAAAAAAAAAACTTCTGGCGGCTGAACTACAAAATCAAACGGAAAAAAAATAATTCCTTTGGGGAGAAAGAGAATATTGAGAGAAGCGAGAGGAGAGCGTACCTAGCTAGTAAATGGGAAGAAGAGAGTTACAATAGTTTTGGGCATTTTGGGATTTTTACTTTTATTTCTTACTATTTAGATGTTGAGGATTGTAGAAGTGTAACGGCCACAATATTCTTACAACATTTTTACAACAAATCATAGGTAATAAATTGTTATTAATTCAAATTTGAATTCACAACTTAAATTACATTTTTACTCACCTATAATAACCAATAATAACCTAATACTTAGAATTTATTGTGAAAGTATTATGAAAATATTCTATAGCATTTCTCTACCGTAACCTTTTGATAAGGAATAAATATTTCTCCTAATAAAAACTCCTTTGTAATGACTTTTCTACAAGTTCTATTAGAGCATTCACAGCAGTGGTGCTAAATAACTATATTGCTATTTTTTAGCACTACTGTACACAAAAGAAGCGCACAGCAGTGGAGCTATAAGCAAAATTTTTTGTTTCTCCGCTACAGTCCACATCTAAAGATAGATGTGCACTGTAGCTCAAAGGTAATAAAAAAAATTATTTTATTTTGTGTTCACACTATGATTAGAATATTTTATTTATTTTTTCTTTCTCCTCCTTCCCCATTTCTACCTGTTGCTCCTCTCGTCTTTCGCCATTTTTTTTTCTTTCTCCTCCTTCCTCTACTCGCCGCCGACCTAAGCCCCTACCCAGCGCCGATCGCCTCAAACCCACGCCACCGATTGCCTCCGGCCTTATGGATCGAAGTGGCTTCCCTCACCTCCACTCCGCCGTTGGGTCGTGGTTGTGCTCCGGTGTGCGTTGGTATCAGGGTTGAGATCGATGTGCATTGGTATCGGGGTTGAGATTGGTGTGTGGTTTCGACATTTGGGTAGTTGGATTTGGGTTTGGTGGGTTTCGGCGTTTGGGTTGCTATATTTCAGGGTTCACGGTGGAGATGGTGGTGGTGGTGGGTCGTTTTGCTAGTGCTGGGTCATATCGGCGTGGGTTTGATTTGTGACTTTTTTTTTTTTTTTCCTGCTGTGGACTGGTGGTGGTGGTTGTGGCTGTGGCTGATGGTAGAGTGAGTTTGTTTTGTGGTGCTATGTTGGCAATGGTTGTGTTGTGTTTTGTGGTGCTGTGAGTTTTTTTTTTTTGTTTTTTTTTTTTTTCCTGCTGTGGACTGCTGGTGGTGGTGGTGGTTGTAAGTGTGGTTGTGGCTGTGGCTGATGGTAGAGTGGGTTTGTTTTGTGGTGTTGTGTTGGCGGTGGTTGTGCCGTGTTTTGTGGTACTGTGGGTTTTTTTTTTTTTTCCTGCTGTGGACTGGTGGTGGTGGTGGTGGTTGTGGGTGCGGCTGTGGCTGTGGCTGATGGTAGAGTGGTTGTGGCTGGTGTTGTGGTTGTTTTTTTGATAGTATGATATATTATTTTATTGTAGTGATTATATTATTTTATTGTGTTGAAAGCTAAAATATATCCAATGCTGCAGCATATGTGTAAGTACAATAGATAAAGTGACTTTTTGTATAGCTAAATAGTTAAAATTTTGCCTTCACTACTGTGAATGCTCTTCCAGACTTTACAGTGTACCAAACATGTGTAAAGTGTAATCGTCGGATTCACTGGCAGAATATGTCACTGTTCTAAATATTGACATAAAATCAAATCTGACACTTAAAACAAATTTTTACGCCATTTAAAACCAAACATAAATGAAGTGGACACTCTTCATGAACGACCATCCTTTCAATTGGAATTCTCAGCCATCCATGAAACCAAACGTAATCCTCGTATTCACTGGCAGAATATGTCACTGTTCTAAATATTGACATAAAACCAAATCTGACACCTACAACAAATTTTTACGCCATTTAAAACCAAACATAAATGCAGTGTACACTCTTCATGAACGACCATCCTTTCAATTGGAATTCTCAGCCATCCATGAAACCTATAATTACCTAACCCACCAAACCTGTAGGGCAGGGCATGTGACCCCACGTGTCCTATAAATTATATCTCTTACATGTATCTAATGTATGGTTTTCGTATTAGTATACCACCTCCCATTTACAACTGGTTTCTCAAAAAAAAAAAAAAAAAAAAAAAACCTCCCATTTACAACTATAAAACATAAGGAGCAAGTCTTCGTCTCCCCCACTAAAACCCTTTCATCACATTACAATATAAAGTCACTCTACCAATTCCTCTACAGACGTAGCTTGATTCCATATAGTGATGGCATCTTCTCCTGCTATCTTGGTCTTAGCTTTCTTCATTGCTTTCTCTATTTCTAGTGTTGATGTAGCCCTAGCTACTCGAAAATTTTTGGCACCAACCGTTCCTGGTTTGCCCAACTTTCCTTACGTTCCATTGCCTCCTTTGCCCCCAGGGACACCGCTATACCCTGAGTTCAGATTGCCACCTTTGCTCCCAGGGACACCGCTATACCCTGAGTTCAGATTGCCACCACCAATTACTACAAATCCAATTGTCCCTTACTTTCCCACAGTGCCAATCTTCTCTCCAACAGTTACAACCACCACCCCTTAATGATGATTATCCTCCCTTTATTGGTTTATATATGTGGCACTACTATGTCGTTAAATAAAAGGGTAGTATTGCTTACACACAGGTGTCTTCAGCCCATGATTTCAATTAAAAAAAAATGTGTTTTTGTGTAACAGCTTTTATCCTAAAGAAAAAGGTTCATTCATAATCATAAACACTCTCGTTGTATGTACTCCTTGTTGGAGACTTATGTTGTTTGTGGACTTCATGTGCCATATATTACAATAAAATAATTTTCTCTGTTTCATGTATAGATTTGTACTGGTAGGAACTATGTATATGATTGAGAATTCTAATGTAATTGGTGATATATTGATTTAATGCTATGAGGTTGTTCTTAGCTAGCATTTGTCTCGTCATTTTAAGTGTTTGATCTATCTTGCAATTGGGGCATCATTGGCACGATAATTAACAAAGCTCCATTAAATTGAAATTTTCTTTGAACACCAGCACGTGGAAAACTCAGTTGGCATATCACGCATTCACATATTTGAATTAGTCTCCTTCATTCAATTTTCCATCATTTTCTCATCTACAAAATATCTCGTAACAACTCAAAATCTGCAAATTTTACATGGAAGATCTCATGGTTGACCATGATACAGCTTAAATGAACAATAATCAAACACCCAATTTGGTTTACAACAACAACAGACATTCACAACAAACCCAACCAAAAAACCTCAGATCTAGATCATATTAAACCAAAAAAAACAAAACAAAACCATGGGCATTCTCTCTCCCTCAATTTTCATTACACTTCAAAGCGCCAAATCTCAAAGGCGGGAGGAAGGAGCTGTGGTGTGCTAGAGATTGAGCTGTTGAGGCAGTTGGGGCTTGTGAGAGATATATCTTATGAATAAATATAATTTAATGCCCACCAAATAAAAAAAAATTAAAAGATTGAAATAAGGAAAACAATTTCAAGTATAAATTAGTGTATCTAAACAAAAAGGTAAAAAGTGAACGGACCATTTCAATCCTTATTTATAGTTTTTTTTTTTGTTTTTTTGTTTTTTTTTTAGAATCAATCCTTATTTATAGTTAATTGCCATAACACTTGAATATATATTTTTTTATATTTATAAATGAGTAAAAAAAATCAACTAGTAAAGCAAATTCACCAAAATAAATTTAAAAACTTTTGTAAGCATTTACGGATTTAAAGGAGCAAACACTGGACATTTATTATAAATGATTGGCATAAAAATGGATAGATTTAAAAAAAAATTAATTAGTAAAACAGCATCAACATGTAAAGAAAATCAACCGAAAAAAAGAAGAAAAAAAAAAAGTAAAGCATTTAGAATTAGAATTTAGAATAGCTAATAGTGGATACTTAAGTTACTTTGGTGAAGAAATGGTAAGAAATTATTGTGGAAATTGCTTCTTCTTCTTTTTTTTTTTTTTTTTTTTTTAGAGAGAGTTTCAACATATGGTATCCGCTTCTGATAATAGTTCTTGTTAGGTTCTAAAGGTTTAGAAATTTATGTATTTAGAACTCTAATTTGTAATGTTGGCAAACCATGATCAAAACAATGTACTTAGTCTTGTTTAGGCTTGCTCAAAGTTGATAAAATATTGTAAAGTTGGAATCGAGTAACCGCAGATGCATTGGGGCATTTCGGCCTGGCTCGATCGATCGAGGAATAGATTCGATCGATCGAAAATCGGCCCAGATGCGTTTTCTGCAGAATTTCCAACTCAGCCCTAACTCTTTAAACGTTTAGGGTTTTACGTTTTTGCCCTAGGTATATAAGGCAAACCCTAGCCACGTTTTTGAGAGTTGCACAAGTTGTATTGTTGCTCATACATTGCGGTTTTGTGTAAATCTCTTGTGAGATCTAGAGGAGCTTTCCTTTACACAAAGTTTAAGGTTTTTCAAGATTGAGATTACTTCAACATCTTGATGATCAACTTGGTTGCTGCCTTTGAAGCTTAAAGAATATCAAGCGTGGGTGCTTGTAGCTGATTGAGGGATTCAAAGAAAGAAGTAGTCCGTAGATTCGGAGCCTGCGCATGGTCGTGTCAGGAAGTTATTACTGATGGGTAGCATTAGGAAGTCAAGCGGGGAGCTTGTAAGTCCTTTTGTAAGAACTTCGATTCTTTCTTAGTGGATTCCGTTTTGCCTTGAGGATCAGAGGGTAAAATCCTCCCTAGGTTTTTTACCGGTTTGGTTTTCCTAGGTGATCATATCATTGTGTTATTTATTATTCCGCTACATTATATTTTTGATATGATTATTTGATTGCTTTAACCTAGAATTGCTTAATTTGACTAAGTAACAACTTGGCTAATTAACTAGGCTACGCAATCTGGTTGTGGTTTAAGGGGTCTAAAACCGTTCAAGTGGTATCAGAGCAGGTTGCTCTTCTGTTTGAGATTTTTTCATCTCTGAGCTGATCCTTGACCCCGGTTGTCATGGAGCATGGACACTGTCTGTTTGTTCCTCCTCACTTTGATAGGAACAATTATGCTTACTGGAAAGTAAGGATGAAAGCATTCCTGAAATCCATAGATGAGAGGGTTTGGAATTCCGTTGAATACGAATGGCAGAAGCCCACTACTCTTGTGAGTGAGTGGCAAACTTCTGAAAAAGAAGCAACAGGCTTCAATAGCAAAGTTATGAATGCCATCTTCAATGCTGTTTCAATGGAGGAATTTAAGAGGATCTCTAATGTTGAGGTTGCTCATACTGCTTGGAAAATCTTCCAAACTGTGCATGAAGGCGCAAAGGCTGTTAAGATAAACAAATTGCAGCACTTAACTTCTAGGTTTGAAAGCATTAGAATGTCTGATGATGAAACCTTTGATGAGTTTTATGCTAAACTTAATGATATTGTTAATTCTGCTTATAATTTGGGTGAAGTCTATGATCAATCTAAAATTGTTAGGAAGATACTTAGATCCTTAACTGAAGACTTTAGACCCAAAGTGACAGCCATTACTGAGAGTAAGGATGTTGACTCCATCCCTGTGGATGAGCTTGTAGGATCTCTTCAGTCCTATGAGTTTGACCTACCCAAGACTACCAAATTCAAATCAATGGCTCTTAAGTCTGTTAATGATGTTGAGGCTGGTGGATTTGATGATGAGCTCTCTCCTACAGAGATAGCTTACCTTGCCAAGAACTTTAGAAATTTCCTTAGAAACACTAATAGGAAGGCAAGGAATACCAACACTGTTGAACCTAGAAACTTTAGGAAGAATGATCCCATTAAGGTTAATAATTTTAAAAAACCTAGAGATTAAGTAGGTCAATCTTCAAATAATTCTTTGGGTTCTCAGTGTTTTGGTTGTCAAGGGTATGGTCATGTCAAATCTGAATGTCCTACTTTCTTGAGAAATAAGGGTAAAGCTATGGCTGTAACCCTTAGTGATAATGAGATTTCTGATGATGAGTCCGGTTGTGACGATGATGGAAACTTCATTACTTTCACTGCTACTGCTGTAGACAATGAAAGCATATCTGCTGAGAAGAACCCTGCTGATGGGGAACTCTCTGAAGATGCAGATCTTCAAGAGGCCTACAACAAACTTTGCAAAATTGTTGCAAAGGATGCTATGAAAGTTGATCTAGGCCTGAAGAAAATTGATGCTCTTGAGCTTAAAAAGAAGAATTTGCTTGTCAAACTGTTTGATGCTAATGATCTTTTGAACAATGTTAAATCTGAGAACATGTTTTTGCTTGATAAAGTTAAATCTTTGGAACATGATTTATCTGTTGCTAGATCTGCTAGTGCTAAACTTGATCACATGCTGAATGTTCAAAAGTATCCTTCTGATAAATCTGGGTTAGGATATGTTGAAAGCATCTTTGATTCTGGACCATATTCCATGAATTTTGTTCCATCTTCTTCTTCTTCTGAACCTCTCGTGAGTAAAGTTGTGAGTGAAACCATTAAACCCCCTGTGAGTGAGGTTGTTAAACCTGTAGAAGTTTCACCACCTAAGAAGATTAGGGTAGACTTAAAAGAATCTAAACCTAAGGAGCCTACCAAATCTAAGGATAAGATGTATGGTAAACCTGCTTGGGTTTGTCATTATTGTGATAAGTCTGGACATATCCGTCCTAACTGTTACAAGTTTCAAGCTGATAAGAGAGCAAACAGACTAAAAGTGCTTGTGCCTCAAGCACAAGATCCTATGGCACTAATTGGTGAATTGGTAAAGGCGTTAAACCTTTACTCCAATTCTGGAGTTGGGAATCACTCTAATGTGAATAAGAACTCTAATGCTCGGGGTGCATCTAAAAAGTTTTGGATGCAAAAGACTCGAACTAACTGAGTCTTTCTGACATGGTCCTTGTGCTTCATTGCTCTATTCTGTTGTGACCATTATTCTTTGGTTTTTGTGTTTTTTTTTTTTGTTCTAGGACTTGTATTGCATTACATATATGCATTTCATTCTAGGATTTATTTTTTTTCTCTTTTAATAATATATAAAAAAAGGGAAAGCAAAATCTATGTTGGACACTATTTTTCTTGATTTTTGAAAACAAGGTTGATCAATCTTTTTACACATGTCATGTCTTGTGTACCTTGTTTAACCTTAATGAGCTTATTTACTGTACTTGACTAGTTGAAACTTTGTAGTGCATGTTGTGTGGGAAAGATGTGTGTGGTTTTTAATCACTTTGCCTTAATCATAAAGTTACTTGTTCTTTGACTGTCGGACTTGATCCTTTTGAGAAAGGCATAAATAACCATCTCACCACTGTTCACTAGCCAATCATGAACACCTTAGTGCATATCATAAGATTTTGTACTCGAAAAAGTGTAGCACATGCACAAAAAGAATATAAGGTGTAGCCTCAAATTAAATTAAAACTGGTGTGTACTATTAGGCTTGGTGCCAATTCACTTAATTCAAACCGGTGTGTACTATTAGGCTAAATGCCAATTCACATAAATAAGAGGCAAAAATGCAAGAAACTTACATAATTGCAAGCTTTTGTTCTAGGAGATGTGAGAGTTATATGATGTAACTCTTTAGGTGATAGTCTCTTTTAAATTCTATGTGATGAATTGTATAGACTTTGTGTTTGATTGCTATTCACATATCACCTCACATGTATATCAAGTTTTTGCTAGTTTCACACACTACACAAGTTACTCTTTGTTAAACACTGTACATGCTAGTGTGTGTGTTTTTGGTCTGACCAACTAAGTTTGAAAATATCTTGAGATTTGTGCACAACATATTTGTTGCTTGAGAAAATTAAATGGGAGAATGATTGAAACTTGTTTTTAAGAAAATTGGGTTTAAAAATTTGGGTTTTTGAAAAAGCATTCCATCTCATACTCATGCATTTTGTTTTCATTATTCAAATGTTTTGAGGAGTTGTTTTCAAAATTGGGTTTGTATTTTTCAAAACAATGATTTTTCTCAAAATTTAGTGAGCCTCTACCCATTTCGATCGATCCAGACTGATTTTCGATCGATCGAAAAAGTGTCCCAGATTGTTCTAAAATGACTGTTTCATTCGATCGATCGAATGTAATTTTCGATCGATCGAAGATCATGGAGAAGCTTTTTTAAAACATCAGATATGACTTTTTCAACTCATTTTTCAAAAGTTTTCAACTTTTTCTTCTCTCTCTCCGAGTTGGCAAGGCTCCACATAGAGATTTTTGTCATTTTCCTCCGGATTTTTTGCAAAATCTCTCTTTCCTCAAGCCGGTAAGACTCTTTTGCCCTTCCTTTTCAACTTATTTTCAAGTTTTCATGCATTTTGTCATGCATCTAAGGGTGTTTTTCGGACCTTTTCTATTTGGGATTTGTGATGATTCAGACCAAATTTTGTGTAAATGATCAATGGGTTTTTGTGGGGACACACTATAAACATGTTCTTAATGGATTAATTTGATCAATTTTGGGTTTGATGAAAAATTGAAAATTCTAGGGTTCCTAATTGATTCGATTTGGGGCTTTTTGTTCTATTGAGTTTAATTGACAAAATTGGCTTGTTGATTTGATGAAATTAGTTATTCTAATCTGTTTTCAACATTGTGTAATGATTAATTCATCAATTTGTTGCAAAATTTTTCAAGTGGTTTTCAAATTTTTAGGGTTTTTGTTAAGAAACTCTATGTTCAAGCCAATTTTATGTAATTGAACTTAATTTGAACGTGTTTACTGCATTTAGTTCATGCATCATAACATTGTTTCTGTTCATGCATCATATAGATTTTTATTCTATTGTTTTTTGTGCTAACTTGCAGTCTGCCCTTGGTTGTGTTTTTGTTCTTTTTGGTTTTCTCTTTGTGTCTCTGTCTTTTCCTTAGCACCATGCTTAGGAAGACGAGAGCCCGTAGAACTATTCCCTCTCCTTCTCTACCCTCACCTTCCTTTGATAGTGAGAGGTTTCCTAGTGAGAAAAACCAAGAGATTTATGAGTCTCTAAACCTTAAAAGAAAAGTTTGGGCTGAGCGTTCAGTTATACTAGATGAGCTTGATCCTGCCATTAGGGTAAACTTTGAGCGTAGAGGATGGTTGCCTTTGTTAGCTGTGTCTGATCCTCCTCCTCCGGCTACCTTGATTAGAGAGTTCTTCTCGAACATCTCTATCCGCATCTATGATTCCAACACTCTAGTTAGGAGTTTGATACGAGGCGTAGAGTACTCCATTACTCCTCAGGTAGTGGCTGATGCTTTTGAGGTACCATTGGTTCGTCATCCTGTCTATCCCTATGATGAGTCACCAGAGTTGAGTGATGTCATGTCTTACATCACTGGGTCATCTATCCAGTGGGGTTCTGATTCTAGGATCACCACCGCTGAGCTTCCTGAGTCTGTCTATCTTTTCTTTAGGGTAGCTTGTCACTCTCTCTGGCCCATTTCTCATCTGCACACCATTCCTCTTGAGAGGTGTGTATTTTTGTACGCTCTTGTCACTAATGCTCCTACTAGTTTTCCTCATCTCTTTCTTCGTTCTTTGAACGAAGTTTATAGGAGTTCATCTACAGCTCATGCTCTTGTTCATCCTATCTTTATTCATAAGATTTTACTTTATCTTGGTTTAGAGGATTTCCCCGCTTCTGAGCCTGTTCATGTGATAGCTCCTATAGGTGCGTCTTTTCTTAGACAGAGGGCCGCTCATCTTCGAGCTGGTTCTAAACATGCTAAGTCTTAGCCTTCTAGTTCTGCACCCCCTTCTTCTTCTACAGGTCTTGCTGGTGAGGATATTCCTGATCCTGATGTGGCTGCTGCTGCTGTTCCTCCACCTCCTTTGGCTGACTTCGATGTTCGTCGTACCCTGAAGACTGTCATGACCGTTCAGGCGGCTCATGGTCAGATTTTGGTGGATTTGCTAGATGAGATGCGAGCTCTGCGAGCCGACTTTGTGTGTCTTCATTCACCCTCACCACCTCCTTTTGATGGCGACTTGTGATTGCCCTTTGGCATTCCGTCACAAAAAGGGGGAGTGGAGTTTTGACTTGTAGAGGAGTTTTTGTTGTTAGGGGGAGTTTTTTTGTTAGCATGAGATATTTTTTTTTTTGTTTGATTGTGGAGTTTATTAGATTGTACCTAGGTGCTTCACTTTGTATATCATTTTTGGGGATATTCATGTTAGGGGGAGTAACTTTGATTGATATATTGATATACATGATTTTTATTTGATTCTTGTTGTCTTATGATTCACTGCTTATTGATTTATATTTATGAGTTGTTCATTGATATATATCTTTATTTTGTGTTGTGTGAATCTTACTAGAATGTTATACCTGTTTATATACTATTTACTATCACACATGCGTTTATGTGTTTGTTGAGTATTTCAGGAATATATAGGTTGATTCAACAAAGCTGCTGTCTACACTTGCAACCGATGGATAATAGTTAGGTTGAATTTAAGTTTATGAGCATTATTTTTGTAAAGGGCTTTTACTTGTAAACTTTGAGCTTTTAATTTGTGTTTTGTCACGGATTGCCAAAGGGGGAGTTTGTTAGGTTCTAAAGGTTTAGGAATTTATGTATTTAGAACTCTAATTTGTAATGTTGGTAAACCATGATCAAAACAATGTACTTAGTCTTGTTTAGGCTTGCTCAAAGTTGATAAAATATTATAAAGTTGGAATCGAGTGACTGCAAATGCATTGGGGCATTTTGGCCTGGCTCGATCGATCGAGGAATAGATTCGATCGATCGAAAATCGGCCCAAATGCTTTTTCTGCAGAATTTCCAACTCAGCCCTAACTCTTTAAATGTTTAGGGTTTTATATTTTTGCCCTAGGTATATAAGGCAAACCCTAGCCACGTTTTTGAGAGTTGCACAAGTTGTATTGTTGCTCATACATTGCGGTTTTGTGTAAATCTCTTGTGAGATCTAGAGGAGCTTTCCTTTACACAAAACTTAAGATTTTTCAAGATTGAGATTACTTCAACATCTTGATGATCAACTTGGTTGCTGCCTTTGAAGCTTAAAGAATATCAAGCGTGGGTGCTTGTAGCTGATTGAGGGATTCAAAGAAAGAAGTAGTCCGTGGATTCGGAGCCTGCGCGTGGTCGTGTCAGGAAGTTACTACTGGTGGGTAGCATTAGGAAGTCAAGCGGGAAGCTTGTAAGTCCTTTTGTAAGAACTTCAATTTTTTCTTAGTGGATTCCGTTTTGCCTTGAGGATCGGTGGGTAAAATCCTCCCCAGGTTTTTTACCGGTTTGATTTTCCTGGGTGATCATATCATTGTGTTATTTATTATTCCGCTACATTATATTTTTGATATGATTATTTGATTGCTTTAACCTAGAATTGCTTAATTTGACTAAGTAACAACATGGCTAATTAACTAGGCTACGCAATCTGGTTGTGGTTTAAAGGGTCTAGAACCATTCAGTTCTTTATCATCAGATCCAGACACCAATCGATTTTTGGTGTAGGTGGGAATTGAATCTCAAATCTATTAAGAATTAGCTAATAGTGTTGGTAGGGAGATTTGAGGAGACATCCATGCACTTAAAAAAAGGTTGAGACAATAATTTTTGCATGAGCATACAGTATAACCAAATAAAAATGGTAAGAAATTATCAAAGATTTTTGTTTTTTTTTTTTTTTGGTCCACTAACTACTTGACTAATGACCCTCAATTTGTTGTCTAACACATTATTACCAAAGAATAGTTTTGGGGTTATGGTATGGTATTGGAATGTGTTAGGCACTAAATCTCGTGCAATCAAATGGATCAATCTTGGCCAACATTTTGAGGCCATGATCAATGAAAGATCTAAATAAGGTGGTTCTCTATTCTAGTCACACAATCTAGACATTGAATAAAGTATTAAAACAATTAAAGAAGAATGGAAAGTAATAACTATCAATACGGGACCTTGGATCTCACTTCATCCAAAATGAGACATGCATGTGTGCCCAAAAGCGTGTGATGACGTGGGGGGGAATAATAAGTGTATAAAAATGAGTTTTTACTAATTAATGTGATTATATGGTGTGATTAGTTATCTATTTAAAATGGTTTACATCCAAGGTATTTGTTGTAAGATTCCTAACTCGTCTAACCTAATTTAGTGAAATACATGTCTTGAATTAGAAACATAGATCTAGAAATTCGATTACATGTGTGCAACATGTTAGCCTAGCCACCCCATGACACCCACCAAAAGATGATACATATTCTATTAAAATGTAGCGTCTGATTTAGTTTTGCGGCTCGTGCCTCCATAAGACTGCACATGCTTCAAGTGTGATGTAGGTTGAATTGTATCAACTGTTTTTATATGAGTAGGTATTGGGTGAAAATGAAACGTGTTTAATTTTTGTTTTAAAAATATTTTTGGCTGCAATGTTTATGTTTCAATTGTGACTCAAAGAAAGCACAAATTGATGAAGCCATGTTCTGATTTATTGCCAAGAACAGAAGAAAGTGCATACCGTACTAATTAGCCCATTTCGACACTTATAATATCATTAATGCAACATGGACCTCACAAACCAAGGCTCGGGCCTAGCCCATTTACCATAAGTGGACATCAAAATGACAAATTTCCCAAATTTATGTACAAACCCCAAGTTTGACATGGTTTTACCGAGTTTCATTAAGCTTCGATTGAAAATCCAATCGTTTGATAGAAGTAAATGTGTTTCTACCTTCAAGAGTAAAAATTCCCTTGGATATGTTTAATTATGGGTAAAAATTAGTTCTAATTTGATTGAGATACCACAAAGATACAAAAACAACCAAATTTACGGTTTATTCCATAAAAAAAAGTTTCTAATTTTTCTTTGAAATTTTTTTATAATTTCCAGGGATAATGTGTCCTAATATTTTGCAGATAAGAGTTAGTTTTTGAAATTTCATAAGTGATGTGCCCTAATCCTCTAAAAGTGTGTTGTTTTAAAGGGTTTATCATTAATTTTTTTTAACACATGAAGAATAGAAGGATCATCTTTAACAACAAATGTGAAACCTTTTGTTTTTAAGAGTCAACAGCAAATATTAACTTAAAGATATAAAATAATTAAAATTAAAATTAATAATATAAAGAGTAACAAAAGATATGAACCCTAAATATCTTAATTAAAAAAAAAATATATATATATATATATATACACATATATATATATTATTTGAACGATATGAAAGTGAAATTTTTTATTTTTTTTATTTTTTTGGTTCACAAAAAAGTTAAAGGAGTTGCAGTTTTTATTTTTCTCAATCAATAACACAAGTGGTAAGACGTAAGAGTTAGAGACGTGAATGAATCATCAAATCATCCAAGGAAAACTGTGTCCAGTTTATAGTCGTTTTACCATTTCATTACCTGCAACTGGAAGTTCGACACAAAAAAAAGATATAGCTGAGCTGATTGCTCTCTCTCTCTCTCTCTCGTCTGCTATTGACGCTGCGACTGCTTCTCTGCCGCGTGAGGCCACCGTATTCCGCCATATCACAACCTCCAACCCTCAAGTAAGTACCTCACTCTATTATCCTATTCCTCACCACCACCCTTCTCTCTCTCTCTCTCTCTCTCTAAAATCTCTCTTTTCTGTTCTGCTAAAACAACTAGTAGAATAACCAAATGTCAAATTCTTAATTCATGGTGGACTTCTTTCAAAACCAAGCTAAGTTTTGTGTGTGTTTTCGATTATTCTATTTCTTCTGCTTCAACAATTTAGTTGGTTTTCTCTCTGTTTTTTTTGTTTTTTTTTTGAATTCATACGATTCTTACTATTTTCATCGACTAGGGTTCGTATTCAACCGATTTGGGATTTTCTCTTCAATCTTTTCATCATGTGCTACTTAAATTTTAGAGATCGTGAAAGTTGAGGCTCAGGTTTTTTATTATATTTCTGGGCAGTAGGTTTTGATTTTCCAGAAACTGAGTCATTTTTTTTTCTGTTGAGATTGGATTCATTTCTCACTCTGTCCATGTTTTGATATAGAATGCCGACTCATTAGCAATGTGGAGTTATATTGAATGGTATATATATATATATATATATATTTTTTTTTTTTTTGCTGTTTTTAAATTTGAAATTAAAAATTGTAGGAATGGGGAGTTTCAATGAAGGGAAACTCAGGTTTTGCATTGACAGAGGGGGGACCTTCACTGATGTTTATGCAGAAATCCCGGGTCGGACTGATGGTCAAGTTTTGAAACTTTTGTCTGTTGACCCATCAAACTATGATGATGCTCCGGTTGAGGGTATTCGGAGGATTCTCGAAGAGTTTACGGGGGAGAAAATCCCCCGTACTTCGAAAATTCCCACGGATAAGATTGAGTGGATTAGGATGGGTACAACCGTGGCCACAAATGCACTTTTGGAAAGAAAAGGAGAAAGGATTGCTTTGTGTGTGACTCGAGGCTTCCGGGATTTGCTCCAAATTGGTAACCAGGCTCGCCCCAGCATATTCGACCTCACTGTATCAAAACCATCTAATCTATACGAGGAGGTTGTAGAGGTTGATGAGAGAATTGAGCTTGTTCATGATAAGGAGGAGAATCAAGGTTCTTCTGCACCATTAATTAAGGGCGTTTCAGGTGAGATTGTCAGGGTTGTGAAGCCTCTCAATGCAGAAGCTCTCAAGCCTTTACTGAAAGGGTTGTTGGAGAAGGGAATTCGCTGTTTGGCTGTTGTGTTGATGCATTCTTACACTTATCCACAGCATGAAACAGCTGTAGAGAGGTTAGCTGTGAGTTTGGGTTTCAGACATGTTTCTTTATCTTCAGCATTGACTCCCATGGTTAGAGCTGTCCCGAGGGGTCTAACGGCTAGTGTTGATGCATACTTGACCCCAGTTATTAAAGAGTACTTATCAGGATTCATATCCAAATTTGATGAAGGGTTGGGGAAGTTGAATGTTCTGTTTATGCAATCAGATGGAGGACTTGCACCAGAAAGTAGATTTTCAGGGCACAAGGCGGTGTTGTCTGGTCCAGCCGGTGGGGTTGTAGGCTACTCACAGACTCTTTTTAATCTTGAAACACAGAAGCCCCTTATTGGGTTTGACATGGGTGGTACATCTACTGATGTGAGCCGTTATGCTGGAAGTTATGAACAAGTTCTTGAAACTCAAATTGCTGGTTCTATAATTCAAGCACCTCAGCTTGACATCAACACTGTTGCTGCCGGTGGTGGATCAAAGTTGAAATTCCAATTTGGAGCTTTCCGAGTTGGGCCAGAATCAGTGGGTGCACACCCTGGCCCTGTGTGTTACCGGAAAGGTGGGGAATTGGCAGTAACAGATGCAAACCTGATTCTAGGATTTGTTATTCCTGACTATTTCCCATCCATCTTTGGCCCTAAGGAAGATCAGCCTCTAGATATCAAGGCAACTAGAGAAGAATTTGAGAAGCTTGCAAGGGAAATAAACTCCTACAGAAAGAGTCAGGATCCATCTGCCAAGGACATGACAGTGGAGGAGATTGCACTGGGATTTGTGAATGTTGCTAATGAGACAATGTGTCGTCCAATACGGCAGTTAACTGAGATGAAGGGCCATGAAACAAGGAACCATGCTCTTGCTTGCTTTGGAGGTGCTGGACCTCAGCATGCGTGCTCCATTGCTAGGTCTTTGGGTATGAAAGAAGTACTCGTTCACAGGTTCTGTGGGATCTTAAGTGCTTATGGGATGGGATTAGCCGATGTTGTTGAAGAGGCACAGGAGCCATATTCTGCTGTTTATAGTCCAGAATCTGTCCTTGAGGCCTCTCGCAGAGAAACTATTTTGCTGAAGCAAGTAATACAGAAGTTGCAAGAGCAAGGTTTTAGAGAGGAAAACATTACTGCAGAGACATATTTAAATTTAAGATATGAAGGTACAGACACTGCCATCATGGTTAAGAGGCGAACAGCTGAAGATGGATCAGCTTGTGACTATGCAGTGGAATTTGTGAATCTCTTTCAGCAAGAGTATGGATTTAAACTACAAAACAGGAACATCTTAATATGTGATGTAAGAGTTCGTGGTATAGGAGTCACAAATATATTGAAGCCTCAGGCCCTTGAACTTGTTTCTGGTACTCCTAAAGTTGAAGACAACTACAAGGTTTACTTTGGGAATGGGTGGCAAGATACACCTCTGTTCAAGCTTGAGAATTTGGGGTATGGGCATGTCTTGCCGGGTCCTTCAATCATCATGAATGGGAATAGTACTGTGATAGTGGAGCCCAACTGTAGAGCTATTATAACCAAATATGGCAACATTAAAATTGAAGTTGAGTCTACTATAAACACCATGAAAGTAGCAGAAAAAGTTGCAGATGTTGTGCAGCTTTCAATCTTTAATCACAGGTTTATGGGAATTGCTGAACAGATGGGAAGGACCCTACAGAGGACTTCTATATCAACAAATATCAAGGAACGGCTGGATTTCTCTTGTGCTCTCTTTGGTCCTGATGGGGGACTAGTCGCAAATGCCCCTCATGTTCCTGTTCACCTAGGAGCCATGTCTAGCACAGTTCGGTGGCAGTTCAACTACTGGGGTGATAATTTGAATGAAGGTGATGTTTTGGTTGCCAATCATCCTTGTGCTGGTGGTAGCCATCTTCCTGATATAACTGTTATTACACCTGTTTTTGATAAGGGGAGGCTAGTATTTTTTGTGGCAAGCCGAGGGCATCATGCAGAGATTGGTGGTATAACTCCTGGAAGCATGCCACCTTTTTCAAAGTCCATATGGGAAGAAGGGGCTGCCATAAAAGCATTTAAGCTCGTGGAAAAGGGGATTTTTCAGGAAGAAGGAATCATGAAACTTCTCCAGTTCCCCAGCTCTGGTGAAGTGGAGCATAAGATCCCAGGAACACGCAGGATTCAAGATAATCTATCAGATCTTCGAGCACAAGTAGCTGCAAATCAGAGAGGAATTTCCCTCATAAAAGAGCTTATTGAGCAGTATGGTTTGGACACTGTTCAGGCTTACATGACGTATGTGCAGTTGAATGCAGAAGAAGCAGTGAGAGAAATGCTTAAGTCAGTTTCTACTACAGTTTCATCTCAGTCATCTGAGCTTGGAGATGGAAATTCAGTAACCATTGAGGAAGAGGATTACATGGATGACGGGTCCATTATTCATTTGAAACTGACAATTGATTCTGATAAAGGTGAAGCAATTTTTGACTTTAACGGGAGTAGTCCTGAAGTTTATGGGAATTGGAATGCACCGGAAGCAGTAACAGCTGCAGCAGTCATTTACTGCCTTCGCTGTTTGGTGGATGTCGATATTCCTCTCAATCAAGGTTGTTTGGCTCCTGTTAAAATCCATATTCCAGCAGGGTCATTCCTCTCTCCAAGTGATAAAGCTGCGGTGGTGGGAGGTAACGTTCTGACATCACAGAGAATAACTGATGTTGTACTAACTGCATTTCAAGCTTGTGCATGTTCACAGGGTTGTATGAATAACCTCACATTTGGGGATGATTCTTTTGGTTATTATGAAACAATTGGAGGTGGGAGTGGGGCTGGTCCAACCTGGGATGGAACCAGTGGAGTCCAATGCCACATGACCAACACGAGAATGACTGATCCAGAGATTTTCGAGCAGAGATATCCAGTTCTTTTGCATAAATTTGGGCTTAGGGAGAATAGCGGGGGAACCGGACTTCATAGAGGAGGTGATGGTCTTGTCAGGGAGATAGAGTTCAGGCGCCCTGTTGTGGTGAGCATTCTATCGGAGAGGCGTGTTCATGCACCAAGAGGCCTAAAAGGTGGCAAAGATGGGGCTCGTGGGGGTAACTTCCTTGTCACAAAAGATAAGCGGAGAGTTTATCTTGGGGGTAAAAACACAGTTGAGGTGCAGGCAGGGGAAATTCTTCAAATTTTAACTCCTGGTGGCGGGGGATGGGGTTCTCCTCTTTGATTCTTCTCTGAAGCAAATTGCTTCTGTTTGAGTTCAACTTTTGTACTGGATTTGCTGCAAATGGTATTTTGATCTATTCATTACTGAAAATCGAAGGATTCTATTATGAAATAGAAATTTACTTGCGTCTTAAAAGTAAATAGGCTTCTAGACTTGCAAGATAAATAAATGGGTTTCTAGTTTTTAAGATAAATAAATAGGCTTCTATACTTACTACAACTCACCAGCCAATCTAATGAACAAGATTCAAAGGAGACAAGACCAAACAAGGGAGAGACTACAAGCATGATCACTTCTTAGATTAAGACAAAACAGTAACGATTTTTTGAGTGGTTGAGCAGGGTGTTAAAATGAACCCTGCCTTTGTTGTATATTCATGGAATGAATCTGAACTTCCAAGAAAAAAAATGCAATTAAGGACAGCCCTTTGAATGAGAATCTCGATACTATTAAAGGCAGGGTCAATAGTGATTTCTGTGTGATATACATCTGGATCCATGTCTATTACAAATCTTGTGTGACCTCCTTGTATGTTTGAATTTAGATTGCTTCCATGCATTAGCAATGAAAAATTATGTTGCTAAAAAAATTAATGAAAAAATTATATCTTTTTTGTTGCTAATGTTGTGTAAGCTCCCTGTTATTATGTATAATTATAGGTTGATTATGTGTTCTAGTAATAAAAATTATATGTTGAGGACAAGAATGATGTCCTTATTTTTTCTACTTATTTACATCTGTTAAGATTCAATATAAAACCCATTTTAACTCATAACAATTTAGTTTACGAAAAAGTGGAATATAAAACCTGTCACAATTCAATACATTGTAACTTTGAAATTTTCAACACATCTCAAAAAGCTTTTAACACATGTCTTCCATGTAATATAAAACATGTCATATATATGTGGGGAGTCCGAGGGCCGAGGAGGATAAGGAGCGGTATGTCCTCCTTTATTTATTTTTCCTCCTTTTATTTCTTTGTTTAGACTTTCCATTGTATACTCCCTGTGTACTAGGTTATGCCTCTTTTGCTCCTTTTCTTGTGATGAATTTTGCTACTTATCCCAAATAAAAAGGTATTGACCGTTGCTGAGTTCATGAACATACTATTCTAGCTTTCAAGTAATGTCTACACTCAACTAGTTTACTTTTTCACTTTCTCGAAAACCTTTACTTTTACTGTGTGGAATGAGGTTTTATTTATTTATCATGTTTTGCAGGTTGATTTGACTAGGATAATTATCTTTCTGCGATATTATTGTGACATTGATGGTAATTATACCATTATGCTTTTCAGGATGCGAAGGAGCATCTTGCTGCACTGGCTGACAAGCTGCATCCCTCTCTGACAGATTTAGATGTATGGAAATCTCAATCCTGTGTTTTTGGTTGTAGGGAAAAATAGCAATATAGGTTCTTATTTAGGTTATTTGTGTCCTATGGTTATCACTTTTGCATCTTTATTATTTGGGGGAAGTATAATTGTAGTTTCTTCTTTTCCTTATTTCTGCCACTGATCATTGTTTTATTTATTTAATTTATTTTCAGCTGTCAGAAAGATCACCACGGACACCTGCTGATACTACTGAACAAGGTGATGTTGTATGCCTGGAAAAACTTTCTCATGCAGTTTTTGATGTTCTGTTAGTATTTCTTTTTGTTCAACCAAGTAAAATTTGAACTTTTAATTTATTTTAAGTGACATTTGATGACTAGTCTGTTGTGGGTCAAGTACTTGTATGTTGAAATTCTTTGAGTTTTGGTGAATGCATATGGCATTTATATGGTTGGATTTTTCTAATAGACGTGATTTGTTACAGCAGTAGTGTGGTTTCTGGGCTTCTGTATGTTTTACTGGCTAATTTCAACAAGGTGGATGTGGGTTTTAAAGATTCCATATAAGCACATTCTCTGTGGATTACTTTTGGAATTTTAGAGCTCAATTAACTAGATCATTTTTGTATTATAATTTGTGTTCCTTTGTAATTTTTCTCTTGAAAAGAATGTATTTATGCTTGTGTTGGAGTGAAAAGCAAGCACAAGAGCATTATTATTTTTTTCAATAAAATTTATTACATACCGTAAGATCTAGAGCCGCACAGTTCAAAAGTTGACTTAAGAGTTTGGTCCCCTCGAAAGTGTAAAGAGTTCGATGGGGGTTTCTGTCAAGAGCCATTGTGCTTTATATGCACTTAGGAATGATTAATGTGTAGGCATTTTATTTTGATAAAATAAAATCATTATTAGGGCAATTTAATTGTGGTAACATAATGTAAGGGTGAACATAGGAGATACCAAGTGAAGTTCATTATGAAAGTCCCAAAAGCCTTAGTCCCAAAGGTTTTAAACCATTTAGTGTCTGTCTGTGATGAAATCCCCTTTACCAATTACAGAAATAAAGATGTAGGTGCCATGGTATCACTATTGGAGTGACCTTGGACGTTAGTCCTAATCGCTCTCTATCTCTTAACGTCATTTTCTTCTTCCAGATTCAGCTTTTCTAATGTTTTCTACTATTGAGGTTTGAAGAACTTGGTATTGTAAATGACAAATTATTAGCTAATCATTAAATTTACTTCATCTAGAATCTGAACTGGTGCAGGAGCCTCCCTTGTGCTGGTTTGCACTTCAAGCTGTAGTTTGTCTTGGCATAGTGGCTTTCCTTGTAGATAATGCAGATACCTTAGATTTACATTTTGCTTTTATCTTCTCCTCACTCCCTCTCTCTATCAAAAAGATAAGAAATAGAAAGAAGTGTGGTATATCATATATGGGATTTGAATCTGCCAGTCATTCATACTGTGGTGGCAAATGTGATTTTGAGCTTAAGATTATATCATTAATGTCGGATTAGTGTTTTTAACCATAGGCAGCTATAAAGGTGTTGCAGTAGGGGTGGCTGTTGTAGATTTGGCCCTTTACTCTTTTCAATCTTTTGATTCTTTTTTTTTTTTTTTTTTTTGGATTTCTTCTGCTGTCAGATTATGATGAGAAGGCTGAAGATGCAGTTGATTATGAAGATTTTGATGAGCAGTATGAGGGTCCAGAGATTCAAGCTACTAGTGAGGAGGACCATTTGTTACCCAAAAAAGGAGTACTTTTCTACTGATGTTTCTCTTGCTTCGTTGAAGCCTACATCAGTGTTTGATGATGAAAATTATGATGAGGAACTTGAACAAGAACACGAGGAGGTGGATAACAATTTGGAAGTTCAAACTACCTCTTTAACAGGTGTGGTATCTATTATCTTTTACTGCCCAATTTCCTCGTCATTCATTTTATAGATGCATTCATATACACATTCACACTCACACGCAGACATGCACACTGCTATGTAGAGGGAATAACTTTACTTGGTATCATCTTTTGAATCTTCAATAGTAACCTTATAAGACGTTATCTTTTATTGCAAATCGGCAATCTAATATAGTTAGGGTTAAATTGGCTTGATGTAAAAAATTTATTTTTCTTTTGGTCTTGTGTCATATATATATATATGTGTGTGTGTGTGTGTGTATTTTATGATTGTAATTGTGATTAATTTTTCCATGCAAATAAATCATTCTTGTATGCAATGGCTTATTATTGTCAATCAATTTATACTATTGAATCACTTGTGTATGATTTGTAAGTTTGTGGATCTATAATTTTGTCTCAAGATTAAACCTACAGTTATTGTTATTTTTTTAATAAGTAAATGCATATTTTATTGAACAAGACTACTTCATGTACATGAAAGTCAAAACGAAGAAGTCTAAATGATTACAAAAGGTACATGAAAGTGAACACAAAGAAGTCTAAAGAATTACAAAAGGTTCATGAAAGTGCACACAAAGAACCCAAATTTCATCTTGTTAAATGGGCTATTGTTTGTGCTCCACTTTCTTTAGGTGGCTTGGGGATTAGGATTTGAGACTTTTTAATGTAGCTTTATTAGGGAAGTGGTTGTGGAGATATGGGCAAGAAAGGGATGCCTTGTGACGTCTAAGTGATAGAGGTCAAGTATGGATGTGAATGGGGTGGTTGGTGTTCTAGCAATCTCTGGTCCGTATGGAGTCAGTTTGTGGAAAAATATTAGACGGGGGTGGCCCTCTTTGTCTCAGTTTATCTTGTTTGAAATTGGAGATGGATCAAAAGTGCAGTTCTGGCTCCATGCGTATATATTGTAGGAACTTGTCCCACCCTAAGCTAATACCTTTCCATTAGCCACAACCATGAGTTCCATGAACATTCTTCGTGCACAAACCTCCCCACCCCTCTCCATATTTCACAGCTACTATACGCCTCCACAACCGCAATGCCTCTGTTTCAGAACACCATTTCCATTAACCCGGGAAGGCCTGGTTAAAGGTTACTAACCTTCTAGCATCTGATCTGCCATTAGCAATAGGAGTACATGCCGTATTCCACCCCCCAAATGATGCTTAAGCTCATCCTCCATGTCACCCCAAAGGAAATTTCTTTTCAATTTCTCAATTCTGCTTGCTGGTGTGGTTGGCCTTTGGAGGCAATTTTTAACTGTACCAACCACACTGCTAGGAGGGAGGAAGCCAGACTGCATTGGTCTCAGTTTTTTGGTACAATGTGATCAGTTTGGTCGGTGTTGCAAGAGAAAACAACACGGTTCCAACAAGTTTACCTACAACAAATCAAAAGAGTTATCCCCACAGAAAATAAATAATCACAGCATTTAGAATCTTGTATTCAAGAAAAGAAAAATGTTGACCATTGATCTAGAGCATGGAGGGATGGGTTGGGCTAAGGAGCTCTTCAATCCATTCACAAGCTCTTCCAGTCTTCCCTCTCTGTTCTTGAATAACACAACCCATTTTCTTCTTTTATGTTCTTGCTTTGATGGATTGGCTTTGCTGTGTTTGATTTGGACTTTAAAAGCTTTGCTCTCTTTGAGTTTGAGTGCGGTGGTCTTGGCTGAGTAGGTGTTGACTGGAGTTTGAGGAAGGCGAAGGTGGTGACCAAGGCAGGCAAGATCTGAGTTGTTGAGGAAAAGAGATGTTGAGGAAAAATCTTGGGGGTTGTGGGGGTTAGTGGGGTGGTGTTTTGTACTAGTACAATTTAAAAAAAAAATGTATTTAATAAAATATATGCTTATATATATATATATATAATTGATCGTATATATGGTTTAGTGTGGTTTTGTCATAACATTAAAATTGAAACCGATGACCACATCAGCCTACATCAGTAATTGTAAAAAAAAAAGAAAAAAAGAAACTGAAATCCAATTTTTTTACCATCAGAAGCATCTAGAGTCAGTCAGTTTGGCTTGGCTTGGGCTGGTTTTGTTGGTTCTGGTCAGAATCTTAACAATCCTAGTTGCTAGTCCTCAGCGGTGGTTGTATTTAATTTCCTTCTATTTTTTTTTTTTCTTGAATGTTTCTCCCAAGATGATGTCATTTAATGATCACATGAAACCTTTTTTATTTTTTATTTATTTATTTTTAATAATTCAATAGTTGGGGGTAGATGGATTTAAACCCTAGATGTTTTTTTAGAAACACTAAGAGGTGCCAACCAGTTGAGCTACAAGGCTCTTGGCAATGGTAACATGAAACTCATATGATATCTAACAGCTCCCATATTAAAGGAGATGGATGGAGGGACCAACTTGGCACCAAACTGAAACTTCAGGGTTGGGATTTTCTAAAATCAGAGCTATAGGGGCCTAATTGTCCGCAAACCTAAAGTTGGAGGGCTTGAATTGAAGCTTAGTCTAAGATAAAATAATTTTCAATTCATAACATCTTGTTTCATAAATTGTATTACAGCTATGCATTTTCTCTTGTATTTGAGTTTCTCAACACAAAGCATAATGTTCTAAAGTCTTGTATGTACGACAAAAAACTTGTCCAATTAGTGGGCTCAGTAGAGGTCATGTAATTGAAAGGGATGTGTAGGTTCAATTGTGTGGAATCATTGGTTTGGTTGAGATCATTATGTCTACTACCGTCACTATGGTGGCTGTCAAATATTTGGTAGTTTCTCACTTTAAAAACTTTTACTTTCCTAGCTTTTTGTTTTGATGTTCGACTTATTTAAGTGTGCTTATTTCAGGTGACCAGGGTGAAATTCTTGGTGTGGTTTCTGAAAGTGGGAAATCTTTTGATGATGATTTACAACATGCCTCCCTAGAAGCTGAAAAGTTGGCTGTCGATATAGAAGAATTCCAGGTCAGTTTGTGATCTTTTTACCTTTTTTGTTGTTATTTGTTTTTTGTTGTGTGTGTATTTTCTGTTCCAGAGTACTTTTGCTTTTACCTCTAAGATGTTTATTTTTAGGAAGAAAAATTTTGATGGGTATTATGAAGCTGAAAGCTGTTTTAAGTTTTAGAGTGGCATGATTGAAAGTGGTGTACCACACATTTTAATTTGGACGAAGTTTTCCTCCAAATTGGTTTGGAAAAACCTCCTCCAATCCTTTAGGTGGCAACTCATAAAACCATCCACATGTATAATTTATACAAGTCACTGATGGCTTTATCAATCGCCATGGTAGTGGGTTGGAGGAGTTTTCCTTTGGAGGTAAAGTTTTTCCTTTCAATATTTTATTTTCTTTCCAGTAAGTAAATAGTTTGTAAATATTAACTAAAAAAATGAAAGTCACTGGGCATTCCCCAATATACATTGCGAAATGGAATCAGCATCAATGAGATTGAGTGTATAGAATGGTTGAGGTACTCATGAGTTTACTTTGTGTGACATTTATGAAGTTGGTTCTAGGTATATACTTCATGGCTGAGCCAAAGAATAATAAATGGTTTTGTCTCTGTATTTGTGCTCGCCCATGTCTTGTGAGAGGCAATTGGTGTACTGTTTAAATAAATCTTTCCATGCTTCGGGTAATTTTTTTTTTCTTTAATGAATATAATGTAGGGCCAAGTATGGATTGGGATATTTGAAAACAAGGATTATAAGGCCTGAGTTTTGAAGCACCAGTATGGATATGTTATAGAAAAGAGAATACTTCATGCAAAGAAAGGCACGAAGTAGCCTGAATTACAAAAAATACAAACAATTATGCACAAAAAGATAGAGACTCAATAAACATTGGAATGGAATCTCTATTAATGATCCCCAAAGCACAAGACTAGTCAAACAAAGTGCCAACAAAATAAGCTGGAAGCTGGTCCCTTGTACTCTCCATATCCTCAAACATACGATACGCTTATTTTTCTCTCATCAAATAATCCACATCAAGCATACGAAACCAAATTCCAAATACTCAACAAGTGTTTTCCCATCCAATTCCTCCAACCAAATAAAAGATCTTTCACACTCTAGTAAGACTCAAGAAATACCAAAAGATCTAAATACAAGACACCACAATTGATAAGCTTCCTTATAGTGTATTAGAAGGTGATCCACCCCCACTACACCGGCACATGCAAACTCTCCATTTTTTCTCGAACCTCCATCGCACCCAATCTCCACCCGTAGTCAAAGGAATATGAAAGTCTAGAAGATGAAGAAAGGCAGCCACCAAATCCACCTCCAAATCATTAAAATCCCGAGAGAACTACACATCCCAACTTCACCTCTCCCCCTCGACCTACCTGACCATCAAGGACTCCATGGAAACTTCCTGATCTGTAGAGTTCTCATACAAAAGCAGGAAAGCCTCTTTTCAAGGGTTGGTCACCACACCAACAATCATGCCAAAAACGAACTCAGTTTGACGTACCAACCTCATTAAGGACAAACAATGCAATGAATTTTATGCTCTTTTACTCTCTTTTTTTCCTAAATTTTTTTGGATGTACTTTGGCATTATATATGCTACTTTAGTACATGTAATTTTTTATTGGTAAGTTACACATGCAATTACTGGGTCTTGAATTCTTGACCTGACCTTCTGTCTCATTCATATAGGGGAAGTGCCATTTAAGCTAAAACTAATTGTCATGTTGTGTATATGTAACATTATAGACTTAGTTATGATCATCATTTTCAGTGTATTAATTATTATCCTAATCACCATATGCTTCCAATGGCAACCAAAGAAAAAAGAAACATATCATTTGCACTACTCTCTGAATTGTGTCTACATTGCTGGTCAGTATAATCTATTTTACTCTTTAATAAATATGTTGATGTTTGCTTTTTATTTTTATTTTTTAAAATTCATGAGTTCCAGCAGGAAGAACCGTAAAGTCAGGAAGAGTCATTGGATGGGAAAGGCTCTATACCACTGCCTGTTTTGTGTATTGAGGATGGGATGGTAATCTTACGATTCTCTGAAATTTTTGGTATTCACGAGCCCTTGAAGAAGGGGGAGAAGAGAGACCTTAGGTTCTCCATTCCCAAAGGTTTTTGGATGTATAATATGATATCTTCCTCCAGTTTTTTAAAAGTAAGGAAATAATTATTGAAAAAGCACAGAAGAGGCACAACCCATTTATACGAGACGTACACGAGATAAACAAATGTAAACAGTTAAAACTAGAAAGATCAATAAGCTCAAATTAAATAGAAAAAGAATAATATGTGGTGGAAGCTATTCCATCATATAAGGATCTCAAGAGCGAAAGCTTCATTTCCAAAACCAAATTCTCACACCGAAACTTCAGGTGGTGTTTCCCTCCAAATACACCTCATGAGACAGAGGAATTGCAATCCAAATATGTACATTATGATGTTGTCTAAATTGTCCTTTCCAACAAGCCAACAAATCAACCACTCTTCTAGGCATGACATATTGAACTCTGAAAAGACACAAAATCATAGCCCACAAGTCTCTAGCAACATCACAACAAAGAAGCAAGTGATTCAGATATTCTCCACTTTTCTTACACATGCAATACCATTCTACAACTATTATTCAACACTTCTGCTAATTGTTGATCTGATTTATACGTCCACACTTAGTGTTTCAAACCAGCATAATCCATTGATTTAGTCTAGAAATAGTATGATAGGAATTATATTTGGAACTCGGTCATTTTTGCAAATTTGTATCACTGCTCTTCATAAAAAAATTGAGTAGGTCAACCTCAATACTTTGTCAGAGTTGAAATTTTGACTGTAAAAAAAAAAAAAAAAAAAAAAAAAAAAAAAAAAAAAAAACTGTTCTTTTATTTGCTAGTCGGGTTATAGTTTGATTTTCTATTCCCTCTCTGTTTCATTCTTTCAGATGGGTATAAATCTATGGACATGTCTGATATTGTTGAAGAGGATGAGGAGGAATTTTTAAAGGATGCTGGTCAAGGTTATTCATTTATGAAACTGGCACATTCACTTGAACCTGAAGGCTCAGTTTTTGATGATGACAAACCAGAGGTCACAGCATTTGGTGATCTGCAAGAGGCCACCTCATTGCCTTCAGAAGATGATGAGCAAAGAAAGGACTCCTGTCTCAGTGCAGAACCAATGAAAGATGGGGTAATAGGAAATTTTTCTGTTGGATTGCAGGCGCCACAATGTCCTGGGTTTTATCCTCTTGAACAGCAAGACTGGGAAAAGGGAATTCTTTGGGACAATTCTCCTGTAGCGAGTGACAATTCTGTTGAAAGTTGTGAAATTTCTGGACCTGACTTGGATGCTTCAGTTGTTAGTGAAGCAGAACTCGAGACAGGGCGACAAAATCCTGGATCAGAGCCCCAAACAGAACCAGATGAGAATGATCATCATAGTTTTCTTCTCAGCTATCCTGATTTGCTGGAGCCCTTTGGCTCAAGAAACTCTTCCCCTCCATTCTCATTAAGAAAATATCATCCGCAACTTTTGAGGTTAGAATCCTGCTTAGAAGTGGATAATTCTGATCATGCAGATGGTGGAAAGGAGAATGCTAGTGAGGGGTTTCACCAAAGTGATGGTTTAAAGCATTTTAACAAACTCACATCACAACACTTGAGAACACTTGCTCTAACACTAGTTCTTTTTGCCGTGCAATATCCCACTGGGGGTTAATGTCAGCAACAACTCTTGGTCAAAATCACAATATATATTGAGTTATATTCTTCAAGAAACTAAATAGCAAGTTTGGTTGTGGGCCTAGGCTTAGAGCCTCCTACGAGAGGGTAGAAAAATGCCTCCTAATGTCGGGTAATAAGTGATTTTTTTTTTTTAACAAAAAATATGTGAGTTGTGCATTTTTTCTTCTACTTCTAACAAGGCCCCCAAAAAATATGGATTAATAAGAATCCAATCCATTCACAATTAGGTGAATTAGTCATATTAAAAAGTAAAAATAATTTATTTTATACAAAAATAATAATATAGAACATTAACTAAATGTTATTATTATTTAAGCGATATTTTTCTTTTTTTGAGAATGGGTAATTGTTCCACATTATTTAAGAGAGTGTGTTGTGTGTAGTATAACTTGCCCCACCCTCTCTTAAAAGTTACCTTGACTTTTGAGTAGTGATGTGATATGCCTTTGTTTTAGAATTCCTTTCCCTCTCCCTTGTATGTGCATGTGTTTGTTTCTCAATTATTTAAATGATATTTAAATGTGAAAACTTAAATTGCCTTAGGCTTAAAAATTTTATTGAGCTAACCCCGCTAAATGGACAAGCATTTACCCACAAACTAAAGTCGGTTTTTTTTTAAATCTAATGACAGAAAACCTTTTTCAAAGAAGCCTGAGATATTCAATTATTCATGGTTAAATCTACAATAGGTTCTACAATAAATCAATAATCCACCAATGAATTTTTAGACTAGTGATATTTCTCTTTTTGTAAAGGAAAATTTCATGTTCAACTTTAAGTTTTTGTTTTTTAAGGATTTATAAGATACGGGGCTGGGGGGCTAAACAAAAACTACAACAAAATTCTCATTATAAATTTTTTAAAACACATAAAAGCTGGAAGAGTGGATGACAAAAGTGCTAATAGAAACCACCCTTCTTGGTAGTTCTGTAAATTAATAAATGATAGTATAACATTGAGTAATTTTACGGCTGGAAACGTCTTGATGGGCAACAAAAAGTAGTTGTTTAATTAGTTCTTGTTCTATGGCTGCAAATTGTAGACAAAAAATCTAGTTTTTTCTTGGACACGGGATTGTTTCCTTTTTGAGTACAATTTCTGCTTTTGGCAGAACTAAAAGAACTTGGCTTGAGCTGTGTATTTTGTATTTCCTCTTTTGCCTAATGATCCTTTTTTTTTTTTTTTGGTAAAACCGGAATTGTATTAAAACTAAACAGCAAAAAGAACCTCAGGACAAAGCCTGTTTACATAATGCCCACTGGCATCAGCCTCCAACACACAAACTAAGTCCACAGGTGGACTGGAAAAAACAATGAAATCACCCTCACAGGAGGTGGCCTAATGATCCATTCAATCTTCGAAGAGATGTTCAATTGCACTCTTTGATTTACAACAACATTTGACACTACTAAAATATAGGACATGTGCAGATAAACCACTTCATTCAATAGCTTGCTTTTAGTGCATTCCAGAATCTGAACCATGCTGACTATCTCACCAAACATATTGGCGAGGTCCCAGATAAGTGAATGCAATAAAAGGATAACATTAAATCCTCTTCAATAGGCCTTTATTTCCCTACTAAAGTCCCTTGCTTTTTGTTGCTTATTTATGCTCAAACAATGCTTCAGCCTGATATTGTAAAGCCATATCTTCACTTCATGATGGCTCACTTTCATTGTTTGATGTTAGCTTTCTTCATTGCTTTGTTGTTTTCAAGCATCAATGTGGCCCTAGGAGCTCGTCATCTTTTGGACACTGCCAAGGCTTCATCTAAAGCACCAACCTTACAGGTTGTGCCTCCTGTGCCTAAGCCTAAATTGCCCCCTTTGCCTCCATTGCCTTCAATCCTTGCATCACCACCACACGCATCACCAGAATCGCGAGAGCCTAAAAAGGCTTTGTCATCACCTCCATCACAATTGCCACCAGCTCCAAGTTCAAATACACCCACATCACCAGAATTGCCTAAGCCTAAAATAGCTTTGTCATCACCTCCACCATCACAATTGGCACCAGCCCCAAGTTCAACTCCACCCACATCACCAGAAAAGCCTAAGCCTAAAAAAGCCTTGTCATCACCTCCAACATCACAATTGGCTCCATCCCCAAGTTCAAGTACACCCACATCACCAGAAGAGCCTAAGCCTAAAAAAGATGTGGTATCACCTCCACCATCACAATTGCCACCAACCCCGAGTTCAATTGCACCCACATCGCCACCACAAGTACCGCCTAGTACTTCAACTTCATTGACACCCACAATATCACCATTGGCACCATCTCACCCAACATTTCCAAAGCTCATATTGCCTCCATTGCCTCACTTAGAGTTGCCACCTTTGACTAAGCCCGTATTGCCCAAGTTACCTCCATTGCCATCTATTATCCCTCCTGTTGGATCACCTATTTCCCACTTCCACTCCCCACCAAAGTCAACCACTAGGCATTCTTAAATAAGTTTAATGTTATATTCCTAGTTCATGGCACTACCACAGTTAGCTAGACTTGCATGTAACAGGATGCATGGTCGTTTCACTTTCAAGGATGACTCATCTTTTGTGTTCAATGATGTCTTTGGGATGAAGAATGGTTCGCATGAGACTGGATCCCAAGACTGGGGTAATGCTGTTATCAAAACTTGTCATGGAAAGGGATTCTGATATTGAATCTTTTGTTTCTCTAGGCCTTGTGTCATGACCTTATTAAGTTTCTTTTAATATTGAAACTATTGAAGCGTATCTCGTTATTTTTTATTTTATTCATGGCTTCATTGTACTCACAATTTCGGTTAATTTTAAGGAAACTACGGTGTTGATGATTGTTGAAAATTTTATTGAAGCTCGCTCTTGAGATTGTAAGTAACATTTCGCGGTGTTCCAGATTTACTTGAGTAAAAAATTATTAATGGGTTTAAAGAATGAGGCTTTAGACTAGTTACCAGTGTTGGATTCTAGCTGCTGGTTATGCAACTGAAAATGAAATTTCTATATTGTGTTTGGTTGAAGGGAAATTGGATGGAAAGAAAAGTAGGGAAAGGAAAAAGGAGGGAGGTGAAGACAAATGCTTTGTTTGGTTGGAGAGAAATTGATGGGAGAATGGTTTTCCCTTAGACCAACCATTTTTCTTTCCTTCCAAATTAAAAGGAAATTAATGAAAGAGATTGATGAGGGAGTTGTACATGGGGGCACACATCATAATTTCCTTTTTTTTCTTTTTTTTTTTTTCCTCCCTTGAAATCCAAATGCAAGAAATTTTGGTTTTAACTTAACATTACATTAACACTAGACTTCCTCTAATTTATACTCTCCTAAAGTGGAGTTTTTGTTTCTAGATAGTTTTAAAATAGTTTTTAACCCAATTCATCGTTCTTTTTCATTTTTGGTTTTTAAGAATAACTTTTTATCTTATTTTAATTTATTTTATGAATCTAAAACAAAAAATTTATTTCTGAAAGAACCCAAAAAAAAAAAAGGATTCTTATTGAAAATATGTTCCAATCACTTCTCTTATCTTTCTTTTGTCTTCCCTCCCCCTTTTTTTCTGACCAAACATAGTGTTTAGACCCTTAAACAATTTATGTTGCAGAATTAGGGACATAGGGCACAAGTTTATTATGAAATTCATACAAATATCTCAAGTAATATATATCAGCCACACATATAATACCAAATAACAAAAGCATTAATAATAAAATCGTAAACATTCAACACAAAGATTTGATTATAAAGTGGAAAACCACTATAAAAAAAATAAATAAATAAAAAAACCTTTTCAATAGGAAATGCACTTTAGGAGTCCAATCTTGTTAGAAAATCCAATATAAATGAACATATACAATAGTCTATATACTCACAAAAACTTTGCAGTTCTAGACTCTCTATATAGCATATGTAAATAACTAGCTTGCTTACCTTCCTACCATAATAGTCCTAGATTCATTGAAATCCTTTTACAATATCTCCCTACAAACAACATGTTTGCATGAACCAAAACCTTTGGCACTCCAAGAATTTCCTTGAAGATTTGTTGTAGTGATTTACTGAAAGGAATCCATGTGGTTTAAAATAATATCACAAACACTATCTTTGGAATCAGAAGATGAGTGGATGAAATTTATGTATTTCAGTTTGGCTCAAGAAAGAAAAGGCATAGGGATTTCTGTGGATTGCTTTTTTTTTTTTTTTTTTTTTTTAGAATACTAAGTATTTTTACCACACACACGGGAAGATGAGAAAATGTCTTAAATAAACTACTCTCTATATTGCTCTTTGTATGGTAACCTTTCTCTCTCTCTCTCTATATATATATATAAATAAATAAAAGTGTTTTAAGTTGTTTATGTTGGTTGATAAGTAGGTTAAAGGTTGATCACAAATCATTCTTATATCAAAACTTATTTTTCAAATCTTGACAATTTTGCTTTAGCGAATGTTAGGCGAAATACTTGTGAATGTTATGTCTTGATTATTGTTTTGCTCAAGTGAATAATTGAATATATTAGTTTCGCTCATGTGATATTATTTTGCTAGAGCAAACTAGATTTAGTTTGGATGAAAATCTATTCTTCAATTTATTCTAGTAAGATTTTGACAGACTTTTACAATAAACCAAATACAATTAATTCAAATCATACAGATCTTGGGATTTGGGATCCACAACCACAATTAAAGTAATGTTAGTGCATGTGAGAGCATTCTCATTAAAAATGCTAAATGCTATAAATGTTAAATTTTAACATCAAATTTGTAAAAAGCACACTCCATCAAGAATATTAAATGCTATTAATTTTGACATCTAGCTACAGTGAGCTGCTAGAGATAGCAGCCCACTATAGCAAGATGTTAAATAAAATTTTTGTTTAATAAAACACGTGTGTTCCCTTTTCACTTTTTCTCTCACATGCTCCACCTTTATTGCCTTTTCGCGCCTATCTCCTCTTGTTTTCCCTCATTTTTTTTTTCTGGTTCTCTCTTTCTCTCACGCCTACGCCTCTGCTTCCTTTCCTTTTTTTATTTTCTTCGTTCTCCCTTAACCCAAGCCGCGCTTCCCTTTCCTCAACCTACGCCACGCTTCCCTTCCCTCAACCCACACTGCTAAACCTATTTCCGCTTCACTACTCCCTCTGACCAAACCCACCATCACAAACACAACCTCTTCTCTTCTTCCTCTGAGTGAACCCACAACTAGACATGGCAAAACGGGCGGGTCGGGTCGAGTTCGGGTCGGGTCAATAAGGTCACGGGTCAAAACGAGTCGTTTTTAAACGAGTCAATCGGGTTGCGAGTCGAGTCGGGTTGCGGGTCGAGTCGAGTCGGGTCGCGGGACGGGTCGAGTTGACCCGTATTTTTCAAACAATTTTTTTTTTTGGGAGATAGATGCAATTTGTCAATTATTTCCGAGTTCCTTAACTGTGATTAGATTCTCACTGGTGATACTATTATCATTAACCAGTTACCACTAACCAATACCCAAATTTGGTGCAACTCTCGTTCCAGCTTTCTATAAGCTAATCTTGGTATAATCTTCAATTTGTTTAAAGTAGGAAGAGAAAATGAAGGTGGCAAGTAAAGAATGACAAACTATAATGGAGTGCATAACATATTAAGTGAAGAAGAATAAGTAAATATTTTATAAAAATTACACCTCAATCTCAATCTACTCAACGTTGGTAGACATGGCAAAACGGGCGGGTCGGGTTGGGTCAATCGGGTCGCGGATCAAAACGGGTCATTTTTAAACGGGTCAATCGGGTTGCGGGTCAAACGAGTTGCCAGTTAAAAGAGTTGGGTCAGAAAATTCTGACCCGTTTTGCCATGTCTACTCACAACAAACCCAAGCATTCCTCCAAGTTTCTTCTCCAAAACTCTCTCTCTCTCTCTCTCTCTCTCTCTCTCTCTCTCTCTCTCTCTCTCTCTATTCGATTCTAATCAAAAACCCTAAAATTCCCAATCTTGAAATTTCAAGAAAATTCTCGCTCTCTTTCTTCGAATTCCATCAAATTTCTATTTGTACGATCCGATCATTATGAATACTTTAACTCAAAACCCTACCCTTTTCATCATCTTTTCCTGTTTATGCGAACGATTCTCGGGTTATTAGGGGAATTGATCGGTTTCTACAAAGGCTTTGGAGCTGTGAAATGATTTTAATTCAAAGATGAAGTTGAAGGGAAGGAGAGCATTGGAAGTGGTCAGTGTTTTTCTTTCACCAAATTCAAAACTGTTATTTGATTTTTGCTTATTTATATAAATATATATATGCTTTTATGATCAATTTTATTTTTTGTTTTCTGGGAAATTTTTAATTTTTAGTTGTGTGTATGTTTTTGCTGTGTTATTGGTAGTACAATGAGTGTGTTTGTATTGGGGTTTAGGCGAATTTGATTGGTTTGTGGTGCTCTGGGACTGATTTGGACGGATTAAAGATTGTTCTTTTATTTATTTATTTATTTTTTTTATGGCCATGCCTCCTTTGGTTGCTGAGAAAGTTCGTTAAAGAGTTCAGAACTTTGAAACTGATGTCTTTTATTTATTTATTTATTATTTATTTTGAAGTTTGATTTATTTTTGGGGTGTGTGAGTTTGAAAATGTTCAGTTTATTGCTAGGTACAACTTGGTGCGCGCATGTGAACAACAGGGCATGTAGATTTTTAGTTGGGGACAAGTCCACCCCACAACTAACATGGTAGTTAATTGTAAACATAAAGAAAGAATAAAAAAAGAATATTTAAATGAATTGGTAAAATAATAAAACCTTTGATGTTGGGTGTATTGTAAAGTGAGATGTTAAAATGAATAAAGTAAATTTCTGAGATACTAAATGCTATATTTTATAGCATTCTTGATGAGAATGCTTTGACTATTAAAACACAGTGTTTGAATTAAGTGGGTTTTTAGATCACAAAGAAGTTATCCGTTTTGTTTTTTGAGAAATTAAGAGAAAAATGAGGTTTCAGTTTTAGTGATATTGGTAATGTCCCCCTGAAGTATTGGAAATTAGTAAGTTACCCTTTATCATTTCAAATTTCCCCCTCTTTTTTTCTTTTTTTTTTTTTTTTTTTTTTAACATAAAGATTTTTTTTTTTTTAAATACACTATACATATTGTTAATACCCTCCCATCAGTGTTCAACCACTTGGATTGCGATGAGCAAGAAAAGGAACAACATGACACCCGTTTCTCGAAATATGAGTGCGAGGTTTTATGAACCCTATGCAAGCATTGTGTGTGAGAATTGTGAGTAGTTTACATAATATTTAAGAGTTGACAACAATCATTGGGATTTCTAAAGTGTGATTGATCACTTATGTCTATTTGATTTTATTACCAAACTTAGATTAAAAGAAAGTCCCGTGTCACTAATCTAAACAAGGGTAAAAAATTATGTCTATGAGTCATGAAATTTGGGACAAAATGTCTTTAGGGTTTTTGAAATTGTTTTGAAAATGACTTGTGGCCTTTACATATTCTTCGCTAACTGACTCGAAGCCTTATCAGATTTCTATGATGAAAATTTGATAGTATTTCACATTATTTTCCAAATAGAAATTCAGCAAAGTTTTGTACTAGGAGTTTCACAACACATAACATGATCATTACCAAACTTTTGCAATGAAAATTCAACAGCATTTCACTTTATTTTTTATAGTGAAAATAGGATAGAGTTTGTAAAAACTATGTAGTAAAATTTATTAAATTATTAATATTTAAAGTAAAAAAATAAGATTTTCTTCAAGTCGACATTCACATTCAATTTTATCATTAATTTTTTTATAGGAATTTTATCATTAATAATTGATGATGCACAAGAAATCAATAGGCTGAATGCTCCGGGTGTCAATGATCTAGTAGTCACTTGAAAGGCCTGAAAAGAAAACGCACGATCAAAGGTGACCGGTCTGGACCGGCCAAGAACCTTCTGATGCTTAAGTTAGTCTCTTTCTCAAATTCTGGAGTTCCAACTTTTTAGGAAATGTTTTTACACTTACCTTTTCTTGTCGTGAATGAGTGTTTATATAGTATACTCTTGGAGCGGTTATTTGACATGTAACTTCCCCTGTATTTGAGGAAGTCAGAGGGTTCAACGATAACTTTCACAACCGCTATGGGAGTTATCATATTTCATCTTCTATAACCGTTAGTGGCAGTTAAGTATTTAGAAGGAAGATATAGTGATGAAGCGGGGCCTTATTCACGTCTTGGAATAACAACACGTGGTTCAATTTAATAGTTTGTGTAGATAAACTTCCCTTGGAATTTTTCTAAGTGTTGGGGATCATCTTAATGCAATCCTCACAGACGACCATAGGCCCATGGACGACCTATAAACCTATGGACGACTGTTTTGTTAGTCATGGCCACTCTTGTCTTCCTGGCCTGGACGACTCTTATAGACGAGCCTGGAGTTAATCAGCTTTTAGTTCACCATCAATAATTTTCAAAAAGGTGAATTACCTTTTTTTTTTTTTTTTTTTGAGATACAAGATAGAATTTCTACTCTAATCTAATCTAAAGCTCCCTCTTGGAGACTTGAACTCCGGCCCTTCCCTCTTACACCCCACAAGCATTTATACTTGTGAAGTGACCACTACACTAGGAGTGCGCAGTGGTGGTGAATTACCTTTTAAACTTTAGAGTATTGGATATATCTATTATTCATTTTAGCAAATTGGACCCGTCACATTCAGTAAACCTGAAAGTTTTGTGTAAGTTTTGATGATGTAAAATGAACCTCCAGAAAACGTCCATGTGGTTCGTCCTCAACTAATAAAGAAAAGAAGGAATGGAGGAAAGACAAGAGGCTTCGTCCGTCCCTACCAAGCCTCGTCCGTGCTTAAATCAAAGACGGACGAGACTTCGTCCGTCTTTGATTAAAGACAGACGAGATAAACTTTTAAACTCACCAAGGCTCGTCTGTCCTCAATTAAGGACGGACGAGGTGAATACTTGGCTAACTGAAATGAAGCACCGGTTCATATAAAGTAACTTCCATGGAAGTTATGGAAGTTACCCCTTATTCCGATGAATCCCCCGACAATAGGAACAGTTGTCAGAACAAGTAACCGTTCTACGCACACTATATAAACCCTTCTCCACGAAGAGGTAAGGGATCGAGACATTTTCTTCTGAAAAATAAAGAAAACCTTAAGAATATCTTTCCCCATCCTAAGTCGCTAACTTTATCATCGGAGGATCATAGGCCGGCCTCCACTGGTCTTTTCTCTGATTGAGTTTGGTTTTCCAAGAATTGGCCTTCAAGATCACCAAAGTCCGGAGACTTTCAATCCACTGATTTCCAAGTAACATCAGTTGGCGCCGTCTATGGGAAAGAAATATTTGTCGCTCTTGAACTTTTTGAGTTCTGCGTTTTCTTTCTCCCATAAAGGGTTGAAATGGTTCGGACAAGGTCAAGGGCAACTAGCCCAGGCCCCCAACATAGTAGAGACGCATCAAGTAACCCTCATCGCGATCGTCAATCTGCACCGGTCATGCAGGCATCTTCTGTCCAACATATGCACTCTATGGCGGCTGCGATGGCGGAGTTAACTCGCCAGAATCAAGAATTACGGAGAGAGATTAATCTAAGGCAGACACGTACAGAGCATGAAGAAGGACAAACTCGGAGCCTAGAGGGCAGAGAGAATTTTCAGCATGGGAGTCAATCAAGGGGAACCACCCCGTGAAGGGTACCCCATTTGGAACAAGAGTTGGATCAGATGAAGAAAGCCATGGACGAATTGAAGGAGAATATGAGGAGGGCAAATCCAGTAGAAGATTTGGTTCATAGAACTGACTCTCCCTTTACGGCTTCCATCAATGGCCACCCCCTGCCACCAAAGTTTAAAATGCCCTCTTTGGATTAATATGATGGGAATCGAGATCCTTTCGACCACATTGCCACCTTCAAGACCACTATGCATCTCCAGGGAGTCCCAGACGAAATAATGTGTAGAGCCTTTCCCACCACCCTCAAGGGTCCAGCCAGAGTGTGGTTCAGCAAGTTACCCCCAAATTCAGTAAGTTTTTTCGAAGAATTAAGTAAGTTGTTTGTTAATAACTTCATAGGGGGGTTAACGACACAAACGTTCTACTTCTAGTCTGTTAACGATAGAACAAGGGGAGAACGAGAGTTTGCAGTCATTTATTACTCGATTTAATAGGGAAGCCTTGACAGTGGACGAGATGGACGATAAATTGCTGTTGGCAGCTTTTTACAACGGAGTTCATTCAGATTTGTTCATCCATAAACTCTATGAGCAAGAGCCACAGACCATGGCGGAGCTCGTCCATTCAGCTCAAAACTTCATGAATGCGGAAGATGCTATTATAACTAAGAAAAGAAAGAGGACAGAGAAAATGGAGACAAATTGCCACCCGGAGCAAGGCCCTCGTCCAAAGAAGGGGCGAACGGACGACAGAAGAGACCGAGACAAGAAAACAGGTTCGGCAGCACGCAACCAGCAATACACTCCGTTGAATATGCCACTGGAACAGGTCCTTATGCAAATCAGGATGAGCCTTCCCTGAAGTGGCCAGAGAAGTTGAAGGGAGATCCCAACAAGCGAAACAGGAACAAGTATTGTCGCTTTCATAGAGATCATGACCATGACACAGATGAGTGTTTCGATTTAAAGCAGCAAATTGAGAATCTCATAAGGCAAGGAAAGCTGAGAAATTTCCTTGGACTAGATCACAAAGATGAGGAGTTGAAAGGGAAAGTGGAAGAATCATCGCGGCCACCACTAGGCGAGATAAAAATTATCATTGGAGGAAGCATGTCAGGACGGTCATCCAGGACGAAGAAAGCATACTTGAAGGAAGTGCAGAGCGTCCAACTCTCAGGACAACCGTCAGGGGCTAAGTTCACGAACGAACAGCCAATTACCTTCACGGACAAGGAAGCTGAAAGAATCCACCATCCTCATGATGACGCTATTGTCATCGCCTTACTCATTGCTGACTACACAACTAGAAGAGTGCTGATAGACAATGGGAGTTCGGCAGACATTCTGTACTACCCAGCCTTTCAGCAGATGAGGATCGGACGAGACCAGCTTCGCCCAGTGTACTCGCCTCTAGTAGGTTTCGGAGGAATGAAGGTACAGCCTGTAGGTACTGTTACATTACCAGTGGTGGTAGGAGCATATCCACGACAGTTGTCTACCAACGTGAATTTCTTAATAGTAGATTGCTCGTCGTCTTACAATGCGATAATTGGAAGGCCAACCCTAAACAGCTGGAAGGCAGTCACATCTACCTACCATCTATCAGTCAAGTTCCCGACGGAACATGGGATAGGCCAAGTACAAGGAGACCAATTAGCAGCAAGGGAGTGTTACCTAGCCATGTTGGCTACGGACGAGCAAATTCAAACAATGAATATTGAGGAAAAAAGAGTTGTGGCAGAACCCGTAGAAGCGTTGGAAGATATTCCTTTATATGAGAATAACCCTGAGAGGTGTACCAGGGTTGGAGCAAATCTGGAAACGAAGATTAAGAGTGACCTCATTTGTTTTCTAAAAAGAAACAGAGATGTGTTTGCTTAGAGTCACGAAGACATGCCGGGTATAGATCCTCATGTTATTACCCACCGCCTGAGTGTGTACCCTTCCTCCAAGCCAGTACGACAAAAGAAGAGGGTGTTCGCCCCCGAGAGAGACAATGCTGTTAAAGAGGAAGTCCAAAAATTAATCGTGGCAAAGTTCATCCGAGAAGTATACTACCCTGACTGGTTAGCCAATGTTGTCATGGTCAAGAAGGCAAACAACAAATGGAGAATGTGCGTTGATTTCACGGACTTAAACAAGGCTTGTCCCAAGGACAGTTACCCGTTGCCGCGCATTGATTAGTTAGTAGATTCCACTGCGGGTCACAAGTTGCTCAGTTTTCTAGATGCTTTCTCGGGTTATAATCAGATTAGGATGGACGAAGCAGACCAAGAGAAGACGTCCTTCATCACTAGTCAGGGACTATTCTGCTATGAAGTGATGCCTTTCGGCTTGAAAAATGCTGGAGCAACATACCAACGATTGGTGAATCACATGTTTCGTCCACAAATTGGGCGGAATATGGAAGTCTACATAGACGATATGTTGGTAAAAACTTAGGATGAGGAAAGGCATTTGGACGACTTACAGGAAACATTTGACACATTGAGGCAGTTCCATATGAAGTTGAACCCTAACAAATGTGCTTTTGGAGTATCATCAGGGAAATTCCTAGGATTCATGGTCTCCTATAGAGGAATCGAAGCAAATCCGGATAAAATTCAAGCAATATTGGATATGAAGCCTCCAAGCAATGTTAAAGAAGTCCAGTCCCTCACCGGACGAGTTGCCGCCCTCAACAAGTTTGTTTCCAAAGCTACTAACAAATGTTTGCCATTTTTTAAGGTTCTTAAAAAAGCATTCGAATGGACCGACGAGTGTCAGAAAGCTTTTGAAGATCTAAAGATGTATCTCACCAAAGCCCCACTGTTGAGCCCGTCCGTGCAAGGAGAAGAATTGTACTTGTATTTAGCAGTCACCCCACACGCAGTAAGTTCAGTACTAGTGAGGGAAGAGGGCAAGGTGCAGAGACCTGTATACTATACCAGTAAAGCATTGAGGGGAGCTGAAGGACGATACCCGTTAATGGAAAAATTGGCTTTCGCATTGATAATAGCCTCCAGGAAACTAAGGCATTATTTCCAAGCTCATATCATTAACGTCATGACAGATCACCCGCTGAAGAAGGCAATGAACAAATTAGAAGCTGCAGGACGTTTGATTCAATGGACTGTCGAGCTCAGTGAGTTCGACATAAAGTACCAACCAAGACATGCCATAAAAACTCAAGCTCTGGCAGATTTCATTGCTGAATTTACCTTAAGTTGTGACGAGGAAGTTGAAGTGAACAAAAAGTGGGTCGTCCATGTTGACGGCTCGTCTACACAGTACGCAGGAGGAATTGGTGTGGTTTTGCAGTCTCCAGAGGGGGATAAGCTAAAACACAAAGTCCACCTGCATTGCCAAGCAACTAATAACGAAGTCGAGTATGAAGCTCTTCTCAAAGGGCTGCAACTGACCAAATTGGTAGAAGCTAAATCTGTCCTCGTCTTGGGAGATTCTCAATTGATCATGGGTCATTCTCAATTGATCATGGGTCAAGTGAATGGAATGTATGAGGCTAAAGAAGAGTGAATGAGGAAGTATCTTAACAGGGTGATGCGTGTTATAAAAAAGTTTGAAGAAGTTAGTTTCGTTCAAATCCCAAGGGAGGAGAACATGGAAGCTGATACCTTAGCAAAAGAAGCCTCAGCAAATGAAGCCGTAGACAAGCTTGATGAGATCCAATACCTACCAAGCATAGACATCCCCGAAATACAATAGGTGGAAAGCAGGGAAAATTGGATGGCTCCAATTGTGTCATACCTAAGGGATGGACAACTTCCGGAAGAAAAAGATGAGGCAAAAAAGTTGAAGGTCAAAGCAGCCAGGTATATTCTCATGGACGAGATTCTCTACAAAAGAGGCTTTTCCCAGCCTTATCTCAGATGTTTGGCCCTAGACGAAGCGAACTACATTTTAAGAGAGATTCATGAGGGAGCATGTGGCAATCACTCAGGAGCTAGGTCACTCGTCCACAAAGCCGTCCGTGCAGGATACTATTGGCCAAACATGCAAGTTGATGCTAAGGCGTACGTCAAAGTCTGCGATCAATGCCAAAGGTTTAGCAATATCCCCAGGCAACCATCAGAGTATTTGACTCCAATGACGGCCCCGTGGCCTTTTGCACAATGGGGGCTAGACATTCTGGGTCCATTTCCACTGGGGTTAAGGCAAATGAAATTCCTCGTAGTTGGTATCGATTATTTTACCAAATAGATAGAAGCGGAACCATTGGCCAACATCACACAACAAAATGTCAAGAACTTCGTGTGGAAGAACATTGTTTGCAGATTCGGAATACCCAGGGTGCTAGTATCAGACAACGGACGACAATTTGACAACGCACTTTTCCAGGACTTTTGCATACATTTTGGGATTCAAAATCACTACTCATCACCAGCCCACCCACAAGTTAATGGACAAGCGGAAGTAGCAAACCGATCCTTGTTGAAAATTATCAAGACTCGGCTTGAGGGGGCAAAGGGTGTATGGCCAGATGAATTACCAGGTGTTTTATGGGCTTACAGAACAACAGTGAGGACTCCTACAGGAGAGACTCCTTTCAAGCTAGCATATGGAACTGAAGCAGTTATACCCGCGGAAGTGCACATGGCTAATCATAGGGTGACAACCTACCAGGATGAAGCTAATAAGGAACAACTCCGTTTGAACCTCGATTTAATAGACGAGGTAAGGACGGATGCTGAGCAAAGGATGACAAGGTATAAAAACCTTATGGCAAGGCGGTATGATGCAATGGTCAAGCCAAGACGATTCAACATAGGGGACCTCGTCCTGAAAAGGGTTTCCTTAGTAACAAAGAACCCATCCCATGGGAAGCTGGGACCAAATTGGGAAGACCCCTACAGAGTTGTCAACTGCAAAAGACAAGGATCCTATTACTTAGAAGCCCTTGATGGGAGGAAGCTGGAGCATCCTTGGAATGTGGAGCACTTGAGGAAGTACTATCAGTAAAGTACCAGTCTAGAGAAGCATGACTCTGGACGAGATCAAGGGTTAATGTTTGTGTGGCTTTATTATTATGTGCTTTCTTATTATGTGTGGCTTTATTATTATTATTATGTTAAAATTGTGGACGACATTATAATTCGTGTTGTTTAAATAAAGGCATTAGCCTCTAAGGTGTATGCCTCGTCTATGAACAATGCTTATGTTATGAACAGTATTTGTGGAATGTACATAATGTTGTGTAATTCGCTGATTCCCATACTATAATTGTTCAAATTTACCCCTGAAAAGGTTGAAAAGCATAAGATGAGATAATTCTCTGGATGCAGAGATGTAACATCGAAATTTCCTAAGGAAAAATCAAGGCATACTCGTCCAAATCAGAGGACGAAGCAAAGCCAATGCTCAAAGCCAAATGCGAAAAAACCCAAAGCATGCTCGTCCATGATATGGACGAGATAAAGGGTAATACGCATCAGGCTCGTAAACGAGAAAATACATGGACGAGTACATATTAACCCATGGACGAAGAAGTCTGGGTGTCCATCTTGTTACGGCATTAGTTAAAACAATCCAGTCCATGGACGAGAAAAATACAATGCCTTAACATTAAACATAAAAATTGGCTAAGTCCATGAACGAGCAATGCCAATTTCTGTCATTTCTCAACAGGTCCAAGGACGAGAAATATTGACTTGTCGTTTTAACATTCGACATAAAACATTAGACATAAAAATTGGCTAAGTCCATGTACGAGCAATGCCAATTTCTGTCATTTCTCAACAGGTCCAAGGACGAGAAATATTGACTTGTCGTTTTTGCATAGACGGATTACATTAGAAATTCCAATGACAATGGAAGATGAATATATGTAAGATATAAAAAAGAAAGAAAACTCGTCCATACATATGCAAAAGGAAAATGACATTAAGTCAAGGGTGGATATCCTACATCCAAAAACCCCTTGTTATACTGAAATGATTGTTAAATACCTCGTCCTAAAACCTTGGACGAGGTAAGTGTATCGAAATTACATATAAGGGTCACAAAACGGACCAAAGAAAAGTAAGACATTTAAAAGAGTTTCTTAAGATGGGGGAGTGTCAGCTTTGGAGGCGTCCTGAGGGGGTAAGGTAGTGGCATCGTCCTCAATGTTAGCATCCACGGAGCCAGTCTGAAGGAGAGAGCTGGTGGCAGCAGCATTAAGATTAAGTACTATAGAGCTGAAGTCCACATCAGGGAACTTCTCCATAGCCTCCATTCTGAAATCTTCAAACCCAGCTGCATAATTGGTGTCCAAAACATCAGTATATTGTTTGGACACCTTAAATTCAGCCACTGCATCTTCCTTCGCTTTGGAGAGGAGAATGCTATTTTCTTCGTCCTTCTTCTTCAGGACCTCAAGACGAGCGTCCTTCTCTGCAGCACTGGTTTTCAACTCCTCAACCAACGTCTTCAACTCCTTCGCCTCTTCCGTAGTTTTGGAAGCCACCTCCGCCCACTGCTTAGCCTCATTCTTCAACTCCTGGATCCTCGTCTCAAGTAAGATCCTCGTCCTGTCCAATCCTGTGGCCTGCCTGGACGCCGCTATAAACTTTGACATGCCCTACAAAAAAGAATCAAGTACAAGTTAGAAGAAGGAAGAGACAAAGAAGGAAAATAAAAATCCTTAGTCAAGACGAGGAATGGGTTTTACCTTAAAAAGGTCATGAACACCAGAGTGTTCAAAATCTTTAAGGGACATGTCATAACAAACGTTTATATCTTCGTCAGTGACAGCCTTCTTGAAACGTTCCCACGCTAAGTCCTCATTTTCAATAATGTTCGAAGGGACCGCTCGAGAAGGCTGAGAAGGAGTTGACACAGTCTTGGACGGAGTGGAATTGGACGGAGTGCTTTCAATTGGAATGGACGAGTCAACATCAACTATATGCACAGGTTGCTGGGACGAGGGAAGGTTAGGCTTGACTACCTGGGACGAGGTACTCTTAGCTTTCTTGCCTCTGCGATTGGGGAGATTTCCCAGATCCAAATTTTTAGGTAAAGTTTTCCTCTTCTCCCCAATCATAGGACGAGCCTGAGTTTCAACCTCAGGACGCTCCCCCTCAGCAGCCACTTCTTTCCCTTTGTTTCCTTTCATCGTTACCATTCCTAAAAAAAAAAAAAAAAAAAAAACAAACACTTTTAGATTAAAAAAAAACAAAGTAAACAATATGCAAGGGTGTTTGGAACGTAAGACTTACTTCTTCTCACTGTGACCTCGTGCGCGATTGCTTCGTCAGAAGGGTTAGGGCCCAATCCCCACTTAGCAAGTCGTCTAAGTGAGACCAAGGAATGAAAATCTCTATCCGCGTGTAGACGAGCTCTGTGGACGCGGTCACGGAAGAATTTGCTCAAGGACGGACGTTTGATAGCTGAAACAAACCAAGTAAAGAACATTATTATAAGTTAATCATGAATGTCGAAAGGAAACAAAAAAAATTATTATTAAAAGAAAAAGGAGAGCAACTTACCCTCAGGACGAAGGTTTCCTAGGTCCCTGGTATAACGACCAAAAGTGTCCTGGCCAACGTCCATAGGACTCCCAGCCCAGAAGCCGGAGACGAAGAAAAATTCCGTCTTCCATTTTCTGTCAGACGAGGCCAAGGACTTGATCAATCTACAATCTCTACCCCTGGCTGTGAATTGGTGAAAGCCAGGGGATTGATGTATTTCTGAAGGTTTATAACAATAAAGGAACTCGTCCACAGTAAGAGGACGGTCCTTTCCGAACACTTCACCCCACAAAATTTGCATTGAGATGATTAATCTCTATGCATTTGGGTTAAATTGGCATATTCCTAAACCTAATCTAAAAAGTAACTCCCTAGTAAAGGCGTTTAAAGGAAATCTTAAACCCCCCAAAAGATAAGCCTCATAGACGCCTATCCCAAAACGAAGGTTGCAACGCCATTCTCCTCGGACGGGTATCCTAGAGTTAAACTCATCTGGAATTTGATACCATTCCCTAAGATTTTGAAGTCTTTGCTCGTCTGTCCTAGAAGGGATATCCACTGCACAACTGTAAACAGTAACCTCTTCCTCGTCCAAAGGACCAGATGGAGGAGCAGTGGACGAGGTACCAGCTTGAGACCCTGAGGCCTTCCTAAGCTGTTCCTGTACAACCTCTAAAGGAACTCCGGGGACTCCAGAAACATACTCGTCCGTGGTATTCCCCCCATTACTATCACTAGAACTACTGGAACTGAAAAAACTACTCTCATCGTTGTACTCGTCTATGGCCTTATCTACACTATCGCTAGATGAGGAAAGCACAACCTCAGCCATCTTAAAAGAAAAACTAAGGACGAGAAAAAGAAAAATACCTGGATCTAGGACGAAGAAAAGCTATAGACGCAGGAAGCTTCTAGACGAAGATCTAGGACGAGGAAGGATGAGGGAGGAAATTTCAGAAATGAAGAGGGTATCGAAGGTATTCAACTATTTATAGGGAATAAACCTCGGCATCTGAAACGACATAGCCAATCAACAAGAGACACGTGGCAAGCTCCTCGGTTAATTCAAACGACGAGACTTTTCCACTAATAAATCCATGACACGTGGCACGCCAATTAACCAACACTCGTCCTACCTCTCCTTGGACGAACCATGGACAAGGGGGCAACTGATGATGTAAAATGAACCTCCAGAAAACGTCCATGTGGTTCGTCCTCAACTAATAAAGAAAAGAAGGAATGGAGGAAAGACAAGAGGCTTCGTCCATCCCCACCAAGCCTCGTCCGTGCTTAAATCAAAGACGGACGAGACTTCGTCCGTCTTTGATTAAAGACGGACGAGATAAACTTTTAAACTCACCAAGGCTCGTCCGTCCTCAATTAAGGACGGACGAGGTGAATACTTGGCTAACTGAAATGAAGCACCGGTTCATATAAAGTAACTTCCATGGAAGTTATGGAAGTTACCCCTCATTCCGATGAATCCCCCGACAATAGGAACAGTTGTCAGAACAAGTAACCGTTCTACGCACACTATATAAACCCTTCTCCACGAAGAGGTAAGGGATCGAGACATTTTCTTCTGAAAAATAAAGAAAACCTTAAGAATATCTTTCTCCATCCTAAGTCACTAACTTTATCATCGGAGGATCATAGGCCGGCCTCCACCGGTCTTTTCTCTGATTGAGTTTGGTTTTCCAGGAATTGGCCTTCAAGATCACCAAAGTCCGGAGACTTTCAATCCACTGATTTCCAAGTAACATCAAGTTTCATTTAAACCTTAGAGAACTTGCAGTAGTGGAGCTAAATAGCTATAATGCTATTTTAGCTCCACCAAAATACCAAAAATAACCATGCAGCAGTGGAGGTATACTTATATTTTTTAGCTTAATTACTACAGTGCACATCTATCTATAGATGTACACTGTAGCAGAGAGCTAAAAACAAATAATAATTTTTTATTCACCTCGGATTAAAATAATACTCCTTGGTTTTTTTTTTTTTTTCATTTCTTTTATTCTCAGCGTACTCTCTCTCAGTGTCACTCTCAAGCTCTCATCTGAAACTTCTCTCAAGCTCTCATTTCTCAAGCTCTCACCCCTCTGTTTATCGCCACTGGCCCGACCTACCATTTCACTTGAAACTCAAGCTCTCATCTGAAACTCAAGCTCAAGCTCTCATCTCTCAAGATCACTCTCTCAAACTCTCACCTCTCTGTTTACTGCCGCCCGCCTAACCCACCATCTCATTTGAAACTCAAGCTCTCAAGCTCAAGCTCTCAGACCCACACCGTCCTAAGCCGCCGATCAGCCTCAGACTCACGCCGCCGATCGGAGTGCTTGCTCGTAGTTGTGCTTGTTTGTGATTAGTGATTTTTTATTTTGTTTGTGGTTGGTGATTTTGTTTGGTCTAAGTTGAGGAAAAAGATTGGAGATTTGAGTTTTTTTTTTTTTTTTTTTTTTCCTGCTGCAGACTGGTGGTGGTGGTGGTTGTGGTTGTGGCTGATGGTAGAGGTGGTTATGGTTGTTGTTGTGAATGTTTTTTTGGATAGTGAGATATATTATTTTATTATAGTGGTTATAATATTTTATTGTGATATTTATATTATTTTATTGTGTTGAAAGTTAAAATAGATACACTGCTGCAATATGTGTGTAGATAAATTAGATAAAATAACTTTTGGTGGAGTTAAATAGTTAAAATTTTAGGTCCACTGTTATGGATGCTCTTAGTATTCAAAAGTTTTAATTTAAATCAATCAATCATGTGATTTTTTTTTTTTTTTAAAGAAGGTCAGTTGAATGATTTAACCGAAAAAATGTAATAGAAGGTTTAAATAAAATGTTTTTAGAAACTTTCAAATTGAAAAAGGTAAAACTTGAGATATATAAAACTAAGTTTTTATTTTTTATTTTCCTTCTTAAAAAAAAGAAAAAAGAAAAGAAAGGTAAAACTGAAAAAGAAGAATAAGAGGCGTTTGGACTAAAAACGGAGGTTTTGGGACGGCAGTTTTTCCTATAAATATAACCCGAATTCCGATAATACCTAGCTACCAAAATACCCCCACCAACTTTCCATAATGACTAAAATACCCATAGCTTAACCCGACTCCCCTTCTTCTCTTCATTTCTCCCCTCTCTCTCTCTCTCTAACTCGCTCGCTCTCGCTCTCTCTCTCTCTCTCTCTCTCTCTCTCTCGTCTGCTATCGACGCTGCGACTGCTTCTCCGCCGCGTGAGGCTATCGTATTCCGCCATATCACAACCTCCAACCCTCAAGTAAGTACCTCACTCTATTATCCTATTCCTCACCACCACCCTTCTCTCTCTCTCTCTCTCTCTCTAAAATCTCTCTTTTCTGTTCTGCTAAAACAACAAGTAGAATAACCAAGTGTGAAATTCTTAATTCATGGTGGACTGCTTTCAAAACCAAGCTAAGTTTTGTGTGTGTTTTCGATTATTCTATTTCTTCTGCTTCAACAATTTAGTTGGTTTTCTTTCTTTCTTTTTTTTTTTTTGTTTTTTTTTTTTTTTTTTTTTTGAATTCATACGATTCTTACTATTTTCATCGACTAGGGTTCGTATTCAACCGATTTGGGATTTTATTTTCAATCTTTTCATCATGTGCTACTTAAATTGGGGATTCTAACATGAAAAATATATCTCTCTCTGTCTCTTTATCTCGTACATGCTGATTTTAAGGGTTAAGCGTTAATTTTTATTTAATAAATTCTGAATTATGACTGAAAATCTGGGCCGGCGAAATTCTTCTTGCTTGGTTAGTTTCTCAAAATGCTGGCATTATAATTTTGAATTCTATGTTTTTGCTACTCTATACTATGCTACTTTTCTTTGTGTTTCTTCGTTGAATTTTCTTTTGAATTTTTTTTTTTTCAAGTATACTTATATGTCCGAATTCTTGTCACTGACTCTAATGCAGGGCTGTACAATACACGATGGGTTATGAGTCGGGTAGCCCTTCCCAAGAAGGAAGGGATGAAGGTTAGTTTGTTGCTTAACTCGCAAATAAACTACAATTTTAATCATTATTTGTAACTTGATTATATTATGACAAATAACAGTATAACACTACGCTATTGTCGGTGATATAAATTATAAGGCCTGGAGGCGAAGAAAAGGTGCCTAAGAAATTAGAACAGGCATACATATGTGCAAAAGTGGCTTGCCATTGCCAATTATAGCTATTATAGTTATTTTTCTGTATCTTTCCTCTGTGCATCAGTTTTATTATATTTCTTCTTGTTGTCAAGAGTTGCTAGAATTTTTATCATGGCATTTAAAGTCTGCCTAATGTATATGATACCTATAGATATAATGCATGCATGGCGTTTTCAATTTTTACTTAGTATTGTCTTTGTGTTCACTTGTCACGAAAATAAGAATTTTAGTTTTGTGTACTTCTCATAAAATATTGTTTTGAATGACAATTTGGCAGATGATGAGGAAGAATACGAGGAGGGTGGTGGGGGTAATCGGTTTTTGGGGTTCATGTTTGGAAACGTTGATAATTCTGGCGATCTTGATGTTGATTACCTTGATGAGGTATTCTTATTCTTCCCTTGATGTAATATATAGTTTTTAGTTATTACTATAAAAAACAAACAAACAAACATGATGTGTATATCCATGATGAATTACTTTGGAAATACACATATGGATGATGAATATACCTATGATGTAGAACACATTTGTAAACCTGCCTAGAATTAACCATGTTAAGGTCTTTGGGGTTTCTAACTTGTGGTTTTAGGGCGTAGAATTCTAGATGAAAGAGTTGGGATTTGTAGGTTGATCTCGGGTTAGACAAGATAAGAAGAAGAAGCAACACTCTTGCCTTTCATAAAAAAATACCTGTACCTTTGAGGATAATGAGAGACCTTTAGATCTCTTAAAGTCTCTACTATTTGGTACTTTGTTTCAGTGGGCTCCTATCTGGGTTTTTATGCAGTGTATTTCCATTTGTGATTTTCTACAATCTGTTAGCTTTACTTCTTGAGTTATATGTATTTGCTTCATGTACATTGTATTTATCATTGTGAACGTGATGTACTTCTTTTTCAATAAATCTTCTATTACCTATCAAAAAAGAAAAAAAAAAAGCTTTCAATATTCCAGTATCATTTTTGGTCATTCCACAGTAGTTGCATGGATAGGGAAGAAATACTCTCTTTGGAAGCTGAACACTAAAACCGTGGGTGGCATGACATCTAAGAAGCCCCTTTTGGCCTGGAGAGAAATGTTTATGTAGATTCTCAAAATGTTAATATTGTAATTCGTATGATATTCTAATTTCAGTTTTACTTAGTTTGTGAGCGAAGGGTATTTTAGTAATTTCTCTGGTTGCTAGACAAGGGCTATAATTGTCTACTATGGGCTTTATTTTCATAGCATGCTAGTCTTATTTGGTTATTGGGCTTTTACGTATAGGCTTTGGTTTTTTTTACTAGTCAGATCAGGGCTTAGTTTTTTAAGTCTTGGTCCTATTTGAAACATTCTAGATTGACTTTATGTGTGCGTGTCATTGTACTCGAACATTGACATTCTGTTTTTTGGGGCTTTTGGCTTGTTGGCAAGGGCGGTTTGGTCTTTATTGGAACGGTCATATATGGATAATTGTTCCCCATTGTCGCATGTGGGGTCTTTGGAGGGAAAGAAATAGTAGGTGCTTTGAAGATAATGAGAGATCCATTTTAGACCTCAAGTTATTTTTCTTTAGAACCTTAGTCGATTGGCTATCTGCTTTGCGAAACCAATCTTACTCTTCCTTTCTCGATTTTCTAGATTTTTGCAATTTTTGTACTTGATTTCTTTGATCCCTGTACACTTCCGGTCTACTAGGGTGTCCCTTCTATCCCACATAACCACATAGAATGGTAGGAAGTCTCCAAAAGTAGCGTAAGAATTTTATTAATAAAACCAAGTACACTGGAAGTGTACGTGGCACAACTCAAGAACCCAGATTACAACGATCAAGAACCCAGATTACAACGATCAATAAGATTGGAGAGAGAAAAACAAGAATAAGAAGGCAAAACTAAACTCCAATCAAGGAGAGTACGGAAAAAGAAAGACTTAATGTTAAGAATAAACCGTTCACAATACTTAAAGCATCTAGCATTCCGCCTCTGCCATAAACACCAAAACAAACAATGCGGCACAAACCTCCATAACTCTATATTTCGATGTCTACCAAACTTGCCCTACCTAGAAGCTAACAACTCACTAACTTTATACGGCATAACCCAATGTATACTAAACAAACAAAATACCATAGACCACAAACTCATATGCTATAGGACAATGAAGAAGAAGGTGATCCACTGATTCCCCACACCTTTTACACATAAAGCACCACTCTAGCACTGCAATATGCCTCTTCCAAAGATTATCCGAAGTTAAGATCTTACTTAAGGCAACATTCCAAGAAAAAAACGCTACTCTAGGAGGAATATTTGATTGCCACACCATTTTCCAAGGAAAATCAATGATAGAAGAAGGAGATAAAGAGTGATAGAAACTCGAACCTCAAAACCTCTACTCATTGTTGGCTTCTAGCAAAGTTTGTTAGCACCAACACCCTGCACCTTTGTGGAATAAATCACATCCCAAAATAGATCCAATGATTCTGACTCCCAATCCTCTGGTGGACGATAGAACTGAATGTCCCAATGTAGTCTCCCATTAGAGAAGTGCATAACCTCCGACACAGAAGACTCCCTTGTCCAACTAATACTATTCAAATTAGGAAATGCTTCCTTAAGAGAACAATCCCTGCACCATACATCCTCCCAGAACTTTACCCTAGTACCATCACCCACATCAAACTGAAGAAATTTAGAAAAGTCCAACCAACCACTTCTAATGGATTTCCACACACTAACACCACAGGTCCCTGACACCAGTTTGGTACACCAACCACCCCCTTCATCCCATATTTCGCCTCAGTGACCTTCCTCCAAAGGGCATCTCTCTTTGTTCCATATCTCCACAACCACTTGCCTAACAAAGTAGAATTAAATCTTCTCAGCCACTGAATCCCTAAACCTCCATTCTGCATTGGCATACAAACCTTAGACCATTCCACTAGAGGTATCTTAGGAGCATCAATACCACTCCAAAGAAGGAATCTTTGTATTTTCTCCATACTATTAGCCACTTTTACTAGAACAGGAAGGGGAGACAGGAAATAAGTAGGTAAACTGGAGAGAGTACTCTTAATAAGAGTTACTTTGCGCTCCTTAGATAAATACAACTCTTCCACCCAGCTAGACGCCGCTCCATCTTCTCCAAAACTAGGTTTCAAATTGTCTCCTCTTTATGGGTAACACCCAATGGAAGGCCCAAGTATTTCAAAGGAAGTGAAGACTGCTTACAACCCAAAATCGCCACTAATTCCTCCATATCTGACTTTAACAAGTTAATTTTTAACCTTGACACCACTTCAAATTTGGCAAGAATCCCACGCAAAGCAGCTTAATGATGTGAACTAGCATCATAAAAAATGAGTGTATCATCTGCAAATAAGAGATGAGATACCGTTAGCAATGTACCAGCTGAACTACCTACTGAGAAGCTCGAAAACTGTCCCAAAATAGCAGCCACATCTAACATACAACTCAAAGCCTTCATGACAATATCAAAAAGGAGTAGAGATAATGGGTCGCCTTGACGAACACCCCTAGTGCTTCCAAACCGGAGTACCATTGATTGGAATAGAAAATTTGACAGTTGATATACACCACATAATCCACCCTCCATTTTTCTGAGAAGCCTAACCTCTTAAGCAGATACATAAGAAAATTCCAACTCACATGATCATTAGCTTTTAGTGGATTGATTGTTGGATGACAGATATGCTTTGTAGTTATGTAATGGTTGACAAATAATCTGGTTTGGATCCCTTCAAGTTTCAAATCTAAAGGATTCAAGTGTAGTGCTACTACAAGATATTGAGTGGAGAAAGGAAGACTTTTCCTTGGTAGAGCATTTGGAATGGATTGGTACTTTATGTGCAAAAATCAAGGAGAGAGTGTGGCTTAGTTTTTTTTACATTGTGTGGTGGCTCGAGAGTTGTGGTCTTTGGTTTTTGTCAGTTTGGTGTTCCATGTGGTTTTCTATTTGTGTTTTGTCATGTGGATAATGCCTTCTTTCATCTTTTTTGATAAATAATGATTTTTATTGAACCCAAAAAATGAGTCACATAAGAATACAAGATGTATACATTTGGAGACCAATACAATCAATTGCAAATTACAAAGGTCCATCAAATCAGAAACTAAACAGGGAATAACTTCCAACTACTGCATCCAAGCCAACAAAGTTTAATGAAAAATAGTTTAAGATTTGGTAAAGTCCTCTAAGAATCCTTAAAGCTCTGGTTATACCCCTCCCTCCAAACATTCCACGTCAAACAATGGGGGACAACCATCCAAATAACACCATTGCGATAATGCGCAAATCTCCCTTGCCTACAAGTTAGTTTCTCAAAAAAAAAAAAAAAAAAAGGTAGTAGATCAACAACAGTCTTTGGCATCACCCAATGAACTCCAAACGAACCAAACACCATAGACCACAACTTAGTAGCAATAGGACTATGGATCCTAAGATGGTCTATTGTTTCCCCGTTACTTTTGCACAGATAACACCAATCCAAAATCCTAACTTTCCCTTTCTGTAAATTATTAATCATCAAAATTTTTCCTAAGTTTGTTGTCTAGACAAAAAAAAAAAAAAAAAACTCTAAAAGGGATCTTTGGCTTCCATATGCGTTTTGAAGGGAATGAATGATCCTTAGCACAATACAAACCCGGTAATAGCCACTATCCTCAAAACTGCTTCTCCTAGTTGGCTTCCAACACATCTTATCCTCCTCACCTCACCTCACAAAAACGCCATAAATAATGTCCATAAACTTCGACAAAGACTCCAATTTCCAATCTTGCACAGCTCTCATGAAATTCAAATCCCAATGGGGGACCCTGGTGGAGAACCTTAGATCTACCACACGTGCCTCCTTATTCCGGCTGATCCTAAATAACTCTGGAAAAGGCATCTTTAGAGTGCTCTTCCCCGTACCGCAAATTCTGGCAACACTTCACTCTAGACCCATCCCCAACTTCATACTGAATGTAGCTCGAAAAGGTGGGCCATCCCTGTCTTATAGTTTTCCACAAACTCATTGGATCCATAAGGACTGGTTACTGAATTGGTGCACCAGCCTCCCCACTCACAGCCGTACCCTTCTTTCATCTTGGAAATGGGTTTTTTTGTTATTATTTTATTTTAAATTTAAATTTTATTTATTTTATAAAATTTATATTTTTTATAAATAACAAACTTTATTGAATCAGCAAAACTTCGAACAAAGCTCTAACAAATCTGAAAAGAACCACAAGAAAGGGCTTGAAGCGCCCGGTCCAACAAAGAAAATAAGAAAAAAGATTTAAGCTCAATGATAGACTGCTCACAGCCCTTAAAAACTTCTAGCGTTTCTCTCCTGCGAAATGCACCAAATTAGGCAATGTGGCATAATCTTCCAAATTGCATTATTACGGTACTGACCAAAATTGCCTTGCCTTGAGGCTAGCAGATCCATAACCCACAATCTATGTTGCACGGACATGCCATTTTTGGCATAGTACCAGTGTTGGACACGGTTACTGCTCTGACACGGGTACAAAAGTGTCAGAATTGTACCCAAAAGAATTTAAAAAAAAAAAAATCCAGGTATGGCTAGACACAGTTTCGACATGCCCCAGATATGGAAGAGCAAAAAATTTGAAAAAAAGAAGAAGAAAAAATCATAGATTGGCAACCGGCAACACAAGTTTTACTCTCAAGTTACTGTCAGATCTTCAGATCTGAGGTTTTCTTTTCGTCAAATGTCTGATCTCCCTCTCTCCGTTGTCTCTCATCTGTTGCTTGCTCTCTTCTTATTTAATTTGTTTGCTTCGTATTTTTTTCCTCTGTTCCTTTCACTTTCTGATCTTCTTCGCTGCTTGCATAGCGTGATATCAATTTCTCAGCTGCTTATTTTTTTTTTCACAATAAGCTGGGCGGGTGGGAGAAGATTAATGTTTTGTTAGTACAAAGGGGTAGTGGCTTGGCTTATGTGTTCTCTTTCTTTTACTGTGGGTTAGTGGGTTTTTTACTTTTATTATTATTATTATTATTATTATTATAGAGGTTTGTGCATTAAAATTTAAAAAGTAGCAGACATTAGTTTCTTTCCCCCTAATATATTTGCTTGAATTGGTACTTAATTATCAATTATTGCTTTCAAATATTTTATAATTTCTTTTACATTAATTTTAGATATATTTTAAAATTTTAAATGAACTTAAATTATGTCTAAAAATATTTAAAATATACCTAAAAACAATATTAATTAATTAATTAATTAATTGCCCTACCCTACTTTTTCAAGAAATGCTGTACCTTTGTACCCGTACCCGTACCCGTATCGCACCCATGCAACTTAGCCCGCAGTGGCATAATCCAATGGATACCAAACAAACAAAAAACCAAGGACCGCATCTCAAAAGCTAAAGGACAATGTAAAAGCAGATGATCCACATTTTCCCCATTCCGTTTACACATGATGCACCAATCAATCACACTAATACCTCTCTTCCATAGTTTATCTGTGGTCAAGATTCTCCCTAACGCAGTACTCCAAGAAAAAAAAGAAACTATAGGAAGGATCTTAGATCCCCAAATAATTTTCCATGGAAAATGAACTGAATTAGGACATAAAAGCTGGTAATATCCTCCCACTTCAAAACCCCTACTATTATTAGGCTTCCAATCATCTTGTCATCTCCTCTTCCAGAAACAGAGGATGAATAAATTAAATCCATAAACCTATCCAAGGACTCCACCTCCCAATCTTGTACCAACTTGGAAAAATGAAGATCCCAATGCTTCACCCCATCTTGGAAATGTTGTTGTGTTGGAAAAATTAAGTAATGGGAGATATGGAAAGCTGTTTCTATATGTTTAAGGTGGTGTATTTGGGGAAAGAAATGCTCATTTTTTTGAGGGGAAAGTGCTGAACTTGGGGCAAAGCTGAAGTTCTTATTTCTAAAGACTTTATGTGATTGGACTTTGATCTCTCATACTTTTTCTACTACGAACTTTCTAAATTTCTTCAACATTCTGAACTTCTTTTAATTGTTTTTTGTACTTTAATTTTTTTTTTTTTTTGCCTCTTTTCTTTATTTTTCCTCCTTTTATTTCTTTGTTTGGACTTTCCATTGTATACTCCCTGTGTACTAGGTCATGCCTCTTTTGCTCCTTTTCTTGTGATGAATTTTGCTACTTATCCCAAATAAAAAGGTATTGACTGTTGCTGAGTTCATGACCATACTATTCTAGCTTTCAAGTAATGTCTACACTCAACTAGTTTACTTTTTCACTTTCTCGAAAACCTTTACTTTTACTGTGTGGAATGATGTTTTTTTTATTTATCATGTTTTGCAGGTTGATTTGATTAGGATAATTATCTTTCTGTGATATTATTGTGACATTGACAGTAATTATACCACTATGCTTTTCAGGATGCAAAGGAGCATCTTGCTGCACTGGCTGACAAGCTGGGTCCCTCTCTGACAGATATAGATGTATGGAAATCTCAATCCTGTGTTTTTACTTGTAGGGAAAAATGGCAATATAGGTTCTTATTTAGGTTATTTGTGTTCTATGGTTATCACTTTTGCATCTTTATTATTTGGGGGAAGTATAATTGTAGTTTCTTCTTTTCCTTATTTCTGACACTGATCATTGTTTTATTTTTTTAATTTATTTTCAGCTGTCAGAAAGATCACCACGGACACCTGCTGATACTACTGAACAAGGTGATGTTGTATGCCCGGAAAAACTTTCTCATGCAGTTTTTGATGTTCTGTTAGTATTTCTTTTTCTTCAATCAAGTAAAATTTGAACTTTTAATTTATTTTAAGTGACATGACTGGTCTGCTGTGGGTCAAGTACTTGTATGTTGAAATTCTTTGAGTTTTGGTGAATGCATATGGCATTTATCTGGTTGGATTTTTCTAATAGTCATGATTTATAACAGCAGTAGTGTGGTTTCTTGGCTTCTGTATGTTTTACTGGCTAATTTCAACAAGGTGGATGTGGGTTTTAAAGATTCCATATGAGCACATTCTCTGTGGATTACTTTTGGAATTTTAGAGCTCGATTAACTAGATCATTTTTGTATCATAATTTGTGTTCCTTTGTAAATTTTCTCCTGAAAAGATAGAATTTTACAGCACAGAATGTATTTATGCATGTGTTGGAGTGAAAAGCAAATGCAAGAGCATTAGATCATTATTATTTTTTTCAATAAAATTTATTACATACCGTAAGATCTGGAGCAGCACAGTTCAAAAGTTGACTTAGGAGTTGGGTTCCCTTGAAAGTGTAAAGAGTTCGATGGGGGTTTCTTTCAAGAGCCATTGTGCTTTATATGCACGTAGGAATGAATAATGTGTAGGCATTTTATTTTGATAAAATAAAATCATTATTATGGCAATTTAATTGTGGTAACAAAATGTAGGGGTGAACATAGGAGATACCAAGTGAAGTTCATTATGAAAGTCCCAAAAGCTGTAGTCCCAAAGGTTCCAAACCATTTAATGTCAGTCTGTGATGAAATCCCCTTTACCAATCACAGAGATAAAGATGTAGGTGCCATGGTATCTCTATTGGGGTGACCTTGGACGCTAGTCCTAATCTCTCTCTATCTCTTAAAATCATTTTCTTCTTCCAGATTCAACTTCTCTAATGTTTTCTACTATTGAGGTTTGAAGAACTTGGTATTGTAAATGACAAATTAGGAACTAATCATTAAATTTACTTCATCTAGAATGTGAACTGGTGCAGGAGGCACCCTTGTGCTGGTTTGCACTTCAAGCTGTAGTTTGTCTTGGAAATGATGTCATAGTGGCTTGTAGATAATGCAGATACCTTAGATTTACGTTTTGCTTTTATCTTCTCCTCTTTCCCTCTCTCTATCAAAAAGATAAGAAATAGAAAGAAGTGTGATATATCATATATGGGATTTGAATCTGCCAATCATTTATACTGTGGTTGCAAATGTGATTTTGAGCTTGAGATTATATCATTAATGTCAGATTAGTGTTTTTAACCATAGGCAGCTATAAAGGTGTTGCGGTAGGGGTGGCTGTTGTAGATTTGGTCCCTTACTCCTTTCAATCTTCTGATTCTTTTTCTTTTTTTTTTTGGATTTCTTCTGCTGTCAGATTATGATGAGAAGGCTGAAGATGCAGTTGATTATGAAGATTTTGATGAGCAGTATGAGGGTCCAGAGATTCAAGCTACTACTGAGGAGGACCATTTGTTACCCAAAAAGGAGTACTTCTCTACTGAAGTTTCTCTTGCTTCATTGAAGCCTACATCTGTGTTTGATGATGAAAATTATGATGAGGAACTTGAACAAGAATACGAGGCGGTGGATAACAATTTGGAAGTTCAAACTACCTCTTTAACAGGTGTGGTATCTATTATCTTTTACTTCCCAATTTCCTCTTCATTCACTTTATAGATGCATTCATATACACATTCACACTCACACGCAGACATGCACACTGCTATGTAGAGGGAATAACTTCACTTGGAATCATCTTTTGAATCTTAATAGTAACCTTATAAGACGTTATCTTTTATTGCAAATCAGCAATCTAGTATAGTTAGGGTTAAATTGGCATGAGGTAAAAAAGGGATGCTCTATGGCGTCAAGTGATAGAGGTGAAGTATGGTTGTGATTGGGGTGGTTGGTGTTCTAGCTTGTTCTCTGGTCCATATGGAGTTAGTTTGTGGAAAATATTAGAAGGGGGTGGCCCTCTTTATCTCGGTTTTTTTTGTATGAAATTGGAGATGGACAAAAGTGCGGTTTTGGCTAGATAGATGGTGTGGAACATCTCCTCTTGCAGACTGCTATCCTGAATTATATAGGATTTGTAGAAACAATGAGGCGAGTGTGGCGGATTTAATGAGGCACAGCAATGGAGTCCTTCATTGGGAGATACATTTTTGTAGGGATGTACATAATTGGGAATTGGAAGCTTTCTAGAGCTTCATAAATACCATTTATAGCACTCCTGTAAGGGGGATTGGGGAGGATAAGAGATGTTGGCTACCTTGTAAGAGTAAGGGGTTTATGGTTAGTGCGTACTACCATCTCCTAGTTGGCCATACTAAGTAGTTTTTCCTTTGGAAAAGCATTTGGAAGCCGAAGATTCCTTCTAGAGTGACTTTCTTTGTATGGATCGCTGCCTTGGGGAAATGTTTGACAATTGACAATTTAAGGAAAAGAAAGGTATGTATTTTGGATTGGTGTTGTATGTGCAAGTGTAATAGTGAAATTGTTGACCATCTATTCCTTCATTGTCCGGTTGCTCTAGAGTTGTGGGATATGGTTTTTGGTTTATTTGGAGTTTGTTGGCTTATGCTAATGTCTGTTGTTGAGCTTCTTGCTTGCTGGCAAGGTTGATTTGGTCGCCATCGTAATAGAGATATATGGATGGTTGTTCCTCATTGTTTGATGTGGTGTATTTAGAAGGAAAGAGATAGTAGGTGTTTTGAAGACAATGAGCGTTCTATGCCTGATCTCAAGCTTCTATTTTTCAGAACCTTATTGGACTGGTTCTCAGTGTGGAGAAACCAACATTTTTCTTCAATTTTGGATTTACTTGATTTATGTAATTTTTGTATTTGATATTGTACACCCCTGTATACTCCCTGTTGTATTTGATATTGTACACCCATGTATACTCCCTGTGTACTTGGGTGTCTCTCTCTTTTTGATATCAATAAATCTTTATTATTTATTAAAATTTTTTTCCATGCAAATAAATCACTCTTGTATGCAATGGCTTATTGTCAATCAATTTATACTATTGAATCACTTGTGTATGATTTGTAAGTTTGTTGATCTATAATTTTATCTCAAGATTAAACCTAATGTTATTGTTTTTTTTTTTAATAAGTAAATGCATATTTTATTGAACAAGACTACATGTACATGAAAGTCAAATCGAAGAAGTCTTGATTACAAAAGGTACATGAAAGTGAACACAAAGAAGTCTAAAGAATTACTAAAGGTTCATGAAAGTGAACACAAAGAATCCAAATTTCATCTTGTTAAATGGGCTACTGTTTGTGCTTCACTTTCTTCAAGTGGCTTGGGGATTAGGAATGTGAGACTTTTTAATGTAGCTTTATTAGGGAAATGGTTGTGGAGATTTGAGCAAGAAAGGGATGCCTTGTGGCGTCAAGTGATAGAGGTAAAGTATGGATGTGAATGGGGTGGTTGGTGTTCTAGCTCAAGCTCTGGTCCCTATGGAGTCAGTTTGTGGAAAAATGTTAGACGGGGGTGGCCCTCTTTGTCTCAATTTATCTTGTTTGAAATTGGAGATGGATCAAAAGTGCAGTTCTGGCTGGACTGGTGGTGTGGAACAACTATTATTGCTGACTGCTATCCTGAATTAATTAGGATTTGTCGAAACAAGGAGGCAAGTGTGGTTGATCTATTGAGGTACACCAATGGAGTCCTTCGTTGGGATATACATTTCTTTAGGGACGTGCATGATCGGGAATTGGAAGGTTTTTGGAGTTCCATGGATACCATTTATGGCACTCCTGTAAGGGGGATTGGGGAAGATAAGAGGTGCTGGCTACCTAATAAGAGTAAGGGGTTATGGTTAGTGTACATTACCATCTTTTTGCTGGCCATGGTGATCAAGTTTTCCCTTGGAAGAGCATTTGGAAGCAGAAGATTTCTTCTAGGGTGGCTTTCTTTGTATCGACTGCTGCCTTGGGGAAATATTTGACAATTGACAAGGAGCCTTTCTTGACAAGGAGCCAACCAAAGCATCTCGGTCTAATGAACAACTGTACAAGTCAGAAAAGGCTATCCTCAATGGTACGTCACCACACCAAGGTCACGCCAAATCTGAACTTAACTGCGCAAACCTGCCTCAATGCGTATACACTGCAGGAACTTGTCCCACCCTAAGCTAATACCTTTCCATTAGCCACAACCATGAGTTCCATGAACATTCTTCATGCACAAACCTCCCTGCCCCTCTTTCATATTTCACAGCTACTATATGCCTCCATAACTGCAATGCCTTTGTTTCAAAACGCCATTTCCATTTACCCAGGAAGGCCTGGTTAAAGGTTACTAACCTTCTAGCATCCAATTTGCCATTAGCAATGGGAGTACACACTGTATTCCACCCCCCCAAATGATGCATAAGCTCATCCCCCATGTCACCCCAAAGGAAATTTCTTTTCAATTTCTCAATTCTGCTTGCTAGTGTGGTTGGCCTTTGGAGGCCATTTTGAACTGCACCAACCACATTGCTAGGAGGGAGGAAGCCGGACTGCATTGGTCTCAGTTTTTTGGTACAATGTGATCAGTTTGGTCGGTGTTGCAAGAGAAAACAACACGGTTCCAACAAGTTTACCTACAACAAATCAAAAGAGTTATCCCCACAGAAAATAAATAATCACAGCATTTAGAATCTCGTTTTCAAGAAAAGAAAAACGTTGACCATTGATCTAGAGCATGGAGGGATGGGTTGGGCTAAGGAGCTCTTCAATCCATTCACAAGCTTTTCCAGTCTTCCCTCTCTGTTCTTGAATAACACAACCCATTTTCTTCTTTCTGTTCTTGCTTTGATGGATTGGCTTTGCTGTGTTTGATTTGGACTTTGAAGGCTTTGCTCTCTTTGAGTTTGAGTGCAGTGATCTGGGCTGAGTAGGTGTTGACTGGAGTTTGAGGAAGGCAAAGGTGGTGACCAAGGCAGGCAAGATCTGAGTTGTTGAGGAAAAGAGATGAAGGGGGTGAGGAAAAATCATGGGGGTTGTGGGGGGTTAGCGTGGGTGGTGTTTTGTACTAGTAAAATTAAAAAAAAAAAAAATTATATGTATTTAATAAAATATATGCTATATATATATATATATATAAATATGGTTTAGTGTGGTTTTGTCATAACCTTAAAATTGAAACCGAGGACCACATCAGCCCACGTCAGTAATTGTAAAAAAAAAAAAAAAAAAAAAGAAGAAAGAAAGAAAGAAAGAAATTGAAATTGAAATTTTTTACCATTGGAAGCATCTAGAGTCAGTCAGTTTGGCTTGGCTTGGGCTGGTTTTGTTGGTTCTGGTCAGAATCTTAACAATCCTAGTTGCTAGTCCTCAGTGGTGGTTGTATTTAATTTCCTTCTATTTTTTTTTCCTTGAATGTTTCTCCCAAGATGACGTCATTTAATGGTCATATGAAACCTTTTTTATTTATTTATTTTTATAATTCAATAGTTGGGAATGGGGGATTTAAACCCTGGATGTCTTTTTAGAGACACTAGGGGGTGCCAACCAGTTGAGCTACAAGACTCTTGGCAATGGTAACATGAAACTCATATGATATCTAATAGCATCATATTAAAGGAGATGGATGGAGGGACCAAATTGGCGCCAAGCTGAAACTTCAGGGTTGGGATTGCTAAAATCAGAGCTATAGGGGCCTAATTGTCCGCAAAGCTAAAGTTGGAGGGCTTGAATTGAAGCTTAGTCTAAGATAAAATAGTTTGCAATTCATAACATCTTGCTTCATAAATTGTATTACAGCTATGCATTTTCTCTTGTATTTGAGTCTCTCAACACAAAGCATAATGTTCTAAAGTCTTGTATGTATGACAAAAAAGTGTCCAATTAGTGGGCTCGTTAGAGGTCATTTAATTGAAAGGGATGTGTAGGTCCAATTGTGTGGAATCATTGGTTTGGTTGAGATCATTATGTCTACTACCATCATTATGGTGGCTGTCAAATATTTGGTAGTTCTCACTTTTAAAACTTTTACTTTTCTAGCTTTTTGTTTTGATGTTTGACTTATTTAAGCATGTTTATTTCAGGTGATGAGGGTGAAATTCTTGGTGTGGTTTCTGAAAGTGAGAAATCTTTTGATGATGATTTACAACATGCCTCCCTAGAAGCTGAAAAGTTGGCTGTCGATTTAGAAGAATTCCAGGTCAGTTTGTGATCTTTTTACCTTTTTTGTTGTTATTTGTTTTTTCTTCTGTTTATTTTCTGTTCCAGAGTATTTTTGCTTTTACCTCTAAGATGTTTATTTTTAGAAAGACAAATTTTGATGGGTATTATGAAGTTGAAAGCTTTTTTAAGTTTGAATGGCATGATTGAAAGTGGTGTACCACACATTTTAATTTGGACAAAGTTTTCCTCCAAATTGTTTTGGAAAAACCTCCTCCAATCCTTTAGGTGGCAGCTCATAAAACCATCCACATGTATAATTTATACAAGTCACATGACTTATTAAATAGGTCATGTGATAAAAAGTACACTGATGGTTTTATCAATTGCCATGGTAGTGGGTTGGAGGAGTTTTCCTTTGGAGGTATAGTTTTTCCTTTTAATATTTTATTTTCTTTCTGGTAAGTAAATAGTCTGTAAATGTTAACTAAAAAAATGAAAGTCACTGGGCATTCCCCAATATACATTGCAAATGGAATCAGCATCAATGAGATTGAGTGTATAGAATGGATGAGGTGCTCATGAGTTTACTTTGTGTGACATTTATGAAGTTGATTCTAGGTATATACTTCATGGTTGAGCCAAGGAATAATAAATGGTTTTGTCTTTGTATTTGTGCTTGCCCATGTCTTGTGAGAGGCAATTGGTGTACTCTTTAAATAAATCTTTCCATGTTTCGGGTAATTTTATTTTTCTTTAATGAATATAATGTAGGGCCAAGTATGGATTGGGATATTTTAAAATGAGGATTATAAGGCCTGAGTTTCGAAGCACCAGTATGGGTATGTTATTGAAAAGATAATACTTCATTAAAAGAAAGGCATGAAGTAGCCTGAATTACAAAAAGTACAAACAATTTGTACAAAAAGATAGAGACTCGATAAACATTGGAATGGAATCTCTATTCATGATCCCCAAAGCACAAGACTAGTCAAACAAAGTGCCAACAAAATAAGCTGGAAGCTGGTCCCTTGTACTCTCCATATCCTCAAACATACGCTTAGTTTGCTCTCGTCAAATAATCCACATCAAGCAAATGAAACCAAATTCCAAATATTCAACAAGTGTTTTCCCATCCAATTCCTCCAACCGAACAAAAGATCTTTCACACTCTAGTAAGACTCAAGAAATACCAAAAGATCTAAATACAAGACACCACAATTGATAAGCTTCCTTATGGTGTATTTAGAAGGTGATCCACCCCCACTACAACGGTACATCAAACTCCCCATTTTTCTCGAACCTCCATCACACCCAATCTCCACCTGTAGTCAAAGGAATATGAGACTCTAGAAGATGAAGAAAGGCAGCCACCAAATCCACCTCCAAATCATTAAAATCCCAAGAGAACTACACATCCCAACTTCACCTCTCCCCCTTGACCTACCTGACCATCAAGGATTCCATGAAAGCTTCCTGATCTGTGGAGTTCTCATACAAAGCAGGAAAGCCTCTTTTCAAGGGTTGGTCACTACACCAACAATCATGCCAAAAACGAACTCGGTTTGACATACCGACCTCATTAAAGATACACAATACAATGAATTTTATGCTCTTTTACTCTTTTTTCCCTAAATTTTTTTGAATGTACTTTGGCATTATATATGCTACTTTTGTACATGTAATTTTTGATTGGTAAGTTACACATGCAATTACTGGGTCTTGAATTCTTGACCTGACCTTCTGTCTCATTCATATAGGGGAAGTGCCATTTAAGCTAAAACTAATTGTCATGTTGTGTATATGTAATATTATAGACTTAGTTATGATCATCATTTTTAGTGTATTAATTATTATCTTAATCACCACATGCTTTCAATGGCAACCAAAGAAAAAAAAAACATTTCTGGTCAGTATATTCTATTTTACTGTTTAATAAATATGTTGATGTTTACTTTTTATTTTTATTTTTTAAAATTCATGAGTTCCAGCAGGAAGTACCTCAAAGTCAGGAAGAGTCATTGGATGGGAAAGGCTCTACACCACTGCCTGTTTTGTGTATTGAGGATGGGATGGTAATCTTACGATTCTCTGAAATTTTTGGTATTCACGAGCCCTTGAAGAAGGGGGAGAAAAGAGACCGTAGGTTCTCCATTCCCAAAGGTATTTGGATGTATAATATGATATCTTCCTCTAGTTTTTTAAACATAGGGAAATAATTATTGAAAAAGCACAAACGAGGCACAACCCATTTATACGAAATGGACACCAGAGATAACCAAAAAGTAACAGTCAAAACTAGAAAGATCAATAAGCTCAAATAAAACTGAAAAAGAATTATCTGTGGTGGAAGCTATTCCATCATATAAGGATCTCAAGAGCGAAAGCTTCATTTCCAAAACCGAATTCTCACACCCTTTGAAACTTTTAATAGGTGGTGTTTCCCTCCAAATACACCTCATGAGACAGAGGAATTGCAATCCAAATATGTACATTATGATGTTGTCTAAATTGTCCTTTCCAACAAGCCAACATATCAACCACTCTTCTCGGCATGACCTATTGAACCCTGAAAAGACACAAAATCATAGCCCACAAGTCTCTAGCAACATCACAACTAAGAAGCAAGTGATTCATATATTCTCCACTTTTCTTACACATGCAATACCAATCCACATCTATTATTCAACACTTCTGCTAATTGTCTATGTGATTTATTCGTCCATACTTAATGTTTCAAACCAGCATAATCCATTGATTTTGTCTAGAAATAGCATGATGGGAATTATATTTGGAACTTGTTCATCTTTGCAAATTTGTATCACTGCTCTTTATAAAAGAATTGAGTAGGTTAACCTCACTACTTTGTCAGAGTTGAAATTTTGACTGTAAAAAAAAACTGTTCTTTTATTTGCTCGCCTGGTTCTAGTGTAATTTTCTATTCCCCCTCTGTTTCATTCTTTCAGATGGGTATAAATCTATGGACATGTCTGATATTGTTGAAGAGGATGAGGAGGAATTTTTAAAGGATGCTGGTCAAGGTTATTCATTTATGAAACAGGCACATTCAATTGAACTTGAAGGCTCAGTTTTTGATGATGACAAACCAGAGGTCACAACATATGGTGTTCTGCAAGAGGCTACCTCATTGCCTTCAGAAGATGATGGGCAAAGAAAGGACTCCTGTCTCAGTGCAGAACCAATGAAAGATGGGGTAATAGGAAATTTTTCTGTTGGATTGCAGGCACCACGATGTCCTGGGTTTTATCCTCTTGATCAGCAAGACTGGGAAAAGGGAATTCTTTGGGACAATTCTCCTGTAGCGAGTGAAAATTCTGTTGAAAGTTGTGAAATTTCTGGACCTGACTTGGACGCTTCAGTTGTTAGTGAAGCAGAACTCGAGACAGGGCGACAAAATCCTGGGTCAGAGCCCCAAACAGAACCAGATGAGAATGATCATCACAGTTTTCTTCGCAGCTATCCTGATTTGCTGGAGCCCTTTGGCTCAAGAAACTCTTCCCCTCCATTCTCATTAAGACAATATCATCCGCAACTTTTGAGGTTAGAATCCTGCTTAGAAGTGGATATTTCTGATCATGCAGATGGTGGAAAGGTGAATGCTAGTGAGGATTTTCACCAAAGTGATGGTTTAAAGCATTATAACAAACTCACATCACAATATAAAGACTTGCTGGAAGGGTCTTGGTTTGACAAAATAATATGGGAGACAAATAGGCCCATTGAAAAGCCAAAGTTAATCCTTGATCTTCAAGATGAGCAAATGCTTTTTGAAATTTTGGATAGCAAGGATGCTAAACATCTTGGGCTTCATGCAAGGGCTATGATTATAACTCGTTCCATAAAGTCAAGGACTGGGGAGTCTTTTGAGCAACCTGGTCATGGAGGCCAAGCTGGTTGGCGATCTGTTGCTAATGACAAACACTATTCAAACAGAAAATCTTCTCAGAAAATCAAATCAAATTCCGAAAAACGTACTGTTCATGGTGTCAAAGTTTTTCATTCACAACCTGCACTTATGCTGCAGACAATGAAGCTAAAGTTGAGCAAGTAAGTCATAGCTATTATTTCCATCTTGTTGTGTGCTTTTTTGTTTGAGAAGTAAATAAGAAACTTTATTAAAGAAAACTACACCTCCAATACACAAGAAGCCTACTGGGGATGCAGACAGGTTACAAATTGCAAGAGTCTAAAAAGCCTAAAAAATGGGAACTCAAGTGTCCTGGAGTTTTAGTCATCCATTCAAACAAGGACTACAGAACAAGCATCTTTAGCTCCGTCGTCGATCGCTCCAAACCTTCAAAAGCGTGGCTGTTCTATTCTCGCCAAATGGCTCACATAAGACACAAAGGGATGGCCTTGCAACTTTTGCTGCCCCTAAATTTCCAAACTGCCCTATCCCACACACCAACAAATCCACCACACACCAGAGCATATCCCAATATTCTCCAAGTAAGCACAAAACCAAAGACCATTACTCTCTAGTCTCTAGCATACTCGCAATGCAGCAAAATATGAACAACACTCTCCACTCTGCTTGCACAGGAAGCACCAATCAACCACAACAATCCCATGCCTTTGAAGATTATCTAGAGTAAGAGTTTGCTCCAGACTGCAGTCCATGCAAAAGAAGCAACTTTGACCTTCCAAATAGCTTCCAAGGGAAAATACTGCCCCCATTAGAGAGCTGCCTATAAAAAGAGTTGACGTGAAATAACTTACTGTTCTTATAAAAAAAAAAAAAAACTTGCTGTTTGTAGGATCCAGCAGATACAATCGTCAACTTCTAGTCTGATCTTGACAGAATAATTCAGATTCATAAACTAGACTCAGGGAATGGTCATTCATGGATAATGGGGTAAGAATTTAATGGAAAGTTTGGGGTTTGTTGAGCTTGGGCACATCATAAACAAAAAAGTAGGCAGTAGATGGTGATGATGTGCCTCAACAAACCTGGGATGCATCCCAGTTATGATGGCCCAACACAACTTTTACGCCCCATTTTTTTTTGTGGAAGTGACTTGTTCTCCTTTGTTTGGTTACAACTCGGAAAATTATTCCAAAAAGAATTTCCACTATTTTGCTTGCATGGAAACATTAATATATCATGTAATTCAATATAAATTTTTTTTGTTGATAAATAATGGAATTGTATTAAATAATTCAATATAATTTTATAATCAACAAGTTTCATTCACAAAATGAATATAGTGTAGAGCAACTAGAAAATAAACGAAAATCCAATTCAAAAAATCCAAATCCAAACCAACCCAAATTGTCAAATTTAACCAATATTTAAAAACAATATTCCAATCAAACCGCAGTCACCAAACTAAACTCAAATAGCGTTGTTGAACCTGAAACAAAGTGAGTGCAAGGACCAGAGAATTTGGAACTTGTATGGGAAGAATTCTGACTCAATGGGCTTATCCCTTAGGCTGTTTCTTGTTTTGGGCATGCTAGGCAAAATGAAAGTGGATTGAGTGTGGAAGAGCATGGTGTTGGGCCTAGCGCAGCAAGGTCAGAGAGTGTGGATTTGGAACCAAATCTGTTGGTGATGAAATTATTGGAGTAGATCTTCCTCAATGGTGACGTGGTGGTTTGAGTTGATCATACGATTGATGTGCCATTGTTTGTGTGTGTGTGTGTGTGAGAGAGAGAGAGAGAGAGTGAGAGATACTGTTGAGACTTGAGGGTTTTTTTTTTCCTGTCTCGCAGGGAAGGTAACTCGTGTAATGTGGTAAATGTTTTACACTTCTTAGAAGTATAAAACATTTTAATATTTTATGCCACTTTTGGGTTATTTACCATTGACTGTGGAAAAGGTTTCCTTTGAGTAGGATTTTATTCTGCACCAAACAGAGGAAAATGTTATATGTTAAAATAAATATAACTTTATGCTTTAATGAGCCAAACTGCCCCAAGCCCAGGAGCTTTTTTTGTTATCAGTGGCAGAATGGGCCATGCCCCTTCATGTATGTTGTCATTGTCATAGTCGTGATGATAATATTTAATCATGATTACTTTCCTGCAGTTTGTTATGATTGTGTATATATTGGGTATTCCTGGTTGATCTCAAGGTTTTTTTTTTGTACTTGCATGTGATCCACAATGGTATTTTTCATGTAGACTTACAGTTAATTCTACTATATTCTGCTCTATATCTTCCACTCATCCTTTGGAGTCTTACCTTTTGTTTTGCAGCAAAGAACTAGCCAATTTTCATCGGCCAAAAGCTTTGTGGTATCCCCACGACAATGCGGTGGCTGTCAAAGAACAAGGGAAGTTGCCTACCCAAGGGCCCATGAAACTTATTGTGAAAAGCTTGGGTGGTAAAGGGAGCAAAATTCAAGTGGATGCTGAGGAAACCATCTCTTCTGTTAAAGCAAAAGCTTCTAAAAAGCTAGGTTGTCATCTCTCATTTGTAGTGGTTATGCACTCTATTTATTTAGTTCATTAATTGCTTTTGCTTACTGTCTTTATAATTTTACTGTTTCGTGTCTTAGGATGTCATCTTCTATATCTAAATCTTTTCTGAAGACAGAGCGCTAACTTGGCACTTTTTTTTGGTAGACTTCAAGCTACCCGAAGTGGTAAAGTTATTTTACTTAGGGAAGGAACTTGAAGACCATGGATCTCTTGCCTCCCAAAATGTTCAACCAAACTCCTTGCTTCATCTTGTTCGTACAAAAATACACTTGTCACCGAGGGCACAAAAGATGCCTGGAGAGAAAAAGTCTCTGCGTCCCCCTGGGGCATTCAAGAAGAAATCTGAACTTTCAGTGAAAGATGGTCATGTCTTCCTAATGGAGTAAGTGAGTTAAAAGTTTTGTTTCACAGCTTTAATTTAGGTCACCTTATCTCCTAAACACTACCATATGGGATGGCTTTCTTGGTTGTTGTGTTATCTTTTATTCTTTTAGTGTTCTTCTTCATACTTTCTTGTGAATCTTCTTATTTTGTGAGTCATAGGAGAAACATAAATTGGGTGACAACTGTTTCCTATTCTGCTATTGGCAGCAATTAATTTTTGGATTTCACTGGTATACATTTCATAATCTTAGCACAAAGAGCCTCTATTGTGTGCATGTTGTTGTTGCTTAGTTTTTCTTTTGATGCCAAGATTACTTTCATTTTTTAAGTTCAGTATTATGGCAATTCCCACATAATAATCAGTCTTAATACCTCTTTAGGTATTGTGAGGAAAGACCATTGCTGTTGGGCAATGCTGGGATGGGTGCAAGACTTTGCACTTATTATCAAAAATCTGCCCCAGATGATCAAACTGGCTCCCTGTTGCGAAATGGAAACAGCAGCTTGGGGCATGTCATTGTTCTGGACCCTGCTGATAAATCCCCTTACCTGGGAGATATAAAACCAGGATGCAGTCAGTCATCTCTTGAAACAAACATGTATCGAGCACCCGTATTTCCCCATAAGGTGCCCTTGACTGACTATCTCTTGGTTCGTTCGGCAAAGGGAAAACTTTCCATTAGACGCATTGACAGGGTTAATGTTGTTGGACAACAGGTTTGCTGTAGTAGTAGTCTTCCTGGATATGTCCTTTATGTTATACTTTTTTCTTTTTCTCTTAATATCTGTTAATAATGTTGTTTTACCCTTTGCTGGTGCTTGAAGTGATTATTTCTACTAATGATACTGGTCGTGTCACTTCTGGCTCCTAGCTAGTTCCTATGGAAATCATTATTACCAACTGGACTTACCTATGCATGACATAAAGAAAATAATATTAACAAATTCTTAACAGTAAATATTATTTTGTTAAGGAAATTGTAAGTGATGTGCAAAAGAAAAAATGATATGCAAACCAGGGAAATATCCTGAAATGAGATGTGAATGAAAAACAGAGAGAGATGGAGAAGTGAGAACAAAGTATTGAGAGAGAGAGAGAGAGAGAGAGTAGCTAAACAAATGGAAGAGGAATATCTTAAATTCTTAGATATACTCCGCGCAATTTGGAATTTTTTTTTTTTTTCTTTTTTGGGTATATGGATGATCGTGGTTTTTTATTTTCTTTAATTCTTTGGGTGAAATTTAGTTATGGGTTGACACGACCTCATTTTTCCCAAGCCCTTCCAATAAAAAAAAAATTGTTTCTCGATGTGGGGCAGGGTGGGTTGGGGATTTTATTTCACTGATGGATGTTGGGACTGTGTTTTTGTTGCACTTGGGTGTGGAGCAGGGGTAGGGCCTGGAGAGGGGGAGTGGAATATACCCCTGAACTTGTCCTGTTGGAAATTCATGGTCAGGATAAACTGTTGTTAGTTGATGTTTTGTTTGAACTATGACTGCTTGCCACTTTCATTTTATTGGAGGTTTATTTGTGTCAAGGAAAGCTTTTGTGGTGTGGCGCCAATCTGGTTTGGTTGATTTTTCTTTGCAGGAGCCTCTCATGGAGGTGATATCTCCTGGATCAAAGGCCCTTCAGACTTATATGACAAACAGGCTATTGGTGTACATGGCGCGTGAGTTCCGAGCTTTCGAAAAGCGTCGTTCGCTCGCTTGCATTCGTGCAGATGAGTTGCCTGGACAGTTTCCTTACCTCTCTGAAGCCATTATTAGGAAGAAATTAAAGGAGCACGCTAATTTGCAGGTCATCATGCATTTTATAGATTTGTTATTTAAGTCTTTAATAGGCTCTGATGCTAACATCTTTGTGCTGCTTTGGTATTAGATAAATTGTAGTGCTCTGGTTTTTTGGCTTATGTTCTCAATGATAGTTCTATTGTATTCTATACTCACCTAAATGCTTCAAATGCATATGCACCATTCCAGAGGAGGCCAAATGGTCAGTGGATTTGGGTTAAGAAGCGCAATTTCCGCATTTGGTCAGAGGATGAGTTGAGAGAGAAAGTGAAACCCGAAGATGTGAGTTATTTGTTATCTCATTTGCCTTCTTTTCTTTGTTAATGAACTAAAACCTTTCTGATTATTGGAATCTTGTTTGTTATCTCTATGAAAACTTCACAAGAATTGATTGAAGAGGTTTTTTAGAACTATGTGAAAAGATAATCTCAGCCCTTGCATGATATTGAAAAATATTCCTTGTTGGTGGATGTTTGATGTCATGACTTGTGAGTTTTTGTAGTTTAACATCAATACTGAAACATAAATGACAGGCATATGCCAATCAAAGTTGTTTGAGTCCCAAAAAATAAAAAGGTTCATGTTGCTAGAGTTCAATTATTTGTTACTTTTGTAATAATAGTAGTAAATGCTTTTTTTCTTAGATGAGCTGACCTCACCGTCTTCCCAAGTTGGTGAGCTCTTCTTATTCATGTTGACAGTAGCTCTAGCATCCAGTCATCATTTACAGTCCTCGATAGCCCTCTGCCATTATTAACTCAAGTCTTATCTTCCACATATTTTATTGATCCAGACAGTATTGGAGTTCATACGTTAAATTCAGTCCTTCCTAAATTGCCAATCTTTCAGCTACAGTTATTGGTTTGACCTTCCTATTTATTATAGAGAGAAGAGGTTGCTAATTAAGGAAAAGGGAATCCTATCTTTCTTTGTATTGCCACTTATTCATCTTAAGATTCTCATTTCAACTACAATCATTTTATGAACATGTTGTTTCTTAACAACTCAACATTCAATACCATGGTGCATGGTCTTATAGCATTTTTATAAAAATTTTCCCTCTGACCTAATAGGTATTCTACAATCACACAATTCTTCTGATGTGCTTTCTACTTCATCCACTATCCTCATATTTTATGATTCACATCCTTTTTAATCTCTCTATCTTTATAAACTATATTTGTAAAATATTAATCCAAGATATCAAAACCTCTTGCTCTTTGGAACCTCTTGACCATCAAGTCTTACGACCCTGTTAATGTTTTTTTTTTTTTTTTTGGATAAATAACAATCTTTATTGATAAAAAAAAAATCCCAAGTACACAGGCAGTGTACACATGACCAAAACATTCTCATTGCAAAGGGAGAGATGGTTGGCATCTCTCAACAGGGACAGGAACAGTCTTCGAAGTTACATATTACCTACACATAGTGGATCTTCTGACCCAATTTTTTGATGACCCCACGGAGAGTGTCATTTTTTGTTTGGACGGTGACGTGGGGGAAGGTACCTACTTGTGATAATCTTAAGAGAAGAGGCTATACTCTAGTGGATTGGTGTTGCTTGTGCCGATGTTGTGGATTGCCTTTTGCTTCATTGCAAGGGAGCCCATCAGTTGTAGAGCTTTTTTTTTTTGGATCTTTTGGGGTCTCCTAGGTCTTACTAGAGAGAGTGATTTATCTTCTGTTTGGGTGGAGGAACTGGATGGGAAAACATTTGTCATATATTTGAAATTTGGTTTCATTATATTTGATGTGGATTAATTGATGGGAGCGTAATAGGTGTACGTTTGAGGATATGGAGAGTAAGGGGATTAGCTCCTAGCCTCATTTGTAGGAACTTTGTTTGATTGGTCTTGTGCTTTGGGATTTACAACTGGAGTTTCCATTCCGGTGTTTATAGAGTCTATCTTTTTTTACATAATTCTTTTGTAATTTTTGTAATTTTTTTATCTACTTTTTTCCCTTTTTGCATGAAGTAGTATTCTTTCAGTAAAATTATTCTTAAAAAAAAAAAATAATCTCAATGTATAAGAATCAAGCATATCCATTAAGAACATAGAGAGAAAGACCCAAAAGCTAACAACCAGTCAAAAAAAGTTTTAAATAGAAGAAAGCTTAGGATCATGGATAGTCCTTTCATAGTCTTTGAAGTGGCAAGCATTCTATTCTAGCCAAATGCATCACACAATGATGGACTGCTTTCCAAATAGCTATATTCTGATGTTGCCCAAACCGTCCTTGACAAGAATCTAATAACTCCATAATACTCTTCAACATAACCCATTGAACAGCACACAAATCAAACACCTTGACCACAATTCATATGCTATAGGACAATGGAGAAAATAGTCCAGTCTCCCCATTGCATTTACACATATAACACTAATCTGTCACATGTAGGCGTCTCTTTCGCAAATTATCTACGGTCAAAATTCTCCCTAAAGCTGCAATCTAGGAAAAGAAAGCAACTCTAGGTGGCACCTTCGACTTCCAAATGCTTTTCCAAGGAAAAGGCATACCAATGTAGTGACCCATGCACGATAATACCCTTCAACCTTAAATTCCTTTCTCCTAGCTGGCTTCCAAGAGAGTAAATTAATTTTATAAAAATTGACAATGGCTCGAACTCCCAATCATGCATAGATCTTAAAAAATTCAAATCCCACTAAATGACATAATTGCAAAACTTCATTAGGTCCGCCACAAAAGCATCTCTATCTTGACTAATTTCAAACAGATCTAGAAAAGCCTCCTTTAAGGAACTATCCCCACACCATACGTCTAGTACCATCACCAACCTCGTATTGTATATATTGTTCAAACAACACCCGCTCGCGTCTTATAGATCTCCAAAGACTCGCTCCTTGACCCTGTACCTCCTTAGTGCACCACCCACCCCGGTCACTCTCATACTTCACCTATACCGCCGTCCACCAAAACAACCCTCTCTCAATTCTGTCTCTATAACAACTTCCCTAATAGAGCTTGGTAAAAGCGTCTTAGGTCCTTGATACCCAATACCCCATTATGAAGAGGTGACCAAATCATAGCACAGTACCAACTGGAACTTAGATTGCTTGCCTCGTCCATTCCATAAAAAAATTCCTCTATATTTTCAATACAATTAGCCACATCAGAATAAAGGAAGAACCAGGGTTGGCAAATGGGAAAGAGTGCTTTTAATTAATGTCACTCGACCACCCTTAGATGGGTACATTCTCTTCCATTTTGCCAATCTCCTCTCCATCATCTCAAGAATTGGGTTCAGGTTTTCTTCTCTTTGAATTTTGCACCCAATGGAAGACGCAAGTATTTCATCGGTAACCTCACCTCTTTACAACCCAAAATATCCACCAACTCCTCTAAATTAGGAACATCCCCACTGGGACCAACTCTGACTTAAGTTCACATTCAAACCAAAACCAACCTCAAACCATTTCAACATATGACATAGGTGAACAATCTGATCAAAATTGGCATCGCACAATATTGTGTCATTTGCAAAGAGAAGTTGTGACACAATTAATGGATTGTGTTGAGAGGTGCCTAGCGAGAATCCTGAAATATAACCTCCATTGACACAATCAATCATTTGGCTTATGGCCTCCATAACAATGACAAAAAGCATCGGTGACAATGGATACCCTTGCCTTAAGCACCTTGAGCTTTCGAAAAAACCACTTGGGCTGCTATTAATGAAAATAGAACTAACAGTGGAAACACAATAGAAAATCCACCTCCTCCATCTTTTGGAAATCCCACCTCTCCCAAGCACGTAAAGAAGGAAATCCCATTTAACATGAGCGCATACTTTTTTTACTCATCAAAAAAGTGATCATTTGCTTCTTCAACATTTAATTGCACAGCGCCCCTAGCTTTCCAAAATTTAATATGCTATCCAGGAACTCATTCTCAATAAGGAAAAGGTCTCAAATTTGTTTTCCCATGCCAAAGGCATTCTGGGACTCAAAAATAATTTCATGCAACACTACCCAAAGTCTATTAGCCAAAACTTTGGCAATAATTTTATATAACTCACCCACTATAAGTTGATAGGTCGAAAATCTTTTTTTTTTTTTTGATAAGTAAGAAAGAAGTATATTCAAGAAGCTACCTCATGAAAAAACATAAGGCAGAACAAGGAGTACAAAGAAGGAAACAAACATGAAAAGAGCAACAAAACAAACAACAACCAACAAAGAACTAAGAACAAAGGAGAGAATTAAGGAACAAAGGGAGAGAATCACTAGAGGTGAGTCCCCAAGCCTTAGACCAATAAAAAAGAGAGCCACTAAAATAAGCGAGCAACTAGTCATCGGATTTGTCCATGTCCTCAAAAGTTTGCCAGTTTCGCTCCCTCCAAATACACCACATAAGGCACAATGAAACTAAATTCCAAATGCTAGAAGAGTGCTTTCTCAACCAATTCCACCAACCAAAAAGCATATTTGCAACCGATCTTGGCAAAACTTAAGAAATCCCAAAAGATCTGAAAACCAAGCTCCACAGCTGATAAGCTTTTTCACAATGGAGTAGCAAATGATTCACCGTCTCCCCGTTGCAGCGACACATAATGCACCGGTCAACAAAATCAAAGCCTCTACCCCGCAGATTGTTCCCTGTAAGAATCTTCTTCCAAGTAGCAGTCCAAACAAAGAAAGAGATGCACGGAGGAGCCTTAACCTTCCAAATACCTTTCCAAGGGAATATAATAGACGAGGGACTACGAAGCTTATTGTAGAACGAGTGGATGTCAAAATTCCCCTTCTTCGACAACTTCCACCTCATACGGTCTCCGTACTCAGATTGAGGTAAATTAGAACCCAAGGTACGAAGGAATTCCTCCACCTCACCCGACTCCCAATCATTTGGATCCCTAAGTAAACGAACATTCCAGCTTCTTCGAGCCTCAGTCCCCAACCTTTCGAGAGACGAGGCCACATATGGCTCTCTATTATAAGTAATCTCATACATTACCGGGAAGGATAGATGGAGTGGTAACTCCCCACGCCATCGATCTGTCCAAAACTTCACTCTATCTCCCACCCCTACCTCAAACTGGATGCGTTTACTAAACACCTCTCAACCTTTTCGGATACATCTCCATAAACCACACCCGTGGACACTCCTACCCAGCTTGGAAGACCGTCCTCCCCACTCTTCCCCAAACTTCAAAGCTACAACCCTCCTCTAAAGACGAGTCTCCTCAACCCCAAACTGCCATAACCATTTTCCTAGTAAGGCTTTATTAAAAGTAGTTATTTTCCTTACTCCCAAACCACCATTCGCCTTAGGAGCACACACCTTATCCCACCCCACCAAATGAGCCTTCGAATCCCCCCACAGGAAGTTCCTTTGCATCTTCTCAATCTTATTAGCCACATGCGACGGGATGGTAAAAAGAGATAAATAATAAGTAGGGAGGCTAGCTAGCGTACTCTTAAGCAACGTCAGTCTTCCACCTTTTGACAAATACAACTTCTTCCACCCAGCCAACTTCCGCTTAAATTTCTCCAAGATAGAATTCCAAATAGAGGGGGACTTATGGGTAGCCCCCAACGGCATACCAAGATAGGTCATAGGCAAAGTCCCAATCCTACATCCCAGAATCTCTGCCAATGCATGCAAATTGTTAACCTCCCCTATTGTTAACCTCCCCCATAGGCAAAGTCCACATTTGATTTTTTGGGATTAGAGCAATGAATGTCGCATTTAGGCTTTTCTCAAACTTGCCTTGAGTATAAAAATTCTGAAATACTAGCATTAAATCATATTTGTGAATACTTCAACAAATTTGAAAGAAAGACATAGGAGAACTGTACGGCCCAAGGGGATTGCCGCTATTAAAATTTTTAGTCACGCCAAGAACTTCATCTTCCTTTAAGGGTCTATATAGCCAACCAGCATTCTCCTCTGAAATCCTTGAAAACTGTAGTCCATCCAACCAAGGTCTTCATACGCCATCCTCAGTGTAATGAGGTTTATAAAACTGAGTAATTCAAACACTGATGGAAGCTGAATCTGTAGTTAACTCTGCATCCACCACAAGATTGGTAGTAGATTTTTGCCTCCGACTCTCGCCTCCGACTCTCCTCCATAAGTGTAGTCTTTTCAAGCTCATCCACTAAAATATATTATCTACGAAAAAGCTTGCAACCAAAGGACTTCATCTTGAATCGATTTAGTGAGCTCATCCATCTCTAGTGCAAGGAGATTGGGCTTAATGTTGAACCTTGATGCAAACCTGTAGTGATAGGAAACTCACTTTTGATGCCTTCACTTATTTTTACACTAGTTAAAACTCCATGATATATATCTTTAATTAAGTTAGTATACTTTATACGAACTCCTTTCTTTTCTAAAACCCACCCCATAACCTCTCTAGAGACATTATCACAAACTTTTTCTAGGTCAATAAAAACCATATGGTAGATTGCTGCGACATAAAACCAAATTTATTTTTCAATATTGTTGTTTTGTGTTCTATGTTCAATCACTCTCTCCTGCAGTTTCATATTATCTGTTCGCTTTTCTTCGTATTCTGCTTTGAACATTCATATTCTTCACATTCGCTTTTCTCCAGTGTGACTCATAAGCTTAATTTCATGGTAATTTGTAGTGTTTTGAAGATCTCTATTGTTCTTGTAAATAGGTATTAGAGTACTTCTCCACTCACTAGGCATTTTGTTAACTCTTAAGATCTTACTGAAAAGATTTGTCTACTAGCATACAACCACATTGCTCAAGCACTTACAAACTTCAATGAAAATTTCATCAGGTCCCACAGTTTTTCCTGTTTTCATCCTCGTCAATTTGTCCTTTACTTTGGTCGCCATAATCCTTTGGACAAGCCTATGATTTCTATCCTCAATTTGGTTACTTAATTTGCTCCAATTTTTGTATCACTTCCATTAAAAAATTTATCAAAATAAACGTTGGATCTCTCTTTAATCTCCTTTTCTGTTGCTGGCACTCTTTGACCTTCATCTTTAATGTACTTAACACCGTTCAAGTGTCTTGTTTTATTTCCCTTGTCTTAATAAGGTTATAATTTATAAATATACTTTTCTTCATCCTTCATCCCCCATCTTGCTATAAAATTCCTCATAAGCCTTACATTTAGTCCTTGGACATCCTTTTTTGCTTCCCTCTTCACAGCTTCATAATTTTCATAAGAAGCAATGCCTTAACATCTTTGCAGGTTTTTGTAGCTCTCTCTTTTTAATCTAATTGTTGCTTTAATTCCCATATTCACCTACAAAGTCTCCTTAGTCGGTCTCTCACATCCTTCAGATTCTCCAAAATACTTCTTTAGCCATTCTTTTAATACAACTAGCCATTTCATTCCAAATCTTATCAACATCTTCATCTCCACTTGTCTTCTTTAACCATTTTATCTTTAAACATACCTTATTTCTTTCCCTTTAAATCCTACCATCTGATTCTAGGGTTACTTTGTCTAATATCTCTTCTTTCCATCTTCTAAGATGAATATCTAGTACCACCATCCTATGTTGAGTGGTTACACTTATTACTAGTATCACCTTACGTTCTTTACAGCATCTACTATCAACTTTTTGAGCTAGGAAGAAATCTATTTGACTAGCATTTGTCCCACTTTTGGGGGAAATTTGGTGCCGAGGCCCTCTTCTTGAACTAAGTTAATATCAAATCATACTCTATTTAAAAGTCTAGAATAGTATCTCTCCTTATTCATTTTTTACTCCATATCTCTGGACTCCATGAACTCTTTTAAAGCCCCCACTATCTTTTTCAACATTACCATTCAGGTCTCCTCCAATAAAATATAAGAAAATATTATTCAGTATGTCAAATAGCCACAAAAAAAAAAAAAAACCCTATTTTGTAAAATGCTTTAAAAGAAGTCCCGTTACCCTTGGATTTGTGTTTAGAGTGCTCCTAAATCAACACTAAAACATACAGTGAAAAGATGGAAAACCAATCAAGATTGTAGAACCAAGTTCTAGAACCATGGGCATATAGTTCATTGCTATTACTGTTTCTTTACTTGAACACTGTAGTGCGTATTTAGAGGTGAAGTTTTTGGGGCACCATCTTTTGTGAGCTGCACAAGGTCAGAGGCATGGTTGATGCTGACATAGGATTGAGGTAAACTAAGAGTCAGAAGATGATTGAAGCCTGCTGTTTCTTTTCATCTTCTTCACCTCTTTTTTGTGCGCCTCCTATTATGAGGCCACCTTTTGTAATTTCTTTGAATTTGGTTTATGCTCCTCTACTCTTTTATAATAAATCCTGAGTTTTAAAATAAATGGAAGATGAACGTAGGGAAAAACCGTTGTGGTATATTGCTTGTAGGCCAACCTGTTCATCTGTGAGCATGTCATGTGATTGTTCTGGTATATTGGGATCAAATGAATTTTAAATAAACCATGTATAGTCACATATGTTGAAGAGTTTGTTGATGATAAGTGCAACATTGGTCTTATGCATTCCTCAAATATTCATCCATGTTGCTACATTTGTTTTATCCACTACATTTTACACAGGAAGAGCTTTTGGTTGATAATTGCTTATTCTTTTCATATAAAGCTCCTGATTGTTTTTTACTTGTTTTGGGCTTAGGTTTGTTCCTATGAAAGCATGCAAGCTGGTATCTACCGGCTCAAACATTTGGGAATTTCTGGGGTATTACCTTCTTCCATTTCATCTGCAATGAGTCGGCTCCCCGATGAAGCTATAGTTCTGGCTGCTGCATCGCACATCGAGAGGGAGCTGCAGATAACTCCGTGGAGCTTGAGTAGCAATTTTTTTGCATGTGTAGTTCAGGTAAAATATGTTAACCTGCTTTTGAGAAATTTGTATGGCATACTGCTGATCATGTGTTGGAGGCTGGCAGTGCTACTTTTTATGATTATTTGTTGATAGTACATGAATATTGGCTTTTTAGTCTCAAGCCACTTTATCTTCATGACTAACTATATTAAGATTTGTTTAGTTGAAGCTGACATGATGTCCAACATGCTACTGATAGGCATTTTCCTTTTTCGTGTAGGGAAAAGAAAATATTGAGCGTATGGAAATTACTGGTGTTGGTGATCCATCTGGTCGGGGCCTAGGTTTCAGCTATGTCCGCACTGTTCCAAAGGCGCCAATGTCGAGTGCAATGATGAAGAAGAAAACAGTTACTGGTCGAGGAGGAGCCACTGTTACTGGAACAGATGCTGATCTTCGTAGATTGAGCATGGAGGCAGCACGAGAGGTATGTAAATTTTTCTGAGCAAATTAAAATTGTTTCTTTATTAGTTTAAATCAAGTTCAATTAGTATCTCAGCTCACATTTTATTGCTAAGACATATTTTGATCACATGTGTCTATTCCATTATCCATCTTTATTTTTATAGGTCATACCCATGGTTGGAACTGTACCACACAATCCATGAACAGTGATCTCCATTAAGTTTATTGTGTAACACAATGCATACATATAGACTTTGAGTACTCTTAATTCTCATAGGACTTTGGACTCCTAATGTAGGAACTACATAATCCTTTTATTATGGATTCTGAAACCTTAGATTCTCTTGGTCCAATAGCGCAAAGAGGTCTGGACAAAGACATATGTACCACTAGAGTGACTGAAGCCAACATTTAGACAATCTAGAAATTACAAAAATATCTTTGAATACCATTTTACAGATTAATGTTATAAAAGTACGGTTAAAGAAAAAACATGTAAAACAAAACATGTAACATACTTAATGCAGGTAAGAATATAAGTTTCAAATTTGTCTGGTCTCCTGATTTGTTTTCTCGAGCCTCCTACAGAGGCATCGCTTCTGTTCCACCAAGTGATCGTTTTGGGACCTGGTGAGGCTTGGAGAGGCACTTCTAGATAGTTTTCTTGTAGTAAAGATAGCTATCTTTAAGGACATGTAAATTTGCATTAAGCCTAAGAATCATTATTCCTTGAGTCTCCCTTCAATATATTAGTGTGTTAAACCTCTTGCAAAGCACTAATGTAATCTGACAAGGACATGTAATTTTGCACTGAGCCTAAGAATTATCTTATCTTGAGCCTCCCGCCAATCTGACTACATTTGCACTCAGCCTAAGAATGACTCTCTGATGATGGTGTCCAACCTCTAGTTTGACGATGACATTTTAATTCTCTGTGGCAATGATCTGGAACGGCTTGGCCATTTAAAATGTGTCTTTCTTTGTTTTTAAGCTGTCTTGGGTTTCAAAATAAATCTAGGAAACTCTGACATGGTTCTTGTTGGGGAAGTCTGCGAGATTTAAGTCTAAGGCAATTTGGGACCCGATTCTAGAAAAGAGGGAAAGAATATTAGTGGGGTGGAAGTAGGTTTATTTTTCCAAGGGAGGACAAATCACTTTGATTATGATTACTCTTTCTAGCTTAACAGCATATTTCCTTTCTTTGTTTCCCCTTCTTGCTAGTATCACTCATTGTCATAAAAAATTTCCTAGGGACTTTCTCTGGGGTGGTTTCGATGATGCTTTTAAATTCCATTTGGTTAGTTGGAAGACGATTTGCAAACCGGTCCAACAAGGGAGCGGCTTGCTCACTTTATTTAAGCTTTGTTAAGAAACTGGCTTTGGCGCTATGCAACTGAAAAAGATGTTCTGTGGTGTACAATGATTGACCTGAAATATGGAAGTGTTTGGTGTGCGTGGAACTCGGGGTGGTGGCGGACTCACATGGTGTTAGCTTATGGAAACATATTAGAAATGGGTGAAATAACTTTGCAAGGTTTATTAATTTTGAGGTTGGTAGTGGGTCTGCAGTTCACTTCTGACATGATTGCTAGTGTGGGGGTGTGATGCTTAAGGATGCCTTTCCTGATATCTTCTAATCAGGTTGAGATAAAGAAGTTTCTGTAGTTCTGTGGCAGATTATAGGTACACCCACAATGGAAATAATTTTTTTGGGATGTACTGTTTATTTATGCTAGATCCTTACTACAATTTTGAGGTAAAGTCTTTTTATAAAGTTCTTTCCCCTAGGGTATCCCAACAGTTTTCATGGAAGAGTATTTGGAATGTAAAGGTCCCTACTAAGGTAGCTTTTTTGTATGGACAGCTGCTATGGGGAGAATCCTAACAATGGATAATCTTCGTAAACGGAGGTTGTGTGTGGTCGATTGGTGTTGTATGCGTAAGTGAAGTGGTGAGTCTTGATCATTTGTTACTCTTTTTACCCTTTGCTCATGATATATGGTACATGGTTAGCATCGCAATGTAGATATTTGGGGTGCTATACCTCAATGTGTTGTGGCTTATTTGGAAAGAAAGGCATAGAGTGCTTGCCCTCAATTAAAACTATTATTATTTCGTACTCTATATGATTAGATGGCTGCTATAGTTATATATTCAATCTCTATTTTTTGCTGGATCATTTCTACTTGTGTACTTTTATTTGACTTTTTAAAAACCCGTGTACACTACCCATGTAAGCAGTTGCGTTGTTTTTCTCTTCTTTTGATTAAAATGTCCCAATTACTTGAAAGAATGTTAGTTGTGAAGGCAGAAAGGGACATGACAATTGCAAACTAAACTTGCAAATTACAAATGAGGTCTAATTCAATTGGCACATCTGTTTTTAAGAGCCATGTGGAGGGTGAGGTAGTAGTTTCAAGATTTAATGGGTGCATGTGTAATTACCAATAACTAAAGAAAAGGCAAATTGCCTTCCTATTTAAATTTCTTTGTGCTTTCTCTCAGTCTTAACCTTGATCATCAGAACTTATTTGGACGCTAAGTGGGCTCTTGCAAGGTTGCCTTCGATTGTTGAAGTTCTGCTATAAGCTAATTCTTGATGCAGTCAGATTCTGTACATTCCTTCACACCTAGGCATGCCCGGTGCTCATGTGTGGAATTTAAGCTTTTTTGTTCTCTCTCTGGGTTGGGAGATGAACCTGTATCTGTAATTCCAATAGAATCTGGGATGTGAGTTTCAATATGCGTATCCATATAAGTTTTGTTGACATGGATACTTTGGGGTGAAGTTCTGAGTCTATGTAACAGAGTTGGTGTTAGAAAGCTGGATATAAATTGTTAACTGATAGCTTATGGTTTTGGTTTTTCTTTTGTTTGTTTATGATATTTTGGCTTAGTTTTTTCTTGGAGTCCACAGCGTGGGTCATTTGTCTCTTTTGGGTTGGGTCCAATTGGCCTTTCTCTATTTCCATTGTGTTCTCTGTTGGTTTTGGAGGTGAGAGTTTGTGTTAAGGGAAGAACTTTAGCTTTTCAGTTGGATGCTTTAACAAAAATTTGGTCACATAGTGCCTTCACCTTTTTACTTCCCTGTGAGTACAAAGAAAAACCTTATAACTGCTCAAAGCTCAATTTTTTGCAACACCAGAGGTGATTGTTGATAACAATGCATAGGGGGTTTATAAGATTCATTTTAATGGATTATAGCGGTGTCTGGGTTAACTTACTTTTGCAGGAGTTATTTTATTTCTAGCCTTATGTATTAGTTGATGCATGAGTTTTGCTTCTAGCCTTTTGTTATTCAGGTATAACAAGAATAATCTAGAAACTAATTTTGTTTGATGTATGGGTTGCAATATATATGCATGTGGAGATTTGACCGGAAGCTAATAATTGATTTCTACTTCCTTACTGCTGGTTTTTCTTTGAATCTCTACTAGCCTACTTGTATTGCTTGTTCTCTCGCAAAATCAAGTCATAGTTTCCTATCACTATAGCATTTCTCATCCTTGGGGAAGGCACAGTACTTTGAATGACTTTTTTTATTTTTTATTTTTTCTTTAGTAGTAGAGGAGAAAAATTGAGGTTAAGGTTGCCTACCATGACCTCTCTTAGACCCCACAAAACTGGGAGCTTTGCACACTGGGTACGCCCATTTTAAGCAGTGGAGAAAAATAGTTCTTGCTCTTCTATTGATATTGGAACCTACTAGTATATCCAAATTTTATATGACATTTTTTTTTTCTTTTTTGCATTTTAAAATTTGTTTTATATTTATTGTAATTCATGTTTTTAATCTCTTAACTGTATATGAATTTACAGGTTCTTCTGAAGTTTGATGTTTGTGAGGAGGAGATTGCAAAGCTGACTAGGTGGCACCGTATTGCTATGATACGCAAACTTTCAAGTGAGCAAGCTGCATCGGGGATACAGATTGATCCCACAACTATCAGCAAGTATGCGCGTGGCCAGCGGATGTCATTTCTTCAACTGCAACAGCAGACAAGAGAGAAGTGTCAGGAGATTTGGGAACGGCAAGTTCAGAGTCTTTCTGCCTTAGATCGTGAAAATGAGAGTGACTCTGAAGGAAATAGTGATCTTGATTCATTTGCTGGGGATTTAGAGAATCTTCTTGATGCAGAGGAATGTGAAGAAGAAGTAGGTAACTATGAGTCAAAGCATGACAAAGCAGATGGTGTTAAGGGGCTCAAAATGAGAAGGCGCCCATCCATAGCTCAGGCGGAAGAGGAAAATGAAGATGATGCCGCTGAAGCTGCTGAATTATGCAGGTTACTCATGGAAGGTATTGATATTTTAGTCTCACTAAAGGAGTTTCAAACTCAGTGGTATTATATATGGGGGAGCTTTTATAAACTTCTATCTGGGTAAATTCGCATTTATGGGCCTTAGCGATAATTATATTTCTGCTACACAGATGCTATTAGATGGAGGGAATATCTTCTTTTTTTTTCTAATTTGCCAAAAAGTTTTGGAAAACTCATGGAATTGATTAGGCCACTTTTTTGCATGTGATTGTAACTATCAGCCAAAAAATAAAATTATTGTCTCTATAGATAGTTGGATACTTTTTTTTTGTCAATGCATGAAACGGATATTAATATTTGGGCAGAATCCATTCTAAATCTGTAACTTTTTGGCATGTAGTAATTGTTGTAACGTCATCAAATCTCACCTTGAAAGTTTTCTGCAGATGATGAGGCTGAGAGGAGGAAGAAGAAAAAGACTAAAGTTGTGAGGGAGGAAACAGGGCTGGCTTTGGGCTTGCAACCAAGTTTTGGTTTTGAGAACACGAATCGGATCAAGCAAATTGTCAGTACTGCCCAACCTGATGGGTCCTATTCTTCCAAAGAGATATTTAATAAAGACACGAAGGAGGTAAGAATGATTTGCATTATATATTCCACCCGTGCTTATTGGTTTTATTTACCTGTTTCAAATACATATGGAGTTTCTGTCTTTCATGTACCCCCTTCCTCTCTAATGATGGTAGTTGTAGAATTGAGGATAATAGAATGTGCTCTGTATTTTGGTGGCAGGTAGAAAACGTTATTGCGAAAAAAGGCAAGTATGGAAAGGTGAAAGCTTTAACGAAAAAGAATGATATCACAAGTATTGGTCTAGTCAGTAAGAAAATCAAAATATCGGGAGATAAAGTCAAGGCAAGTGACCTCATTCATCTTTGTTTCTTCGTCTTGGGTGGCATCACACGCTAAAATTCTTTCAGTACTTATTGGAAATTCACTACATTAGAAATTTTTTAAAAGATGCATCAACCACTAGAAAAGCTGCATGAGGATACCCATATGCTTGACTAGAGACAGACCTAGGATTTCAAGTTAGAGGGGGTCGGAGTATAAGAAAAAAAAAACTCCAAATAGGCATCCATAGAGTATTAACAAATTATAAATACATAAAATTGTTGTTTCTAAATATGTTAAGATGCAATCATCTACCAACAAAGACAAAAAAATAAATAATAATGTTTATTTTTAATACTAGGTTGGCTAGGATTATTATTATTATTATTTTTTGTTGAAGTTAGAACATTCACAGTAGTGGTGCTAAAAAATTTAGCTTTTAGCACCTCAAAAAGCTATTTTATCTATTTTACTACCTCACTTTTTTTTTTTTGATAGGTAATAAAGAAATATATTCAAGAATACTACCTTATGCAGAAAAACATAAGGTAACGAGAAAAATACAAAGGGAAAGAAAAAAGAATAAAGATAACGAAAAGAAAAGATACTAAGTACACAGGAGAGAGCTAAGGAATATAGGGAGAGAATCACTAGAGGTGAGTCCCCAAGCCCTAGACCAGTCAAGTAGAGTGCCACTGAAAGAGGTCAGTAGCTGGTCATTCGAGCTTTCCATGTCCTCAAACGGCCTCTTATTTCTCTCCCTCCAAGGACACCACATCAAGCATAATAGAACTAAATTCCAAATGCTAGACACATGCTTCCTAGGTCAATTCCACCAACCGAATAAAGTATTCGCAACCGATCTTGGTAAGACCCAATAAAACCCGAAAGATCTAAACACCAAACTCCATAGCCGATAAGCTTTTCCACAATGAAGTAACAAATGATCCACTGTCTCCCAACTACTACGGCACATGATACACCAGTCGACAAGAACCAACCCTCTGCCCCTCAAAATATCACCTGTAAGGATCCTATCCCATACAGCAGTCCATACAAAGAAGGAAACACGCCGATGAGCCTTAACCTTCTAAACACCTTTCCAAGGAAAAATAATGGGCCAGGGGCATCTCAACTTATAGTAAAATGAACGAATATCAAAGTCCTCATTCTTTGTCAACTTCCATTGCATACGATCTCTGATCTCAGTAGGAGGTAAATTTGAGCCCAAGGTACGGAGAAAATCATCCACACCACCCATTTTCCAATCATTTGGTCTCCTAATAAAATGAACATCCCAGCTTCTCCGCTCCTCTAACCCCAACCGCTCAAGAGAAGAGGTCACCGATGCCTCTTATTGGATGCAATCCCATACACCCTTGGAAAAGCCAAATGAAGTGGAGAATCCCCACACCATTGGTCTGTCCAGAGCTTTACTCTATCCCCCACCCCTACCTCAAAGCAAATATTCTTGCTAAAATCCTCCCATCTCATACAGATACTTCTCCATAAGCCACATCCATGCACCCCTCTACCTAGGTTGGACGTCCATCCCCTCCATTCTTCCCCAAACTTGAGAGCTATAACCCTTCTCCAAAGCCTTGTCTCCTCAATCCCAAACCGTCATAATCACTTCCCTAGACCATTTTTCAAAGGTGCACACACCTTGTCCCAACCCACCAAATGAAACTTGGAGTCCCCCCACAAGAAATCCCTTTGCAACCTCTCAATTTTATTAGTCACATGCGTAGGGATGGTAAAAAGAGACAAATAGTAAGTGGGGAGACTAGATAAAGTGCTTTTAAGCAACGTTAGTCTTCCACATTTTGACAAATACAACTTCTTTCAATCGGCCAACTTACACCCAATTTTTTCCAAGATAGGATTCCAAATAGTAGGGGACTTGTAGGACGCCCCCAATGGCATACCAAGATAGGTCATAGGCAAAGACCCAATCCGGCATCCTAAGATCTCTACCAGGGCATGGACATTAGGAACCTTCCCAATGGGAACCATCTCACTCTTCAGCGCATTAACCTTTAAATCTGTCACTGGCTGGAAACAAAGAAGAAGCATCCGAACATGTAGAATTTGCTCCTCATTAGCATCACAAAATAGAATAGTATCATCCGCGAACAAAAGATGCGAGACACAAACCCCTCCCTCCCGTCTACCATCGGCCCTAAAGCCTCGAAACAAACCAACCCCTTCAGCTCTTTTCAACATCTTACTGAAGACCTCCATCATAACTAGAAACAACATGGGCGATAGCGGGTCCCCTTGAGCTCCCAAAAAAATCAGTTGGAGACCCATTAAACAAGACAGAGAATTGGGCTGTAGATATGCATGTGCGGATCCACCTACACCACCTCACCCCAAATCCCATTCTCTTCAAAGAGTTAAGAAGAGCCTCCCAGTTCACATGATCATAAGCTTTTTCAATATCTAATTTACAAATAACTCTCGGAATCTTACTCTTCACCCTACTATCAACACACTCATTAGCAATGAGAACTGAATCAAGAATCTGTCTACCACCCATAAAATTGTTTTGAGACTCAGATATCTGCTGATCCAAAACCTCTTTGAGGCGGTTTGCCAACACTTTCGCCAAAATCTTATAAACACTCCCCACCAAACTAATAGGTCTAAAATCTCGAATATTGGAAGCACCATTCTTCTTAGGGATTAAGGCTATGAAAGTTGCATTAAGAGATTTTTCAAATTTACTGTGTTGATAAAACTCTCCAAACACGGCTAAGACATCTCTTTCCACAACTCCCCAACAATGGTGATAGAAAGCCAAAGAGAAGCCATCAGGACCTGGAGCTTTATCTCCTTCCATCTCTTTGACAACTTGAAGAACCTCCTCCTGTTCAGATCTCTATTCAAGCCAGTCCCTCTCCAACCCCTTTATCTGATCAAACTCCAAACCTTCCACAAAAAACCTTCACTCCTCAGTCTCCTTGTACAATTTTTTATAAAACTGTACAGCTTGGTCTGCCATCTCTGATTCGTCCTCGTAGATAACCCCATTCACCTTCAACATGCTAATATGGTTATGCCTTCTTCGAGAATTGGCCATCTTTGAATTCTGTATTGATGATAGATAACCTTGTATGGACTGCATCTTTGAATTCTGTATTGATGATAGATAACCTTGTTATACGGAAGCTAGTGATTTTTAATAGATGTATTATGTGTAAGGGCAGTGTTGAAACAGTTGAGCATTTGTTGTTGCACTGTACTATTACTAGGGAGCTGTAGTCTTTTGCACTTGTGGTTTTTGGGGTACGTTGGGTAATGCCATGCCAAGTAATTGATTTGTTAACTATTTGGAGAGGGGTGTTTGGAAGCCACTGTAATAGGGTAGTGTGGCAAGCTACATGTTGCATTATTTGGACCATATGGAGAGAGAGGAATCACTGGACTTTTTAGAATGAAGATCCATGCAAGATATTCAAAAAAGCTTTTTGAGAACTATTTGAATATTGTACATTGATTAGGGGGTATCCTGAAGTTCTATTATTGATTTTTTGGACATCATGAGTGTCCTGTTGTAATTCTTTGCAGATGCTTGCTTTTGAGCGTTCTTTCTTTTTATATGAATTATTTTTGCTTATAAAAAAAAAAAAATGGAGGTGATAGAGAGTATGGTTTTGGATAGGAAAGAATGCCTGAGAAGAGTGTGTGTTCCCACTTAGTTTCTTCAAAATCCCCGGCTCCATAGTTTGGGGTTCCCTTCCAAACACTAGAAGATATATATATATATATATATATTTTTTTTTTTTGGATCAACTACTACTACATTGATCGTTTGCTATTGCTTTGCTCTGTGCTCTTAACATCTTTTTGCAATTCACTGGATGATTTCAAAGAAGGTGATAGATGTCTACTCCTATTGGCAAGGGTTGTTTGGTAGACACATATAGCCTAATTTGGAATGTGACTCCTCAATGCCTTTTTGAACAATTTGGAGATAGAGAAATAATTGTGAACTTTGAAGGATTTACCCTATGATTTGATGGAGGGAGAGTAGAGGAGAGGTGGCTAGAAGGTGGCTGGAATTTCCAGCCACTCTACTTTCCCTCCATCCAAACATACCCTTTGGATTCATCTATCTAGATCAAATATGCTTTTATATGTTTTTTGTTCGAATGTTCTATAATTATTGGCAAGATTCATCTATCCGCTATCTAGATAAAAAATGCTTTATTGTAGATTTTGTGGATCTTTAAAATCTTATACTTTAGTTCTTTAAGAGAATCTCTCATATACTCCATATCTATTTGAGTTCTTAAAGCAATACAAATTAGTTATTACTTTTTTTTTTTGGATAAGTAATAAGACTTTTATTCAACAAGAAAAACGCAAACAGCCATTACAGGTGTTCATGATGGTGAACACAAAAAAACAGCAAACAAAAACAACTGAAAACAGAAAAAAGAAGCAACTTAAGAGGCACTACTAAGGGTAGAAAAGAACTCCAAAGCAGAAGAGCAGTTTGAATAACCTTAGCACTTAGCCCATTCAAAAAGGGTATTTCTGCTAAGCTCTTGTAACTGATCCAACGTTTTCTCCAGATTCTCAAAAGAGCGTCGGTTTCTTTCCAACCAAACAACCCACATCAAACAACCAGGAACCAAATTCCATACGTCCGAAGCATATTTTCCCAACCAATTATTCCAACAAGACACCAAACTCACCACAGCACCAGGCATGACCCATTGAATCCCAAAAGCTTGTAACAGTTGCACCCACAAAGCATAAGCTACCGGACAGTGAATGAGAAGATGGTCCACAGATTCCGCAGAACAGCAGCACATACAGCATCTATTTGCCAAAGGGAGGCCTCGGATATTATCCAAGGTAAGGATCCAGCCATGAGCTGCGGTCCACAAGAAGAAAGCCACCCTCTTAGGCACCTTGACTTTCCAAATCCCCTTCCAAGGGAAGACAGAAGGAGCTGTACCCCTGATCTTATGATAATAGGACCGAGTATCAAACTTACCATTCTTATTAAGGCACCAATGGGGTATATCCCACCCAAAACCACGAGGGATCCGAGACTGAATGAGTTCTAGGAAGGAGAAGGCAGCCTCAAATTCCCTCTCATGAAAATTCCTATAAAATCTCACATTCCAACAACTACTACTCCCATCCTCCTGATGCTCCAATAAGTCAGAAATATAGGCTTCCTTATCACTGGAACACACAAATAACTGAGGATAGAGCATTTTAAGAGAGAAATCCCCAACCCACCTATCATGCCAAAAATGAATACGGGAACCATCACCCACCACAAAAGCTAGGTGTTTGTTGAACCTCTCCCAACCAACATTAATACCACGCCAAAGGCCACACCCGTGCGCCCTTCTACAATCTTTAGTATTCCACCCCCCTTGATCCTCGCCATATTTGGTGGCAATAACCCTTCGCCAAAGACTAGTTCCTTCTTGGCCAAACCTCCATAACCATTTCCCTAAAAGAGCTTGGTTGAAGTGACCTAACTTCCTAACCCCCAAACCACCCATCTCTAGAGGTGAACACACCTTCTCCCAAGCCACCAAAGAATGTTTAAAACACTCCTCCGAAGACCCCCACAAGAATTTCCTCTGAATACGCTCCAATCTGTCAGCCACAGCTACAGGGATGGTAAATAAGGATAGATAGTATGTGGGAAGACTGGAGAGGGTACTCTTCAAGAGAGTAAGCCTACCACCTTTAGACAAATATAGACGCTTCCAACTAGCCAGCTTCTTCTCCATCTTCTCCAGAATGGGGTTCCAAATGGATGCAGTCTTGTATGAGGTGCCCAAAGGCATGCCCAAATACTTCATGGGCAGGCTACCTACCCTACACCTGAGAATATTTGCCGAAGCATCAATATTACCAACCTCCCCCACCGGGACAATCTCACTCTTCCCCACATTTACCTTTAATCCAGGAAAGGCTTGGAAGCAAGACAAAGCCAATCTAATAGCCAACAACTGATCTCTAGAAGCATCACAAAACAAAATAGTATCGTCTGCAAAAAGCAGATGAGATATGCGAACCCCGATAGAGTTCACTGCTCCCACATGAAAACCACGAAGCAGACCACTATCCTCGGTTTTCTTAAGGATCCGAGATAAAACTTCCATAACTAAGAGGAAAAGAAGAGGGGACAGAGGATCTCCTTGTCTCAACCCACGAGAGCTTCCAAAAAAGCCTGCCGGGGAACCATTCACAAGAACTGAGAAGCGAGCATTAGAAATGCAAGCCTTAATCCACTCCCTCCACTTCAACCCAAAGCCCATCCTATTCAACAAATAAAGTAGGGCATCCCAATTAACATGATCATAAGCTTTTTCTATATCCAACTTACAAACTACACCCGGGGAATGACACTTCAATCTACTGTCTAGGCACTCATTCGCAATTAACACTGAGTCCAAAATTTGTCTTCCACCAACAAAAGAATTTTGGGTCTCTGAGATCAAACTGTCTAAGACCCCCCTCAGCCTATTTGCCAACACCTTAGACAGCAACTTGTAAACACTGCCCACCAAACTAATAGGCCGAAAATCCTTAATATTGACAGCATCAGATTTCTTAGGAATAAGAGTGAGGAAAGAAGCATTAAGAGACCTTTCAAAAACTGAATACCTATGAAAGTGCTTGAAAACAGCCATCACATCATCCTCCACCACCCCCCAACATTTATGAAAAAATGCCATGGTGAACCCGTCCGGGCCAGGGGCTTTATCCCCCTCCATCTCTGCCAACGCCTGGGAGACTTCTTCTTTCGAGAACTCCCTCTCAAGGGACAACCTATCATCCTCCCCAATACTAGCAAAATCCAATCCATCCACAGTTGGACGCCACGTGTCCGATTCTGTATAAAGATCCTGATAAAATTGGACCACTTGAGCCCGCATAGCAGGTTCATCCTCATATAAAACCCCATCTACCTCAACACTACTGATATGATTAGCTCTTCTATAAGAATTAGCTAATCTATGAAAGAAGCGTGTATTATTATCACCTTCCTTCACATACAAAGCTCGGGACTTTTGTCTCCAAAAAGTCTCTTCCATGGAAGCTAAAACTTCAATCTCACCTTTAACCTGAGTACGGCGAGCTTGATCCTCATGCGAAAGGCCCAGAATATCTTCTTTGGCATCCAAACCCAATAATTCAGTCAGCAAACTCTTCTTCTTAAAAGCCAAATCACCAAAAACCTCCTTATTCCACTTTTTTAGATCTTCTTTAAGAGCCTTTAATTTTTGAGCCAAAACAAAGCTAGGTGATCCCGTAAAGCAATACCTGTTCCACCACTGTTGAACCTTCTCAACAAAACCCTCCGCCTTTAACCACATGTTCTCAAACTTAAAAGCACTGCGCCCCCTCCCCACAACACCAGTTTCCACCAAAATCGGACAATGATCAGAAATAACCCGAGGAAGCACCCTCTGGGACACGTTTCCAAAATGATCCTCCCAATCGGTAGAGACCAACGTCCTGTCAATACGGGACAAAGACTTTGGTTCGGAATCCCTAAACCAAGTGAAAGAAGTCCCCTCTAATGGTAAGTCCACTAGGAAATTATTCTCTATAAAATCTGAAAAAGCAAACATGGCTGGACTGAAAGAGTCATAGCCAAGCCTGTCGCAAGGATATCTAATAACATTGAAATCACCAAATAAAAACCAGGACTTGTTCCAATGAGTACGCACCCTTGATAACTCCTCCCACAAAACAGCCCTATGCAGGTCTGCGTTTGGACCATAAATGCCAGAACAAACCCATTCAAATCCATCCACAACACCCCTTAAAAGAACACTAACTGAAAACTGACCAACCAACACATCAATTTTCTCAACCACCCGCTTATCCCAAATCAGCAGAACCCCCCCAGAGGATTGAACCGCATCCAAAACAGCCCAATCATTGAAAGGACTACCCGATAAGCTTCGCAACACAGCAGAGTTTACTGAAGAAAGCTTAGTTTCTTGGAGACAAACAATATCACACCTCCATTCCTTAAGAAGATTCTTACAAACCTCTCTCTTACGGGGATTATTCAACCCCCTAACATTCCAAGAAAGAAGTCTTAAATTCATTTATAACTGCCAATAGCCCCCAAACTGTTCGACGAAACTCTATAACAAGAAGAGGAAACATCGTAGTTTACTGTTGAAACTAGACCCCGAAGTTCTCTAAGACCTTTCTGACCTGGTTTAAAAGGTCTTCGACCACTCCCCTCATTAACAACCTCAAGACATTCTTGTTCCAGAAGACGAAATAAAGCCACACATTGAGCTTCATGCCTTACAATAGGAAAGCCCACCATTTTGCAAAAATTACTCATCATATTGGACACCCATTTAGACTGTGCACCCTCATCCTCAACCCTGTTCAACACCAAATCTTTCGCAGCCTTAGGATCCCACCGAGACAACGGTACACACTCCAGAGGGCCACTTTCATGCACCCCACTACCAGAAAGACTAGAAAATGCTCCACTTTGCTCCCGTGGGAGAAGCAGGAGCTCCGACCCCCCATTAAGAGACCTGTCAACAAACTCCTTACCTGTGTGTGCCTCGGTCTGAGACTTTGAAAAAACATCACCCACTTCCTCCACAGACCAAGGGTCCCCCTCTCCACCCAAGTTAGCCAAGATAGAAAAACGATTAGAGTCAACCCACTGATTACCCAGTGGCAGAACCGACCCTGAGCCCACAAAACCATGATCCCCATGAAGTTGCGATTCCACCGCTGGATTCAAGTTTGCGGAAACACCTTCCCTCCCTGGGTGCGAAGCCTCCGGGTTGAGAGCTATCGTCTCCGTAGCTTTATCGGGGGTGGGGGAAGACATGTTGACTCCCGTCGGAACCTCGGGACTTGCCAAGACCACCGATGGCTCCATCGGAAGCCTTGAGCTCTCACCCACCTCGTACCCATTCTGATCTCTATGTATACTCACGCCCAAATCAGTAGGATAAGAGTCCACTAGATGGGCCTTACTTATCGGGCTGGGTAAATGGGCTTTGTCTCACGTTTCCCTCCATCAGCTTTAGTCACCCTCAAAGCCAGGTTGGCAGTAGTCAACTTAAAAACAGATTCACGCATGGGTCTCCCATTTTTGGTAGTTACAGACACGCCAGAAACTCCCTTCTGCATGTTATTACCTGAGCCAGCTTTAGAATTCTCAGGGTATCTGATTTTCCGCTGGTTACCAGATTTGAAAGAAATATTCCCTCCAAGTCCATCTCCATCCATTAGACCACCACCAGCAACTTCATTGGACTTCCCCCCTTTCACCCAAACAGTGTTTGGACTGGAAAGGAATCTCTCCAACTCTTTTGAGAACAAACTCCACCCAGACCGGTTTGAACTTGCAGGAACCATAACACAACCACGGCGAGCTCCACCATAATATACAGCTATTTCCACAAAAATTCCAGCCTTATTCGACCGTCCCCGGAATTCAAACAACTTATTGTTTTCCCTATACCACTTGCACATTACATCTGTTCTTGGAACCCAATCTCGGATATCGGCAAAACATGAGAGAATCCATTCCAATCCCTTACGACCCAACCAAACAGAAGTTTTAATATCCCGACGGCTTTCATGTATAGCATATGAATCCGCCCGCCCACCGTCAAAAGAGAAGGAAAAGGTTTTGGAGTCAATGCGAAAGGAGCCAAAACTGCCTTCTCTGCCCTGAGGAGATGGATTAAGAGCTGAGGCAGGGAGGGGCAAAATGTTAGGTAGGGGTGTGGGTGATAAAGTGGTGGTTGGTCTAGGCAGTACAGGTGGGTGTAAGGGCTGGTCTGATGCAGGTGGGGTAATCAGAGGTGGGTGTAAAGGCCGGTCAGATGCAGGTGAGGTGATCAGAGAAGGAGAAAAAGAAAAAGGTGGACAAAAAGAGTGAAATGGAAAAAAACCAAACGGTGATGGGAACGGTGAAGGAAAAAAACCAGGGGGAAGAGAGGGTGGCTGGTTGAAAGGCAGTGGTAAAGAGGGGGGCAAAGGAGGGAAGGGTGATGGCTGAGAGAAGGGTGCAAAGGGGCAAAACCCATGTACTCAGGATGTACACAAGACATACAGTAAGTACTAAAAGTACAGCTATCAAGCATCTTAAGCATACTGGCAAAAGAAAAGAGACCAGAAGCATTCACCCACTCAAATATAGATTTGAGGACTAAAAGTTTCAGATTCAGAACAAAATTTTCCCAACCCTCAAAATTTTTGGCATTTCTCTCTCCAAATGCACCATGTAAGAAATGTGGTATCACATTCCAAATTACTATATTATTACTACATCTAGCAAACTTGCCTTGCCAACAAGCAAAAAGCTCTGGAATCACCCGCCCAGTGAAAAGGAGAAAAAACCATACTCCAAAGCTCTCAAGCTAGGAGATCCATTGTTTGCCCAGCCATCTTACATATACAACACCAATCTATAATGATTATTTGCTGCTTCGTGAGTTATCAACAGTTAGAATTTTGCCCAAAGCTCCTGAGGGTACTTAAACTTATCTCCAATTCCGCCCCACAAGAAATCTCTTTGCAACATCTCTGTACCAATGTTTTGAATTTCGTTTTGTTCCGGCGGGAATGGCCGGAAAATATTGTACTGATATGCAAAGCAGAATGATAACCCCCTGTTCCACCTTGGAAAAAGTTTCGGGCTGTTCCGGTGAGTTTCGGTCAATACTGGCTGAAACAGAAGATTTGGCCGGAATGAGATTTAGGTATTCTTCTCCTTAAACCAAAAACAAAATATTATTTCAGAGTATAAGGAAAAGATGACTAGACGAGCACCTTACATACTTACTTTGTTGATGTTTGTAGAAGGAAAACAGCTAGGTTGCACGGACACGACATTTTTGGCGTCGTGTCGGACACCGGAACGGGCACGACGCGCCAGATTCCGGTGTCCAGCAGTGTCCCTTTTTTTTTTTTTTTTTTTTTTTGCTTCTCCGACACGGCGCCGACGCGGATCCGACGCGTCCGACATGCCAGCAGTGAAAAAAAAAAAATCACAGATTCCACCCTCTCTCTGACCTCTGCCTGCTGCCGCTGCCCTCTGTCCCTTGCCGGAGCTAGATCGGGCCGATCGGCTAACCCTATCGACGTCGACGTTGTGCCGGCGTGCCCTGTCCCTTCTGATCGGCGAGCTCCTCCTCTCCCCTTCTTCTTCTTCTTCTTCTTCTTCTTCTGCTTCTTTTTCGTTTTCTTTTTCTTCGCAGACCCAGATGCCTATGTCTTCTTCTGTTCATTTTAACTTTTATAATACTTTTTTATATTTCCTCTTTGTTTTGTGTGTCTTCTGCCAACCCACGTGAAAGTCACTTTGAAACTTTCCATTTCAAATTTCAACTTTTGAGCACCATATGTCAGTGCCATGAGGTTATTAATATGCCATTGGTCCAAAAGAAAATAATTTATATTATTATTTTGACTATTATTTTTAGTATTATTATTAGTATTTGAACGTAGCCTATTTAAACTTTTGGTTTGTACTCTAAACATTTTTTATTTTTTTGAGAAACTACTCTAAACATTTTATGTGTATTATTGTACTAGTTTGAATGTTAGTTTATTTATTTGTAGTTCTTATATAATTTAAATTCTGGACATAAACGTATTTTATGTCTAAAAATATTAAAAAATATACCTAAATATAAAATTTAATTAATTATTTAACCGCCGTGTCCCCGCCGTGTCGTGTCCTTATTTTTCAAAAATTGCTGTATTCCCGTATCCGTGTCCGTGTCGTGTCCGTGTCCATGCAACATAGGAAAACAGTGGATCAGATCTGCTGGTGTGGTGGGGGAAAAGGAAAAAGAAAAGAAAAGAAGAAAGATGAGAATGGAGAGTCACAGAGGGCATATGGTCTGTGAAAGAAAAATAGAAAGAAGATGAAGATGATAGTGACTTTTTGAGAAGAGGACTCACGGTAATTAAGGAGTGGTAAAACTAATCAATGCTCCTAGGGAAAGATGATATTCACGTGGGCTGGGGGGGGGGGGGGGGGGAGACATTTGCAAGTAAATGAGTTTTGGGTATTCTTCTCCTTAAACCAAAAACAAAATATGATTTCAGAGTATAAGGAAAAGATGACTAGACAAGTCCCTTACATGCTTACTTTGTTGATGTTTGTAGAAGGAAAACAGTGTATCAGATCTGCTGGTGTGGTGGGGAAAAAGAAAAACAAAAGAAAAGAAAGAAAGATGAGAATGGAGTCAGAGAGGGTGTATGGTCTGTGAGAGAAAAATAGAAAGAAGATGAAGATGATAGTAACTTTTTTGGGAAGAGAAGTCACGGTAATTAAGGAGTGGTAAAACTAAACAATGCTCCTAGGGAAAGATGATATTCATGTGGGCTGGGGGGAAGACTTTTGCAAGTAAATGGGAAGTTTATTGGAAGGTGTATCATTTATGTAATGGTTTTTTTTTTTTTTTTTTTTTTTTTTTTTTTTTTTTTTTTTCCAAAACTTGTATTTTCTTTGCAATTTGAATATTTAGCTTAATAAATTTTTTTTTTAAATTTTGTTATTATTATTATTATTATATACAGTAATCCCGAAATTGTATGCTGAAATAGGCCGATACCGAGATATTACGTTCCAATGAACAAACTGGAATGGGCACCGAAACAGTATTCATAACATTGCTCTATAGAATGAGTTACCCCCATGAGAATGGGAAATAGAGATAGGTAGTAGGTTGATAGGTTAGAAAAAGTGATTTTAGTCAGTATGAATCTACAACCCTTGGAAAGATACATCCTTTTCTACCCAACTAGGCATTTATCTATATTTTTCAGAACAGAATTCCATACAGCCTCTGTTTGAAAGTTGCCCCTAAAGGAAGGCCCAAGTGGTGGCACAAACACTTTACATCCCAAGATGTCAGCTAGTACTTCAACATTCGGCATATGACCTACTAGTACCAATTCTGATTTCCCCAAATTTATCTTTAAACCTGATATAGCCTGAAACCACACTTTCCTCTAGCAGAAACTATCAGAGGCCCTTAAATACCAAATGTTGGAGTGCCTTATTGATACCAATGCATCTTTGGTTCATTCATCGTTTGAGAATTAGTGTACTTTTTTTTTTTATAATGCCTAAGCGGAATGTAAGAGATAGGGATCCATATGTAAACGTAGTGCTCATTTAAATATGCTTGGGTAATCCCTTTTCATAATTAGAATGTATATAGACTAACCCTATTGTGGTCTGTCCCAGTATGGAGTAAACATATATTCATGAAATCGACTCAGTTGTCATGCTATAGAATATAAGTTCATATTCCCATTCCCATTTGGCTGGAGTAGATGTATTTTTTTTTTTTTTTTTTTTATTCCAGTCAAGGAAGGGGGATCTTGAGCCAAGAAATAGATTCTAAAAGCTAAAAATGTATCATGAGCAACTTAAGTAGTCAGGTTCATTGATGTTACTGGTATGGTGTTCTTATTGCACATACAATAATATACAATAATCCTCAATTCGATGAAATTGTTTGATCTACCAGGAATCATCCCCAAAATGACAATTATACAAGAATTATTAGAAAGCACATGAAGAATTTAGTGTATGTACTGGGAAAACATGAATTTTTATTGAATGTGCACATATTATTGTCCATTAGCTTATCATGAGAGCAGAGACAAATGGTTGGCGCCCTTCTAACCTTTTTTTTAATGAAATTTTACTTTTTAAAATTTTTTTTGAGAACGGAGGCAAATTTTGGCTCTAGGGATTTTCCCTTGATCTGGTTTTAAACTGTGTTATATGCAGTGGTTCCCTCTAAAAATATTTATTTTTCTGGGTGGATGTAATTTCAAATGTCTGGAAAACTGCTTCATTTTACAGGGGAGTATTGAATTGTACTTATTTTGAGTTCATTTCTGTTCTAGAGCCAATCTGCTGTATGGTTGTAATCTGAAAGTACATGCTTTTTTTGTGAATGGTTGTCATAACATTTATACATCTGCTGCCCAAGACTGCATTATTTAACTCTCCTGACTGAAACCAGGTTTTTAAGGAGAAGAAATCTGCAAGAGAGAGTTTTGTTTGTGGGGCATGTGGTCAGGTGTGTAATATTACCTTGTTACTTTAGAGATGTTATGATGTTTTAACAAAAGAGAAAGAGATTAAGTATTGATTGTTCACCTTTTGATGACCAGCTTGGACATATGAGGACAAACAAGAACTGCCCTAAGTATGGAGAAGATCTAGAAGCACACGTTGAAACTGCTGATCCAGAAAAGGCACCTGTAAAAATAAAACCTCTGGATCTTTCTAGTCAGACCCAGCAGAAAACTCAGACAAAGAAGGCCATTCCAAAAAGTGCTACAAAAATTGCTGTGGTCGAAACTCCTGAGGCTGAAAAATCTAGTTTGAAGGCAAAAGTTCTTCCAGTGAAGTTCAAGTGTGGTTCCATCGACAAGTTTTCTGATAATCTTGCTGTTGAAGCAGCACTAAGTTCAGACCAACCAGTCACTCCCAATCCTGAAACTGGGAAGTCAGCTGTTAAGGTTAATAAAATAATAATTCCCAACAAGATGAAACCTGAAGATGCAGAGACCCCTAAACCCTCTATCAAAATACGACCACCAGCAAATACAGTTAGAGATCAGCTGGAATCTCATAAACGCTCTATCGTGATACGGCCACCAACAGAAACAGATAGAGAACAGCCTCAGAAGAAAATCATAATCAAACGGCCCAAAGAAATTATTGACCTGGACCAGGTCAGTCAGGATGGGAGTCCTAGTTTTGAGTCCCGGAAGACTAAAAGAATAGTTGAATTATCAAATATTGCAAAGCACGGGAAGCTGGAGAGGAGGACTTTGGCTGAGGAGTCTGCAAAAAAGAAACCTAGAGAGGATGGAAGATGGTTCGAAGGGCAAGAAAAGTTAGTAGAGATAAAAAAATATGCAGCAGCGATCAGAAGTGAGAGGGAGGAAGAAGAAAGACAGAAGGCAAAGAAGAAGAAAAAGAAGAAGAGGCCTGAAATAAGAGAGGAGTTTGTAGAGGACCCCAGAACAAGAAGAAATGACAAAAGGGTGCCAGAGAGAGAACGAAGTGCAAAAAGGAGGCCTGTTGCTGAGCTTGGAAAATTTGGTGCAGATTATGGCCCACCAACAAAGCGTCGTAAGGGGGGAGAGGTACTGTGCTTAGTCTTACCTTGTTATCTTAATTTCTTCTGTGTAGGTTTCTTCCTCATGTGCTGCTCCATTATTATCAGTGATGGTGGTCTTATCTTGTATGGTATGATAGCTCACCTCATAGATAAACTTTAGGTAAAGATCAATTGCAAGAAACAACTCTATTCAATTGATTGTGGATGAATTTTTCATCGATCTTGCCTTGCAAAGAACATCTACCTATCCGTTGGACTTAAAATGAAAGGAATAAGAGTTGCAGTATACCTAAACTATCATATGTGAGAGAGAGAGAGAGAGAGAGAGAGAGAGAGGTTTCTTTTATTATTGATGAAGAATGGGTTTAACAGCCCTTGTCATATGTATTCAAAAGTTTGATTAACTATGTGAGGTTACTTTTATTATTTCACATAATATTAATTTTGGCGTTAAAGGTTTCTGTTTGTATCAGTAATGGATTGGACTAAAGTGCATAATAAATATGAAACTTGGGCAGTAATTGAGTAATTTTTAAAAATACAAGAGAGGTTAATGCATTTTTAATAAAATCTAGGGGAGGTTGGATTATTTTATCCAACCTGTTCTTTTGTGAAGCTGCTTTAAATACACCCCTATTGGTCATACAATTTTTTTTTTTTATTTATTAAAAACAAAATCTAGGGAAGAGATTCATCTTGTTTCTTTGCCTTTAATTTTCTTCTTTTTTATTTTTGTTGAAGTGTCTACTTTTATAGATTGGCTGTTAGCGGGGATGCTAACATTTGTAGTTTCTGTTCACATATATCAACTCACTTTGTAATTTCTGCATGAATTCCCATTTATATCAAATTCTTGATTAATGGCCCCACAGGTTGGTTTGGCAAACATCTTGGAGCGCATAGTGGAGATGCTTAAAGACCGGTATGAGGTATCCTATCTTTTCTTAAAACCAGTCCCAAAAAAGGAAGCTCCTGACTACCATGACATCATAAAGCGCCCTATGGATCTATCAAAAATCAAGGAGAAGGTGAGGAAGATGGAATACAAGAGCCGGGAAGATTTCAGGCATGACGTGTGGCAGATTACCTTTAATGCCCACAGATACAACGATGGCCGCAATCCAGGAATTCCTCCTCTTGCCGATCAGCTTTTGGAGATTTGTGATTATTTGTTAGTGGAGAACGATGAACATTTGACTGAAGCTGAATCTGGTATCGAGAATAGGGAATAGTAATAATTAGATATATATTGATGTTAACTTAGAAAAATTCTGCCTGAAAGCCCCTCTTTGGTGGAGCAAATTTTTAAGTTTCTGGGGTTTTTTCATGGCTTGTACATTAAGAGGTAAGTTTGCACTGCAACGCATTATATGTCAACTGTGTCCTTGGTAAATCATTTGGAGAGAGAGAGAGAGAGAGAGAGAGAGAGGGAAGGTCAGGGTGGGGGGGATTTATTTGCTTCCCTTCTACATATTTGTATATAAGTTAATCAGCGACACGAACTTCGAACCTGTATAATAGCAATAGGAAATTATAATAGCAATAGGAAATGTATGCGGTATTCATCAAGCCACCCAAGGTAATTAGTTTGTGGTTACATATCTTTGGTCAACTAATAATATTATGAATTTTGCAAAATCTCTATACATATTATGTGTATGGAAGTGCTGCTTGGTTTCTTAATCAAAGATAAATGTGAATCTAAACTTTGGAATCTTGTTAGAGCTTCTAGAGGTGGTCCAGAGTTCTCTTATCTTTTCTTTGCAGATGATCTTGTTCTTTTTGGCAAGGTGGATGAAAAAAATTGTCAAAGCATAAAGGATGCATTGGATGTCTTTTGTGATCTATCTGGACAAAAAGTGAATCATGGAAAATCTTGGGTTTATTTTTCTCCAAACGTCTCTGCTGATAGAAGAGGTGAGCTTGGGTCCTGTCTAAATCTTCACTCTACCCCAAACCTTGGGATATTTGGGTTTTCCCTTAAAGCTCCCAGGTTCCACCAATTAGGATTTTGATTTTGTCATCGAAAGAATCCAAAGTAAACTTGCTGGTTGGAAGGCTCATCTATTGTCCTTCGCAGGACGAGTCGTTCTAACCCAGTCAGTTCTGTCTGCAATTCCAGTATATGTTATGCAAGGGACCAATGCTCCTTCGGAAGACACTGAATGCGATAGACAGAGTCAGAAGGAATTTTATATGGGATACAACTGAGGAGAAAAGGAAGCTTCACATCATTAGTTGGGAAAAGATAGACAGAGTCAGAAGGAATTTTATATGGGATACAACTGAGGAGAAAAGGAAGCTTCACACCATTAGTTGGGAAAAGATTACCGAGGCCTAACTCCTAAGAGAGAGGGAGGATTGGGAATTTCTGCAGCTAAACCAAAGAATTTGGCACTGTTAGCTAAATTAAATTGGAGGTTACACACGGAGAGAGAACAACTATAGGCAAAAGTGTTGAGTTGTAAGTATAAGAATCCTAATAAAAATTGTTCTAGAACTTAGGCAGGTATGAAGAAAGGTTATGACATTTTCTTACTAGGTTCCAAATGGAAAATGGGTTCAAACAGTAATCATAGTCTGTGGCATGATAAATGGCTCTATAATGGGGCTTTCAGATCTTTAATTTGTGGTCCTCTAAATTGTGATGAAGTTTCTCTTATGGTTAGTGAGGTTACTCAAGAGGCTTCGTGGAACACTAGCAGTCTCTCCTTTGATCTTCGTCTTGATTTATCTTTAAGGCTGTCCCTATACCATTATCTTGTTTGTGACCTAATGCTCTGACCTGGGCTTATTCCCCCCATCAGGAGATTTTGATGGAAAGTCGGCCTATAAACTAGCAAAAGGTGGGTTGGAGTGTCCTATCAATTTTTCTGGGCAATGAATATGGAAACTTGATACAGTTCCAAAAATTCTAAGGGAAAATTATAACTTATCCACCCGTGGTTTAGCCAAAATTTAAGTTGTCTACCTGTGGTTTGCAATTTGACACTTTACCTATTCGAGGTTAGCTTAGTTAAAATTTTGTAACCCATTTCTGTTAAAAACGTGGCTAAATATGCAATTCTGCTTTACTTTTATGTCTCTCCTCCAAAAACACAAAAAATATAAATAGACAATATTAAATAAGTTCGAAAAGAATCCAACGGAATACTTGCATCATGAGATTTTAAACTCCAGGTAAGCAATTTTAATTTCAGTCAAACCTCAGGTAGGTAAAGTGTCAAATTTTAAACCTCAAGTAGGCAACTTAAATTTTGGGCAAACCACAGATGGGTAAGTTGTAATTTACCCAAATTCTAATATGTGTGGAAATGCGCTATTTACATAGTCTCCCTGTCAAAGATATGCTTATGAGTAGAGGTATTTCTGAAGATTACATCTGTGAAATTTGTGGTAGAGAGAGTGAGACTGCAATTCATGTTTTGCGTGATTGTAGTTTTGCCAAAGATTTTTGGTCACACTAGGGTTACACTAGTTGTGATTGTGTGTTTTTTAATTCTGATATTTGCAACTGGTTGAAGAAAAACCTGTGTTCAAAATAGAGTACTAGTGAAGTGTGTTTGCCATGGAACCAGTTCTTTGCATTTGGAATTTTGAGTTTATGGATTCACCGCAATAAGAGAATTTTCAAATATGAGGAACCAAATCACAGGCTAGTCGGAGAAGTGAGACATCTTACTCTCAACTATTTTCATTGTGCTGGGTGCATCAAGACAATCTCTAATCAAAGTATAGTAAATGTGAGGTGGCACAAAACCTGATCATAATTGGTACAAGCTTAATAGCGATGGGTCAGCACTAGGGGTGGCAAAATCAACCAAAACCTATTTGCTCACCCAAACCCACCTACTTTAATAAGACTCAAACCTACCCAATTATTAATTGGGTTAAATGGGTATTAACCCAATCAAACCTAATTAACATTACCATCGCACACCCTTGGTGCGATGGTCACTCTAGCAAGGAGCTTTATACACATATATACTTAGATTAGGTTAGAGTAAAATTTCTATCTTGTAAAAAAAAAAAAAAAACCTTAATTAACATTAATGTTTAATTGGTTTTAACTAGGTACCCAATTAGACTCAATTGTGACTCAAGTATTATTTCTACAAATCACCTAGCTCTAAAATATTCAAAAGCTACTGAAAATTACAAAAATGCCCCTTAAACCCAAATACCCCTAAAACCTAAAAAATATCTAAATACCCCCATAAACCTAAAATTTGACCAAAATTTCCCAAAAACCTAAAATTACCAAAATACTCCCTAAACCTAAAAAAAGGACCCAAATATCCCATAAACCTAAAAAATGACCGAAATACCCTCGAAACCTAAAAATGGCCAAAATAACCCCAAAACCTAAAAGTTGACCAAAATACCCCCTAAACTTAAAAAATGACCAAAATACCCTCGAAACTTAAAAATGACCAAAATACCCTCCTAAACCTAAAAAATGACCTAAATTCCCTCTAAACCTAAAAATGACCAAACTACCCCCGAAATCTAAAAATTAACCGAAATACCCTTGAAACCTAAAAATAACCAAAATAACCCCGAAACCTAAAAGTTGACCAAAATACCCCTTAAACCTAAAAAATGACCAAAATAATCTTGAAAACTAAAAGCAACCAAAATATCCCACTAAACTTAAAAATGACCAAAATACCTCCTAAACATAAAAAATGAACGAAATAGCCTCAAAAACTAAAAATTAACCGAAATACCCCCGAAACATAAAAATGACCAAAATAACCCCTAAACCTAAAAAATGACCAAAATAACCCCGAAACCTAAAAAAATGACCAAAATACCTCAAAACATATAAAATGACAAAAATTCCCCTTAAACCTATAAGATGATAAAAAATACACCTTAAACCTAAAAAATGACCAAAATCCCTCCTAAAACTAAAAAATGACCTAAATACCCCATAAAACTAAAAAAATGAACAAAATACCCCCCTAAACATAAAAAAATGACCAAAATACCCCCATAAACCTAAAAAATGACTAAAATACCTTCGAAACCTAAAATGACCAAAATATCTCCAAAACCTAAAAAATGACTTAAAGACCTCCGAAACCTAGAAAATTACCAAAATAACCCCAAAATCTAAAAATTAACAAAACACCCATAAAACCTAAAAAATTAGTGACATTCCCTCAAAACCTACAAAATGACTAAAATTCTCTTAGAACCTTTAATTTGAAGAAATTACCCTCGAAACATCCAAAATACCCGAAACCTTTATTTTGGTAATTTTAGGGGCTTTGGGTGTATTTTGTTCATCTTATAGGATTGGTGGTATTTTGGTCATTTTAGATATTTTAAGGGGTATTTTTGTCATTTTAAGGTTTAGAGCTATTTTGGTCTTTTTAGAGATTTTAGGGTATTTTTGGTAATTTTAGAGGTTTTGGGTTATTTGTGGTCATTTTAGAGGTTTTGAGTGTATTTGGTCATTTTAAAAGTTTTGGGGTATTTTCATCATTTATAGGTTTGAGGTTATTTTGGTCATTTTTTAGGTTTAGGGGGTATTTTGGTCATTTTATAGTTTTAGGGGGTATTTAGGTCATTTAAAGGTTTCAAAGGTATTTCGGTCTCTTTTTATTTTATTTTATTTATTTTATTGTGTTTTGTTTAGGTGGTATTTCAATTAATTTTTAGGTTTTAGGGGTATTTTGGTCATTTTTAGGTTTTAGGGGTATTTTGGTCATTTTAGGTTTCGGGGTCATTTCGGTCATTTCGTATAGGAGTATTTCGGTAATTTTTAGGTTTTGGGAGTATTTTGGTTATTTTTTAGGTTTCGGGCATATTTCGGCCATTTTTTAAGTTTCGGGGGGTATTTTTATCATTTTTAGGTTTACAGAGTATTTTGGTCAATTTTTAGGTTTTGGAGTATTTTGGTTATTTTTAGGTTTCGGGGGTATTTCAGTCATTTTTTAGGTTTAGGGGGAAATTTTGGAAATTTTTAGGTTTCGAGGGTATTTTGGTCATTTTTTTAGGTTTAGGGGGCATTTTTGGTAAATTTTTAGGTTTCGGGGTTATTTTGGTCATATTTAGGTTTCAGAGGTATTTTGGTCATTTTTTAGGTTTAAGGGGTATTTTTGGTCAATTTTTAGGTTTCAGGGTTATTTTGGTCATATTTAGGTTTCAGAGGTATTTTTGTCATTTTTTTTAGGTTTAGGGGGTATTTTTGGTAATTTTTAGATTTCGAAAGTATTTTGGTCATTTTTTAGGTTTAGGGGTTATTTTAGTAATTTTTAAGTTTTCGGAGTATTTGGGTCATTTTTTAGGTTTTGGGGATATTTCAGTCAATTTTTATGTTTCGGGGGTATTTTGGTCATTTTTAGGTTTATCATGGTATTTCAGTCAGTTTTTAAGTTTAGGGGATATATTGGTCATTTTTTAGTTTCAGGGGTATTTCGGTCATTTTTTAGGTTTATGGGGGTATTTTGGTCAATTTTTAGGTTTCGAGGGTATTTTGGTCTTTTTTAGGTTTTAGGGGGGTATTTTAGTAAATTTTAGTGATTTTTGATCATATTTGATCTTTTTTTAGGTTTATGGGGGTATTGTTGTAATTTTAAAGGATTTTAAGAGTACTTTGGTCATTTTCAAGTTTTAGGGGCATTTTGGTGATTATGATTACTGGGTAATTGGGCGGGTTGGACTTTACCCATAATAATTGGGTTGGGTTGGGTTTGGGTTAGCAGTAATTAGTTAAATGGGTAATAAATGGGTAAATGAGTTTTATGTACCCAACTCAATTATGTCCACCGCAAACCCACTCAAACCCACTCATTTGACACTTTCGGGCAAAGCATGAGGTGGAGTTATCATTCGGGATCAGAATGGTAAGTGGGTTACATGTGTTTTATGATTTATAGGAATAACAACTAATGTGGAGGTAGAATTATGGGCATTGAGGGATGGTTTGAAGCTTTGCATCGAGAAGAATATCCAAGCTGTAGAGGTAGAGTTGGATGCTGAAGTGGTTGTCGGATGAATGACTGGGCAACATGTAATGAACACTACACTTTCTTCTTATATTTGATAGCAGGTACCTTTAGGATTTAATTCCAAGGGTGAAGGTTAGTCATTGTTTCTGGGAAGCTAATTAGTGTGCAAATAAGTTAGCTAAGAATGGGGCTACTCAAGAGGAAGACTTTACTGTTTTTGATTGTCTACCTTCGGAAATTTTAATGCTTTTATATTTTTATGCTTCAAGCATGTATTTTGAGAGGATTTGTCCAAACTCATTTTCTTTAACTTAATAAATCGTTAGTTTTCCAAAAAAAAAAAAAAAAAAGCTAACCCTTCTCAAAACAGGGAAAAGTTGACACATTTATACAAAAGCTATTGGTAATTCTAAATAATGGAAAATTCTTAGGTAGTCTTGGAGTATAGTAAAATGGTGCTCCCTCCTCGCACATTCATGGTGGACCCCACCATGAATTTAATGAGCGGATCCCACCATGAATATGAAAGGAGGGAGTATCATTCACCGTGCTCCGGGAGTACCCAAGCATATCCTTGGTTATCTACCTTTCGTATTATTTATAAGGTATTATGCGTAAAAACTGCATGCCTTTGCTTTGGAACCTATTTCCTATTCTTTACTCGTACAAACCATACAGTATCATATCAAACTTCACTTGTTCCACTATTGAGACTGAAGAGGTAAAAATCTAGGTTGACGGATCTCCATGAGATGGGCCTGACGGTTCCTCATCCGTGGGCCAATAGAGGACAAGCCCAACGCCCACACGGTTTGATATGAACGGATCCTACATGGACGGACGCAAGAGAGACGGATCAAACACCCATGTGGCAGCCAAAAACCCTAGATGGGAAATACTTGCGGCACACGCTTAGCCACCATGGAATTCCAAAGTAATTAGAACCCTAGTGCAAGGAGGATTCTGGAAGATCTTCTCTATAAGAAAATACCTTGACCATCACGTTTGGGATTACTCAAGAGGATTCCTATAAGGAAAAGACTTCCGCACCAAGGAGGAGATGTCAATCTTTTACTACTATAAAAGCCCCAATACCTTCATAAATCAAGGTACGCTTAATTTACCCCTCTCTAGCACTCTAAAGTTGTGAGAAGTTCTAACTTGACTTTTGGAGGCTATTTAGTCAGCACCACACCGGTGCTCTCTGTTAGGTTCTCTTTTTATTGTGTAGGTATTATTTCGAGCGTGCAAGTATCGTTTGGCTTATTGGTGATTTTTTTGGCATCATCAGCTGGTGTTGTCTGTGGGAATCGACATTTTCTAGTTTGTAAGCCATAACAAACGCTTCCCGAACAAAAGAGTTGCATGGTGCTGACTCGCTCAATAGCAATAATGAACAATGTTTAGGAAGACGAAACTCGCGCAGCGGCCCTCGAGAGGCAGGTTCAGACCTTAGCTGCCGCCGTGGAGAGCCTTACTAAGCAGAACCACAATTTGGAGGAGCAGCTACGCTAGCAAAATGCAGGTCACAACACCCAAGAGCAGGATCAAGAAGGCACTAATGCCGATAGAAGAGAACGTGAGGGGCTAGAGGGTAGTAGCATTTCAAGCAGACTAGAGCGACAAAATTTGAGCATGCCATCCCTCACGAATGCAACTCAACCACATATTGCCATGGAAATGTGAGCAATGAAGGAACAAATGGAGGTTATGATGAACGCTCTCAAGGGGCGGGTGTCCAGCGATGTTGACGATTTGGTCAACCATACTGACTCGCCATTCACGGCGGCCGTCAACTCCTTCCCCCTACCACATAAGTTTCGCATGCCACAGATCGACAGCTATGATGGAGCGAAGGACCGTCTAGACCACCTGGAAACCTTCAAAACCTTGATGCACCTTCAAGGGGTAGCGGATAAGATCATGTGTAGGGCCTTTCCTACAACATTGAAAGGAGTTGCGAGGATTTGGTTCAGCCGACTGACGCCTAACTCCATCAGCACTTTTAAGGAGCTAAGCGCCCAGTTCACCTCGCATTTTATTGGAGGACACAGATACAAGAAGTCTACCGCATGCCTAATGAAACATCAGGTAACGAGAAGATGAGACGTTAAGATCCTATATAACACGCTTCAACAAGGAAACACTCTCAATTGATGAGGCCGATGATAAGATTCTTGTGGCGGCTTTCACAAACGGGTTGCGAAAGGGTAAGTTTCTTTTCTCTCTATACAAAAATGACCCAAAAACAATGTCGGAGGTCCTCTACAGAGCTACTAAATACATGAACGCTGAGGATGCACTTTTGGCTCGAGACAAAAAGCCAAGAAAAAGGGAAAGACAGGAAGATACTTGACAAGACCGAGGTTGGAAGAAGACGAGGACGGGAGACCAAAAGGATGAGAGACGCTCCAAGCCCTCCGCAGGGAGATTCACGAGTTTTACCTCGTTGATTGCCCCAATTGACCAGGTGCTAATGCAAATCAAGGATGGAGGAACCCTAACCTTTCTTGGGAAACTGAAAGGAGATCCCAATAGGCGACCTAGGGACAAGTATTGCCGTTTCCACCGTGATCACGGACATGATACGGTTGATTGCTACGACTTAAAATAGCAGATTAAAGCCCTTATTAGACAAGAAAAATTGCAGAAGTTCGTCAGCAAGAAAATGACGGATTAGCAACATTAGGAGCAGCCCCCCATGTGGGATAATGAACGCCCCAGACCACCTATAAAGGATATAAGAATGATTGTAGGGGGCACAACAACTGCGAGGCCGTCCAAAAAGGCCCGAAAAACATACCTCAGGATGGTTCACAACGTCTAGTTGACGGGCATTGTACCAAAGATAGCTTGAATAGAGAGCCCCATCATAGGATTCTCAGAAGAGGATGCTCGGCGCCTTCACCACCCTCATGATGATGCACTTGTCGTCACCTTACAAGTGGGAGACTTCAACATGCATTGGGTGTTAATTGACAATGGTAGCTCGGTAGACATTCTATACTACCCAGCGTTCCAGCAGATGAGGATTGATAGAGAACGGTTAATACCGATAAACGCTCCGCTGGCTGGTTTTGGAGGTACACGGGTATTCCCATTGGGTGTGGTCGTGTTTTCGGTAACAGTAGGTGATTATCCTCAACAGATCTCTAAGGATGTGACATTCCTTATGGTCGACTGCTCGTTTGCCTATAATGCTATCCTCGGACGACCTACCTTTAACTCGTGGAAGGCGGTAACATCAACATACCACCTAATGATCAAGTTTCCTATGGAGTACGGGGTTGGAGAGCTGCGAGGAAATCATGTGGCCGCACGCGAATGCTACATTGCCATGCTAGAGATGGAAGATCACTAGCAGACTATGTGTATAGAAGAGCAACGGACTATGGCAGAACCGGTTGAAGAACTAGAAGAAATAATGCTTGATGAATCAAGACTTGAACGAACGACTAGAGTGGGGACATTGGCCAGCCAACCAATACGTTAAGCCCTCGTAGCATTCCTTAGGATGAATCAAGACGTGTTCGCATGGAGCCACGAGGACATGCCTGGTATCGATCCATCAGTCATAGTTCATAGGTTGAATGTGAACCCCGCATCCTCACCCGTCCGACAGAAAAAGCGAGTGTTCGCTCAGAAGCGAGACAAAGTAATAGTAGAAGAGATCAGGAAGCTACTGGAGGCAGATTTCATCAGGGAAGTATATTACCCTGATTGGTTAGCAAACGTAGTCATGATCAAGAAGGCCAATGGGAAGTGGCGGATGTGTGTCGATTTCACGGACCTCAATAGGGCGTGCCCGAAGGACAACTACCCACTCCCTCGAATAGATACCTTGGTAGATTCGACGGTAAGACACCAACTCCTGAGCTTCATGGATGCCTTTTCGGGCTACAATCAAATTAAGATGGAAGAGGCTGATCAAGAGAAAACTTCCTTTGTGACCAGCCAAAGACTCTTTTGCTACAAGGTGATGCCATTTGGGCTCGAGAATGCAGGGGCAACATACCAGAGACTGATGAATAAAATGTTTGCACACTAGATTGGTAGGAACGTACAAGTTTATGTTGATGACATGTTAGTAAAGAGCCTGCGTGAAGATGATCATCTAGACGACCTTCAGGAGACATTTGACATGCTCCGGTCATATAACATGAAGCTGAATCCAAACAAGTGCGCGTTCGGAATAACGGCGGGGAAATTCTTGGGATTCATGGTGTCCCAAAGAGGTATAGAGGTTAATCTGGAGAAGATACGGGCCATAATGGAGTTAGAACCACCGAAGACGGCCAAGGAAGTGCAAAGCTTGAACGGAAAAATTGCGGCCCTGAATAGGTTCGTCTCGAAAGCAATGGAAAAATGTGTACAATTCTTCCACACACTGAGAAAATCATTTGAGTGGACAAAAGAATGCCAAAAGGCCATTGAAGATTTGAAGAAATATCTTTCATCTCTGCCATTGCTTAGCCCATCCAAGCCAGGGGAAGAACTCTACCTCTATTTAGCAATTTCGCAAGCAGCAGTGAGCGCGGCCTTAGTGAGCGAGGAAGATGGATCTCAAAGACCCATCTACTTTATTAGTCGGGTGTTCCGAGGAGCGGAAGAAAGATACCCCCAAATGGAGAAATTGCCCTTCGCGCTAGTAACTGCAGTGCGAAAACTTAAGCCATACTTCCAGGCACATACAATCATAGTCTTAACGAATCGACCCCTGAGAAAAGCAACGAGTAGTCTTGAGGTTGCCGGACGGATGGCTTTATGGGCAATAGAACTAAGTGAATTTGATGTGCAATACCGCTTGCGAACTATGATAAAAGGGCAAGTTGTGGTTGACTTTATAGCTGAATTTGCTCAATCAGAAGGAAAGGAGGCAGAAGTAGCCGCATAGTGGAGCATCCACATGGATGGGTCTTCCAATAGATGAGCAGGAGGGGCCGGTGTGGTAATCCAAATCTCGGAAAGGGATAAAATTGAGTGCATGATCCGATTGGACTTCCTCACAACCAACAACGAAGCTAAGTATGAAGCCTTGGTGGCGGGACTAAACCTCGCCAAAGCAACAGGTGCAGAAAACGTGGTCGTACATTACGACTCTCAGGTGATAATAAGTCAGGTTAATGGTGGCTAAGAATGCAAAAACGAAAAGATGAAGAGGTATCTGTAAGAGGTGAAGAATGGAATCAGCAACCTCGAGGTTAGAATTGTTCAAATCCCAAGAGAGGAAAACAAATGTGCCGACCGTCTAGCAAAAGTTGCCTTAGTAGAATTTATTCTTGTTCTAGAACAGGTATTGTCATTTGTTCAAGCCTCCTCACTTATTGATGACGGATCCAATGTGCAGGTAGTAGGTTCTGAAAGCAATTGGACTACGCCATTGATATCCTACCTGAGAACTGGTATGTTACCAGACGAAAAAGACGCCACCAAGAAGTTGAAGGTCCAAGCATCACGATTTGTGCTAATAAAAGATGTGTTATATAAAAGAGGATTCTCTCGACCGTACCTGAGGTGTTTAGGCCACGAAGAAGCAGATTACGTAATGAGAGAAGTTCATGAGGGTATCTACGGAAACCACTTGGGGGCACAGTCGTTAGTACACAAGTTGATCCGAGCAGGGTACTATTGGCCTACAATGCTAAAGGACGCATAGGCTTATGTCAAAGCCTGCGACAAGTGTCAAAGGTTCAGTAATTTCATCAGGCAACCATCTGAAGAATTGACCCCCATGACGACCCCTTGGCCATTTGCTCAATGGGGACTAGATATCATGGGCACTTTCTCGATAGCAATAAGGCAGCTAAAGTTTTTGGTAGTTGGTATAGACTACTTCACCAAGTGGGTGGAAGCAAAAGCCCTAGCCATTATCACGGAGAGGAACATTTGAAGTTTTGTTTGGAGAAATATCATCTGCAAGTACGACATACCCCGAGTGCTTGTCTTTAACAACGGAAAGCAATTCGACAACAGCGCCTTTAGGGACTTCTATTCGGAGCTAGGTATCCAGAATCATTACTCATCGCTAGCACATCCATAGGCCAATGGGCAAGTTAAAGTCACGAACCGTTCCTTGCTCAAAATAATCAAGACCTAGCTTGAGGGGGTAAAGGATATTTGGCTGGACGAGCTACCAAGTGTTTTGTGGGCATACCGGACTACAGCAAGAACACCCACTAGAGAAACGTCGTTTCGACTAGCATATGGAAGTGATGCTATTATCCCAATAGAAGTAGGTCTCACAAGCTATCGGGTACAAAACTACGACAAAGATAAGATCGAAGAGGCCATGCGCCTTCAGCTTGACCTAGTGGACGAACTCCGGATGATAGCAGAGCAAAGATTGGCACAGTATCAGAATCTCATGGCTAAACACTACAACTCCAATGTTAGGCATAGAGACTTTTAGGTTAGAGATCTTGTACTTTGAAAGGTAATGGGCACTACTAAAGATCCTTCGCTGGGAAAGCTCAGCCCTAACTGGGAAGGACCCTATAGGATCACAGCATGGCAGAGGAAGGGAACCTAACACCTCAAGACTCTGGACAGGCGAAAGCTGCAGCACCCTTGGAACATGGAGCACTTAAAAAAATACTACCAGTAGAAGATCGACGTTCCCCAATTTCCTAGTTCATTTAGTATTAATTTCCCAGTTAATTTAATTACTAGTTTTACTTAGAAAATTTTTGCTACATTAAGTATCTTTTTAAGCCCAAGGGGGCAGGTACTTTTTTACAAACGCAGGGTTTTTTAATAAGAGGAATATTCAGACACAACTATGTTCTCTACCAAAATTCTATTAGTCCACAAAGTGGACGGATCATCCTAAAAGGATGAAATTCTATTAGTCTACAAAGTGGACGGATCATCCTAAGAGGATGAAATTCTATTAAAAACTACAAAGTGGACGGATCATCCTAAAAGGATGAAATTCTATTAAAAACCACAAAGTGGACGGATATAAATCATAGTTCACAAACTGGACGGATCATCCTAAGAGGATGAAATTCTATTAAAATCCACAATGAGGGCGGATCATCCTAAAAGGATGACATTCTATTAAAGTCCACAATGAGGACAGATTATCCTATGAGGATGAAACTCTGTTGAAATCTACAAAGAGGGCAGATCATCCAAGAGGGTGAAAATTCTAATCAAGTCTAATGCATGGACGGATATAGATTACTGTCCATAAAATGGACGGATCGCCCCAAGAGGGTGCCGATTCTAATAAAGTCCAATAAGTGGACGGGTGCATGCTAAAATCCACAAAGTGCATGAATATAAATTACCATCCATAAAATGAATAGATCACCCCAAGAGGGTGAAAACTTTCACTGTCCAATAAATGGACAGATATAATTAAAATCCAATGAGGTGAACGGTTGATCCCTCAAAGATGAACGGGCATCCCGTGAAGGTGAACTTCAAATAAATCTGCAACCAAAAGGACTTATCTGATAAGTTCTCATAGTAGACGGATTAAACCAAAAATGACAAGTAATTAAAACAAAATAGTAGAATTACTTAAGGGGAAATGTTTTACATATTATCCACGACGGATAAAAATTGTTCTCCTAAAAAGTTTTAAAAAATAAAATAAAATTAACTACACATCTGCAGGGGTCTCATCCTTCTCCTCAGGGTGATGGGCCTAACCATCTTTTGGCTTACTTTGACTTTCAATGTTAGTTTGGTCATCAGGGGCATCATTGACGGGGACATGATCGCCAAAAAGCTTTTCCGTATCTTCAGATTGAGCAGGTTGGACAGACGTTTGTTCTTGGGCATTGATGTTGACGGTGGACAAATCCAAATCTGGATATGAAGCCTTCACTTGACGGATGGCCTCGTCAAAACCGTCACCATACGAGATTCCAAGCTCAGATAAAAGGGCGTCGGAGTCATGGTACTCTCGTACTGCAACTTCCTTCGCTAGACGGATCTCCTTTTCTTTATCTTCCAGAACCTTTTTCAGTTCCTCCGTCAACTTGTAGTACTCGTCCCTAGCTTCCTTTGGCATTTTGAGTTTTTTCTCTTGGATCACCTTCCAAGCCTTCAGTTCCATCAACTCATCCTCCGTTAACCTCACGTTATCACGTAAGCGGCCCAACGTTGTCTCATGATTTAGACACCGTCCCATTAACCCCTTCATCATAACCATGGCCTGAAAAATGGGAATGAATTAGTCCAAGTAAAGAAATATAGACAGATGAAAAGTGGACGGACAATATTACCTGAGCAATACTGAACAACCCTGTGTCTCCCATCGCCTTCGTCGAATGGTTACATTGGTCCTCATAATCCTCAGATGATATGATGGACGGAATCTTCTCCAAGGCATGTTTGGAGTCCTCTCTAAGTAGGACGGGGGGCTTTTTCACATTAGTGGACGGAGCCTTCATAAGGCCTTTGCCAGCCCCATGCCTGGTTGGTGTAACTGTCTTTGCGCCTTCAGCCATTAGCCCTACAACAGACTCTAAAGGGACCTTGGGTTTCTTGGAAGGACGGTCACCTTTAGACGGCTGCTTCCTCTTTATGGACGGATTGCTTGAGCACGTCTCTTTTTGACCAACATTGCCGGTCTCCCTGTTCTTTGCAGCCTATTGCTTGATCATTGCCCTTCTCTTGGCGCCGTCCATTTCTGTATAGGTGGACGGATGAAGTTAATTACTATGATAAAAGTGTAAAATTCAAAAAGAATGAGGCCGACGGACTCACGTTGGCGAATTCTAGCGTCGCATTTTTTAGCTGCTGGTGTTGGTTCATGACTGTCACAATACCAATTGATGGTATCAAGTATGACTAGCTTGGCCCAAGTCCTTTCCTCCGACTTTGTCTTGTTGAAAATTCTATCAAGGAAGCTGAACTCCTCAAGATCAACTTGTGGACGCCGTTGAACTACAACGAAGAAGACGGTTAATAGTTGAAGAAATTATAATGAACTGAACGGATATGTTAAGGGTTCACACTAAGATGGGTGCCTACCAGAAGGATGCAATACGCCTTAAGTCGTGTTGACGGACATGTGTTCCGTGTCCCCTGGACGACACATCCACTCATTGCCCTCTAAAAAGAAATAACGGCTCTTACAGTCCCTATTGGAGTCTGGAGTTTCAAATATAACCTTTAACACTGAACTCCTAGGCACAAAACTATACATCCCCTTTGATTTGTCTATCTCGTCTGGACGGTAGCAGTGTAGGAATTCCCGCACTGTCAGCTTTCTAGCACCCTTTGACATAGTGTACAGGACCTCCATTGCTATGAAGACCCTCCAGGTGTTTGGGGATACTTGATTGACGGATAGGCCTAGATATTTGAGAAGCTCACGGTGAAGGGAGCTTAGTGGAAACCTAAGTCTTGCCTTCAACATCTGTTCATATATCCCGACACCTTCTACCCCTTCATAGTAGCATTTCTCTGACTTATATGGTAGATGAATAAGGATGTTATCTGGAATTTGGTAATTGGCCCTAAGAGTGCTGAAGTGTTTTTCCTTAATAGTGGATGTAAAAGCATTCACCCTCCACTCTGGTAGCATGATGAACTCCCTTGGTCCATCAGCTCCTACGAAGATCCCTATTGGTTGTTCCTCGCCGTCATCAGAACCTTCCTCTGGTTCAGCCACCTCCGTATCCTCATTTGTTGAGGACGGGGAAGAGGCGGACGGACTCCTCTCTTCACTTGGACTTTCTTGGTCTTTGTGACCTGACGGGTATACTTCCTCGTAATCCGCCCTATCACGGATAACTGACTGGTTACTTGACGCACTAGACATTGCCTACAAGTGATGACAAAACCTAAGACTCTGACTGGACTAGAATGGGTGACGAGTGTAGAAAAGTCTGAAAATAAAGTGTATATGTAAGTAAAAAGACAAGAAAAAGAATACTTACCAATTAGTGAGTGAACGGATGAAGGGTGTTGATGACAGATGCAACAATTAGGCAGAGTGGTCTCTGAAAAGGATGACGGAAGCGCTTTGACAGTGTGTTTCAGCGGAAAGTAGAAAAATGAGAAACGAAGGTTGTGATATTCATAGAGGAAGTGCACGAAAGACGAAGTGACGCCTCGATCGAAGACAACATTTAATGGAAGAACGACACGTGTCACGCGTCATAAATTTCATCCAAATGACCTGTCATGGTTGGACACAATTCTCGAGTGACATATTGAAACCGTCGACTCGCAGGCCTTTGAACCATCACCCCCCTGAATCACGAACTATCACCCCACGAGTCCTTCTGCTAAAATATGACGGATCCATGGGGTGAGGGGGCAACTGAAGAGGTAAAAATCTAGGTTGACGGATCTCCATGAGATGGGCCTGATGATTCCTCATTCGTGGGTCGATAGAGGATGGGCCCAACGCCCACATGGTTTGATATGAACGAATCCTACATGGACAGACGCAAGAGAGATGGATCAAGCACCCACGTGGCAGCCAGAAACCCTAGATGAGAAATACTTGCGGCACACGCTTAGCTACCATGGAATTCCAAAGTAATTAAAACCCTAGCCCAAGAAGGATTCTGGAAGATCTTTTCTATAAGGAAATACCTTGTCCATCACATTTGGGATTACTCAAGAGGATTCCTGTAAGAAAAAGACTTCTGTACCAAGGAGGAGATGTCAATCTTCTACTACTATAAAAGCCGCAATACCCTCATAAATCAAGGTACGCATAATTTACCTCTCTCTAGCACTCTAGAGTTGTGAGAAGTTCTAACTTGACATTCGGAGGGTATTTGGTCGGCACCACACTAGTGCTCTCTGTTAAGTTCTCTTTTTATTGTGTAGGTGTTATTTCGAGTGTGCAAGTATCGTGTCGCTCACTGGTGATTTTTTCGGCATCATCAGAGACAACACCAACTTCAGCTAACGTATCTCAAACTAAAGTCCAAGAATTAGATAATAATGTTTAAGAGTTCATATGTTATCCAATCACTACAAACTAACAATGTTTAAGAGTTCTTATGTTAACAAATCACTACAGTATAGCTATCTGTTGTGTCATCTTGTAAAATAGATCTTCTTTGTATATGATTTAATATAAATATAATTTGCTGCTCCTTAGAATTAATTAAGGAAGCAAGAACAAAATATTATCTATTAGTTTCTTTATGGTATTAGAGCAGGAGGTTTTGAGTTCGATCTCTAACTCCTCCATTCTACATTCCATTTAAAATCTCATGTATTGGACCCCACCTATTAAATGGGAGTTTGAACTTACATATGAGTTTGAGCTTACATGTGAGGAGGAATGTTAGAAGTATTGGTTAAATAATTAAATTTATCATATTCTAATAGTTTAAGTTTTTGGGATAATTGATAATTTAACATGGTATCAGAGCTCTAGACTCGCATCATTCTATGTCTTCTTCTTCAAATTCATCCACTACAACTGATCAAATTACTATGTCCCAACATTCTACTATACTCGCTCCTTCAAATCATCTCCGGATCAAACTCACCAATTATCTTTCCTGGAAAACTGCCAGTATTCCCTACATCAATGGAAAAAAAATATCTCATCATATTAATGGTATTGTAACCCCTTCTCCACAATTTATTGCTTCATCTTCTTCTCCTACCATTCCAGTTCCAAACCCTGCCTATGCATCTTGGTTTGAAAATGATCAATTGCTACTGGGTGTTCTCACGTCTACAATTTCTGAAAATATTATATCTCATCTAGTTGGCCAAACATCTGGACATGCAGTTTGGGTAACACTAGAGAAACCTTTCTCTTCTCAATCTTAAGCACGAGTCATGCAAACTCGTTACCATCTCTCTACCTTAAACGAAGGCAACCTTGCAATCTCTGATTATTTTCAGCATGCCAAATCATGTGCTAATCTTGTCGCCTGAATTGGTCAACAAATTGGTGATCCAAAAATTATTTCATATATCCTTACTGGCCTTCCTTTTGATTATGACTCCCTTATCGCCTCTGTCAATACCAGATTGGAACCATTTTCTTTGGACGAGCTTTTTGATAATCTTTTCACCCACAAGTCTCGTGTTATAAAGCAAGCTTCCTCTCCTCTAGATATGGGCCATCGCATAGCCAATTTTGCAGCACGGCCGCCTCCTTCTCCTTCTCCCTCCCAAAACCATGGCTCATATTCTGGTCATCGAGGTCATGGGCTAAAAAATTCCTCTAGAGTTCGAGGTCCCTCAATGCCCTCCTTCTCTACCAACAACTTTGGATCCTTAAGGACATTCGGTCAAATTTGTTTCAAGGTTGATCATACTGCACAGAACTACTGGCATCGTTTTGATCATAATTTTCAAATCACCACCCCCTCGCCACCGCAAGCATTTACTGCTACTACTAATACTCAAGTGGATCCGGTCTGGTAACCTGACGCTAGTGCAAATAATCATCTTACGCCTCACCTCAACAACTTAAACCTTTACACTGAAGACTATCCTGGTTTGGACCAGGTTTGCATTGGTAATGGTCAAGGTTTGCACATCCACCACATTGGTTCCTCCATTCTTTGTTAATCTACTAAGCAATTCTTACTTGATAATGTTCTTCATGTTCCCCATATTAGCAAAAATCTCCTTTCTATTTATAAATTTGCAAAAGATAATAATGTTTTCTTCGAGTTTCACCTTCATTTTTCTGTGTTAAGGATCAATCCTCGAGAGTCAACCTCTCAGCGGCAAGAATAAAAATGAACTCTATCTTCTCAATTCTCTTCATTAGCTTACCAAACCTTCTGTCTTCTTGGGTGAACATGTCTCCATTGATCAATGGCAATCGAGACTTGATCATCCTGTACTTCGTATTGTTTGTCAAGTTATCTCTTCTCATCAGCTTACTGTCACCAACAATAAGGCTCCACCAATTTGTCATGCTTGTTAACTTGGAAAAATTCACCATCTTCCTTTTCATTTGTCTCCCTCTAGATCTCAATTTCCCTTAGAACTTATTTTTACAGAAACATGGGTCCTGCCTCTCACCTTTCTAATAATGGAAATCGTTTTATGTTTGTTTTGTGTGGATGATTTTTCCAAGTTTGTTTGGTTGTTTCCCATTGCCTCTAAATCTGATGTTTATAATATTTTTCTTAAATTTCAATCTTTTGTTGATCGTTACTTTGATCGAAAAACAAGAAGCATTTAATTTGATTGGGGGGTGAATATCGCAAGCCTCATACTCTTTTTCAATCTCTTGGTATTTCTCATCGTCTCTCTTATCCACACACGCATCAACAAAAAGGATCTATTGAAACTGGTCTCACTCTACTTGCTCTCGCCTCCATACCTAAGAAATATTGGGATGAAGCCTTTCTCACTGCCATTTATTTAAATAATCTCCTCCCCTCCCCTCTCACTAATAATAAATCATCCCTTGAAATAATTTTTCATCAAAAACCATATTATAATTTCCTAAAAATTTTGGTTGTGCATGTTAGCCTTACCTTCGTCCTTAGAACACTCACAAATTTGATTTTCAATCTACTTGTGTTTTCTTGGGATGCAGTCTCAATCATTAAGGCTATAAGTGTCTTGATCCCTTAAGAAACCGAATCTATATAGCTCGAAATGTGGTATTGATGTAACCATTTTTACCTACTGCTAATCCATATCCTGATCTCAACATTCAAAAGTCTCCTCTCCAAATATGCCTCTACCTAATTTTAATCTCAAGCATTGTGATCCTATTCTCGCTCATACTCCACATGTTTTTTCAGATAACTTTCCTCCTCAATCTCAAACTACACCTATTCAGCAACCTGTCATGTTTGTGTCTCACCACACCTCCTCATCGACATCTACCCTAATCTCTTCTTCTCCTTCTTTTACTAATATATCATTGTAGGAACTATGTGCTCATGTTTAACCTATGACACATTCAATGCAAACCCGAGGAAATGACAATATTGTCAAGACCACATCGCTCTTCCCAGGTATGGTTCGGTATCCTTTACCAAAAGCCCTCTTGGCTGTCTTAGATTCACATACTCCGGAGCCAACATCTTTTACCGCTGCCTCTAAGGATTCTCACTGGCGGGCTGCTATGCCCCTCGAGCATGGTATTCTTGTCTTAGTTCTCGTCTCCTTCAACTTGGCTTCTGAGGCAGCTAGTCTGACACATCTCTTTTTATTTACCGGTCTGGGCGGCTCTGATTTGATTTTGTTTCTAATCTTTGTTGATGATATTCTTGTCACGGGTTTGAATCCTACTTCCATATCTCGATAAATCAGTAAGCTACAATCTGACTTTGCCTTGAAAGATCTTGGACCGCTCCATTAATTTTTGGGTGTTGAAGTTATCTCCTTAGATATTGGTCTCTACCTTTCACAACGGAAATATATTGCTTTTCTTCTCAAGAAAAACAACATGCATGAAGCCAAACCGGTCTTTTCTCCCATGGCATCCAACACGGTCTTGAGTAAATTTGGTGGACACTCTCTCTCCAATCCAAGCACTTAGAGCATCTCTAGCAGATTCTTCAAATTTTTGTACTATTTCGAGAATGAACAGTGATTCTTATCTTTTAACTACCATTTTTTCAAATACACTTTCCAACAGATTCTCTATCCCATTCTCTATCTCATTTAAATATTATTTCTTCATTCATTGATTATTATTTTTATATCATCATTTATTATTTCTATATTTATTCCCAACAATTATATTTTTCAATGAAAAGTGTTATATTTACAACATTTTTCGCAATACTTTTACAAGAATTATAACAAAATCTTATATGAAAAGTTGTTACTAATTCCAATTTGAACCTACTACTGAAATTATATTTTTACTCACCAATATTAGCTAATAATAATATGTTACTTAAAATTTATTGTAAAAATATTATGGTAGTATTTTCATTCTTTCATCCATATGTTTCCTTTTTTTTTTCTTTTTTTTTTTCTCTTGTTTTTTCTGCACCACACACGTTTACCCATATATCTCATCCTCTCCTTTTTTTTCTCTACTTTCCACTTGATCCCAGAACCTCCCTCTCTATTTCTTTCTCCAGCTCTCTCATTTTCTATTCATTTTCTTTTCTTTTTCTACCATTATCTTCAAACACACACAGACACATATGGAGAGAAAGGAAAAATCGCCCTTGCTCCACCACACTGCCACCGCTGCTCCTCCTCCTCAACGCTACTGCTCCACCACACATACGTCTCTATTTTTTTTCTTGATCTTTTTAAATTTTTTTTTTCCTGTTCTTCATCTGTTGTTGTTGTTGTTGTTGCTGATTTTAGATTTGTTGTTCAAATTAAATTAGTTTTATGAGAGCAAGAATTGTTTTGTGAGAAGAAACAAAGAGAGAGAGTGTAAGACCCAAAAACAAATCAAAGAAGAAAGAGAAAGAAGTGATAAAATATTAAGTGCTGGAATTTTTTAATTAAAAAAAAATCAGTTGCTAATCTATAGTAGCCCATCGGTCTTGAAGAACTACTGTTCATGAGTAAAAAAAAAATTGAGTTTTAGAGAGACTGTTGGAGCTCTCTTTTCCTCTTTTTTCCAGTTTCATTCTCTATATTTTGGCTATACATACTCTATTGGAGATGCTCTTATAGGAGTGTTGTTGGTTCCTTACAATACTTGGCCTTAACCTGTCCAGACATCTCTTTCGTAGTAAATAAATTTTGTCAATTTATGCATAATCCCACGGACTTACATTGGAGTGCTGTTAAACGGATCTTTCGCTGTTGAAAGCACACTTTGAATCACTGCCTTTTTCTCTACCATGATACAAGCTTCCGCTTACAGGCATTCTTAGACGCAGATTAGGCTAGCTGTCCAGATGATCGTAGCTCCATATCTGGATTTTGTCTCTACCTTGGTCGTAACTTGATCTTTTGGGGTTCTCGCAAGTAAAGAATGGTTTCTCGTTTCAGTAACGAATCTGAATATAGAGCAATTGCCCATGCTACTGTTGAAATTCTTTGGCTCCAATATCTACCGCGTGAACTTGGCCTTGCTCACCATCCTCCTCCTATTTTGTTGTGTGACAACATAGGAGCTACGTATTTTAATGCAAATCCACTCTTTCATGCACGAACAAAAATATTGAAATTGAATTACATTTTGTACGCGATCTTGTTGCCTCCAAGTCTCTCTCTGTTCGGTTTCTCTCATCCAAATACCAACTAGCAAAGACCCTTACCAAACCTCTTCCAACAGCTCGATTTATACTTCTGTGAGACAATTTCAATGTCAAAGACTTGCCCTTGAGATTGTGAAACTGTAGCTAACGTACCTCCAGCTGAAGTCCAAGAATCAAATAATAATGTTTAAGCGTTCTTATGTTATCCAATCACTACAAACTGATAATGTTTAAGAGTTCTTATGTTATCCAGTCACTATATTATAGCTATTTGTTGTGTCGTCTTGTAAAACAGATCTTCTTTGTATATGATTTAATATAAATATAATTCGCTGCTCCTTAGAATTAATTAAGGAAGCAAGAAAAAAATATTCTCTATTAGTTTCTTTATCCTCCAATAAACCTTGGTTGGGCTAATTACGAGCTCAAGGTTGGGTTAGCGATGTGGTGTTGAGAACTTGAGATCCTTTTTTCTTTCTTTTTTTCTTTTTTCTGAAGGAAAAATCTGTTTGTTAAATATGTTTCTATTAAGCAATCCAAAAGTGGGAAGTAATGCTCGATTGGCTTCTAGATAATACATAGTTAATGACTTGAGAGGATTATTTCCTCTTACGAATGCTTGGCTTTATTGAAGAAAGGGCGTGTCTATAATTTGAATAAACTACTACAGAATTCACGTTTAGAAACTTGGACAAACACAAACTTTTAACTTCTAGGAGAAAAATGATCATTTTACTATTTTGTAGAAGACCATTTGTGCATATTTTATCTTTTATCAATACATATCGAGTGAAGTGATAAGTGCTAGATATTTTAAGAGAAAAAAAAAGAAAGATTTATTGTATGTTTGGATGGAGAAACTCCCTCTTCCTCCATACGAACATGATACAATCTAGGGGTGTCCACAAGTTGGTTGGTTTTGGACTCAAACCGGGCCTAACCCACTCACATCAGGTGGCAGGTGGAGAGACTCGCTACTGATCGCCAACATCAATAAGTCGAGTTAGATCGGGCTTGGATGAAACATTTTTTGGTTCGATTGAAATTGACAAAGAGATGCGGCGGTGGAGAGTCGTCGAATTTGGCTGGATCTTGCCAGAACTGGGCAAGATTTCCTTGTAACTAGCTAGGATTTGGCTAGATCTTGCCGAATCTAATCAAGATCTCACCAAATTTGGTTGGGATCTCGTCGGATCTAGGTAGAACTCACTAGATCTGGTTGTGATCTAGCCAGAATTTATGTATCTCGTTGGTCAAGTCGAGTGACTCTGGTTTTGGAGAAGGAAACCCACAACTCGACCCACTAGCATTGGTTCTTGGAGGCAAAGACCCATGGTCAGCTGGTAGAGCTTTGGATTAGGCGACAAACAGTTTAGTTTTGTTACTTTGGCAATTTCTAGTTAGGTCTTAGACAACCCTAATACTATCCAAATGCAATTCATATACCAACAGTTGCCTACTCTCACTAAACCATAACTCAATTAATAACTATAAACATGGCAATTCTAACAAACTTGAGCTAACTAATATATAATTGTGGGGGTAAGGGCCCAAATTTGTATATGGGGCCTTTGGCCTTGGTCGAGAGCGTGAGTAGTCTGAGGACGAACGAATGGTAATGAATGGTTCAGACTTAGAACTTAATGAGCAAGATACAAATGGGAAGATAGTCCAAGGAGAAATATCTCATTGGATCAGCTAAATATAGATCAAATGTAGATCCTAATGATCAAAGTGACATTCCAGGAAGCTCTAATGATAGGGACGTGCACCATAAATGTACAAGAAAGATGGAAACCCAAAAATATCTAAGGGAAAGTGCTCTGTTTAATCAATTTATATAAAAACTTACCTCCTCAGATAATGAATTCATTCAGCTCTATGTTCCTTGTTCTTGCTTAATTATCTTCTACATCCATATCAGCCATTTTCAAATTCATTAGTGCCTAATTCTTTAACCCATTCTCTAAAAATTTATTGTACTAGGCTCACTGGACCAACATCCCATATATTTTAGGTTTGGGCTACAAAACGTGTCTTTACAATTGGCGTCGTCTGTGGGGAGAACTTGTGTATTAGTAAGTGCAACGGTTGACTATGGTAGGATCCACTGGGCAGAACCCGCAGGTTCTCTGTGACAAGATGATTTTCTTAACCTTGAGCGTGAAAGAGATTGTGAGCATGAACAGGATCGAAAGGGTAGTGGTGCTGAGGTTATGTACCCCGACCTGTACAAGGGGCTGAAGCCCCGGGGTTGATTCGAACTTCATCTGTCATCATTTAAATATTGACCAATCCATCACTCCCAAAAAGCAATCACCACGATGCCCATCCAAGGTACATGCAGATCTTGTCAAAGATGAGGTGATGATCAAGCAGGCAGGAGCTATCAATGAAGTGTTAAACAGAACCTTAATCATGCCTAGGTTCTCGGACCAGATGCTAAGGGGAAGTTAACACTCTATGACATCTTTGGAAGTGCTTAAACAGAACCTTAGTCATGCCTAGGTCCTCAGACCAGATGCTAAGGGGAAATTAACACTCTATGACATCTTTGGAAGTGCTTAAATAGAACCTTAGTCATGCCTAGGTTTTCGGACCAAATGCTAAGGAGAAATTAACACTCTATGACATCTTTGGAAGTGCTTAAACAGAACCTTAGTCATGCTTAGGTCCTCAGACCAGATGCTAAGGGAAAATTAACACTTTATGACATCTTTATAAGTGCTTAAACAGAACCTTAGTCATGTCTAGGTTCTCAGACAAGATGCTAAGGGAAAATTAACACTTTATGACATCCTTGGAAGTGCTTAAACAGAACCTTAGTCATGCCTAGGTCCTTGGACTAGATGTCAAGGGGAAATTAACACTCTATGACATCTTTATAAGTGCTTAAACAGAACCTTAGTCATGTCTAGGTCCTCTGACCAGATGCTAAGGGGAAATTAACACTCTATGACATCTTTGGAAGTGCTTAAACTGAACCTTAGTTTTAAGAACCTTAGTCATGCCTAGGTCCTCGGACCAAATGCTAAGGGGAAATTAACACTCTATGACATTTTTATAAGTGCTTAAACAGAACCTTAGTCATGCCTAGGTCCTCTAACCAGATGCTAAGGGGAAATTAACACTTTATGACATCTTTCGAAGTGCTTAAATAGAATCTTAGTCATGCCTAGGTCCTCAGACCACATGCTTTAGGGAAATTAACACACAATGACATCTTTCGAAGTGATTAAACAGAATCTCAGACACGCCTGGATCCTCAGACCACAGAACCTCAGACATCCAACTCCTCGGATGGCTGGCTTTGAGCAAATTAAAGTCCTCAATTATTGTGAGATCAAAGCCCCACTTTTTCTACTCAGATAAGAGCGAAAAATCGGAGTTTTGAGAGGCTATTGTGGGGGTAAGGGCCCAAATTTGTATATAGGGCCTTTGGCCTTGGCCAAGAGCGTGAGTAGTCCGAGGATGAAAGAATGGTAATGAATGGTTCAGACTCAGGACTTAATGAGTAAGATACAAATGGGAAGATGGTCCGAGGAGAAATATCACATTGGATAAGCTAAATATAGATCAGATGTAGATCCTAATGATCAAAGTGACCTTCTAGGAAGCTCTAATGATAGGGACATGCGCCATAAACGTACAAGAAAGATGGAAACCTGAAAATATCTAAAGGAAAACTGCTACCACTGTATTGAATGTACTGCAGCTACTTTTATGTTCGCATTTATGTGGAAAAGACATCTGAATAGTGTTGCCTTGACTACCACAACTCACAGAAAGCCAAAGATGGTGTTTGATGGGACAGGTACTTAAATAAAGGCTCAGATGATCAACAAGTGTAGGATCAAGATGGTCTAAAGGGAGCTATATAATGTAAGAGACCCTCCATGAGGAAGGGCTTGGGAAAAATAGAGAAGAGACACTGTAGCAATCTAAATTGCACTTGTACTCTGTTTAATCAATTTATATGAAAACTTACCTCCTCGGACAATGAATTCATTCAGCTCTATGTTCATTGTTCTTGCTTAATCATCTTCTACATCCATACTAGCCATTGTCAAATTCATTAGTGCCTAGTTCTTTAATCCACTCTCTACAAATTTATTGTACTGAGCTCATTGGGCCAACATCTCATACATCTTGGGTTTGGGCTACAAAACATGTCCCTACAATAATCATTAACATTTTTCTAAGAAATTAATATATGAAGTGTATACAAAGTTTACTTTTCCCTAAGAAGTATGAGTAACTAGCTTAAAACGTGCACGCACACAATTGCTTTTGTTTTTTTATACCCCAATTTTTATTTGTCTTTCAGGGATGTTCTGTAGGTGTTCGAGCCTCCTACAAAATCCTTTCGACAAGAATGTTGCTTGAACATTGTAAGATATTGAAATATCTAGCTCTTGTAAACATTGATCATTAGTGGCAAAAGCCACTAGAATGCTCAATTTTTGTTCATAAGGTCTCCTTACCATAATTCTCTTTGGAAGTAGCCTCTACAACCCTTTGACACCTACGGGCCACGTTTGAACTAAACAAGTGTAAATCTTTCTCCCCGAGAAGACGGATTGACTACTAGGAGGGGGAAGGACCTTTGCCTAGCTAACGAAGTTCACGAGGAACTGACCTCAATTAGTGAAGCGAGGCCTTAAATATCAAATAAATACTTTGATTAATTCAAGTGAGGTATAGACAGCTTATATCACATCTTGTGTTGTGGCGAGACGAAGGGATGGAAGGAGCTAGTTCCCTAGCATGCTTACTGGACAAGTGGATGGATGGAATTAAGTGAGTTTGGTTGAATTCAATTGATATTTCTTTGTGGTTAATATTTAATGATAATTTCTTCTTTTTTAGAATTGTTTATATGGCCTCAAACGAAACATATTAATTATGTAGCCTCATTTGGAACTCTGACTCTCAAAGTTTCAAAAGGTAACTCGAGTTTCAGAGACTCAACTTCCCTGGAGAACCTAAGTTAAGATGATGATGATGATGATGATGATTATTATTATTATTATTATTTAAGTTCCTAGTGGAACTTAATTTTCAAAGAGTCGAATTCTTTACATTAGAACTTGACTCTCGAAGATTTGGGTTTCAAATAAGGCTACATAAATAACATAACTAATATGTTTCATTTGAGGCCTTGTAAGAAATAAGTTTGTAAAAATGGAATAATGGGAAAAAAATTAGTATTTTAATTGAACTATTTCTCACTTTTCAAACAGTCAATTGTTATGCTTCTTAATTTCTTTTATATTGATATAAGCTGGAAACAAATGAAATAAGCTTAGCAATCTGACTGAGATTACTCGAGAGGAGAAAAAAAAAATCATCTAAATGATAAAAAGTAAAATTTGAAGTTGGAATTAATGATAAAAAAAAAAATTGAAGGACAATCGGATTGAAATTCTCCTCTTAACTTCCTTATAATTTAGTAATATCAAGTAGTGATTTACATTATAAGAATCAGTTTCCAAATTTATCTCGTCCTCTTAATCAGACTGAGAAATTTGGGGATTTAAACTTGTTAAGAAGTCAAATATCATTACATTGTTAACAGCTGACAGATATGTGATATGTCCGTGCAAATCATATGAAGTGGACCCAGGCCCACTTTGATTTAAAAATCATGTTAGACCTGGTGGGTGATTCAAAGCTGAAAAAATCATGTGCCTTTGCAAAGTTCATTTTCATCGATGCACAATTGTACCAGCTCTATTTTACCAACTACTTAAAAAAGCTAATGAAGATCATCTTTGGTTATGTCTTTATGCAGATTCCCAAGCACCACCATCCTTTTGTTTGCTTAATAAGGGCTTATAGATGTACCAGCCACTATAAATGACTAGACCAAATTCTTTTCTGGCATATCATCAAAGAACTTAATATAACCAAGTCCCTCGGATTGTCCTAAACTACAGTCAATTAAAAGGTAAACATCTGGCACCTTGCCAGCATTTAACACATTTTGAAATCTAAGACAAAAATTTAAATTGAGGCATTTTATGAAAACCTATTAATTTCTTCCAATATCCCAACAATAGTACTTGTTGAACACTTCTTTGCAAAACTATTAATTTTGATATTTATTTTTTAACAACTTTAGCATCGATTAAATTGATTTCTTTATATTAATATCACTATTATCATGATCTAGCTATGATATTGACATGTTAAATGCATTTCATGCAAAATATGGTCACACCACTATGAAGATTTTTTATGTGCATAAAGCATTTTAAATATAAAATAAAAAGTTTTAAAAAATTGAAAATTCTAAAAGGTGTCATTTCTATTGAATACCCCAATTCAACTTCAAATAAATTCTTTTCAAAGCTGGCTCAAATTTACAGTCTGCATATAAAAAAAAAAAAAGGAAAAGTCTAGTCTAGGGTCATGTCAACACATTTTGGGGTCAAGTGCAAATGTAACATACCTTATTACTTAATATTTTATAAACGATACATGAATCAGGAAAAAAAAAAAAGAATCAACCTTTATATATATATATATATATATATATATTTAGAATCACATATTTATATGATTTAATACATTAATTGAATTATTTCCATATATTTTAAAATTTTTAATTATAAAAATTTTGAAACAATTAATATCTGAATAAATATCATATTGTAGATGGTCACTATCTGTCTTGTCAATGTTGGACTTCAGTTATTGAACAACGAATTTTAATAAGAATTTGTCTCGAAAACTATTAATTCTAATTTTAATTTTCATAGAGAGAGATAGAAATAGTAAAAATTTTGAAAAATTAAAATTTTTTACTACTACCATAAACATATTAAAATTCGAAAGAGTATAGCATTTTATTTATCAAATTTTTGGGTCTTAATTAAAATTTTTACATCGTAAAACAGATATATATATATAAGACATTCTATCAACTAATAAAAAATGTCTTTTAAAAAAAATTTCTAAGTGAGAGACTTTTATTTTTTATTATAGTATTATATTTTTGCAATACAATAAAAGAAATCGGTATAATATATTATATTTGGGCTTTCTTCTATTTGGGGTCTTAGACCATTCATTTTGAGTCACCCTGCATTAAGGTAGTTGAAATCTTGCATTAGTTGAAAATATGGGGGAAGTGGCTTGGTTGGGAACTACTTGTTAGAGCATTAGCATTAGAGAATGCTAATGCCAAATCTAAGGACAATTTAGTATTTTACGCCTTAAAATGCTTTGCATCAGAGAATGGTAAACTCAATTATTGCAAATTTTTTGCAACAGTGCTACAGTACAATTCTAAAGTTAGAATTGTACTGTAGCAGTATTCTAAAAAAAATAATAATATTTTATTCACTTTTTCCTCCGAAATTTCTCTCTCCTCTATCTCATTATTTCAGTTCTCTTCTCTCTCTTCCTTCTCTGTTTCATCATCTGCTCTCTTCAGTTCTCTCCTCTCTTCAGACCCAAACACCTTGCTCTTTCCTCTATCTCATTATTTCAGTTTTGTGGTTGCTTTTTTTTTTCTTTTTTTTTTTGGTGTGGGTGATGGCATGGGTCACTATGGTGGTGGTTGTTTTTGGCGTGGGTCACTGTGGTGGTTGTGGTCACTGTGTTGGTTGTGGTTTTTTTTTTTTTTTTTTTTTTTTTTTTTTTTTTTTTTTTTTTTTTTTTGTGACCGGTGCCTAAAGGGGTTATGGGTCATGGTTGGGTCCGGTGTTTAGGTCATGGTTGGGTTGTGGCTGAAGTGGGTTGTGGCAAAAGTGGGTTGTTGGTCGTCGGAGATCGCCAGTGTTTGGGTCTGGTGTTTCACATGGCCTCTCTCTCATCTCTCATCGTGGATCGGCGAGCTGGGTTTGGATCGGTGGGTTGGGATCGGTTGATGGCGAGCTCCAATGGTGGCTTCGGTGATGATTTTTTTTTATATGGGTTTGCTCTGGTGGCTCCAGTGATGATTTTTTTTGAATGGGTTTGCTCCAGTGATGATTTTTTTGATCGATGTGTGGGTGATGGGATGCTGTGTGTGTGTGTGGCTCTGTGTGTGGGTTTGAATGGGTTTGCTCTATGTGTGGCTCTGTGTGTGTGTGACTGTTGAAAAGCCCAGGAAAATAGGATTGAAAAATGGTTGGAAAATAAAGAAAGGTTAAAAAATAATATTTTAATAAAAATAGAGTTTTGGGATGCTGGAGGTATTGTAAAATGGTATGGTATAATGATAAAGTGACTTTTTGGAATGATAAAATAGAGTAGAATTGAAATTCTTTGATACTAATGCTCGTAATGGGCAAATGCTTATGCAAAAATAATAATAATAATAATAATTGATGATGTTATAAAATGTAACCTCCAAAAACGTCAATATGGTTCGTCCTTAGAAAAAGAATTGAGGAAGGGCGCAACAGAGAATCTGTCCGTCCCCACCAAACCTCGTCCGTCCTTAATGACGGACGAGGCAAACGTTCTAAACTTACACCAAGGCTCGTCCGTCCTTAATTAAGGACGGACGAGGCAAATACTTTGAACTTGGCAAATTTAGTTCTTATCTATGAACCCAGGCCTCCGTTAATTGTGATGAAGCACCAGTCCAGATAAAGTAACTTTCATGGAAGTTACCTCTGACTTCAATGAATTCCTCGACAATAGGAACGGTTATCAGAGCAAGTAACCGTTCTATGTACACTATATAAACTTTTCTCTACGAAGAGGTAAGGCATTTAGACATTTTTTAACAAAGAAAAAGAAAGTCTTAAAAGTATCTTTCTTTATTCCAAGTCACTTACTTTACCATCGGAGGACCATAGACCGGCCTCCACCGGTCTTTTCTCTAATTGAGTTTGGTTTTTTAAGACTTAGCCTTCAAGACTGCCGAAGTCCGGGGACTTTCAATCCACTGATTTTCCAGGATCATCAATAATAATACCTTCATTTTTTTTTTTTTTTGAGAAGTTTATAGATTTATTATTATTATTATTATTTGGGAGATCTTTTTTCCCCCTTTCTAGAAAGTAGAAATGGTACCAGCTCCAGTCCAATGAGCTAATGACAAACTAGGTACAGTTACTTGTGCAACAAAAACTCTTCTTGCTGGCCTAAAGATCGTCAATCATCATGATTTAGTGGAGAGATGCCAAGTTTCTAATTGCATTATGCAACTTCAATTCACTGTGTTTAAGTACGACAAAATTATCATCATCATTGCCTGTGGCATGCAAGTATTTTTCATCAATTTACAAGCTAAGAAAGCGTCCAATTTAGTACTTTCCAAAAGGAAGGTAAAGGAAAAATGAAATATATGAAGATCAAGATAACTTTCTTCGTGTCTGCTGGCAATCTCAACGAGCCCATTTTCTTATAGATTTGAAAGGAGAGAGTGAGAAAGCCAGGAAAAAAGAAACAGCGGGCCTAAAATATCTTATCGGATTAAACAAAGGGCGGAAGACAAATCTGCCATAAAAATAACATATCCGAAAGTTATTCCAGAAAGTAAAGAGAACTCAACAAGAGTCAAAACACTCCATAGAAACCTCATGCGAACTCACAGACTCATACTTGACACTGAATAAAATATACTAATAAGTATATGATATATCAAACACAATAAATAACAATAACCCAATAACCCATGAACTCTTATTCTTATATTATCTAATAAACCATTGTCAGACCTTGCTATTAAGGCCTATCAATCTCATCTCCCACACTTTAAATTCTTAAGTCTCTAACCCCCCACCATTGGTGCACAGCAACTCCCTCATCCAAAAGCCTTCCATACAAAGCCACACACTCCCAATAAGGCCTCTTGCTTTTATATCTCTCCCTATTCTGCCGCCACCAGTGGTTCTTACACTCCAAAAACAATTCATCCACCAAACAGATTGTCCTTCTCTTTATCATCTTCTCCACCACTTCTGCGTCTGCCTTCATCACAACAAACACTTCTTCCGTCACATTATTCATTAACCAATCCGAAAAATCAACACGCAGCCGACGAGGATCTTCTTTATTAGGCACCAGCACAAAATTGTAAACCTCAAAATCTTGGTTCCTCTTAGGATAATTCTGCTGAAACCATTCAATAAAAGCCACATTCTTCTCAGGCAAACCCACAACAATGAAAACTCTCCGCTTATAACTTTCCAAATTATCACCCAATAAGTCAGGAAGGAACTTGATTTTCTTCTTGTACTGAGTTGATCTCCATCGAGTCCTTCTAGGTGGCTCTAGCAACACACCTTCAAGCCCCCCTTGTATGAAGTTCATTGCATTTGACTTGCAAAGTCGCTGCTGTTCATTGAAAGGAATAACTTTCCTGAATACCATGATGGTTGAATTATTATAGCGCCAAGAGTGCAAAATCCTATAATTAGATTGTTTTCGAAACCCATTTGGACTGGGGGGTTTATTGTTCAATAGAATGGCCAAAATGCCTCCAATCTTCATAACACGATTCACAACTTTAAGAGTGTCCCCAAAACTTGATGATGTGAATGTGAACACAAAATCAAATGTCTCATCTGGGATGGACCTTTGTCCCTCCAAATCAGAATCCATCACATAACTCGCATTGTAATGATGAACCATTCTCACAATTCCGGAGCTCAAAATGAGAGCTTTATCTCCCTTTCTTAAAAGGTCTTCACTAGCCAGATCTCGGAAAAGCAAATTCAAGTCCTCTGAACCATTGTTAGATTCAGGACCTCTGAAAATACAAGGCAATGTGAGAATAATAACCAAAGCCAAAAACAGTGACCTTGACAGAATGCGTAAAACCATTGAATGAGGAAGCCTAATGACCCAAAGGGTATTGGAATTCAAACCCATTCTTCCACCATGCAAATGCTTCATCTTTTTTGTGCTCGAATTCTCCAAAAACAAACAAAAGGGTGTTCTTATAAAACCACAAGATCGGAACTTTGTGAACAAAAAACAACTTGATTTGCTAATTGGGCAAAGAAAGAACAAAGAGAGAAAGAGAGATAGACAAAACGGTTAAGAGGGAAATGGATTCTAGCGTGTGCAAAACCTGGCGGCAGTGTGGTTGCCACCCACGAGGGCCACACGGGTGCTTTGGATTCTACACCATAGGAGCAGTAATTGCCTCATCCTCTCAAACTCCATGGCCTCTTTCATAAGCTTTGGTTCTAACGGATCATCTCATCTCAAATTACATCTTATGCATAAATCATCAATATGAAAGAGAGAGACAGAGAGATATTAATGAGAATTGAGAAAGCGATTCATGGAAAGAGAGGAAGATATATGTGTGTGTGTGTGTGTGTTACTATTTTGATGGGGTTGAGAGAAAAGTAGATCTAGGAGTGATACATATGATCGGAATGGGTCGTAATTGTTAGTATCTTTTGCTTATTTGGGAGTTCGCTAATTGTTGAGATAGTATGAAATGCCGTGTGGGACCAGTGTTTCAGTTCGTAGAAATTGATGAAGGGATGAGGATGAGGCACCTGGCTAGAGAATAAAGTGATGCAGTTAATGCGGTAATCCAATAATGTTTTTGTATGATAAGAGTTTTTTTTTTTTTTTTTTTTTTTTTTTTTTTTTTTTTTTTTTTTTTTTTTTTTTTTTGTGGGTGAAAGTATGATAGTTTAATATTTGAGAAATCAACTCAAAAGTATAATGCACATCATTAGCTATTTAGCTTTACCAAAAATTTGCATATTTTATTATTTTTTGAGTTGAAAAATTTTAAATCATTTCCACTAAAATGGTTGGCACATACTCCTTACTAGGGGTTTTGCTAAAAATCCACCAACTCAGCAAAATTGGTCCCTTGACTTGGTTTTAGTGGGTTATGTTGGGTTGAAATTTTATTTAAGTTTCGGGTTAAGTTGAATTTGAGTTAATAGTTTTTTTAACTCATTTAACCAAACTCGACGCCACTCACCCACACACACACATATATAATTATTATATATTTTTGGTTTAATTTACTTTGGTGTTTTGAGAATGTAGAAATTTGTATATGAATTGTAATAAATTATTTAAAACATTAATTATATAGTTGATGAAAGTCCAATTATTTACAAGAAAATGAATGAAACCTTTAAGCACAACCTACTAACCCAATTCGATATATGTGATTGATTTTTACATATGTGACACGTTGGGAAATTTTCAACCCGACATACTTGGGTTGGATTAAAAAAAAAAAAAAAAAAAAAAAAAAAAAAAAAAAAAAAAAAAAAAACCTTCAACTCAACTCAACCCAACCTAACCCAAGTCATGCACACTCCTATATCAAATTATTAAAAAAAAAATTGTACATTTATTATTATTGTGGGGCCAGAGAATTTGACAACCCGGCACACTCTATGCTAAGCCCAAGGCCCACGCCGAGGGGGAAGGAGTGTCCGAGGACGAGTTAAAGAAGCCTCATTCACTAGGGGTACCGTCGAGGACAATCATGTCCTCGGCCCGCACGGGCCACTGAAAGGAAGAGCAAAGTGCCTTCAGAGGTAACCCTCCAGAGCGATCTAAGAAAGAGGCAAGTACAACGTGTTGGCCATGGAAGCATGGTGGAGGAGCAGTCCCAGGAGGAACTGTCACCTCCACATTAAATGCCCACAACTAACGTTCTGGCCGCATTAATGGAGAAGTGACCCCTGAACAGTGCCGCCTTAGCTGCTACCACCCCTAGGAAGGATGGGAAGGTGGCTGATGGGACAGGCACTCAAGTAGTGACCTACATGATCAACAAATGGAGGGTTAGGATTAACCAGAAGGGGATATAAAATGTAACAAGTCCTCTAGAAAGGAGGACGACAGTTTTAGAAGAGAAAAAGGATCGTGGCACTTGTATGATCTTTGTAACCTAGTACCAGAGAAGGAATAAGAAATATACGATACAAGAAAATGGCCGAGGAGCCTAGTTTCATATTTTAGTTTGTGTTCTTGCCACCCAATCCATGTATTACCATGTTCAATTATTGCAATTCTCACTAGGGCCTAGTTCTTTGACCCGCACTCTATAAATTCATTGTATTGGGCCAGCTGGGCTTGAGTCTACTCATTCCCAAGGAATAGTGCTCGAACCAGATCTCTACAATTAGTGCCGTCTGTGGGAAGAACTTGTGCGTTAGTAAGGGTAACGACCAAACATGGCAGGAACAGGCCTTCACCAAGCAGGACCCCACCAGTCCAAACCAGCGAGGTCCCAACAACAGGGTACCTTCCCCAACCTCGAGCGCGGTCGAAATGAAGAAAATGGAACGTTTCGAGAGGGAAGTGTGCACACCACACAGACCAACGGAAGCCACACCCACGGGGGCAGCCACGTGCTACGGTGGCAAAATGACAATTAAACCGTGTAATCAGAAGAAGTCAAGAGCCACGTGTCCAAGAGACAGGATGATAAGGTGGCCATGCAGCGAGAGATAGACGGTCTGAGGAAAAAGCTGCGCCATGCACAACAAAGGTAGTCTCGCCCTAGTCCCGACACACCCTCCGACGAGGAGGGCGATGATGACTATAGGCGAAGATCAAGGACCCCCCCAAGCGAGATCTTCTCTCACGAAGAAGAGCACTACTGGAGGCGCAAACGTAAAAGCCCGTCCCCTAGGGGCGTGGGGAGTAATGCTATGAGTAGGGCACTGGATCAGCTCTCCAAATCACCTTTCACCCGCCACATTGAAGAGGCTATACTTCCTCGGCGATTTTAGCAGCCAACCTTCACCATTTATAACGGTAGAACGGACTCTGTGGAGCATGTGAGCCAATATAACCAAAGGATGACTGTCCACCCCAAGAATGAGGCGCTGATGTGTAGAGTCTTCCCCTCTAGTCTGGGACCAGTGGCAATGAGATGGTTTATGGTCTGAAGATGAATTCCATAGACTCATACAGGCAGCTGACTTAAGCCTTCGGCTCCCGATTCGTCATAAACAGTAGACCTCTTTGGCCCTTGAGTGCGCTGTTGTCTCTATCCATGCATGATGGAGAAACTCTAAAGGCCCACTCGGTCCGATACTGGGAGATATAAAACGAACTGGATGGCAAGTATGAGGATGTCACCGTCAGCACCTTTAAAAACGGTATCTTAACGGGGCATGGCCTGAGGAAGTCTTTGACCGGTAAGCCTATCACCAGTGTGCGCTAGCTGATGAATCGGATCGATAAGTATAAGTGGGTAGAGGAGGATCAGCTGCAAAGCAAGGGAAAAGAGAAGGTTATCCCTCAGGAGATAAGGGATTTCAGGTCGAACCGGTACAACAGCAACCACCCGAAGAGAGATTTTGCAGGGCAATCCGGGGCAACCAACGCTCAAGCTGTCAATGCCGTATTCAGAGAGCCAGTACACAAGGTGTTGGAGAAGATAAGGAATGAACCATACTTTAAGGGGCCGAATAAGATGGCCAGGGACCCCACAAAGCACAATTAGAACCTGTATTGCCAGTACCACCAGGACCAAGGACACGCCACGGAGGACTACAAGAACCTCTGGGACTATCTGAACCATCTAGTCTGGGAAGGAAAGCTGAAGCACCTCCTGCACCATTTCAGTGGCCACCAAGGCCAGACCTATCAGAAGCCCCAGAGAGATACTGCCATAAGGGCACCTGCAGGGACGACCAATGTGATCTTGGCCATGCCGGGAAGAACAAGTGCACGCCCCTCGCAAGTATTGTCCGTGGCCCAAATGTGAGCCGAGGAGTCCAAATCAGAGCCAAAGAAGGCTAGAAGGAATTTTCACCCAACCCTGCACTTTTCAGAGGAAGACAAGGTCGTGACCACCCAGCCCCACGATGACGCGCTGATGATCACCCTTAGAATCGGGGACTATGATGTGAAAAGGGTGATTGTGGATGGTGGCAACAGGGCCGAGATTATGTACCCTGACCTCTATAAGGGGCTGGGGTTAAGACCAGAAGATTTGTCACCCTATAACTCCCCCTTGGTGAGCTTCGATGGGAAGCTAGTTATCCCAAAGGGCATGATCAGGCTGTCCGTCCAGACCGGCCCAGAAGTAGTGGAGGTGGACTTTATAGTGGTGGACACCTATTCCCCGTACATAGTCATCGTCGGCAAGTCCTGGCTCTACACCCTGGGGGCTGTCGCCTCCTCCTTACACTAGAAGGTGAAATTCTCGTTAGGGGACCATGTTCTCGAAATTTGTGGTTGCCAATCCACATCAAGGCAATGCATGGTGGCTGCCACATCGCACCAGCTCGATACGGGGCCCTCTGCCATTGCTGAAGGGGGCTTGTAGCAATCAAAGGACCTGGCAGCAACTCCCGATACAGCTACCGAGGAAGCAAAATATGAAGATCTTAACAAGATGATCATTGGAGATGATCCGGAGAAGTTCTTTCAAGTCGGGGCTCAGTTGCCTCCTCAGGAGAGGGAGGAGTTGATTGAGTTCCTCAAAACAAATATTGACGTATTTGCATGGGACACTTGCAATGCTTCAGGGATCGATCCAGCCTTTATCTGTCACCATCTCAATGTCAACCCATCCGTCATCTCCAAGAAACAACCACCTCGGCGCCGGTCAAAGGAGCACGCCGATGCGATTAGAGAAGAGGTGAAGAAGCTTAAACGTGCAAGGGCCATCAAGGAGGTCTTTTACCCTGAGTGGTTGGCCAACACTATGGTGGTCAAGAAGAAAAGTGAAAAATGGAGAGTTTATGTAGACTTCACGGACCTAAACAAGGCATGCCCAAAGGACCCGTTCCCTATGCCTCGGATAGACCAGCTGGTGGATGCCATCGCGGGACATCCTCGGATGAGTTTCTTAGATGCCTTTTAGAGTTATCATTAAATACCACTAGCCCTGGATGATCAGGAGAAGACAGCCTTCGTGACACCTGTTGGGAATTATCGCTATAAGGTGATGCCCTTTGGCCTGAAGAATGCTGGGTCCACCTATCAAAGGATGATGACGAAAATGTTTGAACCGCTGTTGGGCAAAAGCATCGAATTTTATGTTGATGATATGGTGGTAAAGAGTAAAGTGGTGTTCTAGCACCTAGGAGACCTTGGCTGTATCTTTGACGTCCTAAGGAAGCACAAACTGCGCCTGAATGCTTCCAAATGCTCGTTCGACGTAGGGTCAGGTAAGTTTTTGGGCTACATCATCACCCACAGGGGAATTGAGGTTGATCCTAATCAGATTAAAGCTATCAACAACTTGAAGCCTTCGCAAAATCCTAAGGAGATCCAAAAACTCACTAGAATGATCGCGGCCCTAAATTGGTTCATTTCCAGGTCGGCTGATAGGTGCAGGCCTTTCTACCTCCTGATTAACAAGTGGAAGGGATTCGAGTGGTCCAAGGATTGTGCCGTGGCCTTCCTGCAGCTCAAGGAATACCTATCCCGGCCACTAATCATGTTTAACCCCGAAGCCGACGAAGTCCTGTATGCCTACATCGCCGTAGCCCCTCATGCAGTGAGCTTGGTGCTGATACGAGATGACAATGGCATTCAAAAGCTAATCTACTACGTGAGCAAGTCGCTGCATGAAGTTGAGATCAAGTACTTGCCTTTGGAGAAAGCCGTACTGGCTGTAGTCCATGCTACGCGAAAGCTTCCCCACTATTTTCAGGCCCACACGGTAGTCGTCCTAACTCAACTACCCTTGAGATATGTACTTCGGTCTGCTGATTACACTGGAAGGATCGCCAAGTGGAACATGATTTTGGGGGCTTTTGACATTAAGTACATGCCTCGGACCTCTATAAAGGGCCAGGTCCTGGCTGACTTAGTGGCCGAATTTGTCGAACCACTGGTAGAAGCAGTGGCCGAAAAGGGAGACATGGAGGGAAAATCAGTTGGGGCAATCTCTGTCCCTAGGCCCCCACGCTGGAAAGTGTACGTTGATGGAGCTGCGAACCAAAGGGGGTCTGGGGTAGGGCTAGTCCTAGTGTCCCCAGAGAAGTCTGTTGTGGAGAAGTCCTTGAGACTTGGGTTCCCTACCACAAATAACGAAGCCGAGTATGAAGCCTTACTGCAAGGTATGGTCATGGTGCAAAAAATGGGTGGAAAAGCAGTGGATATGTTCTCGGATTCGAGGTTGGTAGTGGGCCAGGTAAACGGAGAATTGGAAGCCAGGGATGCGAGGATGCAAGAGTACTTAAGCCAAGTCAAATGCCTGCAATCAGACTTCAACCTTTTCAGCTTGTCACATATCTCCAGAAGTGGAAACACCCATGCAGATTCATTGGCCACACTTGTTACATCCTCGGTAGGGGATTTGCCCCGAGTTATCCTTGTTGAGCATCTGGAGAGGGCGAGTGAGGTGACAAAAGGCACGACCCATGTCCACCAGGCTAGAATGAGCCCCAGCTGGATGGACCCTATAGTGAGATTTTTCAAAGATGATATCCTATCTGAGGAGAAGTCAGAGGCTGACAAAATACGGAGGAACGCACCTCGGTTCTAGTTGTCCGAAGACCACAAACTATATAAGCACTCCTACTTTGGACCCTACTTACTGTGTATTCACCCCGAGGCGTTAGAACTACTGCTCAAGGAGTTACATGAAGGGATCTGTAGGAGACACACAAAAGGAAGGTCCCTGTCGCACAGAGCCATCACCTAGGGATATTGGTAGCCGAAGATGCAGAAGAAAACCTTGGAGTATGTTATGAAATGTGACCAATGCCAAAAGTTTGCCCCAAGTATTCATCAGCCAGGAGGCTTCCTAAATCTTTTGTCCAGCCTATGGCCGTTTGCCCAGTGGGGCTTGGATATTGTAGGTCCTTTCCCCAAGGCACTAGGGAACAAAAGGTATCTGTTGGTCGGCATCGATTATTACACCAAGTGGGTCGAAGCTGAGCCCTTAGCCAACATTAGAGATGTGGATGCTAAGAAGTTCATCTGGAGGAATATTGTTACACGATTCGGGGTCCCCCATACCCTCATTTCAAATAACGGACTTCAATTTGACAGCAAGGCCTTCAGAAGATACTGTTGTGAGCTGGGGATCACGAATCGGTACTCAACTCCAGCTTATCCTCAAGAAAATGGGCAAGCCGAGGCTATCAACAAGTTCATGGTCAATGGGCTCAAGAAGAGGCTGGATGACGCCAAGGGAAGATGGGTAGAAAAGCTACCGCATGTCCTATGGACCTATCGGACTACACCACGGCGGTTAACAGGGGAGACACCTTTTGCCATGACCTATGGGGCTGAGGCCGTTATCCCTCTAAAAGTGAACTTCCCAACACTGAGGATGAGCTCCTTCTCCCCAGACGGTAATAATAAGCTACTAAGAAAGAGTCTAGATCTGATTGATGAACGAAGGGAGAAGGCGATGATACTACCACTAAAAGCTCAAGCAGGGATATGATGCAAATGTGAAGCTAAGACCACTAGCACCAGGGGACTTAGTGTTGAGGAAAATTATAGGTGCTGCCAAGAACCCATCCTATGGGAAGTTAGGACCCAACTGGGTGGGACCATACCGAATCACCTCAGTGGCGGGAATAGGTGCATACTACTTAGAAGATTTAGATGAAAAACCTGTACCTCGTCTATGGAATGCAAATAACCTGTGAAGGTATTATTATTAATGAAAGCGTCTTTGTCAATTCAAATTCTAAGTCTGTTGTGATTGCATGCTTCTTACCCTGACAACCATTTAAGTATTAGACAGAACCAAGGCCTTGCATGGTCCTTGGACTTAAGCCTATGGAGAAACTAACTACTTCAAGAGAACACTAAGTGTCAGACAGAACTAAGGCCTTGCATGGTCTTCGGACTCAAGCCTATGGGGAAACTAACTACTTCAAGAAAACACTAAATGTTAGACAGAACCAATGCCTTGCATAGTCCTCGGACCCAAGCCTATGGAGAAACTAACTACTTCAAGAAAACATTAAGTGTTAGACAGAACCAAGGCCTTGCATGGTCCTTGGACTCAAGCCTATGGGGAAACTAATCACTTTAAGAATTATGTGCTAGATAGAACCAAGGTCTTGCATGGTCCTCGGACTCAAACCTATGGAGAAACTAGTTACTTCAAGAAAACATTAAGTGTTAGACAGAACCAAGGCCTTGCATGGTCCTTGGACTCAAGCCTATGGGGAAACTAATCACTTTAAGAATTATGTGCTAGATAGAACCAAGGTCTTGCATGGTCCTCGGACTCAAACCTATGGAGAAACTAGTTACTTCAAGAAAACACTAAGTGTTAGACAGAACCAAGGCCTTGCATGGTCCTCGGATTCAAGCCTATAGGGAAACTAACTACTTCAAGAAAATAGTAAGTGTTAGACAGAACCAAGGCCTTGCGTGGTCCTCGGATCCAAACCTATGGGAAAACTAACTATTTCAAGAAAACACTAAGTGTTAGACAGAACCAAGGCCTTACATAGTCCTCGGACTTAAGCCTATGGGGAAACTAATCACTTCAAGAATCAAGTGCTAGACAAAACCAACGCCTTGCATGGTCCTCGGACTCAAGCCTATGGGGAAACTAATCACTTCAAGAATCAAGTGCTAGACAGAACCAAGGTCTTGCATGGTCCTCGGACTCAAACCTATGGGGAAACTAGTTACTCCAGAAGACAAGTATTAAACAGAACCAAGGCTTTGCATAGTCCTCAGACTTAAGCCTATGAGGAAACTAACTACTTCAATAAATCCTGTAAGTGTCAGACAGAACCCAGGCCTTGCATGGCTCAGCCCATACCTGAAGGGTCTAATGACTTTGGCCTACCTTGGGTCCAAGTCAAAAAACGAAAAAGAGGTAGGTTTCCCTTTGCATACACATTTCCACATTATTGTAGTTATTGCTGTGATGTGCCAAGGCATAATCGAAGTTAAGATTATACAGGTATAAAAAAAATAATATAATAATAATAAGCAAGGCAAGCACGGGAAAACAAAACGCGCGCTACGTTAAATTCATAAAAGACACATAACAAGAATCATATTACAATATTTATAAAAAAAAAAAAAGAGGCAAGGCAAAAATGCCATTACATTGTTCCAAAAAATAAATAAATAAAATAAAAGGGAGATAAGGCAAAGGCGCCAAGGGGCCTACTTTTTCAGCTTAATCTTCTTACCCCATGTGGGTGGTTGATTTGTGGTGGCCTCAGGGTCCTCCGAGCCCTGACTTAGAGGAATAATCTGCAAGAGCGTCGCAGGCAATGCTGTCTCCTCGGCAAAAGGGGCCTGGACATCGGCTGAGCGGTTTGTGGCTTCCTGGGGTGCTTCCTCATTGGGACCTTTGGCTGTTTCAGTCATCTTAGGAGGATTAGCTTCCACGGCAGGCTCATCAGAAGTTGTAGTAACCACCTCGGTAATGACCGCAGGCTCCTCGGCTTCTTCATTAGGGGCAATATCAGTCTCATCAGCGGCCACCTCGGCTTCAGAGCTGGAAGTAGCAGCCTCGCGAATGGCAGGGGGATAGTATACATTCTCCACCTTCCACAGGTCGGACGAGGACTCAACCCCAGCTTGTTTGAGGGCCTCACTCCAAACCTGGGAGTAGTAGAACCTGCATACCCCAGGGACTTGGGCTTTAAGAGCAGCCTCTGTCTCGGCCATCCCAGCTGCATAGGCCGCCCCCTCAGCTTCTTCCTTAAAAGCCTGAGCCTCTTCCCTGCCAAAGTCCGTCTCAGCTTTAGCTCTTAGAGACTCTTCTCTGGCCCACTCAGCCACATTCTTGGCCCCCTCAGCATCAGCCGCCTTCTTTTTCAGATCAGCGTTCAACTCGTTTGCGATCTTCAACTACTTCTCCACGTTAATCAGATGCCTCGTCTGGTCTTGGGCCTGCCTTTGGGCACCAGCCAGGCCTGATTCAGCGCTGGCTCGAGCCCTGGTCACCTCCTTCAGCTCCTTCCGGGCCTTCACGAGATCAGCCTCGGAGGCCTTAAGGGTCCGACTGGCCCTTATGCGCTTGTCACGCTCTGCATCTAGGGCTTTGTCTTGTTTGATGGATGCCTCCTCCAACCTGAAAGTGGCTTGAACAGCCTGCCAATTGAAACAAATGCACAAGTAAGTAGGAAACAAAAAAAAAAAAAGGAAAAAAAAGAGAAAATTGAAGCTAGAAGAATCATAAGTGCTGAGAGTCTAACCATTTCCAAGTATCGCTTGAGGTTGAGGAAGACCTCCTTACTCCTCAAAGCCTCTAGCTCAGCCATGTCTGCAGGGAATAGCATGGACCTCTCTAGTGCATCAGCTACAAGTGTGCCTTCGCCCCCTTGGAAGTCCCTGAGAGAGGCATCGTCCATCAGAGGCCCCCCATGGAGCATTGGGGCTGGGAGCCAGGCCTGAGCCTCGGGCCGGGCGGCGACCTGCTTGTCCTGACCTTAAGACCCTATCTTCAGTTGCTTGGAGGGTCGCCGATTGTCGCCCTCCTCTTGGGAGGAATAAGACTTGTACCCTCCCATAGGCCTTTTACCCTTGTCCTTCCTCTGCTTAGGATCAAAGGGCTCGGGCCTAGATGGCAGACTCGGTCGAGATGGAGGAAGAGGAAGCTTAGGCTGGGTGGAAGTTGACCTGGTTTAGGCAGGCTGAGACTTGGGTGGAGGAGGAGGAAGCTTAGGCTGAGACTTCCCTAACTGGCCTTTAAGCAAGTCAAGTAAGTTGGATTGGGTTTTCCTCTTGAAACCCATCTCGGCCCTAGGAGAGTTCCCTGCTGACAGAAAGTCTGCTTCGATCAGGCTCTGGTCACCTAAGTCACTAGAGGGATCCTCGGGCAGGTGGACTTGTTCGAACACGCCAAAGTCGTCCTCGGCCAGACTCGAACCGGTACCTTCTTCCTCTGTTTCTTCACCTCCCCCTCAGCCTCCGCAGCTCGGTAGGATGTAGAGGAGCCCGCCAACAGAGTACCTTCTAGCGTATGGGACCCCTACGGAATCAAGAAACCGTCCTCGATTACGGTAATTCTTTAGAGCCGAGGATCATTTGCCCTGATCATGCATTTTGGCGCTGCGAACAACTTCTAAATAGGGTCGTACCCTAGGATCCGGTGAGCAGCCCTAACTTGGTTGTCGGCCTCATTCATGAAGATCTCCGCCCTTATCACGGTCTCCAAGTCCTCCTTGTTGACCAAACCAAAATGATGCTCGAAAGCGTGTGGATCTGCAGAGACAAAAACATACTACTATTAGTAGCCAAACAAAGCAGGAAGCGAAAATTCAAAAAAAATAATACCCTCTCCTATTCCGAGTGCCCCACCTGGCGTGCCCTCCACTGTGGGACAATGAAGGCCATCGTGCCACTCCCCGGACACGATGAGAAAGTCTTTATCCAGCCCCATACTGGACGAGGGGAGGCACCGGATAAGCCGTACCCTATCCTCCCTCGTCTTCATGTAGTAGGACTTGCCCTTCAAGAGCTGGAGGTTGTAGCACCAGTTCACATCATGATGGGTTAACCTCAGCCCCATCTTCTCGTTTAGGGCATCTATACAGCCCAGAATCCTAAACATATTGACGCCGCATTGAGTGGGGGCAAGTCAGAAATGCCTAAGGTAACTCGTCAACACCTGACCCATAGGGATCCGCATACCGCCCTCTAAGAAGGCGATTATAGGAATCACCACCTCGCACGCTTGCCTCTTAAGTCTCCACTCCCTCTCTTTACAGTACCTTAGACCTACGGTACTAGGTATCCTATAATCAGCGACGAACTTCTCCATCGCCTCTTCAGACTCAACCAATTTCTTGAACCTACCAATCCCTAGAGATAACTAAGAAACACGAAGAAAGAAGTCTAAAAGAGGGGAGAGCGCAATTTAGAGAGAGAGAAGAAGACTTACGAAAATGAGGAAAAGCTCATCGGGCAGGCTTTTTGTGCTAAAGGAAGTCGCAAATTCAGTTGCAGATGTGACCGAATTCGAAGTATGTGCGCAAAGTCTCTTGAATGCGAAAGTAAAGAGGCGGATCAATTTAAATGGGTATTTATACCCCCCAATAAAAAATAACAACCGTGCAAGTTTTCCTGCCCATATAGTCAGGAGGATCACCATCGTTAGATTATCATCCCACCGTTGAACGTGGGGAGCACAGAGCCGCCCGAATTTAATGTGAACGCACTCCGCATACCAAGGCGTCAGAAACATGCCTTGGACAGGCTAAAAGACACTGGTACTAATGGAAGACAAGACTTGACAAGCCGCGGTAGAGGCCCGAGGACGTCAAAATCCTCCTCTACATCCGAGGAGCCTGACAGCAGGATTTTGAGGGGCTATTGTGGGGCTAGAGAATTTGGCAACCCTGGCCCACTCTATGCTAAGCCCAAGGCCCACACCGAGGGGGAAAGTGTGTTCGAGGACGAGTCAAGGAAGCTTCATTCACCAGGGGTATCGCCGAGGACAATCATGTCCTCAGCCCGCACAAGCCACTAAAAGGAAGAGCAAAGTGCCTTCAGAGGTAATCCTCCAAAGCGATCCAAGAAAGAGGCAAGTACAACGGGTTGTCCATGGAAGCATGGTGGAGGAGCAGTCCCAAGAGGAACTGTCACCTCCACATTAAATGCCCACAACTAACGTTCTAGCCACATTAATGGAAAAGTGACCCCTGAACAGTGCCGCCTTAGCTGCTACCACCCCCAGGAAGGATGGGAAGGTGGCTAATGGGATAGGTACTCAAGTGGTGACCTACATGATCAACAAATGGAGGGCCAGGATTAACCATAAGGGGATATAAAATGTAACAAGTCCTCCAGAAAGGAGGACGGCAGTTTTAGAAGAGAAAAAGGACCGTGGCACTTGTATGATCTTTGTAACCTGGTACCAGAGAAGGAATAAGAAATATACGATACAAGAAAATCGCCGAGGAGCCTAGTTTCATATTTTAGCTTGTGTTCTTGCCACCCAATCTATGTATTACCATGTTCAATTGTTGCAATCCTCACTAGGGCCTAGTTCTTTGATCCGCACTCTATAAATTCATTGTATTGGGCCAGTTGGGCTTGAGTTCACTCATTCCCAAGGAATAGTGCTCGAACCAGGTCCCTACAATTATCTTGTTGTATATTTTTTAGGTGAAAACCGCATTTTTGTCCTTACATTTTCACACGATTCCCACTTTGGTCCCTATCTTTTATTTTCACCGCTTTTACTCTCTATCCTGAAAAACGCGTCTCGTTTTTGTCTCTACAATTACATCAGAGACGGAAAATGCACATGTGGCAAACAGAGTGCACTGTTGGCACACTAAAAGCTGACGTGGCCATTAAAATAATAATAATAAAATCTTATTTGGTATTAAAAAATGCCACATCAGCATCTAAATTTAAAAAAATTAATTTATTAATTTTAACTTAATAAAAAAAATCAAAACAGAAATAAAAATCAAAATTCACAGGAAGTAAAATCTAAAAGTATCTTGAACAAGAACACCAAGAACACCAGCCTAAACTTAAGATCTCAAAATTGAAAACCAAAAATCACGAATAACTCAAAAAATAAGATCACAAAATTAAGCATAAGATCCACATCAGAATAAACATGAACAAGGAATTAAATAAGAATAAGATTAATATTCCAAGCTCAAAACAATCTTTCCCGAACTATTAATAGGGATGTAAGCATATAGAACAACACAAGAACCCCCTAGCAAAAGCAACAAAATATCAAACCCCAATAGAGCTGAGATTCATAAATCAAAGCAAAAGAAATGGTGAGACACAATGAGAGTTGAAAGAGCTGGAGAGAGACAGACCCACCACCATTACCAAACCGCCCCCACAACCTAGCAACAACCCACACCACAAAACACTCTAGAATCCACCATACCCACGGCTACATCACACCCACACGACCCAGCAGCCACAATGACCACACCCACACCCACAACAACCCCACTTGATGATGCCACCACAAGCCCAGCCTTGTGCGACGGTTCAATCCCCACCTCAGATGTGGGCCCCTCAGGCACCGGCACAACACCACCTTTACCACTAGACTCAAGCCCAAGCCCAGCCCACCAATGCTAACAAGGTCCGCACTCTCTGGATCGGAGACTTCCAGTATTGGATGGACAAGAATTATCCTTTCACCCTACATCACTTTTCTACGTGCTTTTTATTTGTTTTTGGTTTCCGGGTTTTGATCTGTGAGATTGTGTTTTGTGTTTTTTTTTGTTATGCAGTTTAGGTGTTTGATTTATTGTCTCTGAGACTTCTTTGTCAGAATGGTTGTTTTGTTGCATACCCATTTTTTGTTTTTCAATCCTGTTCATGTTTCTGTTATCTTTTGGTCATGAAACCTTTTTGGGCTTTACATTGTGTGGTGCAAGGAGAAGGGTTTCCCATTGTTCTTATCCATGGATTTGGTGCCTTCACATTTCAGATCTAAGTGTGTGTGTGTGTGTGTGTGTGTGTGTGTGTGTTGTTTTTTTTTTTTTTTTTTATTTTATAATTTCTGGGTTTGTGTTCTTAGATCTGGGTTTCTGTTTTTGTTGTTCTTGTTCAAGACATACTTAGATCTTAATTCATGTGATTTTTGGTTTTTAATTCTGTTTTTAATTTTTTTATTTAGTTAAAATTAATAAATTAAAAATTTTAATTTAGATGCTGACGTGACATTTTTTAATGCCAAAATAAAATTTTTATTATTATTTTAATAGTTCCGTCTGCCACCTAGGACTTTGTCGTTAGGGCACTAACGAAAGGGACTAAAACGAGACACATTTTTCAGGATAGGGAGTAAAAGCGGTGAAAATAAAAGATAGGGACCAAAGTGAAAATTGCGTGAAAATGTAGGGATGAAAATGTGGTTTTTGCCTATTTTTTATTGAGCGTTATTAATTTTGCTTTTGTATAATGTTATATTGCAAATTAGTTATATTTTAACATAATTCTTATCAAAATGACCATAAATTTTCATTTTTCATAAATAATTGGTGCACCACCTTTAAATACACATAGAATAAATTTAGGTTACAAAAGTGTTGATTACACACACACACATATATATAAGGGTAAAACTTAGGTACAGTTCCTTAGCTACAATTACTTAGGTTCCCCTCTTATATTTTAGACACCTGTCTAACTAGTTAACTCAGCAAATAGACATTACAACTTACAAGACCCATATCCTTTTGTTTTTTTCTCCTTCTTTTTCTAGCCTGCGAGAAAGGAAACAAATTCTTCAAGTTACAGATCTAAGAAAGCTTCTTCAATTTAGACCTTTTCGACATTAAATCTATGAAGGCTTCAGTTTAGTAATTCTTTAGCCTTTTTTCCTTCGCTTTTTCTTCAAAATCCTCTCATTTTTTATGGCTTACTAGCAATCCATACTTTTTCCCTCTACAACTTTCTCTCTCTAAATTTTTTCCTTGTAGTTGTTGTTTCTTTCTTTTTCTTTTTTCTCTGAGAAAAATCATACATGCATAGGTAATTTTGAGTGCAGGTTTGGCTCCTCACTCCTTAAATATTTGTCGTTTGGTTACCATTGAAGGTCTCTTAGCCTCTTTCAATCTCTCTGGATTTTTCTAAATAATTTTCTGAATTTGGGATTTTCTTTTTGAGTTTCTTGCATCTCAGGCTAGTTTATCTCCAAATCAAAATATAGTTTGGAATTTTGGTTGGTTCCCGTGAAAATGGAGGAAAATAAAAAAGAAAGAAACAAAGAGAAGTTGAGATTGTTGAGGGATTGTAGTTTTAAATAAAGTTAAATTTCATCTATTGAGATTTATACTTTTGATTGGTTAGTCGGAGAGTTGAATGGATTTGGTTTTCTCATAGGTAAGGAAGGAAAAACATAAAGAAAAGAAAGAAAACAGAGAAAGGTAACGTCCATTTACTGAATTTATTAATTAGACTGGTGTTTAAAATATAATAAAGGAACCTAAGTAACTGTACCTAAGAAACTGTATCTAAGTTTTGCCCTATGTATAATATTAGAAGGAGTTCAAAAATGTAAAATTTTAACATTAATATATAAAAATATGAACATATTACTTTAGAAAGTTCACAAAATTTTCAAATTTAAGTGAATAATTAATGTTTGTATTCTTGATTGCATTTGTTATTTCATTTTAATGGTTATTATTTCAATTGTTGCCAAAGTAATTAATTATGAGAAAGATATTTATATTTCAAATAAGTTCTTTTTCTTTATAATAATTATTCTAAATAAATATTTTATTATATAAAATTTATAAAAATAAAATTTTTTATATAAATAATAATTAGTGCACTATCTATAGATACATTTTTTTTTAATATACAAAATAGAATTTCTACTCTAACATAATTTAATTGTATATGTATGTGAAGCTCCCTCCTGGAGACTTGAACCCCGACCATTGCCCCCTACACATACTTAATACAAGAAAAAAAATGCATTTAAACCATTAACACATGACACTCGAACTTGATTAACACTTTATCAAGGTCTTGATGAGGTGGAAGGCTAAATGAATAGAATTCTATTTCTTTTTCCAAGAATGCCTCACATAAAAAAAGTTTACAGTAGAATATTTAACAAAAGCTCCTGAATATATAATATTGAGCAAAGGTTTAAGCAATATAAGATCATGTTAGATAGATTGCATATGTTTCTATGGCTTTATAAAGGCATATAACTAGACTTGTTCTAGTAAGTAGTTAATGTTATTAGAGATTTTGATCTTTTAGGTGAGTGTGATTTCCTTATTATGGGAAATTATTGTGTATTTCCGGAATACCATAATGAGTACTCTCTCATCTCACATTGTTGATGCTCATTTTGGAAGCCTAGTAGCAGGAAGAAGCCCAACAATATGAGTAGAGAAGAGTTAGTAGATTGACAGAAAAACGTTAAGCCTGAATGGCAGGAACAATGAATTATAAGCCCATAAAGTAAATAAATGGAAGCAAATGAGCCTAAAGGAGCCTAGAGAGAGAAGTAGTAAACTCATGGGAATTATGTGATGTATAAAAGTAAGAATGGGCCACGCAAGCCCAAAGTAATAAAGTAAGAAAGTAAGAGGTTGATGGAAAGCTCATGAGCCCCAAGGATGAAGGATAATGTACTTGGGCCAATAAAGCCCAAAAGAGTTAGTAAAAGCACATGAAAATGCAAAATTAGAAAATGGGCCAAGAATGCCTAAGAAGAAAGAAATGAGACAAAGGTGCCCACAAGTAATGTAATGGGTCAAGAAAAGCCCAAAGTAGCATGAGTATAAATCCAATGACCATATTGGGTCATTGAGAGAAGAACAGGCAGCGGGCCCAAAAGAAGCCCAGCAAGCATGGGTCAAATAATATCACGACAGGAATAGTAGAGTGGTATGGCAGAAATGACAACAAGATTATAGAAGGAGTAAAGAATGGGCTGAAAGGGGGAAAACCCACAATCAAGCAAGGCCCAACCCTTGAAAGGAGCAAGCCAATAAAGAATGGAAAATCAGAAAACAGTTCACGCCATAAGAGGTCAAGGATGAGCAGCAGAATGCAAAGACGAGCCTCTAGACCATGGCAAACGCATGAGCATCGGACAAGCTTTTGGTGTACACGGGAAGTAGAGCACGCGCAAGGCCCAAGCACTATCAACTTGTACCCAACTAATACAAGAGTGGTGGGTTATGGGTTAGAGGTAAGAGAGGGTATGGTCTGGCGGTGGAGAGAAGGGAAAGCCTATTCTGGGGTTCCCACTCATATTCTTTTGGTGGTGATGTCCTGCTGGGATGACATACCACCTAAAAGAAGGAAGGATGAGTTGGAATCACTAGGTGTATGCCATGAGGGATAGCAAGAGAGAATGTCACGGTGTGCAAGCAAACAAAGCAGTCTTCTTTGTCTAGTAATGGGGAGTGGCACAACCAGCACAAGTAAGTGGTGGTAGCTGGACAGTTGACAAATTAGTTGGTGGTCAGGAAGAACACCCTAAACCAGACAAAAATAGTTAAAGGCTAAAATGGTAAAAACCAGTCACAGCAGATAGTATATAAAGGGTCCTTGCTATGCACAGTAAGAGGACTACAATGAGAGCAACCTCTAGAAGAGTTTCACAACACCACCATCACCATAACACCACACAAGCAAGCATTAAGAAAGAAAGAAAAGAGTGGGAAAGAATCAAAGTAACAAAACGGAGAGAAAAGAGAAAGAAAAGAAATAGGGAGTGTAGAATGGCAGGTATGCACCAATAGACTAATCCCTTCTCTCTCTCTCTAAAAGTTTACCCTCTGTTGAGTATAAAGAACTCGCCTAGGCACAAGCCATTTAGGTCCGTTCCCTAAAGTGGATAATCTCTACGGCAGGATCCTCCTGTGAGGTTATCCACATTGAGGAAGTGGTTCCCTCCTTGGCCTTGGTCCCGTAACACAACTGAACACGACAAACTGATCTTTTCCTTCTTTGATTTTACTACTTATTGCTATTGTTTCTTCTCTCGTCTTTGCAATTTCACCTTTAATGTGTTCTTTTTCCCTGTTTTAATTAAGAATCTCTTACTTATTTTGTCTAACAGTAACGTGTTTCTTTTATCATTGTTTTACTGCATTCATCTACTATAACTCTCCTGCAGCAACTCCACTTGCCATGGGCATGTGACTAAAGTTTCTACAAACGGGGCATAGTTTGTGCGCAAGCCAAACCAAAGTGAGTTGCAATTGGACTGGTCCCAGCTCCCTTATCCAGAAGACTTGGCCCTAGCATAACAGGAGGCAATCCAGCCCAAAATCACAAAAGGCCCACCACACACATGAATAGTGGGTCCTACTAATTAAATTCATGGTGGGAACCACCATGAATGTGAGAGGGGGGAAGTATATGTTCAGGAAAGGTATTTCCCATCGTTTTGCTCTCTTTTCTCCTAAAAATATCATTCTTCTTCCCTCATTGGTCTTTGTATTACCACCACCGCTGACTCCCTTCCAACGAGTTTAACAATGATAGGAGCTGGAGACCACTGGGTTTGGCACATGGAATATTTGAAGTAATCTCCAATTTTTTTCAATTGGAATGCTTGAATCACATTTATACACAATTATGTCATAAATAATCTAAATACAACGAAAGTTGGAAGTTCAAAGGGCTGGAAAGCCAAAGGTTGAAACTCATGATTTTAGATTATAGGGCCAAAATCCCATGGAAGTAGTGTCTTCAAGTGTGGAATTTTTAAAATTTATTTTTAATGTGTATGTTAGGATGAATTTGATGATTTCATTTGCGAATTTTTTTTTGTTGTGTTGATAACTTGACACTTGGTTGCTATGAGTTGTAGTAGAATGCATTATGTTGGCCCAACCCTATGGTGGCCAAGAATGCTGAATCCTACATAAATGTTTGTAGTAAAATTTGACTTTTTGTGGGTCACTTGAATACATCATGAGTGTTAGAGTTAAGTTTAACCTTATGAAATGGATGATAGAAGGCCTTAAAGACTTTTATTCAAGGTCCAGAGGTGTCTTGTTAAGTCTAAATTAACTGAGAATAATAAGGGGGGGGGGGGGTGGTGGAGGGATGAATTGTAAAGTCTTTTTCATCAATTGGAAATGAAGACAAACCGGATTTATTAAATTTTCCCCAAAATTAAATACAACTAAGCCGCATTAATTTCTTTTATTTCCCCCCTTAAGTTTTTGTTAAGCATGTATATTTCTCTCTCTATAAGCGCATTAAAACATTTAGCAGATAATTTTGTATTCTTTGTTTCCAAACTGTTTAACTAATTTACTGACAATGGAAGAAAGGGGTTAATGAAGGAAACTCTTTTGGATTTTGTGTAAATACAACTTTATTTTGTTTTGTGTATGTTGTTCTTGTTCGGCACAGTTTAGAGGAGTGTTTTATTTTCTTGGGTTCCAAACTGGTTAACCAGTTACTAATTATAAAAGTAAGATAGATAGGTTAGTGAAGGATCCTCTTTTGGATTTTGTGCAAACACAAATTACTTTATGGTTTTACAGTAATTATAATTCATGTGAATTTTTGTTTCCACTTATTGGTTTATGCATGTTAATTCTTGAGACTAAAATTTTGATTATAAGTTATTTTGTAGCGGTTTGTTAAAGCTTGTTGAATTCTTACGATTAGAATGATATACACGGCGATTGACAACTTCTACTTAACTGATGAGGAGCTAAAGAACTCACCATTTAGGAAATATGGTATAGATGAAGCGACTGAAACTATCTTACGAATATATGGCTGTGATCTCATCCAAGAAAGTGGCATCTTGCTTAGACTGTATCCTGTTTTGATTTCTTTATATATTGAATATATGTTGGTATATGAAATTGTATACGTAACTACAACAAAGGTGGACTATGGTGACGAAATCTAGTGAGGAAAAACAATTTCGTCACCAAATGATAACATTTAGTGAGGAAAAGAAGAATTCGTCACCAAATATTATTAAAATTTCAAAATTGGTGACGAAATCAATATTTTGTCACCAAAGATGTACCAATTGGTGACGAAATCAATATTTCATCACCAAAGATGTACCAATTGGTGACAAAATATTTATTTCGTCACTATAGGTCATGAAAAAAAGTCAAATCTAGCGTGACGAAATATTCACGTCACCAAAGACTTACCAGAGGTGACAAAATTCTAAACTCGTCACCCAATATTAGGATGTAGGTGTTTTTGGTGATGAAATAAATTTTCGTCACCTATTGTTTAACCAAAGACTAACCAAAGGGTAACGAAATTCCAAATTCATTATCCAATATTAAAATGGAGGTGTTTTCGGTGAAGAAATAAGTGTAAGTCACTTGTTGTTTACAAATAATTAAGGATGGCCATGGGCAAGGTAAAACCATATATACCCGACCCAATTAATTTATCCATGGATATCCGATTACCTTACCCAATTAGTATTCATACCCAATTGTTACCCGGTCTATTTATCTATAGATATCCATACCCTACCCAAAGCCGATTTTTATAAAATCACCAAATATGCTAAAAAAACTACTAAAATGACCAATATATCCTCAAAATCTCTAAAATAAGCAAAATACCCATGAAACCTTTAAAATGACCAAAATACTCCTACAATATCTAAAATCACCAATTATACTAAAAATCCACTAAAATGACCAAAATACCCATGAAATAACCTTAAAAATGACCAAAATACCCCCAAAATCACCAAATATGCTCAAAAACCACTAAAAATTACCAAAATATCTCCTAAACCTAATAAATGATCAAAACCCCCAAATTTTAAAAAATGACCAAAGTACACACGAAACTTAAAAATGACCAAAATACCCCCGAAACCTTAAATTTGGCCAAAATACCCCCCAAAAAAAGAAAATTACCAAAATAACCCCTAAAATTAAAAAATTACCAAAATACCTCCAAAACCTAAAAACTGACCGAAATAGCCTTGATGCTTGAAAATTATCCCCCCCCCCCCCCAAAAACTCAAAAAATGACTAAAATACCCCTGAAACCTATAAAATGACAAAAATGGCCCTAAAACCTATATGATGATAAAAATATTCACTAAACCTAAAAGATGATTGAAATACCCTTAAACCTAAAAATGACCAAAATACCCCTAAATGACCAAAATTATCATTTTTATAATTTTGGGCTATTTTGGTCATTTTTTAGGTTTAGGGGGTATTTTGCTTATTTTATAAATTTCAGGGGTATTTTGGTCATTTTTAAGGTTTCGAGTGTATTTTTGGTTATTTTTTATGTTTACGGAGGTATTTTGGTAATTTTTATTTTTCGAGGGTATTTTGGTCATTTTTAGGCTTCATGGGTATTTTGGTAATTTTTAGGTTTTAGGGAGTATTTCGGTCATTTCTTAGGTTTAGGACGTATTTTTGGTCATTTTTAAGTTTCGGTGAGTATTTTGGCCATTTTAAAGGTTTCAGGGGTATTTTGGTTATTATTTTTTAAGTTTATGGGGTACTTTGGTATTTTTATAATTTCCAGGGAAATTTTGGTAATATTTTAAGTTTAAAGGGTATTTTGGTAATTTTATGATTTTAGAGGTATTTCGCATTTTTTAGGTTTAGGATGCATTTCGGCAATTTTAGAGGATTTTGGAAGTACATGGATTATTTGCAAGTTTTAGAGGCAATATGGTAATTTTGTTGGGGTTTACCCATAATAATTTGGTTGAGTTAGGTTTGAATAAGATTTAATTAGTTAAATGGATAATAATGGGTAAATAGGAAAATTACAGCCGATTGGCATGAATATTGGCATGCATGTTAAGAACATATAGAACATGTAAACCAACGGTTGGATTTTTAAAATATGAATTAAATAACAAGTTATTGGGTGGTGTAACATTTTTTGAGTTACATCAGGTGTAACTTGAACCAAGCCCTATATTTCTTGATTCAATGTGAATTTTGACAAATCTACCGTTAGATTACATTATCTTCATATATTTTTCATGCTTACAAAATTTGAAGGTGATCAAAGATTAATAGCCATGTCATCGATCAATTGTTTAAATTCAAGTTTTTGCAGTTAAAAATAACGCATAAAAGATAAATTTAAAGATCAAATGGTAAACTACATCCAATTTGCATGAAAGTTTGTGTGCATGTTAAGAACATATAGAAAATGTAATTCAACAGTTAGATTTTCAAGATATGAATTCAATAATAAGTTATTGGGTGGTGTAATATTTTTTAGAGTTACATTAGGTGTAACTTGAACTCAATCCTATATTTCTTAATTCAATGTGAACTTTGACAAATCTACCGTTAGATTACATTATATTCATATATTTTTCATGTTTACAAAACTTCAAGGTGATCAAGGATTAATAGTCATGTCATCAATCAATTGCTTAAATTCAAGTTTTTGTAGTTTAAAATAACGCATAAAAGATGAGTATAAAGATCAAATGGTAAACTACATCCGATTAGCATAAAAATTGGCATGCATGTAAAGAATATATAGAAATTTTAATCCAATGATTAGATTTTCAAAATATGAATACAATAAAAAGTTATTTGGTGGTGTAATATTTTTTAGAATTATACAAAGTGTAACTTGAACCGAGTCATATATTTCTTAATTCGATATGAATTTTGACAAATCTACCGTTAGATTACATTATCTTCATATATTTTTTGTGCTAACAAAATTTCAAGGTGATCAAAGATTAATAGGCATGTCATCAATCAATTGTCTAAATTCAAGTTATTTTAGTTTAAAATAACGTCTAAAGGATAAGTTTAAAGATCAAATGGTCAATCACACCCGATTGACATGAAAATTGGCATGAATGTTAAGAACATATATACCACGTAATCCAACGGTTGGATTTTGAAAATATGAATTCAATAATAAGTTATTGGGTGATGTAATATTTTTTAGAGTTACATCTAGTGTAACTTAAACGTAGTTCTATATTTCTTAATTCGATGTGAATTTTGACAAATCTACCATTAGATTACATTAACTTCATATATTTTTCATGCTTACAAAATTTCAAGGTGATAAAAAATTAATAGTCATGCTATCAATCAATTGTTTAAATTATAGTTTTTGTAGTTTAAAATAATGCATAAAAGATGAGTTTAAAGATTAAATGGTAAACTACATCCAATTGGCATGAAAATTAGCATGCATGTAAAGAACATATAGAAAATATAATGCAACGGTTAGATTTTCAAAATATGAATTCAATAATAAGTTATTTGGTGGTGTAATATTTTTTAGAGTTATATTAGGTGTAACTTGAACTCAGTCCTATATTTCTCAATTCAATGTGAATTTTGACAAATCTACCGTTAGATTACATTAACTTCATATATTTTTCATGTTTACAAAACTTCAAGGTGATCAAGGATTAATAGTCATGTCATCAATCAATTGTTTAAATTCAAGTTTTTGTAGTTTAAAATAACGCATAAAAGATGAGTATAAAGATCAAATGGTAAACTACATCCGATTGGCATGAAAATTGGCATGCTTATAAAGAAAATATAGAAAATATAATCCAACGGTTAGATTTTCAAAATATGAATTGAATAATAAGTTATTTACTGATGTAATATTTTTTAGAATTATACTAAGTGTAACTTGAACCCAATCATATATTTCTTAATTCGATATGAATTTTGACAAATCTACCGTTAAATTACATTATCTTCATATATTTTTTGTGCTTACAAAATTTCAAGGTAATCAAAGATTAATAGTCATGTCATCAATCAATTGTTTAAATTCAAGTTTTTGTAGTTTAAAATAACGCACAAAAGATGAGTTTAAAGATCAAATGGTAAACTACATCCGATTGGCATGAAAATTGGCATGCTTGTAAAGAACATATAGGAAATATAATCCAACAGTTATATTTTTAAAATATGAATTCTATAATAAGTTATTTGGTGGTGAATCATTTTTTAGAATTATATTAGGTGTAACTTGAACCGAGCCTTATATTTCTTAATTCAATGTGAATTTTGATAAATCTACCGTTACATTACATTAACTTCATATATTTTTCATGTTTACAAAACTTCAAGGTGATCAAGGATTAATAGTCACGTCATCAATCAATTGTTTAAATTCAAATTTTTGTAATTTAAAATAACGCATAAAGAGATGAGTATAAAGATCAAATGGTAAACTACATCCGATTGGCATGAAAATTGGCATGCTTGTAAAGAATATATAGAAAATTTAATCCAACGGTTAGATTTTCAAAATATGAATACAATAAAAAGTTATTTGGTGGTGTAATATTTTTTAGAATTATACAAAGTGTAACTTGAACCCAGTCATATATTTCTTAATTCGATATAAATTTTTACAAATCTACCGTTAGATTACATTATCTTCATATATTTTTGTGCTTACAAAATTTTAAGGTGATCAAAGATTAATAGTCATGTCATCAATTAATTATTTAAATTCAAGTTTTTGTAGTTTAAAATAACGCACAAAAGATGAGTTTAAAGATCAAATGGTAAACTACATCCGATTGGCATGAAAATTGGCATGCTTGTAAAGAACATATAGGAAATATAATCCAACAGTTAGATTTTCAAAATATGAATTCTATAATAAGTTATTTGGTGGTGAATCATTTTTTAGAATTATATTAGGTGTAACTTGAACCCGACCCTATATTTCTTAATTCAATGTGAATTTTGACAAATCTACTGTTAGATTACATTAACTTCATATATTTTTCATGTTTACAAAACTTCAAGGTGATCAAGGATTAATAGTCATGTCATCAATCAATTGTTTAAATTCAAGTTTTTATAGTTTAAAATAACGCATAAAAGATGAGTATAAAGATCAAATGGTAAACTACATTCAATTGGCATTAAAATTGGCATGCTTGTAAAGAATATATAGAAAATTTAATCCAACGGTTAGATTTTCAAAATATGAATACAATAAAAAGTTATTTAGTGGTGTAATATTTTTTAGAATTATACAAAGTGTAACTTGAACCCAGTCATATATTTCTTAATTCAATATGAATTTTGACAAATCTACCGTTAAATTACATTATCTTCATATATTTTTTGTGCTTACAAAATTTCAAGGTGATTGAAGATTAATAGGCATGTCATCAATCAATTGTCTAAATTCAAGTTATTTTAGTTTAAAATAACGTATAAAGGATGAGTTTGAAGATCAAATGGTAAATTACACCCGATTGGCATGAAAATTAGCATGCATGTTAAGAACATATATACCATGTAATCCAACGGTTAGATTTTGAAAATATGATTTCAATAATAAGTTATTGGGTGATGTCACATTTTTTTGAGTGACATCTAGTGTAACTTAAACATAGTCCTATATTTTTTAATTCGATGTGAATTTTGACAAATCTATCATTAGATTACATTATCTTTATATATTTTTCATTGTTACAAAATTTCAAGGTGATCAAAGATTAATGGGCATGTCATCAATCAATTGTCTAAATTCAAGTTTTTCTAGTTTAAAGTAACGTATAAAATATGAGTTTAAAGATCAAATGGTAAATTACACCAAATTCCTAGTTAATCCTGGTTGAACTGGCAAGTCTGGTCTAGTTTTTATGACCATGATTGTGCCAACAGTGGTTTTAAAAACTGATACGAACAAGGAACTAAAAAAGTGACTGGTTACCAGTTTTTTAGTCCGACCGGTGATGTCATAAATATTTATTTTATAATTATAAAAAAATATAATAAGTTTATTACTAATAATATGTTGGTAAAAATTTGTAAAAGATTTATGTGGGTTTTCACATCTTATATTTAGAAAATAAAAATAGCAAAATGTAAAAACGTAACATTTAGTGATACTTTCATTTAGATTTAATTAATTTTCTTCAAAATGGACCATCACATATGTTGAATTGTAATCTTAAAAATAAAATGTTTATTATTTGTTTATATGTGTGTGTATATATATATATATATTAATGAATTAATGTTAGAGAAAAATTAAGTATTTTTTAAATTTATTCACTTAATTAATTAAAAACTACTTTTATTTTCTAATCATAATTATCATAAAAAGAAAAAAGAGTAAATTCCGTGAATATCAAAGCTAAATCATGATTATCAAGTAGTAGTGGTAATATATATATATATATATATAATAATGTTTTTGAGAAGTTGTACATAGTATAATGTACACTTAACCAAAAAAATAAAATAGTATAATGTACAGCGTTGCCAGCAAAACAAAAACTAAAGTTTTAAAAGAATATAGAATTATGTGGTCCTCATTCATTCTATATTAAAAATTAAAAAACAAAGGTGTGGCTCTCATTGATTTATTGTGTATACAAATAGCAATAGTAGACTAACAAAGCAGTAAAGCACGTTTGTAAAGTAAAAGTAGAGGTTCAGTCTTTTTTTTTGAGCAGTGATCAGCACGTAGTAAATTTTTTTGCACGCGGTGATCAATTTTCAAGCGGGTTCTAAATTTTTTAGGTGTCTTTTTTTTCATTATTTTTTATTAGATAAAATTTATGTACAATATTTTAGGTACTGTTGCTTAAGTTTTTCTCTTAAGATTCTTCCATGTGGCTATTTAATTTTAAAAATACACTTTCATCATTAAAAAAAAAAACTACATGATCAAATCTTAAGAGAGTAATTTAAAGAAAAGCATCTAAGTAACAGCATCTAAGTAGTGTAGTTAAGTTTTTCTTTTTTTTGTTTGTGTAAACAAAATACTGTTACTCTCTCTTTCTCCTCCCATAGACAGACCCACGCCTCTCAGCCTCTCCCAAAAAGACTGGTAAGGTCTCTCTCTCTCATTGATCCTCTCTCTCTCTCTCTCATCACTCTTCTCTCTATCTCTCTCTCATGTTAAGCTTGGTGACTTTGTGGATTTTTTTTTCTTCTTTCAGGATTAGCAGGATATTGATTTTGGGATTAGAGAGGGTGTTGATTTTAGGATATAGCTTTTGGGATTGGAGAAGGTAATCTAGTCTTTCCCTATTGATTTTTTGAGATATGGAACAACAATCCCTATTGATTTGATGTATATCATTATGGATTCTGGACATTGCTTTTATAATTTTTTCCCCTTCTTGTGTGTGCATAAATGTGTCTATTAAATAAATGCAATTTTGTGACTTGATATGTTAGATTTTTAAGTCTAATTTTTGTGGGTTTTGTTAGTTTTTGTTTGGTGCTGAATCAGTTTGTGGGTTTTTCTAGGACCTTAAAGATTAAATCTTTAATTATTTTTTTAAGGCTGATTTCTGTGTACCCGAAATGCTTGTTTTATGGGTTTCTATGTTTTTGTGTGCTTACTTCACTTGCCAGTAACATTGGTTTACTTGTTAATATCATTTTCAAACTAAGCAATATTTAGTCAAAGTGGTGCACTTTGTTTAACAATTTCAGTTCTAGTCAACTCTTTAAGTGTGTTTTTGGTGCTTACTTTGTCTGCTAATCTGAAACAAATCTTTCAAAAAATTTTAGTCAATATTTTCAAATTGGTAAAACAGGACATATTTATTATATTGAGTTAAGTTAGTTATAGGTGTACCCATGTGAATCTTATTACATGGTTGAATGTTATGGGTCCAGTTGATGCTACTAATAGTGGTATTACTTGTTGTGATGTTTTGGCAATTAACTGGTGATTTTAAGTCTCTGTTGAGTTATGAAATCTAGGATGGACACCCCTCTATTCATGCCAACCCTTCGCTTAGAAATTTTACCATCACCAATCACAATAGCACCTGAGTGAATTTTTGCTTAGAAACTAGCTTGGTGCTAAAATTCAAAAATTTTGAAGGGGTTTTGAGTTTGAGTTGAATGTATCCATGCAAGCATACTTATATCCATGCAAGCTCTGATATTCCACCATGCAAAACTTTCAAAAGGTGTAGTAGCTTTGGTGGACCACAGTGCTGGTTGGAAAGTAGAAGCTCCACTATCACATGTTTGATTGACTGGGCAATCAGCACCACCTAAAAACTTTTAGAGGAGACTTTTGTTTAAATGATATGTTTAAGGATACAATTCAGCCAACCAAAAAAAAAAAAGTCCGTATAATTTTTTTAAAGAAAATGTTAAAAAGCTAATGTCAAATTTATTATAAAAGATTTACAAACTAAAGTAACATATTGAATGTGATAAGCGCTACTTAAAAATTGTAATAAATAAATTTCTTAATTACTATTTGCAATGTTTTTAAAAGTTGATGCATCAATTTATAAGAATTAAATAGTAAAATTTGTTGTAACTATAATATCTTTAGCTCTTTTTTTAATATTATTTTTTATTTTTTATTTTGTCTCTGTGTGTGTGTGGAGGGGATTTTGGGGGGGGGGGGGGTCCTACTTATGACAATGGACTTGCTCCACTATCACATGCATGCACATTATGTTGGTAATATCATTGTGCAAAATAAGTCTGAGAATTTCTTACAAAAGTCTTGAGCCCCACCATCTAATCTAGCTATAGTCTTTAGAGTTTGTGAGCTAGCTAGGCACGTGAGTCTGGTAGAATTTTATTGCTTTTCTTAATTTGTATCGTCATATATTTTTTTTTTTTTCATATATGCATATTGATGCTTTTCATATATATTTTTAAAATGGTTATTAATCAAGGTAGATAAATAGAACTAGCTAGGAACAAGAAAATATTAGTAGTTTAAAAAAGTTAAAGAGATAACACCCTATTAATTGCTAATTTGCTAGATCTTTTTTATTTTTACTTTTTTTTAAAATATCATTATCATTTTGTATGTCATTAAAGATGAAGTATCTAGAAGAAGCTATTCAATGCTAGCTAGTTGTCAATGCTTTACTGATATTGAGCCCAAAGTATGTCAAAGTTAGCTGCAAGTTGATTTTTGTAATCATTGCAACAGAAGGTGCGTACATGATACATGGTTTTTGATGATTCATGATAAAATATCCATCTTTTCCTTTTTGTTTGTTGATTCCTATCGAATTTCAAGCAAGACTCTCATTGCGTGATTTGAAACTGGGGGCCTATAATTATAATATATTATAAATGGAAAAAAAATCCAAATTTATTATGAAAATTTGAATAGCCGATTATATATGCATGAAGGGTAAATAACCAAAAAGTGGTCAAAGCACGGTTATTTTGCCAAAACCTTTACAAAGTCTCACGTAAATTTGCACACTTTTGAATGCTTTTATAGATGTTTGCTGAAAAGGGCTAGGCTTATTGGTTTAGTCTTGTAGTTGTGGGGTACTCTAATGCAAAACCAAGGTGCACCACAAGTCCTTGTACTTGAATAGTTTAAACTGGGCCACTCTCTAATTTTTCACGTGTTTAACATATATATATATGGGCCCTCAGATCAATAGAATGTGAAAAAAATTATTGGACCCACATGTAGAAAAAGAAATGAATGAGTCCACAAAAAAAAAAAAAAAAAAGGCAGAGGTTTTTAATAGACCCACCTAATAGCAAAACCATATTACCTATGGTTTTCCCGCTGATCAATGTGCACTTCTCCCATTTTTAGGTGAAACTTCACATTGTAGCCAGCTATTGATTGCTAAAACAAAAGATGTCATTGCCCACCACAAAAAGGAAGAAACCCAAAATAAAAATAAAAATAAAAATAATGATTATAAAAAAATTCATTCTTGTTATGCAAAATAAAATAGGTACAATTTTTTTTTTTTCTTGATATAATGTGTCACTCCAAAGTATATTGGAGGTTTAGATGTTAGAAAATGTTATGTATGGCATTTCATTATCTTGATGACTTAACATTCACCTTGTATGTGTGATCAGATATGGATAATAGTTGGATGACACTTGGTAGGACACCTAGAGACAGACTAAGTCAACAATATATTGATGGGGTGAATTCATTTCTTACTTTTGCAATGACTGTTGTGGACCGAAGTGGAAAATTTCCATGCCCATGTATTGATTGTTTGAATTACTATCAACAATATGCTCACACTGTGCAAATTCATTTGCTTCATCGTGGGATTATGCAAGATTATACTAAGTGGTACTATCATGGAGAACCCCGTGAATTAAATGAGCACATTGATGATGAAGAAATGTCAAACAATGATCATCTGGATGGCATTGATGCCTTGGTGGAGGATCGAATTAGAGGGGAACCAAGAGATACAACCCAGCAAGATGAGGAAGTCCGTAATTTTGATAAAATGTTTAGTGATTCAAAGCATGAGCTGTATCCAGGTTGCACAGATTACACTCTTTTGAAGTTTGTCATTGAAATGCTAAACGTGAAGGTAACAACCAACTTGAGTAATAAGGGGCTTGACATGATACTAGACTTGTTGAGTAAGCTTTTACCGAAAGGTAACTTGGTTCCAAGGTCAACTTATGAAGCAAAGAAGATATTACGTGACTTGGGCTTATCATATGAGCACATTCATGCATGTAAAAATGATTGTGCTCTCTTTTGGAAGGAAAATGAAAACCTTGATAAATGTCCGGTGTGTCAAACTCCTAGATACAAGGATAATAGAACATGTGGTAAGAAGATTGCTCAAAAAGTATTGCGCTACTTTCCATTGACTCCGAGGTTGCGGAGATTATACATGTCTAGAAAAATAGCTAAGGACATGAGATGGTACATAGAAAAACGTGTGAATGATGGGATATTAAGGCATCCAGCTGATAGTCAGGAGTGGAAGGAATTTGATTTGAAACATCATGAGTTTGCCCTAGAACCTCGCAATGTAAGGTTGGGGATGGCTACAGATGGTTTTAACCCTTTTGGGAATATGAACAATAACTACAGTATGTGGCCTGTCATACTCATTCCCTATAACCTACCGCCTTGGTTAGTAATGAAAGAACCTTATTTTATGATGTCCTTACTTATTCCTGGACCTAATCAACCAAGAAATGAGCTTGATGTTTTCTTGAGGCCATTAGTTGATGAGTTGAAGGAGTTGTGGGAAGAGGGTGCACACACTTATGATGCATCTTGTGGTATGCATTTTCAGATGCGTGCCGCTTTATTGTGGACAATACATGACTATCCTGGATTTGGTAATGTGTCTGGGTGGAGGACAAAGGGTTATCATGCTTGTTACACTTGCAATGATGAACCATATTCAGAGACATTGGAAAGTAAAATTGGATACACTAACCATCGAGCCTATTTGCCTATGGACCACCCTTGGCGAAGGAGTTGCTCATTCAATGGTAAAATTGAGAAACGGATGAGATCATTGGAGTTACCGGTGGAAAAGATAAATGAACAAATTGACCGAATGCCAAATATAATTTTAGGAAAGGATCCAAACAACAAGAAAAAGCGTCCAATTATTGGGGAACCGAATTGGTCAAAGAAAAGTATCCTATACAAGCTACCATACTGGAGAAATAAGAAGCTTAAACACAACATTGATGTCATGCATGTTGAAAAAAATATTAGTGAGAGTACATTCGGAACTTTGTTGGGAATTGAGGGGAAAAACAAGGACACAGACAAGGCACGCAAGGACTTGAAAAATATGGGCATAAGGAGTGTTTTGCATCTCCAAGAACGTCCTGATGGATCATTTGACAAGCCTCGTGCCTTCTTTTCATTGTATCCTGAAGAAAGGATTGGTTTTTATGAATTTTTGAAATCAGTCAAGTATCCAGATGGCTATGCAGCAAACATATCGAGGTCGGTGAACACAAGAAATGGTAGACTATTAAATTTGAAAAGCCATGCCTGTCATGTACTATTACAGCGGATTCTTCTAATTGGGATGCGGGGTTTTGCTGATAAGGACATTTGTACAGTATTGTTTGAGTTGGGTAGTTTCTTTCAAGACTTATGCTCTAGGACCCTAAGAAAGAGTGACTTGGAGAAATTAGAAGGACGTATACTTCTCATACTATGCAAATTCGAGAAGTACTTTCCTCCAGCCTTCTTTGATGTAATGGTTCATCTTGCTGTTCACCTACCTCGTGAAGCCATTCTTGGAGGACCAGTGCAATATAGATGGATGTATCCCATTGAAAGGTAACTCTTTCCATCCATTAATTATAGTTTGCCGAATGTTTTTTTTTAAGCAAATTATATTGCGTATGTAGTCATACTCCCAATTCATTTTTCCTTGAAGGTTTCTTGGAACGTTGAAAAGACACGTTTCTAACCGAGCTCGACCAGAAGGTTCAATTGCAGAGGCTTACATTCTTAAAGAGTGTATTACTTCTCGTCATTATATCTTGATGGAGTTGAAACCGTGCATAATCGAAGGGAAAGAAATGCAGATTGTGGTGAATATGGCCAAGGGTTGATGATTTTCTCACAAACAGCCCGACCCACTGGGTCTAGGCAGAATGATGTAGGGATGTCACGAGAATTGCGTGATATTGCTCAATGGTATTTGTTGTACAATTGTCCCGAGTTGGAGCCGTATTTAGAGTATGTGAAGTCGTATTTTGATTATGCTTGAATTGTCCTTAATATTATTTGCATTTCTTAACTGAATATAAATCACTTGTTTTGAATAGTGAACACAAAAACACATTACATAATCCAACTGGAGAAGACATAACTCAAATACAACGACGAGAGTTTCCTAAGTGGTTCAAAGAACGTGTAAGAAATTTTGAATCTTATGACACATTATTTGTGCTAGAAATTGACAAAAAAGCAGCCCAGCCCAGCAACGTGGGCAGCAGAGAAGCGGCAGACCAAGCAAAGGAAAACCATTAGGCCTAAGCGGCAGGAGCAATGGATCACAGGCCCTTCAATACGAATGAATGGGTCTTGAGAGGGTAAGCGGGCCTAAAAGGCCCAGAAAGAGAGAAAATAGGCACCCATGGGCAGTATGTGTTGTGAAAAAGAGAGAATGGGCCGCGGCAGGCCCAAAAGAAAGTAAGTAAAGAAAGTAGGGAATAATGGCAAGCCCATGAACCCAAGGATGGGAATGAGGAAATTGGGCCGGGGAAGCCCGATTAAGTTAGTAAGAGCCCATCGGATGCGGAGTTAGTAAATGGACCAAGGACGTCCAAAGAAATGGGCCGGAGAGGCCCAAGGAAAACAAAGGGACATTGGAGCCCATAAGCGAAGAACACCAACGGCCACATTAAGCCATTGGGGGAAAAGGGAACGACAGGCCTGATAAAAGGCCCAGCAGGAAGGAAATATGACAAAGAAATACTAAGTAACGCCGCAGGAAGCAAAGGCAATTAAAAATTGGGTTGAAAGGAACATGGAGCCCAATACTGAGCAAAGCCCAGATTCTAAGGGAGCGGGGAGTCTGAGTAATAACTTGCAAGGGCCAGAAACGGACGGCAGGCAGGCAAAGTTTCCAGTCCACGGCAAATGCATGAACAGCAGGCAGATTTCAGACATATGCATGCGCAGAGACCAGGCACCACCAACCCGTACCCAGCCAATACAGGACATGGTGGGGTCGTGGGGTCAGAGGTAAGAGGGCGTGGTTTGGTGGTGGGGAGAGGGGAAGGCCTGTTTCAAGGTTCCTGCTCCAGCTCTTTTGAGGGGTACGTCCTGCTGGGATGATATACCACCCAAAAGAGGCAATGCTGAGTTGGAACCAATGGGTGCATGCCATGAGAGAGTAGAGAGAGAGAAACACCACCGCGGCAGGTAGAAATGCCGCGGCAGGCTAACAGACAAAGTGGTTGTCTTTGTCTGAAGCAGGGTACTCGCAGAACGGAACAGTAATGGTCGGCAAGTACCCCAGGCCAGACAAAAGTGGTTGGAGGGTAGAATAGTAAAATCCGTTCACGGTAAGCACTATAAAAGGAAGCCTCTACCGTGTACAAAGGGGGGGCAACATAAGGGAAAAAACTAAGAAAAGAAATACTCTGTAACACACTTATGAAAACAGGGGAAGTACAGCACTAAACAAGAAAAAACGAAAAGAAAGAAATCACTAAGGAAAGATAAAAGAAAAAAGAAAGTGAGAGTTAGTGGCATGCACCAACAGGATCTTTCCTTCTCTCCCTCTCAAAACTTGTCCTCTTCCATATTTATTTCGGATATTACCCATTCAGGTCCGCCTCCCTCAACCCATTAACCCCCATGGCAGGATGTCTTTTCCTCGGAGGTTAATCACGTTGAGAAGGGGCGTTCTCCCTCTTTGGCATTAATCCTACAGACTGAACTGAATTTGCTCCCTATCTGTTTTGATTAATTTTATTACTAGTCTCCTTTACTATTTATTTGTCAAAGGTTGATTGATATTGTTATAGTTACGGATTACTCGGTCTTTTCCATTAAAGGAACTATCTGGTCATTCCAGAATTCGTAGTTTTGTTTATCAATCATATTTGCTTGCTGTAAGTTTTTTCCTCTGAAACAGTTCTGCCGCCGTGAGCGATACAGCTCTGCTGGCCGTAAGCTGTTCTCTATTTCAACTCAGCCTGCGGTAAGCACTCCCCTGGCAGACGAGGCATAATTTGCGCACAAGCTGGCCAAGTTGAGTCCCAATTGGCCCGGTCTCAACTCTCGCAATCCAGAACACTCGGGCCTGCAATCACAAAGGGACAGCCCAGCCCAACATAGCAAAAGGCCCACAACAAAATTGGCGACTCCGCTGGGGAGTTGAGAAATAGTCCAAGGGATAAGAAGCCCTCGCAAACAAATGCCTCCAAAGTCTAGAACTACACGCAACATGAGCGCTGTACCCTCACAAGCAGAATCTAGGCCAACGACGCCACGCCCACAGCAGCCTAACCAGGAAGGAGGTGCTAACGAGACAGGGGCTGGACCCCAACTGCCCCCGAGGATCCCCGCAGACAATGCCAACACCTTCATTGAAGTGTTGCAGGCCTTGCAGCACTCGCAACAGCAAATGATGGAAGAAATTCGTCAACTGAAGACGGACAGAACGAAGGAAAAAGGGAGCCAGCATGACCCAGGACATGGGGCAGAAGAGACCCTAGTAGGTGGTGCCCCACAAAATACAGACCAACGTTTTATTACTATGGCAGAAGTAGCAGCTCTCCTGGAACAAGAGAGAGCCAGAGGACCAAAAGAGAGATTTTATGCACGCAGACCACCATACCCACTAAGAGTGCTCAGCAAACCATACCCCGAGAGGTATGAACCGCGAGTATTCGCGCAATATGACGGCAGGAAGGGAAGTGCCGTTGAGCACGTGAGCAAATTCATTGATACGCTCGGCCCTTACGCCGCAGACGAAGACTTGTGTCTTCGAGAATTTTCCAAATCATTGTGTGACCGGGCTTACACCTGGTACATTGGTTTAAAACCAGGATCAATCCCAGCATGGGATGACATGGTGGATGTATTTTGTACCAAGTACTTTCACGGAGAAGAAACAGTGACGCTTGCAACATTGCAAGCGACTAAACAAAGGAATGGTGAAGACTTGATGGAGTACATCAAGAGATTCAGGGACATAGCACTCGACTGCTATGACCATTGCGAGGAAAGGACACTGGTGGAAATGTGCATGACGAATATGATCAGGGAATACAGGGCAGTCCTAGAAAACCTTGAAATTTCCCAGTTCGCGCAGTTGTTACAAAAGGCAAGAAAAACTTCCCAGTCTGTAAAGCCAAGCACGGACAAAAGAAGCGCCCCACAAGCCATGGCAGTATCCACTAGTGAACGGAGAAGGAGGACCGACGGGAAAGAATACGATACTCCCCCGCCAATACCATGCACCGCAAAGGAGTTAGACGTACTGTTAGACAAATGGATAGCAGATGGCATTTTCAAACCTAACCAAGTTGCTAGGGAGCCCACCGGGGAAGAAAGGAGGGACCCACGTTTTTGTCGTTTACACAACTATGTCCAACATGCTACAGCAGAATGTTGGGCACTCCGCAGACTGGTGCACCGCAGGATAAAGGAAGGAACTTTAGAACTATCCCAGCAGGAGGTCCAGAGAAACCCACTCCCAAATCACAAAGGGAAGGGTGTGGCAGCAGTAGTGATCTGTGCGGATCCAGGGGATGACGAAGGAGAAAATCCGTCTTTGCCTGCCGCAGCGATTACTACTTTACAGCAAAGCTCCAAATTCAAAAACTTATTTGATCAGCTGTGCCTCACAACAAAAGAAAGAAAAGTAGCTACCGAGGCTCTAGTAAGCATCGCTTCCGGGGCAAGAGTGGAATGTTTATCAGCAGAAGTCCAAGACGACAGGGCTCTCTTGCAGGAGTCAACCGAAATCACCTTCAGTGATGAAGATATGGAAGTGGGATATCCAGACCACAGGAGACCTCTCTATCTTGCGGCATCCATAAATCAAATCCCCATAAAAAAAGCCCTAATAGATACGGGTGCTTCGGTAAACCTCATCCCATTAAGCACTCTGCAAGCTGCCGGGATTTCGGATAGAAAGATCCAAGGGTACCCAATGGAAGTGACAGGATTTGGTGGGAGGGGAGAGTACACCGCAGGCCATATCCAGTTATGGTTAAAAGTGGGACCCATAGCTTCTCTAGCTCGGTTCCACGTGGTAAAAACGGAAGTCTCATACCACGTGCTTTTGGGACGACCATGGTTGCATAAACACAGATTAGTTCCATCCACCTACCACCAATGCGTGAAAGGACGGGTGAACGGCAGGATGATACGCATAGCAGCAAATAACTCACCATTTGAGCAGGCAGAAGCTCATTTGGTAGAGACCATGTTCTATGATCGATGGGCTCAATCCGGGGAAAATTCAGTGACAAGGCCACAAGGTACCTTCGTGCCTAAATGGAGAGACATCCAGGATGATCCCGAGCCTGACCTAAGGGAGTTACTGGCGAGAAGAAGGAAGAAGAAGGAAGTGCCTACCGCAGACCCAGAAGATACACCCCACTGCGTCAGGATCCGAGGTCCTGACGGCAGGATTGTGTATAAGTTATGAAGGGGCGCGGGGCCCACGAGTGAAATGCAAGAGGGCCCCACCCAGGAATGGCAACACGAGAACTTGACGTGTTGCGCGGTTCAAGAAAGATTGGAAGAAGAAAATAGTGAAAGGGAGAATGAGAAAGTTGCGACAGAAAAGGAAGCACAGGTTACGGCAGAAGAAGAAATGGCAGAGGTTGACTTGGGATCTGTTTCACAAGGACCAAGACCTATCCTGGTTAGTGCAAGTCTGGCAGAAACAGAAAAGGCAGAATTGATGTTGCTCTTAAAAGAATTTAAAGATGTCTTTGCATGGGAATACAATGAAATGCCAGGGTTAGACCCTGGGCTAGTTGCACACACGTTGAATGTAGACCCAGAAGCCAGGCCAATAGCCCAGCCTGCCAGGACATTCCACACAGAAATAGAAGGGCAAATAATCAAAGAAGTGCAGAAATTGCTTGCCGCAGGATTCATCAAACCTATCCAACATCCGCGATGGCTGTCCAACATCGTGCCCGTGAAAAAGAAGAATGGCCAAATAAGGTGTTGTGTGGATTTCAGGAACCTCAACAAGGCCTGCCCGAAGGACGAATTTCCTTTGCCAAAAATGGACTTACTGATAGATTCTGCAGCAGGCAGTGCCATGTTTTCGTTTATGGACGGATTCAGCGGGTACAATCAAATTAGGATGGCGCCAAGGGATGCAGAGAAAACTGCTTTCAGAACGCCTATGGGCAATTTTTATTACACCGTAATGCCTTTCGGGTTGAAAAATGCGGGTGCCACTTATCAGAGAGCGATGACGGCCATATTTCACGATATGATGCATCATGAACTCGAGGACTATGTGGATGACATAGTAGTAAAATCAAAAAAGAGAGAAGAACACTTCCAAGTGTTAAGGAGAGTATTTGAGAGGTGCAGAACCTTTAAACTAAGAATGAACCCGCTCAAATGTGCATTCGAAGTATCCTCTGGGAAGTTCCTAGGCTTCTTAGTTCATAGTAGGGGAATAGATGTGGATCCGGCCAAAGCTACGGCCATTGCAACCATGAAACCCCCAGGTACGGTAAAAGAATTAAAGAGCTTCTTGGGGAAAGTCTCGTATATCCGAAGATTTATCCCCGGGTTGGCATCGATCACCTCCGCTTTCACCAAGCTGCTCAGAAAAGGGCAGGATTTTGAGTGGGGAGAATTGCAGCAGGCAGCCTTTAAAAGGCTACAACAGATCATGATGAACCTCCCCACAGTCCAGGCTCCGATTCACAAAAAGCCACTATTGCTCTACTTGGCTACCAATTCATACGCCATTGGTGCAATGATTGCCCAAGAGGATAGGGGCGGCACTGACCAGCCCGTATATTACATCAGCCGCGCCTTGAAAGATGCAGAAACTCGATACCCAAGGGCAGAGAGGGCATGCTTAGCCATTGTATATGCTTCACAGAGGTTGCGCCATTATTTCTTGGCATACGAGGTATGGTTGATGACCAAATCGCATGCCATCAAGGCTTTGCTGCAGCAACCAATCCTCTCTGGCAGGATATCCCAATGGTTGCTACAATTGTCACAATATGATTTAAGAATGGGGATACCCCGGGCGGTAAAAAGCCAGGCTATAGCGGACTTATTGGCCCAATTTCCAGGCGATGAGGAGTTCCCACTGGACGATGAAGTTCCCGGAGAAGTGGCCATGGCAGAGGAAGTCAGAGAGCAATGGGTGATGAAATTCGATGGGTCTTCTACCGCCCAGTCTGGAGGAGTGGGAGTAGTTTTATACCACGAAGAAGATAAAGCAGTGGCACTATCGTTCAAACTGGAATTCCCCTGTTCGAACAACACCGCGGAATACGAAGCCTATCTAACCGGGTTGGCCACGGCTCTTGAAATGGGAGTCAAACACTTGAGGGTGTTAGGCGATTCGAATTTGGTGGTCTGCCAGGCCAATGGGAGTTTCTCCGTGAAAGAACCGAGTCTAGCCCCGTACAGAGCAATGGCCCAGAAAATGGAGGAGAAATTTTCAACATTTGAAATAGAGCACGCTCCCAGGAACGAAAATCGGTTTGCAGACGCATTAGCCGCGCTAGGATCTCAGATAATGTTCGAGGGAAATAGTACCAGAGTAGAGGTCAGTAAAAGGAGGGAGTCGATAATTGATACATTAAAGGAGAAATTCCAAGAGGAACAGTGTGACGAAGACTGGCGGATTCCCATAAAGAAAGCTTTAACGAACGAAGAGGATGCCGCAGGACTGAAGGTGCTAAAAGATTACGCACTGGTAAAAGGAGAATTGTATCGCAGAATGCCAGGTGGGGTCTTGGCCAGGTGTGTGAGGCCAGAAGAGGCCCAGAGAAAGCTGAAAGAAGTACACGACAAAACTTGCGGATCCTGCGGAGGGGTCAATCTTTATCGCAGGCTTTAAAGGGCAGGTTTTTATTGGCCAAACATGGGCAGAGATGCAGATCAAGCCCAAACTCAGTGTGGGGCTTGCCAACTTGCGGCAGACAGAGAAGAAAGCTATGTTGTGTCCGCCTGCGAAGACTGGAGGAGCCCATTTATCCAATACCTGGCAGAAGGCATCCTGCCGCAGAAGCACAGTGAAAAGTATAAACTCAAGCGGCTGGCGACACGCTACTTCATGCACAATACGGTTCTTTTTAAAAAGGGGTATGATGGGGACCCCTTGAGGTGCCTGGGTCCTGAAGAAGCAGAAAAAATGGTGAAGGAAGTACACTCAGGAGAATGTGGGGAACACCAGGGGAGGAAAAGGCTTTACAGGTGCCTGCTGCAGATGGGCTACTACTGGCCTGCCATGAAGAAGGATACAGCAGAATTCGTAAAGAAGTGCCACAGTTGCCAAGTGCAAGCCAGCTTGATTCATACCCATCCGCAAAATTTACACAGCATGGTGACCCCATGGCCCTTCCACACTTGGGGGCTTGATTTGGTAGGACCAGTTAACCCACCGTCACGAGGGTATATATGGATATTGGTGGCCACAGAGTATTTTACTAAATGGGCAAAGGCGGTACCGCTTCGCAAGGCCACCGGAGGAGCGGTGGCGAACTTTATCAAGGAAAACATAATTGTGAGGTTCGGGGTACCCCACAGAATCATCAGTGACAATGGCACCCCTTTCGTCAACAGTGAAGTAAGGAAAATGTTAGAATTCTATCAAGTTAAGCACCACCGGTCCTCACCTTACTACCCTCAAGGGAATGGGCAAGCAGAGGCAACAAACAAAACCCTCATAAAAATTATAAGTAAAATGAGTCAGGAGTATACGGGCGGATGGGCAATGCACCTGCCGGATGCCCTTTGGGCTTACAGAAAATCGCCTAAGTCAGCCACAGGCTTTTCACCTTTTTCTTTGGTCTACGGGACTGAAGTGGTAAGCCCAGCAGAAGTGATAACCCCATCCCTGAGGGTCATGAAGATGCAAGAAAAGGGAAAAGAAGAAGGAGAGGTCTTCGCAGCAGAAAGGTGTGAAGACCTGGAAGGACTTGACGAAAAAAGAGAACAGGCCCAGGAACACAGCCGTAGATATAGGCAAAAGATGACCGAGGCCTACGGCAGGATGACTAGAGAAAGAGTGTTCGTAGAAGGACAGCTTGTTTTGAAAGTAGCAGACTATGTTAGAAGAGGCCTGGCAGGACCATCCAAATTCGCGCCAAAATGGGAAGGACCCCTTGTGATAAGGGAAGCATACCCAAGTGGGTACTACCGTCTTACTCAGACGGATGGCAAAGATTTAATGGATCCAATCAACGGAAAATGGCTGAAGCAGTATTATGCCTGAGGAGAAAGCTGTCTTTTCCCTTCCTTGTTTTTTTTTTTTTTTTTTTTTTTTTCTTTTCCAAAAAAAAAAAAAACAAACAAAAAACTCTATTTCCTTTTACCTTATCATTTTCAAGTGACTGTGTCACAGCATGAAATTGTAATTTGCTTTCAGAAGGATGTAATGAAAAACACCAAGTATTATCATCATATGTCATAGCAAAATATAAAGTATAGCATCATAAAGTTAAGTTACAAACCCAAATCATGGCAAACCAGCCAAATAAGTACTACAAAAGGACATAATGTACTAAACAGAGTCATAAGGAAAGGGAAACAACAAAACAAGAAAGAAGCTGCATCAACGAAGCCCGGAAATGAGAGGCTGATCTCCAAAGCGATCGGGTCCACCAACACCAGAAAGAAGACGCTCGCGATGGCCCTCCAAGTCTGCCACCTCTTTTCTTAGGATCTCGAGGCGCAAGTCAATAGCGTCAACAGCTGGCTGAACTCTCCTAGCAAAAACAGCCCGGGCAATCTCTCGAAGGAAATCCAAAAGGAACTCCACAGCAAAACCTACACTGACAAGCTCCTGCACCGCGGCCCTCCACTGTAAAATCCTCTCGGTAGAGACAGTATCGACGAAGTTATGCTCTATGTCATTTAGCACACTCCCCAACATCTTCAAAAAGTGCTCTCTAACAGAACGACCAAGTCGAAAGCCCTGCATGAAATCCCCGCGGTTGTCATAGATCGTCACCAGGTGAGAAACACAGTCCTCAGGGACCCTGAAGCCGTGAAAGTCTACATAAAGAGGACCGGAGCCCCAAAAAGCTGCAGGATTAAGATCATTTACTTCGGGCTGGTCAAAGCGGGTGAAAAAGATAGCAGCCTCGCCCACAGGACCTGGAAGGGTGGTAGAACTGCTGCCCACTCCGAATTGGAATGGGGCTGTAGGAAGAGATCCTACCAAAAATATATACAGGGCATGAGATGAGGAACTAAAAAAAAAAAGGGGGGAGAGACAAGGGGGAAAGGAAGCTTACCAGAACCAACATCAAGGGGGGCTGTGGGAAGAACTGAAGCAGGCACAGAAGGAATGGCAGAAACTGACGCTGTAAATATTGCAGAAGCTGAGGCAGAAAATACGGCAGGAATGGGTGTCGTGGGCGCGGCAGGAGTAACTACCACAGGCACTCCTACACTGGCCGCGATGCCTAATCCCTCAAAGCTCTCTGTAAGAAGAAAGAAAGGGGGAGGAAGTAAGACATGCAAATGAAAAGAAGAGAAGAGTGGGCCCAATGAATAAAGATGGAAAAGTGAATCTAACAAAAAAAAAAAAAAGGAGAAGAGACATACCCCTGAATCCAGCCTCAGGTGGAGAATCCTCCTCCTCCTCAGACTCAGAAATCCTCCTCGGCAGAACGGGCTCATTATCAAGATCCCCAAGAATATCCTCGGACTCCTCGGAGGATAGGTCAACGTCGGGCCCGCGAGTGGCCGAACTAGGAATGGAAGAAGGAGTGACCACTAAGGAAGAGCCATCCTTCGCGGCCTGAGACAGAGTCGCAAAGGGATCACTGGTGGAAATGACAACAGGAGCAAGTCCCTGTGGAGAAACAGGCACCTCGGTGGAGAACGGAGTGGCCTCGCTAACCCCCTCAGTGTGAGTACCCTCTTCTCTAGGTACCCATCCGGTGGGAGGGCTAGGAGTTTCGGCAGGAACCCCATGTGCAGCAGCAGAAGTAATGGGCATCTGAAAAGCTTCACCAGAATCCACCACAGGTGTGCCCATGGAGGCAGTCAACTCCTCCGCTGTAGGACGATAAACCAAAAGGGGCTCGGGCTGATCCTGGAAAGCAAAAGAAAAAAAAAGAAATGCGTATACGCACATAAAAAAAATATATATATATATAAGGGAGCCTACGGCTAATCCAAGCAAATGAAGACACATGGCAGGGGAAACGTATGTAAAATATAGGGTATACATATATAAATAAATAAATAAGGAGGAAGTAGAGGAGGTTACCTCGAATTCAGGCTCATCAAGGTCAATGGGATGGGCAGACAACGTGTCTTCCTTATGCTTAGACTGCAAAGAAAAAGAGAGACAAGAGGTAGTGTCAAGGGAAAGAGTCAGTAGGCGTAGCATGGATTCACCGCAGGCAAGCTAAAGTCAAAACACAAAAGGCAATATATATATATATATAAGCTTACCCTTCGCTCGGTGGCAGGCATGGGATGGGGGGATGTTTTCCTCTTGCTACCCCGTGTCCTGCTAGAAAGGGGAGCATCCGTGGCTGGCCGTGAGGCAGCAGACTTGGGCTTGCTTGCAGACTTATGCTTGGCAGGAGTCTTCTTAGTCGGCGCAGGGATGTTGGTAACCTTGACTTTCTTCTCCCAAGCAGGGGGAAAATCACCCGCAAGCCAACACCATCCCTTCTTTTTCTCGTCCCACTCAAAGACGGCAGAACGGCTCTGTTTCTGGGCATAAGTCAAAACGGACTTGGAAGGCAAGAGCAACCGAGGATTGGGAGATACAAGCATACCTAGCCCATCAGGTGGGATAAGGGAAAAGCCACGACTACCTACCAACTCCTGCCCAAACGAAGTCATCACTGCCTGCCAATAGCCATGCATGGCAGGAGTGAGAAGACCCTCTCTCGATGAACCAGGAATGGTAACTGCACTGAAGCGCGATCTCCAAAAGTCATAAGCAGTCTGCCGCAGGAAAGGCCGAACAGAAGTAGGAGATTCCATGAGATAAGAAAGGTCATCGGGGATGTCTTGGCCTAGCCCGAACTGCCTCCTCACTCGGTTGGCAGGGTAGTGAACAAATCTAATGCCCTCGTCGGCTAAGTATGGCAGCCATCCGACATTAGTAGCCGCCAAATAGGTGATCCCCACCTCATCAAAAGCCAGTCAAAGGAGTAGTGGTCCCAATAATATCAGTAAACGGACCCATAGCAGAATCAGCACATGTGTAACCCCTACCTAAATTTCTGTAAGCCCTCCAAGAAAAACCAGTACCGCTATCAAAAGACTCCACAACTGAGTGACCAATAGGCTTCAGACCAGACCAGCGAAAAGCTAAAGGGAAATTGGATTCGAACCTGCCGCAAAAGTCAGTAATCGCTTTCGGACAGGAGTGGTACTTCTCTCTTGCAAAGCGAACAGGCCTACATTTCGCTAAGTATTGGGCGCTGCGCTCAAATAACAATTGCTGCAGGATGGTACTGTGGACAGAAGAAGCGACGATATGACAGGAGCCCGCCTGGCTCTCATCACTCCGCAGGATGTCTAACTGAACGTACAAGTGCCCCAAGAACATGGGTGCCAGCGGCAGACTCACTCCGGTAGATATTTTGATAGCCAAACGGAAGTACAAAGGCTTGATGGCATAATGGGGATGTGAACCAAAAACGAACTTGCTAAGCCAAAAGGCAACAAAAGCAGCACGGTGGGCGACAACAGAAAACTTGGAGGAAGAACTCACCCAGTACGATAACTTAGCGTTCCCCGCCATCCGCTTTCTCAACTCGGCCTCAATAGCTTCTTCCTCCGGGGAAAGCTCTATGGTAGCAGGATCCACATCACCAAGGATTGGCAAGAGTAGCTGGTTGGCCACATCCTCGAGTGTCATGGTCAGTTCGCCGCGGGAAAAGAAAAATGTGTGGGTGGTGGCACACCACCGGCGAACCAAGTGACGAAGGTTGTAAGTATCTCGGAAATTAGAGAGACTCCGAGATAAAACGATGGACTTCAGGACGCCGGCCTGCTGCAACAAGCCCATAAAAACTGGGTCGGATAACTCCCGGTCAACCCACTCCTTCCAACCCAAGGCCGTTCCTGACCCAAACACGAAATGGATCGGCACGGGAAGGGAGACCCCTTGACGGATGACCAAATCAGAAATGGAAGACGACACCGGAGCCCAAGAAACATTGGGGTTCCGTCTGCACATGGAAAGCCACACGCGGCCTGGCGGCGGCGGCACGTAGTCACCAGGAACTTCGGGGAAGTGAGGATAAGGGTTATACCAAGGGTCGATTAGGGGAGCGCACTCTCTGTCTGGGTCGAGCGGCGTATCTTCCTCGCCGGAGTGATCGGAGTCGGAGAACGTGGCCTCCTCACCCATTTCTTGTTCGGCGAGAGGTTCGGAAACTTTCTCCTTCCCTTTGTGGCGAGAAGAACCTGGGGTTTTCACCGGCGCCATTGTACGACGGTTTGATCTGAGCAAAAAAGATACAGGGGTTCGAAGAGAAGAAGATGATAAAGGAAGAGGGACGGACACGGTGTTTTGGAAAAGATGATGTTTGTAACTAATTTTCGAGGAGGCTCTCTTCTTAAATACATGGGTAATTAATACCAGTCCGAAGGAAGACGACTGATCAGCCATCAAAAGGAGAATGAAATAAATGAAGCGGTAGTTGTGTCTTAGGATAACTGCCATTCTGGGAAAATCGAAGAGGCGTCACTGTTCACGACAAAAAAAAAAAAAAAGAGAGTATAAATATATATGGAGGGGTCCACAGCTTCAAAAAAGCCCGCGAAGGAAAAGAAAGAAAGAGAACAGAAAGGACAGAAAAGTCTTTTATTCACATATGGGCCTCAGGAGCGTCCCACATGTTCAGGGGGCTAAATGTTGAGGATCATTTGTGCTAGAAATTGACAAAAAAGCAGACCAGCCCAGCAACGTGGGCAGCAGAGAAGCGGCAGACCAAGCAAAGGAAAACCATTAGGCCTAAGCGGCAGGAACAATGGATCACAGGCCCTTCAATACGAATGAATGGGTCTTGAGAGGGTAAGCGGGCCTAAAAGGCCCAGAAAGAGAGAAAATAGGCACCCATGGGCAGTATGTGTTGTGAAAAAGAGAGAATGGGCCGCGGCAGGCCCAAAAGAAAGTAAGTAAAGAAAGTAGGGAATAATGGCAAGCCCATGAACCCAAGGATGAGAATGAGGAAATTGGGCCGGGGAAGCCCGATTAAGTTAGTAAGAGCCCATGGGATGCGGAGTTAGTAAATGGACCAAGGACGTCCAAAGAAATGGGCCGGAGAGGCCCAAGGAAAACAAAGGGACATTGGAGCCCATAAGCGAAGAACACCAACGGCCACATTAAGCCATTGGGGGAAAAGGGAACGGCAGGCCTGATAAAAGGCCCAGCAGGAAGGAAATATGACAAAGAAATACTAAGTAACGCCGCAGGAAGCAAAGGCAATTAAAAATTGGGTTGAAAGGAACATGGAGCCCAATACTGAGCAAAGCCCAGATTCTAAGGGAGCGGGGAGTCTGAGTAATAACTCGCAAGGGCCAGAAACGGACGGCAGGCAGGCAAAGTTTCCAGTCCGCGGCAAATGCATGAACAGCAGGCAGATTTCAGACATATGCATGCGCAGAGACCAGGCACCACCAACCCGTACCCAGCCAATACAGGACATGGTGGGGTCGTGGGGTCAGAGGTAAGAGGGCGTGGTTTGGTGGTGGGGAGAGGGGAAGGCCTGTTTCAAGGTTCCTGCTCCAGCTCTTTTGAGGGGTACGTCCTGCTGGGATGATATACCACCCAAAAGAGGCAAGGCTGAGTTGGAACCAATGGGTGCATGCCATGAGAGAGTAGAGAGAGAGAAACACCATCGCGGCAGGTAGAAATGCCGCGGCAGGCTAACAGACAAAGTGGTTGTCTTTGTCTGAAGTAGGGTACCCGCAGAACGGAACAGTAATGGTCGGCAAGTACCCCAGGCCAGACAAAAGTGGTTGGAGGGTAGAATAGTAAAATTCGTTCATGGTAAGCACTATAAAAGGAAGCCTCTACCGTGTACAAAGGGGGGGCAACATAAGGGAAAAAACTAAGAAAAGAAATACTCTGTAACACACTTATGAAAACAGGGGAAGTACAGCACTAAACAAGAAAAAACGAAAAGAAAGAAATCACTAAGGAAAGATAAAAGAAAAAAGAAAGTGAGAGTTAGTGGCATGCACCAACAGGATCTTTCCTTCTCTCCCTCTCAAAACTTGTCCTCTTCCATATTTATTTCGGATATTACCCATTCAGGTCCGCCTCCCTCAACCCATTAACCCCCATGGCAGGATGTCTTTTCCTCGGAGGTTAATCACGTTGAGAAGGGGCGTTCTCCCTCTTTGGCATTAATCCTACAGACCGAACTGAATTTGCTCCCTATCTGTTTTGATTAATTTTATTACTAGTCTCCTTTACTATTTATTTGTCAAAGGTTGATTGATATTGTTATAGTTACGGATTACTCGGTCTTTTCCATTAAAGGAACTATCTGGTCATTCCAGAATTCGTAGTTTTGTTTATCAATCATATTTGCTTGCTGTAAGTTTTTTCCTCTGAAACAGTTCTGCCGCCGTGAGCGATACAGCTCTGCTGGCCGTAAGTTGTTCTCTATTTCAACTCAGCCTGCGGTAAGCACTCCCCTGGCAGACGAGGCATAATTTGCGCACAAGCCGGCCAAGTTGAGTCCCAATTGGCCCGGTCTCAACTCTCGCAATCCAGAACACTCGGGCCTGCAATCACAAAGGGACAGCCCAGCCCAACATAGCAAAAGGCCCACAACAAGTATTAAGCAGTTATATAGTTTTCTCACTACTAATGTCACATGTTGCATGTCATTATAGATCTATAGATTCAGAGAGAACGACTCATTTGAAGTTACAAAACAAATGTGGTCATTAGCAAATGGTCCTAAGTTGCTACTGAAAGAATACTCGGTTTGCATGGTCAATGGTGTAAGGTTCCATACAAAAGACTTGGATAATCGTCGTGTAACCCAAAATAGCGGTGTAACTACAGAAGGAGACTATGATGGACAAATACACAACTTCTATGGTCATGTGTGCAAAATTTGGGAATTGGAGTATATGTATCAATATAAAGTTGTTTTGTTTCAATGTGAATGGTACAATACTGGTAATAAGACCGGTCGAAGGAGAACGATACGAACTGAGACACATTGCACAAGTATCAATGTGCAAAGTCGGTGGTATCAAAATGACCCTTTCATATTACCTAGTCAGGCGAAACAAGTTTTCTACCTTCGTGATACCAAATGGGGTGAACCTTGGCATGTTGTGCAATGCGTACAATATAGGGGAATGTTTGATGTGCCAGAGGTGGGTTATGGAGAATCCAATGATCAAACAGAAGCTAATGAAGCATTTCAACAACAAGCCATTAGTGATGTTGTCCCTATCGATGTTGAAGATAATGTTCAATATTGTAAGGGTGGTATTGAAGTTGAGAATATTCCAGAAGGTTTGGGAGAGCAAGGGGATAACAATGAAGATGAAGTGCATAACATACCTGATTCTGATATGGATCCTGATATGGATTATGAATCGTAGATTTCATTTCTTTTTTCCTTTGTATATGGAAACGTGCGTTTAATAATTTTTTATTCCCTATTATTTGTTCATGTATATTTCTATTTGATGTTCCAATTTATGTTTCGTACTTGGGAAGAATTTGTAATGAATAGACATTATATTTTATCTTCTATGTAAATCTATAGTTGCAGAAATGGTCAAAAAGGGCAAAGACACTCATAATAAAATAACAGAATATGAGATGGAAAGAGCACAAAGAATCAAGCAAAACCAAGAGAAAATAGATGCTTTGGGATTGAAGCGTCTATCAACATTTCAGCCTAAATGTGCAAATGTGGGAAGAAAGAGAGAAAATGTTCAGGTAGATGATGACGACTATGTACCAGCTATTGGTGATGATGAGTTATCTAGTTCTTTAAATAATAAGGTACTATATGTATGATTTGGTGCATGCGATACTTCGTACTTTGTAATATTGCGATGAAATAACTTTTTTTTTTAATGAATTTAAAAATCTATACATATTTTGGTATGATACAGATGGCACCAAGACGTAGCACTCGTTCACGCTGTGAGGAATTTACCCCAGCAGTCCAACATAAGGGCCCATTGTTGAGCCTACTTCTCGGTGGAGATTCTGAGGTACTATATACATGATCTGGTGCCTGAGATACTTTGTAATATTGTGCTTGGAATGATCAATGAAAGTCATCGATTGAAGATATTTTAAATGATGAAATAACTTATTTTATATCTTAACTTGTAATGAATTTAGATATCTTTATATACTTTTGCATGATACAGATGGCTCGTTATAGGCGTGAGAAATCTACCCCCGCAGTCCAGCATACCGGCCCATCATCAAGCACACATCTTGGTGAAGATTCTCTTACCCAAATTTCTACTAATGTAGAGGCACAGCTTGTGGGCACACCGTCTACCACGGATGGTGAGATATTTAAGTTCCATTACTTGATTTCGTAATAACACTATATTTGGTTCATTTGTTGATTTAATTTATATTATGTCTTGATAGCATTGACTAGTAGACGTGTTCGTGGCATGACGCGTGGATTAGGGGTACGAGGACTTGTTGAGAAACATGGGAAGCTACCGGTCTGCATTGCCCCAGAGTTTTGTGCTCCTGTTGGTGAACATGCAGGGAAGTTTGCTAGCCAAATTGGTGTACAAGTGCGTACGAACGTGTCCACTATGAATGCTTATAGTTGGAAGAATGTTGGTAGCGGTGAAAAAGAGGCGATCATTCAAAATGTGGCGGTACTTTAAATGTTTATAGTTGTCCATGAGCTTGATTTTATTGTTTTCATTACATTGCTTTATACTTTATGTTGTATTTTATAGTGTATTGTTGATGTTGTCACTAAGCATATTGAATTCAAGGCATAATATTTTCTTTATACATACCTCACTTTGCAGGATCAATTTGATATACAAGGAGAATCTGTACTTGTGAACAAATCTCTAAATACAAAGTGTGGTAGATTATTGAGCAGTTACAACAACAGGTTGTTTGCAAAATATAAAAAACTTGTAAAGGATGAAGGAAGCAGGTATGCAAGAAACCACCCACCAAAAAATGTCGCACGAGAAAAATGGATTGAACTAATTGATGGAAAGTGGAGTGACGAAGATTGGCTGGTAATTAATACTTTGAAAATTCTAATTATAAATGAAGTATGTTCTCACTTTTCACCTAGATAATACCTATGCATTGGATTAATGTTTTATGTAGATCTTATTATGGTGTCATGTCTATTAGATTATTCGTTCTATCAAATTTGTTGGATTAATGCTTATTTGGAAGGTGGAGTAGATTTATATTGTAATCTCTATATATAACTTAAGTCAAAACTCTAATATTTTCTTTGTCTTTATTCTTTATAGAAAGTCTCAGAAAGAAATGCTAAAAATAGAAATAAAGAGGGAACGGTTGACAAACACATTCATAGATGTGGAAACAAGTCGCTTGCAGTTAGGGTGGATGAGGCGGTGTGTTATTTCAATTTTTCAAAAACTTAGTATATTACTTGCTGTAATTAATTAACTTGTCTACTAACATTGGAAAGCAAACTACCCAGAGACAAAAAAATGGAGGTCATATTCCTAAGGTGGCACAACTCTACTATGATACCCACTTCAATTCAAGGACAAAACAGTGGGTACACCCTGATTGCGAACATACATATGTATGTATATCAGTACATGCCTTGAGTTTGCAAAACTAGAATATATGTATTTTTATTCTATATTTGTTTGCAAAACTAGAACATATGTATTTCTGATGGTTTTTATTATTTGAAATGACAGCAAGAGATGTTGAGAGTACAAGATGAGCATTGTAGCACTCCTGAAGCACAGCCTTTGACTGAAGAGGAGATATCTATGATGGTTCTTAAGCCGAGATCTGGCTATGTAAAGGGACTTGGCATGAGGCCTTCCTCATCTCTTAAGACTCCTGCCTCATCTTCCTCAACTCAGTATACTCAACAACTCGAAGGTCGAGTAGAAGAGCTCCAGGATGCAAACTACAAGCTGGAGGGCCGAGTAGAAGAGCTCCAGGATGCAAACTTAAGGCTAGAGGAGAAGATGGATTGCATCATACAATATTTGAGGAGCAAAGGTGACAATGACATCTGTGGCAGTGGGGGGAGCTCATCTACTAACTAGAACACACCTTGGTTAGTGTTTTATTTTCTTGCCTAAGAGCATTAGTATTGGAGCTTATATATTGTATATGTTGCTATATTTTAGCATAAAAACACAAAAACAAGCATTACCCGGTCTCTTAATTGTAAAATTTTTTACAATTGTGCTATAGTAACCTCTTATATGTATGAGGGTACCATAGCACAATTGTGCTACAACTGTGTTTTTTGTTTAAAGGTGGTGGTCGGTTTTTTGTTTGTGGTGGTAGTTGGATTTTTTGTTTAATGGTGGTGGTGGGTTTTGTGTTAGTGATGGTGGTTGGATTTTTGGTTTATTGTGTGGTTGGGTTTTTGTGTTTATGGTGGTGGTTGGGCTTTTTGTTTATGTTGGAGGTGAGTTATTTGTTTATTGTGATGGTTGGGTTTTTCGTTTATAGTAGTGACTATATTTTTGTGTTAATGGTGGTGACTGTGTTTTTTTGTTTAATGGTGGTGGTGGGTTTTTTGTTTATGGTGGTGGCTAAGTTTTTTTGTTTAATGTTGGTGGTAAGTTTTTTTTTTTTTTTTTTTATTGTGATGGTTGAGCTTTTTGTTTATGACAGTGGCTAAGTTTTTATGTTAATGGTGGTGGCTGTATTTTTTGTTTAATGGTGATGGTGGGTTTTTTGTTTATAGTAGTGGCTGGGTTTTTGTGTTAATGGTGGTCGCTGGGTTTTTTGTTTAATAGTGGTGGTTGGGTTTTTTGTTTATTGTGATGGTTGGGTTTTTTGTTTATGGTAGTGGCTGGGTTTTTGTGTTAATGGTAGTGGCTGTGTTTTTTGTTTAATGGTGGTGGTGAGTTTTTGTGTTAATGGTGGTGCCTGTGTTTATTGTTTAATGGTGGTGGTGTGTTTTTTGTTTATAGTGGTGGCTGTGGTTTTTGTTTAATGGTGGTGGTTAGTTTTTTTTTTTAAATAGTGTTGGCTAGATTTTTTTATTCTTTGTGGCGGTTGGGTTTGTGTTTATGATGGTGGCTGGGTTTTTGTTTTGGATTGCACTTTATTTGTTTTGTTTTAAATTGATATTTTTCTGCATTCTTTGTGATTTCTCCATGGTTTGTAATATGGGTTTGGTTTTTTTTTTTTTTTTTTAGAGAATGTTGTGGGTTTTCTTTCTTTGATAGTTTGGCTTCATGTGATGTTGCATTATGATTATTTTTCTAGTTTGTTATTGGGTATTCTGTGAACATTTTCTGCATTGTCTTTCTATATATATATATATATATATATATATATATTTTGTAGTACATCTTATCAAGGATATATGTTTACAGTCTAGTTTGTTATTGATGTATTTTCCTTTATACTTGTGCAGATAAGGGATTGGTGGCAAAAAGATAGCTTTTGTGGAACTACTTGAACTCAAATAATTTTCTATAAAGTTTGGAAGCTAAGACATTATTTGTATATAAATGGTTGTAATTACTTTGTGAACATCTTTATTGCATTTTTAGATTGTATGGATGTTTTTTTATGGATTTGGTTTGAAATGAATGGATGTGTTTTTAATTTATTTTATGGATTTGGTTAGAAATAAACAGGTTAATATAATGGCAAGTAAATGTAAAGAATATTAATAAAAAAATAAAATTGGTGACGATAATTTTCTTCGCCATATCTGACTATAAGCAAAAATTGGTGACGAAATAATTCGTCACCTGATCTATTGAAGTAAAAAAAAAAAAAAACAATCGGTGACGCAAAACTTCGTCACCTAATCTATTGATATTGGAAAAAAATATATTTGGTGACAAAATATTTCATCACTGAAAGTAAGGTTTAGTGACGAAAACATTAGGTGACGAAAAACTTTTGTCACCTATCATTTTTTATTGGTGACGAAAAAATTTCGTCACCTATCTTTTCTTTTTTGGTGACGAAACATTTTCGTTTAGGTGACGAAAAACTTTTGTCACCTATCATTTTTTATTGGTGACGAAAAAATTTCGTCACCTATCTTTTCTTTTTTGGTGACGAAACATTTTCGTCACCAATACATAAGGTGACGAAGCTTAGGTGACGAATGTTTTTTCGTCACCATATGTATTTGTGACGAAATAAGGACATATTGTGACGAAATGTTTTTGTCACTATAGCCCACTTTTGTTGTAGTTTTCCCAATTTTGTTGGTTCATTATGTTGCCTTAATCTTCTTACTTACAGACCTCAAGTTGCAATGGCCACTGGGCAGGTTCTATTCCATCGTTTCTATTGCAAGAAATCATTCGCCCGTTTCAATGTGAAGGTTAAACTTTGTCTCCCATCAATCTCTTGCTGAGATATAGATAATAAACAAAGGAAAAGGAATGATTTTTATTTTTTATTTGGAAGTAAATTCATGTTCTATAAATTCATGTCCTAAGTCAAATATTTGCATTAAGCTTCATTGAATTAAGGTCCATTTTCTCTGCTGAAAGTTCTATAAAACTTCGACACCTTGTTTTATAGAAAGTTGCTGCGAGCTGTGTACGGCTTGCATCAAAGCTTGAGGAAAGTCCAAGAAAAGCAAGACAAGTCCTCGTTGTTTTCCACATAATGGAATATAGGAGGGAGAACTTACCAATAGAGCATTTGGAGGTTCGTACGCAGGTTAGGCATCCACCTTCTTTATTATGATATTACCTTGGTTTTTGTTTTTCATTTTCTTATTTGGCACAAGAATTGAGTTTTCCAAATTACTTATTTTTTATTTTTTCCCCCCTTCTTTTTGGCAACCACCACGTATAATGTCTTTGTTGAATAGGTTTAAATTTTAGCAGTTCATGTGTATTTGCGTTTAAAATTATAATTTTTCCTCTAAAAAAATCAGTAAATTCTCACGTTTTCCTTTTTCTTTTTCTTTTTTTTTTTTCGGTATCTTTCTAACAGAAATATTATGACCTCAAAACTGACTTGAGCATAAGAGAAAGATATATATTGAAAGAGATGGGATTCCTTTGTCATGTTGAGCATCCTCATAAATTCATATCTAACTACCTTGCTACTCTTGAAACACCTCCAGAATTGAGGCAGGAAGCTTGGAATCTAGCAAATGATAGGTACTTCTTATAAATTAACTACTCATGGACACAAGTTATGCACTTTCAATTCTTATCGTTTGGTTATCCGTTGAACACGAAAACTTTGCATCTAGGATTTAATTGTTCAACTGGGTCCATTTGGAAATAGCTTATTTAGTTAAAACTAAAAACTTTTTGCTGAAAGTACTGTAGAAAAAGCTAAATGTTAGTTGAATAGTACAGTGAGACTCATGAATAGTATAAAAAAGTGCAATGGGACTCATAAATAGTAACAAAAATAAGCTAAAACCTCTAATAAGCCTCAACTTTCATCACTTCCCAAATACACTCTAAGTGTCATTTAGTTTACATATATATATGTTGACGTGTGGGAGCCCCTCCATGGTTTTAAAAGCCACACTGGACCGGCTGGGTCAACCATGAACCAACCAATAATTCAGCCTAGTTATGCTAAAAAAACTAGAAATTTAATAAAATCTGCAAAAAACCAAAAACCGAAAAATTCAATAGGTAAATTGAGAATTGAGAATTGGACTGGTTAAACTGGTGATGGATCTGAAAATGCAGCCAAACAGTAGCATTTTCTCTGAAAATGGCTGTGGCAGGTCATGAGGATGGTGATGCAACACTTTATAGTCAAGTCCACTCAAAATATGGAAATTCTACCTTGTGGGCTCAGGGTAATTATAGAATACTCACAGAGTACTATAAATGCATACTCCCTCCTCTCATATAATTGTGGGCCCCACTAATAAAATTCATAGTGGGACCCACAATAATTTTCCGTGGGTTCATCCCAACTTGCCATCATTGAAAATGTGATGAAAAAATCTGTCTTTCTTTTTTGTTAACTTACCATACTAGTACCTAATGGATTTCTTTGGCAATGTTGTCCAAGCAATCTCCAGAGGGGGTTGGACATAAAAAGGAGACTCTGAGAGAGAGACTTGGCTCTTAAAAAAAAAAAAAAAACCATTATGGTACAGAGTGAGGTCTTAAATTTGTTGATAGCTTGAATTAGCTATAGATTTTTCGGTCCTCCTGCTTTTTCCTCTGTGTGTGTGTGTGTTTTTTTTTTTTTTTTTTTTTTTTTTTTTTAATGTTTCTTTTGTTGTTTTCTTTTTCAATATGGGAGGCTTTGTTTTTTTCTTCGTTGAATCTAAAACTTTTGAGTTTTCAGTTGAGGAAGGTGGTTCTTTTTTCTTATTACAGATCTTTTAGAGAGGCCTTACCTCAATGCGCTCTGTTTTTATAGGGAAGGAGAGTGCAAACCAATTTTTGTTCCACTTGGAGAAATTAATTTGAAAGCAATCACCTAGTCATTTTGCAAGAACGATTATAGAGGGTGGTATTGCTCTCATCCTTCAATTGGGGTCCAACGCCCATTGCAAGTTTTTAATGGTTTCTGAACTTCTTCATGGTTGACGGAAGGGTAACATAGTGATACCTGAGGGAAGGTTGGGTAGTGGCTTGCGCAGCTTTGGCCTAAACTTGAGGAAAATTTTAAAACCAGTTTCTCTTACTAGTCAAGCATTGTTTCATAGAATATAGAGTGCTTCAAAGGCTAAGGCGGCAGTGGTGGTTGACAGGCCTCATAACCACGGCAGTGCAAAAAATAAAGGCAGAGCAACCACAGGTATTCCCAAAAGAGATGCCTCAATATCCTATGCGTCAGTGGTGGCGGGGAAACGGAAAAACATTAGGGGCAGAGGAGTAGAAGGAAAGAATAAATCTGCATTGGTTGGGGTGAAGATTTTGTCAGATTTCAGCCGTAATACCTGCAAGAAAAGTATCCTAGGACAGAGAGAGCAACTTGGACCGAAGCTTTTGTCAAATCTCAGCCATAATAACTGGGATACCAACAAGGTAAGCATGGTTTTCAGACCCGGACTGTTCATTGAACCGTAAAAGGGAGAGGTTTAAGGTTTTTGAGGTTGAACCGAGGTCGAACCGTGATGACGTCATAATTAATTTAATAATTATTTTAAATATATATAAAAACATTAAATTAATAAAAAATAGAAAAATTAACTAAAATAGTCCAAAATAAATATAGATAGTATTTTTTTATAACACAACTTTCATGATACAAATAAAAATTATTAAATTCTAAAAAAATATAAATAGCTATTGAGTTTCTAAATTATTTTTAAGTCATGACAAATCACCCTTTAGTACTCAATAACTTTTATTGTATGAAACCCAATAAAATAGTGAAGAGAAAATTCATTGCCAAGCCCATTTGACTGCAGGTCATTTTTTTTGTTCCAAGCCCGTTTGAACAGTCACTATCACCATTTATTATGAATTAAAAAAAAATCAAAATCAAAAGCTAGATCTGAAGAATGATGTCCATGCATTTACAAATTGTTAAAGTTAAACAAATAACAAAACCAAGAAAGAAGTGCTTGACAGCAAGCAAGTATTTATGTGAGTAGTTGACACGCACAGCAAAGAAGAAATATCCGGAAACAGTGAAGAAGTTTACAACATTTTTAGCAATATTTTCACAACAAAATTTATATAAAAAAGTCGTTATTAATTATAATTTGAACCCATTATTGAAATTATTTTTTTTACTTATTGATATTAACTAATAACAATCTATTACTTAAAATTTATTGTGAAATATTGTAAAAATATTATAGTAACATTTAATTGTGATTTTTTATTTTTTTTATTATTATTCCCTTCTTTGCTGGCATCCATATGTTTGTTTCCTTTTCTTTTCCTTTTTTTCTCTTGTTTTTTCTCATCCACCCACGTATCCCCATCCCATCCCCACTCTTCTCATCTTGTTTTTATTTTGTCTAGACTCTTCCTTCTCTGAGTGTTCTCTGCTTTTATTTATCTTTCTTTATCTCTAGCTCTCTGTTTCTCATTCTCTCTCTCATACTCTTACCCTGTCACACACACATTACCAGCGAAGAACAAAGCTAGAATTTAAAGCTTGCTTCGCCCAAGAGAAGAGTTTCTGAAGAGAGGGAGCTGCGTGATGTGCTCTAAAGAGAGAAGAAGAAGAAACATAAAGACATGCTATGTTTCTCTGGAGATGGCAGTGGTAGACATGATGTACTTTTTTTTTGTTTCTTTTGAGAGGGAGTTGTGTTTCTGTGTTTCTCTGGAGAGGGAGTTGTGTTTCTTTTTCTTTTGTTTTTCTGTGTTTTTTTTTTTTTTCTTCTTCTTCTTCAAGGTTTAGATTCAAACGGAACCGTGATAAGCGGTTTGATTACGGTTCTCAAAACTGTGCGGTTGAACCGCAGTTCAAACGGTTTCTTGCTTTTTGGGCATAGACCGATTCTGGAGCCTAAAAGAACCGTGATTGTGAGAGGTTCACGGTTTTTCCGGTCGAACCGTACGGTCCGGTCCGGGTTTCAAAACCATGAAGGTAAGTACTCTAGGACAAAGGGAGCTTCTCAGGGCGAAGGTTTTGTCTATATAAAGGGAATTGAAAGTGATGGGATAAAATCTGTGTTGTCCTTGGATCTGTTTATACGAATGAAGCGTGGGATAGATGGGAGTTCGGCTATAGTGTGGTCTGAGGTTAATGAAGTGGGCCCAAAAGTGCAGCAACCTATAAAGCCCACTAGTCATAATTCTATTCCCTTTAGTCCATTTAATACAGCCAAGCCCAGTGGTCATAATTTTATTCCCTCTAGCCCTTTTAATGCAACCAAGCCCAATTCTATTTGGAGGCCACGCCTAAGCCAAACTTTGGTTAACACAGCCCACTGTCAAAGCTTCAAATCTGAACTCGTTGCCCAAGTGCTGGGGTCTCAAGTTCAGAAGCAGATGGAGATCCCGCTTCCGTTAGAGAGACAAGTGGGTGCGAGCTCAAGTGGTGATGTGACAATGACGATGAAAGTTTGTGGTGACCCAATGATCGGAAAAGAATCGGAGTCAAGGTGTAGCTCCGATATAGCTAATCTCGACTCCGGCAAGGCTTTTTCTAGGTTCACGAGCCTCAGTGCCAAGGTATCTCATGGATTTTGTGTTTGGGACTCTGGTTTCACTGGTGATATGGTGATAAGCTTGGCAATGGCAGGGATTGAGCCTCCTATTCTGAAAGAGGTGTCGCCGATCCCTTGTTGGCATCCATGGGTGGCACTTAATAGATTTTCTCCTCTCTCAGACTTAGGTATTAGGATGGAAGCTGAGTTTGGGGAAGGGGAAGCTCATGAAGAAGATCGAAGTAGTCCTCATCATGATACAACGCAACAGAGGTTAGTGGATTCAATTGGGGATTTTTAGATAGATTTTGGGCTTCACATTCTACCATGGGAGACCAGTGGGGTGGTTGACAATGGTTATCGCAGTGGAGAGAAAGATATGTGTGTGTTGGAATGTGAACCTCTATCTCGGTGGATACCTAATAATCTCAGTGAGGGTTTGCTGGTTCAGGATTCTGTAGAGAAAACACAGGTGACTGAGTGGCTAGTCCACCCTCGGATTGGGTGTCTAAGTTGATGAAAAAATTTCTGTAAAATGGTGGGTTTCCCTATTGTGAAACATGAAGCTCAATGTTTGGCTCTTTTTCGCATTCTGGAACAGGAATGTCTTGAGGTGAATGATGATGGGGTGTCTAAGCGACCTGCAAACTCAGGGTCATGAGGTCTTAGGGAGCTTAAGGGGTTTATTTCTTTTGTTAATTATGATGGTGTCTCTTCTAGGAGTAGGAGAAGAGCTTCTTCGACTAATATGGGGGTTGTTGGTAGTTTTAAATGACTCTACGACTACTTTTTTGGAATGTAAAGGGGCTTAACAATCCCCGGAAGAGAGAGGTTTTTAAGAATCTTCTAAAAGAGTGGAAGTGTGATATAGTATGTTTTCAAGAAACGAAAGTATTTTCTATCGATGCTGCTTTTGTTAGGAGTTTAGGGGGTAGTCATTTCATTGATTAGGCTATTTTGGATGCTGTGCAGACTTCGGGAGGGGTCTTACTGATTTGGGATAAGAGGGTCTTTGAGAAGTTGGATGTTATTGCTGAACAGTTTTCTGTCAGTGTATTATTGAGAGGAGTGGTTGATGACTTTGTTTGGGCTTGTACAGGTGTGTATGGCCCTAATGACAATGGACAACAGTCTACTTTGTGGGAGGAGTTATCACAGGTGCATGCCAGGTGGCCCATTATCAGGTACCCAAGTGAAAGGCTTGGCTGTGACTCTTTTATCCCTGCTATGTTAGCATTCTCGGATTTTATAGAGAATAATTCTTTCGTTGTTTTACCTTTAGAGGGGGCCTCCTTCACTTGGTTTAGAGATTCTGGTCTTCCCTCTATGTCAAGAATTGACAGGGCTTTGGTTTCTCTTGATTGGGAGGAGCACTTTGAGAATGTATCCCAACGGGTGCTTCCTCGTGTTCTTTCAGACCACTGCCCTCTTTTGTTGGAAGCTGGTGTTGTTCGGCGTGGTCGAAGTGCCTTTAAATTTGAAAATATGTGGTTGAAAGCTGAGGGTTTTGTTGATAGAGTTAAGCAATGGTGGGATGGATACTGTTTTGCAGGCTCTCCAAGTTTCATCTTGGCTCAAAAATTGAAGGCTCTGAAAGCAGACTTAAAAAGGTGGAATAGGGAGGAGTTTGGTGATTTGGCTTTTAGAAAGAAGAACTTGCTGACTGAGCTAATGGGTTTAGATGCGAGAGAGGAGTTAGTGGATTTTTCAAATGAGGAACAAATTCATCGCCTTCAACTCAAAGGAGACATAGAACAGTTGGCTTTTCTTAAGGAGACTTCCTGGTGGCAAAAGTCTCGAGCCTTGTTTGTGAAGGAGGGCGATAATAATACTCGGATCTTTCATAGATTAGCAAACTCTCATAGAAATTCTAATCAAATTAAAAGGATTGAGGTGGATGGTGTTTTTTTATGAGGATGAGTCTGATGTGCGCTCTCAGATAGTTCTCTTTTATCAAGGGTTGTATACGGAAACTGAGGTGGGGCGTCCTACTATGGATTGGTTACATTTTGCTTGTATTGAAAATTTGTTGCTTTGAAAGACATCCTACTACGGAAACTGATGGTTTCACCATGGCTTTCTTTCAAAAATGTTGGAGTGTGGTGGAAAAGGATGTCATGGATTTTTTTGATAACTTTCATCGACACTCTGTGTTTGAATGGTCTATAAATGCATCGTTCCTCACTTTAATTCCTAAGAAGTGTAATGCCGTTAACATTAAGGACTTTCGCCCCATCAGTTTGATGAGTAGTGTGTACCAGCTACTGTCTAAGGTGTTGGCTAATAGGTTGAGGGTGGTTTTGGATAACCTCATCTTTGAGACTTAAAATTCATTTGTTGGCAGAAGGCAGATTCTAGATTCAGTGCTTATTGCAAATGAATGCTTGAATAGCAGGTTAAAGAGCAGAATGCCGGGTGTGGTTTGCAAGCTGGATATTGAAAAAGCTTATAACCATGTGAACTGGAAGGCCTTGTTTTATTTGTTGGGCTGGATGGGTTTTGGTTTAAAATGGAGGGGGTGGATTAAGGCTTGCATTTCGTCTGTCCGTTTTTCAATCCTGGAAAATGGATCCCTTAAAGGTTTTTTTAGAAGCTCTCGTGGGTTAAGACAAGGGGACCCACTATCCCGGCTTTTGTTTTTTTTTTTATTATGGTGGTTTTAAGTAAACTCTTAAAGAAGACAGAGGAGTGTAATTTTATTCGGGGTTTTCATGTGGGAGCTGTGAACTCTGTTGGTGTGCGTATTTCCCATCTGTTATTTGCTGATGATACTATCTTATTTTGTGATACCTCTAGGGATCAGCTGTTGTCCATAAGGTTGGTGTTGTTGTGTTTTCAGGCTTTTACGGGTTTGAAGGTCAATGTAGGGAAAAGTGAGATTTTCCCTATTGGGAAGGTGAATAATCTAGATGCTCTAGCTAATATTCTTCACTGTGGAGTGGGCAGTTTGCCTATGAAATATTTGGGGATGCTGTTGGGAACTTCTTTTAAGACAACCTCGATTTGGAATCCTATTTTGGAGAAAATGGAGAAGAAGTTATTTGGGTGGAAGCTTCTCTATTTATCTAAGGGTGGGAGGCTCATGTTACTAAAGAGTTCTCTCTCAAGTCTCCAAACGTACTTTTTATCCTTTTTTACTATTCCTAAAGCTGTGGCTACTAGATTGGAAAGTATTCAAAGGAATTTCTTTTGGGGTTCTTCTGAGGAGAGTTTCAAATATCCTATGGTGGCTTGGGAAAATGTGTGTTTACCCGTTGAGATAGGTGGTTTGGGGATAAGAAGTGTGGCGCCTTTTAATCAAGCTTTATTAGGGAAATGGCTGTGGAGATATGGTCACAAAGTTACCCACTCTAGTGGCGAGTTATCTCCTCTAAATATGGTGAGGATCAAGGGGGGTGGAGTACTAATGTTTGCAGGAGGACTCATGGGTGTGGCCTTTGGATAAGCATTAATGAAGGGTGGGAGAGCTTTTCTAAGCACCTGACTTTTGTAGTGGGGGAAGGCACTTGTATCTGCTTTTGGCATGATAGATGGATTGCTGACAATACTCTAAAAGATCTCTATCCTGAGCTCTATGTGTGTTCTGCGGTCAAGAATGCTTGTATATCTGAGGTTTTGTGGATTCCAGAAGGGGGTACTGTTAGAGTGTGGAATTTAAGGTTTTACAAAGCTTTTAAAGATTGGGAGTTAGCTGCATCTTATACTCTACTTCAACTTATCCAAACTCGTATTCCTCGAGGTGATAGGAGAGATACTCGTTACTGGCAACTTAAAGGTGATGGCAAGTTTGACACTCGGTCTTACTACCATGCGATTCGGGGTGTTTCGAATTCTTTATTTCCTTGGAAGGGTGTTTGGAAACCAAAGATTCCCAAGCGCGTGGCGTTTTTTTTGTGGACAGCTGCACATGGTCGGATCTTGACTTTGGATAATCTAATGCTTAAGGGTTGCCCTTTAGCTAATAGGTGTTGTATGTGTTGTTGTGATGGGGAGTCGATTGACCACCTTCTTCTTCATTGTCCTGTTACCCATTCCCTATGGACTTTTATGCTACAGGCCTTTGGTATTCATTGGGTTATGCCGGGATCGGGGGCGGGTTTGTTATCTTGTTGGCATCAGTGGCTTGGGAAGCATAATTCGGACATTTGGAACTTGGTTCAGGGTGCTTAATGTGGATTGTGTGGTTGGAATGAAATCATCGATCCTTTGAGGGCAAAGAGAAGACGTTGGATGAGTTAAAGGTTTTATGCCATCGTAGTCTTTTGGAGTGGTCTCGTTGTTGGGGTTTTATGAATTGTTTTTCTCTCTCTGAGTTTTTGTCCTCCCTTAGCTTAGTTTCCTGACGACCCTCTGTTTGTTGTGCTGTTTGTTGTTTTTAGTTCTTGTTGTTCATCATCATGAACTTCTTGTTTTTTCATTTTTCTATCATTTATAATAGCTTTCTGATTACCTATAAAAAAAACTAGAGTTTGGAGGAGAGGCATTTTATCTTGGTTTTTTGTGGCTCTCTCTCTCTCTCTCTCTCTCTCTCTCTCTCTCTCTCTCTCTCTCTCTCTCTCTCTCTCTCTCTCTCTCTCTCTCTCTCTCTCTCTCTCTCTCTCTCTCTCTCTCTCTCTCTCTCTCTCTCTCTCTCTCTGAGGCTGTCTCAAGGCTTTTACGCCAATTCAAAGCCCAATTCAAAGACAAGGTTATGGATAATTTGCTCACTCACCAAAGACACTTCCCATACCTCCTCTCTCTTACCTCTGACCAACGTACCACGGTCAGTAGATTAAGGTTGGATCTAATACCCAAGAAACTTATTAATGTTTTTATTTGTGCACCCCTCCTTATTAAATTGGTTAGTTAAGTATTTTTATTTTCATTAATATAGGAACGTGGGAAATTTCACTTGAAAAAATTGTTTTAATGTTATGATAATTTTTTTACTAAATATGGCTAATTGTCATACATTTAGAATTTATATAATTTAACCGTATTATTAAATAAAATATTTTTTTTGTCACCATTTCGACTGCCGGTCCAACCTCAGTTGGACCAAAAAACTGGGATCTAGTCCCTTTTCTGTTTCTCTATTTGGTCTGATTTTTAAATCCATGGAGCCTTCTCCCCCTTCTTTTGACTATCAGAAAAACACAATGATTTGTATTCTTCAATCAGCCCCATTTAAGCCCCATATTCTGTTTGTTTTCTATGATCATGTTTTATTTGGTGTTTAGACCCTTGTTATTTTTTTGCCTCGCTTTAATTCTTTTTGCTCCTTGAATCTTATAAATGGCCTTTGTATGTTACTCTTGCCATGCTTATAGTTTGATCTACTCTCGTTTTCCATCAGCCTTTTCTTTTAGATTTATAGCTTATTTGCTTATGTCCTGCTTTTAAAAGCCTCACTTCTTCTAGGGACAACCATACTTTACCCAACTTTCAACAAATAAGCTATAAGCAATTTGCAAAAAGCTGCATTTGAGAACACTGTGATGATGCTATAGCATAAGAGTGATGTATACCCAAGAAGGCATCTGAAAGTTATTTGTATATTAGATAGCCATACTATAGTGTGCAAGACAGTTGCATTTCTACTATGTTTCAGAATAGTGCGTCTAATTCCAATGTACACAGCCTTTCCTAGTTGTGTTTTATGTCTGCCGATTGTTGTAGTTTTTCCATGTCTTTCACTATGGCTAACAGTTCCAATAGTAATCCGTTTTGTTGTGAAATTTTATTTTAACATTCAAATTTGGGCAGTTTGCGCACAACTTTGTGTGTTCGATTCAAGAGCGAGGTTGTGGCTTGTGGGGTTGTCTATGCTGCTGCTCTTCGGTTCCAAGTACCCCTTCCTGAGAATCCACCATGGTGGAAGGTATTTGATGCAGACAAATCTGGGATTGATGAAGTATGCAGAGTTCTGGCTGAGCTGTACAGCCTTCCTAAGGCACAGTACATTCCAGTCTGTAAGGATGGAGAATCTTTTACATTTTCGAACAAGTCAAGGGATTCACAATCTCAGCCAATTCCGAAGGTACTACTATTTTATTGTTGTACTATTTTGAGTTTCACTGGAAATATAAAGCCTACAAATGCTCTTCTACAGTTTTTGCAATTTTCAATTCCTCAGCAAGTGTTGCATTTTTGTTTGTCAACTACTGCTGTCTTAATTCCAGTGATTCTTGCTATAGAGGTGAGTTGTTAGACCACCTGGCAGCAGCACTTGAATTCTCTGTTTAGAGAAAGAATGGCAATTGTAAAGACTTCAGAAAATTTGGTCCATCTTAGCATGGGATTTTTATTTCATTGCTGTTCTATAAGAACTTCCATAGACTAGGGAGAGTTGAATCACTTAAGCATGGTGGGATTTTTGTTTCATTGCTGTTCTACTTCTACAGGAAATTTCACAGACTAGCACTACAGCTAATATTAAGCCAGTTTCAGCAGCAATTAATCCTGAATCTGTTGGACCCAAAGAAGTATTGGTTAGAGCAGCCGTTGACAAGATGAAGGATTCTAAGAAAAATGATGACGAATCAAAGAACATGTCTGTTGAGGGAGAGGCAAGAGAAGAGCCTCTGCCAAAATCTAATTCTGAACTCAAAACAGAGGCAAGTCGGGAAAGGAACAGGGAGAGAGAGAAGGAGAGGGAAAGGGAAAGGGACAGAGAGAGGGAGGACCGAATAAAGGCTCGGGATCGTGATAGGGGCGGGGATTCTGACCGTGAACGGGATCGAGAGGAAACAGAGAGGGACAGAGATAAAGCCAAGGATCGCAGTCATCGTTCCAAGGATAGAGGAAAGGATTCAGGTATGTTTACAACCAATTTTGTTCATGAACCTGATGCCATTGTTAATACTTTTTTTAAGATTGTTTCTTTGATTTTGTATTGTGGTCTAATCTTTTCTAATTGTTCTCTGATTATCTAGTGACATTCTTTTTCTCTTGTGAATGCAGGAGGACATTCAGGGAAATCAAGACATCACTCATCAAGAGGTATACGTTTTGTTTCCCTCTGGTATTTTATATTCAATATGGTTTCTTGTTTAACCATAGGTCCATTATCTGAACCTCTTCATTTTCAGATCATGACTAACACAGTTCCTCTTATTCTTCAAGGGAGAAGGATCGCCATAGACATCATTCATATGTTTAACCTGTCTTCAAGGCATGCTAGTTGTATATTGTATCTATCTTGATCATCATGTCTGCAAAGAGGAAATAAGTACTACTACTGGGGGAGAGAGATCATCTCACTTGAAACAAGAATTATTTTGACTTGAAATGTACAACCTTAATTTTGATGACTGGTCTGTGGTCTAATCCCAATTGTTGATCTTGTATTCAGCCCTCTGTAATGCAGGCACAACACTCGTAGTGCTTTGCTTATCTTCTGGCTATCTGCAATAGCTTGCTGCATTATTGTATTATGTCGCAGGAGCTTGCCGCTTCACGGGACGTGCAGCAATTGGTAGCTGGTACTACTTGGGAGGTGCCAGCCTGGGGGGTCTGTGTTGAATGCTTTACGAATGAGAATCCATGTTCATTTGATATCTTTGTCAAGTTTACACCCCTAGAAATGCATGCTGGATGATGTGCCTTGCATTGCTGCTATGTGAACAGCTTATGTTTTTTGAGAAACATCAGACTATATGATATGTCAAAGATTCCTCACTGATCCCATTTTTCCGCACCAGTGCTGCTTGTTTTATAGATTTTTTGGGCGTTGTTGTACCAGCTGTATATGTTGAATTGCTCTTATTATATAGCAAGAGTAATGTTATTGCAGCCGGACATGTTCTCATTTTAGTGCTAATATCTTATTACAACGGGTTCTCTGGATCCCCGTCTAAATTTTTTGGATGGTTTACTTAAAATCATGCTTGACTCTCGAGAGTTCTAGAAGTCATGCCTTGACTAGATGTTATCTTAGCTTTCCTTCCAAATCAATTTTCTTAGCTGTCCTCCCAAGTTACTCAGGCAAATATGCGCATAAACATGCGCACCATTTCCAACTATCATTACCAACTGAACAACGGGTAAGCAATGCTATTGACTGAAGTACTACCATGTGTAGCATGAGAATTGAGATTAAGTGATCAAGAGATCTATAGTAGCATGAAATGTGATGGGAATTGCATGAGTTTATCTTTACGTAAATGGAAGCCTCCACGCCTAATCAACATGAAAGAATGTAATTCATTATTTCAATTAGTTTTGGCATAAGACCAGAAAGCCTAAACAAGATCCTGGATTCCCTCACAAAGGTGCAGTTTCCAAGACAGTATGACAAGGGAGTAGATTACCCTAGAGAAGTTTGAGACCAAGAACGAGCCTAAGTCACTGAATTTAGAGCAATGCTATCTTTCTACAAATTTAAGAAAATAGTCATACAAATAGCAAGTTGTGGTATGAGATAGTATGAGAAAATATTAGACCAAAAATAAAGAAGACTTGTAAAACAACCAAATTCATTCCAAGTGTTATTAAAACTTGATTATAATGTCAATTACGTTACATGTAGCTTAACTGGTGCCTCCAAGTGTTTCTAACGGAACGTCCATGATTCAAATCTTCCCATCCCAAATATTGTATTAAAAAAAAAAAAGTCTAATGGGTGCACTGTCAATGATATAAGGAAGGGGAAACCTGAATAAAAATAACAATAAGAACCAAGGAGCCCTTCACAATATCAATTTAATAGATCTTGTTTTGTCTGTGATAAGAGTGGGCATAATCAATATTTTTTAAGAGGCAACTTGGAGATAAACAGTAAGGCCTCAGTTTCTGAGAAGCGGTGTTATGTAAATTGCAATCAAAGATTTGACAGTTTCCTTTTTTTTGAGAAAGATTTGACCATTTCCTTATAAATGCATGTTGCATGCATAATTTATAACCTACTCCTGCAATTTAATACAAGTCAGATCATACAATATTTCTTACCAATACAAAATTCATTTTGGTGCTGTTAGTTAATAAATTTGCCTTAACCAAGCGAATTGAACCATCTTACTCAGGTGCTTTCTTTCGCAAATCAGTGGCTCTGCTCAGTTCTTTTATTTGATGATCACAACCAACCAAATTTGGTTGGTTCTTTCCATTTGCTGTCCTTAAGCTCTTTGGAACATTGAAAAATAATATTGTGTATAGGAAGTACTGACAAACATAATTTGAAGTGCAGAGTGTGAAAAGAAGGAAAGTTTTGAAAAGAGAGAGAGAGAAGAAAATGACTAATTAGTATCTCCATGACAATTAACAAGCAATAATCAAAACGAAAGCCTTCCCAATTGTTGGGCCGTCTCTCCTATGAGGAGGTGATTTCATCAGCCCAATTAATTAAAATATCAGAAAAGAACAAGGAGTAGTAATTGACGTGGCCGCGCAAAGCCATGCTTAACAGGATTAAGATTTACACTAGCTATAGAGAAGGACAAATTTACAACAGGATTTTGTTATTATATGTATTAATGCTTTCAAATCTAGATGGAATGGACATGTATTATAATTGTTACATCCAAGCTCGATACTTTTGAGAGAATAATTTCACCTTGAAAAATGTTACATTCACAATATTTTCACAACAAATTTTACGTGGTAAGTTATTACGTTTAATTAAAAGTTAAGTCACTAATGGCTTGTTTGGAAGTTTAGAGAGGGAGGAGAGTAGAGGGGAGTAGAGGGGAGGGGAGTAGTGGGGAGGAGAGTAGAGGAAAATGATTCCCCTCTATCTTGTTTGGAAGTTTTTAAAATTAGTAAGGGGGAAGGGAGTAATTAGCCCTTCCCCTTGTGTAATTTTTTTAATATAATAAGGGTAAATGAGGTAATTTACCTATTCAATAATTTATGTGTTCTACTCTCCCTCCAAATCTCTCCAATTTGGGGGAATTAAAATTAGGGAGTTGGAGGTAGTTGAAACCCCTCCAAATCCCCCTTAATCCCTCCCCCTCCTTCCTTAAAAAACTTCCAAATGAGGTAATTAGATTACTCTCCCTCCCTCTACTCTACTCCCCCTCCATTTTTAAACATCCAAACAGACCATAAAACTAAAAAACTGTAAGAAATAGGTTCCAATTAACTCAACTCGTAAAAAAATTTATCGTTGCATAAGAGATTTTGAATTAAACCCCGTTTACACTAATAACCAATTAAGTCTTAACTAGATAATAAAAGCAATAATCATAAATTGCGTATTATAGGTTTGAATTCTACCGTGTCAAAATACAACTATACATAAATTTTGTTGGTATTATAATAGAATTACGAAGAAAAATACCAAATCCTCAAAAGATCTACGCATGTGGGGTGACAAGTTAGGCTCTGGCGGCAGATGCCTACCTTTCATATTTACAATTTTACATGTTCCAACTTTCAAATCTAAATCCGCGTTTGGTTGGCTAAACTTTTTGGGTCTGTGGACTTTTGGCGAAGATTTGTTTATTTATTTATTTTTATTATATCTTTGGAGAAAATATTGCTGTGAATTATGATCTTCTTGATCGTTCTTACAAGACCCAATAGAATCCAATTCCTCTGGCATGAACGTCCACAACTACTTTATAAACTTTTGTATAATATATTCTGCAACATGATTACACATGTATTGCTTCTGTCGAACCGTGTGCCTTACCAATCCATCGAATGATCAATTGGTGAAAGATGAGGGGACATAAATCGTTTATAGCATTCGATCACAGACCAAGCCCATTGGTATTGGAGCGAATTGTGAAATCCCTCACAATCTCTCCCTCACAATGCGGATCCAACGACTCGAACCTATGACCTTGGCTTTGATATCACTTGTCGAACCGTGTGCCTTACCAATCCATCAACAACCAAATAGCTTTTGCAATTCGAAGGCTTTAACTTATAAATCAAATAGCTTTTGCAATGATAATGGTCCCATTATAACCCCTCTTTACCTAATCTCCAGTTAAAAAAAAAAAATGCATTTTGGAAAAGGCAACCGCCATGACTTCAGTCTCTTAGACTATAAAAAATTTGATTGTCCACTTAGCCTATTTGTTCATTGGACACAAGTTGTCTCCAATGTATTAATGCACTGGACACATTAAAATATGGAACATGTCCAATGCACTAATGCACTGAATACAATTCCAACTCTTGTTCATTCCCATGAACATCAACTAGAATAAAAAGTCTCTACTACTCTTATTATTGCTTGAATCTCTCAAAATATGAAAATTTGACTGTCCAATATAAACCATTTTGTTCATTCACAGAAACATTTAAATAATTTGTATTTGTTTAGTGAGTGATTTTTCTTTTAGTTTTTTAGTTTATTTACTTATGTACAGCTTTTTGAAGTCTTTTTTTTTTAAATTTTTTTATTTTTTTTATTTTTTTTTAAATCACTTGTAGTTGTATGACTTCTTTCTAATTTATAACCGGAAAAATGACCATTTTTCAATTGAAATATAAAGATGATCTCTCATGGACCATTTCTAAACACTCTAAAAGATATTTTTAAATTTTATTATTAAACAAGCTTGTGTGACACCGTGATACCTAGCTAGGTTGAAACTAGCTGGGTATCTACTTAAATCAATTATCATCATCTTTGGCATAATCTAATGTTAGTTTGTATTTATTTAGCATAAAATTTAGCTAAAAAATTTGGTTGTAGCCAATGACTACAACTTCACTCAATATCTTTTTATTAGATTTAAATTTAAAAAAATTCATCATTAGATTACATTTTCTTCTTATATCATTTATACTTGCAAAATTTCTAGAAAATCAAAGATTAATAGCTATGTCATCAATCAAATATTTAAATTTCAAGTTTTTGTAATTTAAAATTATGCACAAAAAATTAATTTATAAATTGAATAGTAAATCTGATTGGCATGATATATATGTTAAGAACATAAAGAACATACAATCCAACAGTTAGATTTTTAAAATATGTAATCATGATAATTGTTTTAGTGGAAATTGTAATAATTGGCTAGAACCAAGTTTGTAGCCAAATTTTGTGCATTTATTTATTCATCTCTTAAAATATATGTAAATTTTCTTCTATACTCGTGACAAACCATTAATCCCTTTACATCAATACATATTGAAACACATTAATTCAATTTGGATTTCTCCTAATAGACTCAATTCACCAGAAAAATGAGCACACCCATATTACCAACTACAATTAAGTTTTTACCACAACTATTTCTATAACTTTACCACAACTTGCTAATATGGCGACTTGTGAGTTGTGAAATTCTGAACCCACCATTTTTTTTCTACTATTTACAACTACCAACTACAGATTAAAACTTCAGCGTGATTCTTATAGAATTGGTGGTAGTTTAGAGTAAAATTTGAACCCCTCCACTAATTATAAACTTGGGGTAAAACCTTATAATATCCGATTTCAACCCCCCCCCCCCCCCCCCCTTTTTGGGGTATGATAACTGATATCTCTAGTAGTTAACCATGTAAGAGGTTAAAATACGTTATTTCCTTTTCTTTTCTTTTTTAATAATTTATATAGTTGCCAAAAGCCTTCTAGCTCAACTAGTTGGAACTTTTTGGTGATTTTCAGTCATCCATTGTGAAAATCCTCCTTCTTCCATCTTGTAATTATTGAATTATAAAAAATAAATATAAAAATCTGTATTTTTGTATCCATTTGGAAATAGCTTATTTAGCTTTTGCTGAAAATTTTTTACTGAAAGTATACTAAAATATACTTATACCTTAAAAAAAGTGAAAAAAAAAAAGTGAGAAAAAATGGGGAAAGGTGAGGTTTTAAAAAGATGTACATAAAAAATAAAAATAAAAATTTAAAAGCTGAAGTGGATGCCAAACATACTCTAAATGTGATTTTTCTAAATGAATTAATTTGTACGAGCATGGAAAACAGAATTTGAAGATAGATAAGTAGCCCCAATTAATTTGAAGATAGATAGGAGAATTGGATATAGGAGTACCATGTCTCCCCTTTAATGTGGGTTTTCTAAATGAACAAATTTGTTAAAAGTTACTTTCCATGAACTTTGAAACTTGCTTTCTCACCAATTAATTTATCCAAATTATGTGTCTTTAAAATAGATTTTGCATAGAAACATTTTCTTTTTTCAAATCATGAGATTTTTACATTTACAAACACTGCTTTTTCACCCAAAAAAAAAAAAAAAACCATGAAGTTACTTGAAAATATTTTCCAAAGAGTTATAAATGAAAAAACTCATGGATTTACATTCAAAACAATTTTTCCATAAAAGCCATTGGACATTTTAACGAAGAAGTCATTTTCTCAAAAGCTTTTCATGGAAAGTGTTTTTCTTAAGAATTGAAAAAAGAGTAATGATAGAAATACAAACTTTTTTATAAAAAGTTTTACAAACTGCTGATGTGGAGAGTGGTTATTAATAAATGAAAAAATGATGTTAATGGTGGGTCTAAATGAAAACCAATTAGAAAATGGTCACATCAACAGTTAGTAAAAATATTGTAAAATAGTTTGTGACTATAACATTACTCTTGACAAAATGGATTTTCAAGACACATGAACTTTATTTTCCCATAGAAAATATTTTTCCTAAAGGGGTTTTTTTCCTTATAAAATCTCATTCTCAAAAAAAAACTCATGAGAAATTACAAAATTTTCCATAATATCTATTTTCACCAAGGACAAAGTTCAGCTACAAAATTAGTTGTAGCTTAAGACTACAAATTCACTCAATAAAATAAATATTATTACATATTTTAAAAATCTAACCATTGAATTGCATGTTCTTTACGCTCTTAATACACATGTCAAATTTTTGTGTCAATCATATATTATTTACTATATGATTTATAAGTTTATATTTTATGCATAATTTTAAATTTCAAAAAGTTGCAATTTAAAATATTTATTGATAACATAGCTAGTGATCTTTAATTTTCTTAAAATTTTGCAAGCATAGAGGATATAAGAAGAAAATGTAATCTAATGATAAATTTGTTAAAAATTACCTCTAATAAAAAGATATTAAGTAAGGTTGTAATCTAAAGTTACAACCAATTTTATAACTAAACTTTGCCCTTTCGTCAAAAGCTCATAAGAGATTTCACCATTTTCCATATAATTTTTTTTTCTTAAAAACTCATTAGAGGTTGCACTCTTTTTACTAAAATATCTTTTTTTTTTCCTCAAAAATTCATGAAAGGTTGTGCCATTTTCCAAAAAATGTATTTTTCTTGAAAACTCATGAGAAGTTGCACCATTTTCATTTCATTCTCTACATAATCTCATGAGATTTTCATGTTAGTTTGCAAATAAAATATCTCTCAAAAACATTTGAGGAGAATATTCCTTTGTCAAAAATCTCTTTTTACAGAAAAATATAATAAAGACCTTTTTAAATGTCTTCCAAAATATTCAAGGAATATTCCCTCTTTTCAAAAATCATTTACAAAATAACTATCTTACATTTTTTTACCTTTATCTTGTTTACATGTAATTTACAAGAAAAATAAATAAATTGCTCTAAAATAAATAAAGGATGATGAGGTAAACTTCTTGAAACTCTTTTTCTCTTGGATTCCATGGTATAGTAAATGTACATCAATTGAAAAATGCCTGTGTTAGTACTTAAAATCTCATGTCATGTCTTGCATTCTCTCATGTTAAATATTATTACATGTTAGTACATTTCATATCACATATTGGTAGTTTTCATTCCACATGTTAATACTTAGATCTTATATATCATTCTTACATGCCAGGTACATATTTGTAATACCTATCTCACGTGCTAATTATGTATATATTATCTTATATGTTAGTTGTGTATATATTTTGATTCACATGTCATGTATATAATATAAAATTAAATTCACATCTTTTTTCCCAAAAGCCAAATATAATATAAAATTAATTGTTAGAATTCACACCTTTTTCCCAAAAGCCAAATAGTCAAATATAAGAGTTATATTTCAAATGATTAAAATTAATAATACAATCAAAACAAGTTATTATTTTAAGATAGGCGTTGTGGGATGCCTAACACCTTCCTCACATATAATCAAACTTCTAAGTCCATATCTTTAGTTCAAGACATTTACCGTACCCTTTAACTTAAGAAGCCTTGGGGAAATCCTTAGTTAATTAGGTAATAAATGGATTAGACATAAATGACTAATCACACCTAAAAAACTAATGGTTGATGGCGACTCTAATAAAATGGAAAGATAAAATGGACTCACTAAATACACATATGTACACTCAAGCGTCCACTTATCACACACATTCACGACATGTCTCGCCAAATAACCATTCAAGTAACTCTCCATGTAATGACCCAAAAAGGAGGGTCTTGCATTCCATGGAATCTCACATCGCCCAGGGAAGCACATGAGAATGTGTTTATAAGGAATGACCTCCCTTCAATGTATAGATGCCTTTTCCCCCATTGTTGTGTGCTTTGGGGGGAGAACAAAACCGTGAGGGGAATGAGGCCCCAAAGCAGACAATATCTACACAGGTGGGGTGGGGTCGTTGCACTCAAAGTGTTGGAGGGGTTGACTGTCCGAAATCCGGCATCGACAAGTGCCATTACTCACAACCTATCAATTCAACAAATCTATAATTTATAATCTTATATAATATATATATATATATATATATAACCGAAGCAATTTGAATTTTGGTTGACTTCATATTATTGTGTCACATAAACTTTTGAATTCTCACAATTTTACACATATTTGTTTCTAATATATTAATAGTTGGTGTTGGGGGAATGGAACCCTAGATGCCTTTATTGAAAATATTAAAAGTTGTCAATTGAGTTACGAGACTATAGGCTACATATCATTATTTTAATGTATTTTTAATTGAGTTATTTTTTAATTATTTTTTAAAAATAATTGAATTTAAATTTTATTCTATATTTAAACTGTCTATTAAAATTTTGACACATCATGTTTTCTTTAAATGGTACTATGGAAGAATATATAGAATATACAAACACAATCACCATAAATGCTTAATGCTAGAATATATAGTTCCATATATAAACACCCTCATGATAAATGTCTATTAACAATTATCATAATTATCATATTTTATATTTATTAAAAAAATAAAAAGGCAAAAGAAATCATATTTTGTTGAAAATTCCTTTGCATTGCTTGGGTTATCGTTGTAGAAAAAAATTATGAGCCTACCAAAGCTATGTAACCAAAATATTCTTTATAATTCATTGCTCATGCATATTCATGATACTTGATTTTTTTTAATAAGTAGTTTATTAAATGAAGGAAAAAAAAATGGATTGAAATCTAGTACAATAGCTAGAACTATGGACCATTTAATTATCACCTCATGTGAGATGATAAAATTGATAGGGAAAAATCTTTCTTAACCTTATATTTTTTTACCCTATTAGCTCTTACATATCACATAGAGATGGTAATTGCATGGTGCAGTAGCCCAAATTCAAATAATAATAAATAAAAAAAAGAAAAGAAAAAGAATGAGATGAAATCTGTTATGTAAAGCACCAAATCTACCAAAAAAAGGAGAGTTAATTGATTTAAAAGTAACATACAAATATTACACTTTTTCCCCTTTCGCTAAAAATACAAATAAGCTAAACTTTAATATGTGCGCACATATATAAATAACCTTTACAATAACATATAAATTTGGTGTAAGTAATACATCCTCCTAGAACACGGTGGCATGCATAATATTCATTCCTCTTATATTTATGGTATATTTCACTAATTAAATTAATATTACGATTCACAATAAATATGAGAGGAGGGACACCAAATTACCATGCTTCGGGAGCACATAATTTTCCTAAAGAATTGCCCATGAAGTACAAATGTTATTTCTTCTTAAAAAAAAAGTACAAATGTTATTGCTTTATATAATATGCATTCTCAAAAGTGGGAACACCACTATCATTGCACTATCACCCCAACAACATGAAGATTTCCATCAGACTTGTGCTTCCTTTGTCCTTCGCAATTGCATTGTTGGTTGTTTACATGCTAATATTACAACCTGACCAGTTACATGGCAGGGAATATGACGTTCGTGTGGTCAATGGCTTCACAAACAACGACTCGCTTCCTTTGGTGATTTGGTGTGCATCCAAAGACAGTGATCTCGGAGGACGTGCACTCCAAGAGCACGACGACTTCAGCTGGAGACTCAGGACCAACTTATGGGGCACCACTCATTTCTTATGCACCATGAAATGGGACCAAAAGAGGAAGAGTTTTGATGCCTTTAAGGTTCCCAGGGATATTTATCGCTGTGGTCCTCTTAGGAAGTGCTCTTGGTCGGTGAGAGAGGATGGGTTTTATTTCAGCAATGATGAAGTGAATTGGAAAAGAGAATTCTCATGGTATTAGCTTTCATGGTTCTTCGGTTCAAGCTATATATCCTGGATTTTGCAATGCTAATTGGGCTATGTTAAACTTGTATGAGGTAGATCAGATCAGTTACTGATTATAAAGGAAAAGTAAGTTTATGTTTCAGTTTTCACTCTAATTAAATGGATCTGTCGTATTTTACTTTATATTTGATATTCTTCTCCAAAAAAAAAAAAAAAAAACTTTATTTTTGATAACATAGTATCATAAAGTAAGGATTCATTGAAAAACTGTTATGCAATCATTAGATTTGAGAATACTAGAACAACTTAATTATACATGGACTGGAACAGAGTACACTTCATAATTAAAATTTTATTTAGTTTAACAGTAACATGACCTTAGATACATCTTTAAATTTATATTATTTGATCTAAATCATGAAATATATTTATTTCAAATTAATATAACATACAAGATTGAGTGGTAGAGATTTAGCTATTTCGGATGGAAAATACTTGTTGCACCACCTAAAAATTGCACTTTCAATTTGAAAATCGTAACTTCAAATAATGTTTTAGTGCAATTTTCACACAAGTGTGAAGATGTGTGCAACAAGTAGTATATAATAAACATCACTCTATTTTGGAATGGAATATGATGGATATAAATCATTAATAATAAACCATGGTAATTCTCTATATTCTTTTACTTTCCTTTTTTTCTTATTATCTATTATTAGTATGTTTATAATTTAATAATTTCTTTAACTATCTCATCTTCTTTTTATTTCTTTCTAATCAGTGGTGAAGGCAAAAAATTTCCTGGGGAGAGGGGATGATAAATATATATATATATATATATATATATATATATATATAAAGAAAAACCAACTTTTTGGAGGGCTAAATATATGTATATGCATGTAAAGTATGTTTGTGTACATGATCTAAGATATTTTTCTCAAAAAAGAAAAAAATATATGTTATTGTTTCATTTAGAGTAAATTTTATATCAAAATTATCTTTCTACAACTCAAAAAAATATTTTCCTAAAAATTAGCTTTAACTAAAAAAAGTTGTGTTCCTTGTTCTTTTATAGTACTAAAATCATTTATAGTGATGCTATACTAAATTTTCTAGCAAACTATCTTTCTATATGATTCTTATTATATATTAAAAAAATTCTTTCTACATGCACACTTTTTTTTTGTTGAGAAACAAACACACGCACAAGGAAGAGAGAAAGAAGTTCTAACACAAAGACGCACAACTTAATATATATATATATATATATATTTCTCTTGGTTCAATTCTTTGATCCTTTTTAAGTGGTTTACAATTTAACATTCAAGATAGATCATGGGATAGTGATTTATAAATCTTAAACAAATTTTCCCTTAAAATATGCATCATTGACATGGTTTCCCATAATTTACTTATACCTTGAGACATGAATATTAAATTTTATAAACTAGTTAATACAATCAACTTAAGAAAAATGTTAAGTGGTTTCTCAAAAAAAAAAAAAAAAGAAAAGAAAAGAAAAGAAAAAAAAATGTTAAGTGTGTTCTACTTTTAAATTACTTTTATCATGATTGATGTTCTTCAAAAGTTTAGGCTTTTGCTTTTAAAAGAGATTTTATAATCTATTTGTGTAGTCATATGTTTTATATGCACCTGATTTGAGTTAGATATAAAAAGTAATATTAAAATGTACCTGCTAAATGACATTCTAGGCCTTTGAATAGGTCATAATATAATTATTCTTAATATATATCCTATGGGTCATTAAGTAAATTAAAACCTATTTTATAATTTTTGAAGTAAAAGGAGGGATGAAATTAAAAGGCAAGTTAAGGGGCCCATGGCCCCTTTGCAACCCTTCCCTCGTCGATTTTGCCAATTTCATGATCTAGGTTAGATTCTACATATCTAAAAGTGTATATATAGTCTAGTGAATCCTTTAAAAATTTTAAATTTTAAATGACATAATAGTTTATACACTATTAAATCCAAAAATAAATTCTAAATTATAAAATGAATGAAAACAACCATTTTTTAAATGGAGATGATCATGTTCCCTTTTGCAGTGTCACATCGCTATTATTAGTAACTATTTTTTTATAGAACAAAATTTAGGTACAGTACTTAGGTGTTGTTCCTTAAGTTTTTATTTTAAGATTCTACCATGTGGATTTTTTTCCTCTTGGGAATTTAGTGTATTTTTAAGTTAAGTAGCCACATGGCTGAATCTTAAGAGGAAAATCTAAAAAACAGAACATAAGGTACTGTACCTAAGTTTTGTCATTTTTTATATATTGACATGGTAATATGGATAGATTGTAGAAACAGACACTTTATGTATTCTTTTTTCAACTATAATATCCTCTCCGCCATTGCCCTTCTATATTGGAAATTTCACCGTTGTGCAGAAATCCTCACTTATGTGGTTAATTAACTGTGAATAGTAAGAAGAAAAGAAGTAATTAGCGTAAAGTAATCAACAATTAATTACAATTTACCAGGTCATGTTACAAAAGTTATAACATAAAAATTGTGATACTAAAAAGAAGTCTTTCGACCATGTGTACGTATGACCAATCGTCCCTAAAGTACTAAACTTAAACTTCAAGATTTGACATACACATGTCAACATATATATATATATATATGTTCCATCAATACTCCGCCTGGAATTTGTTATACATACAGTATCCAAATTCTGCTTTATCGCCGGTCACATTTTAACTTCAGTCAACTTCAAAAATCGACTTTGAGTTTGATCAAGAGGGATACTAGAATACTTTATAGAATACACACATTCGTCTACGTTCTTTCTCTGATCTTCTCTTTATATGTATTTTGGTGTGTTTATATTTAAGAGTGGCAATTACTATAAGACCCACTAACCGAATATTCAACTAAGAAACTGAGCCATCGATGGCAGACATCAATGGGACATCACAGTAGGATAATCAAAATCTTCCTGTCGGACGTTACATGGACCATGCAACTATATATAACTGTGGTTGGTAAAAAAATTAAAGAAAGAGAAAAACAGGTAATATAAATATAATAATTAAGACTGCCATATTCATTCTTTTACCTCTAAACTACATATTGATTGGTAGAGATGTAGGGTAATATGCTGAAAGTATCAAATCTTAGAATTAGGATTGATACAGGCCATTATATATAAATGCTGTTGGAATAAGACTTGCTCCATCAAAAATTATATCTACAGGTTTGGTACCCCCACAACCACCGCCCCCAACCACCCCCCCCCCCCCCCCCCCCTCCTTTGGCTTTTTGTGAAGCATCCCATGTTTAGGAACTTTAACTGTTTTGAGTTTGAATGATCAGGATCGAGTTTAATTTTACTCCTACTGTATACTAGTCTATGCATTGCCATATGTATAACATTTTTCATATATATATATATATATATATATAAAAGTCTGTAACCCATGCATTCATTCACACAAAAGTTTAACATAACATGATTTTAGACATTTTTATAATTGTATTTGTATATGAAATTATATATTTCACTATTTAAAAAAAATTAATGTACCATAATTCTAAAATAACATATAAAATTGTGTGATTTCAAATTTAAATAACATGTTATATTATAAAATAACATATAGAATAAAATTTAAATTTAATTAAAAATATATTAGAACATAACATATGTAAAAATTTGTGGTTTCCAAAGCTTATATATATATATATATATATAGTGTATTTCTCTAATTAATTATAAGTGGACAACCTGACAAAAATCAGGTCAGATTGTGTAATTATTTGAAAAGTATGGCTCCCTACATGTATAGCCGAATACAAATAATCTTCAGTAGAGCCCTGCCTTATAATTTATAACCTGGCACCGAAAACACTTGTGGCATAGGTGTAACTATAAAAGCGTGGCACCAGTACTAGCGAGCCAACATCATTACACACTAACAACTAAGATCATCAGCTAAACCTGGAGGAAGAAGGAGTAACTCACAATGATCATATATACATTTGAGTTCCTTCGTAAAGCTGATATACACACGGAATTTCTACTTGGTATTTGGTGGAACTGATTTTTCTCTAACCAACTAATTGACAGTGTCTTTGAAATTATTATTATTTTTTCTTCAAATTAATGAATATTATCTTGACATTCTAGTTCATCAGATAGATATTAGATATAGATAGTGAGGCTTTGGGGTAGGGTCTTTCATACGTATACAAAGCTCTAGTTGTGCATGTGGTAGTCAATTATTAGTCAAGTCATTTTCAATATTCCCCATGAAAGCGCTTCATCAAATTTCTGTCACGCATGCCTGCTTTGCTGTTGCATCCGATGTGTAAGAATATGATTAAGTGTAAGAAATAAAATGAAAAGAACTGTGTCAACTCAACTTGGATCAAGCAAAAGCACCACACTACAAAACCAAAAGAGACATTTTCAATTTGAAAAGCTCTTGCACTATAGCAGCAGTCTCTTTCTAATTTCTACTGCCAATAAAGCATGAAAATGGCGGATGGGAATGATCCTCTTCTGTAAAATTTATCCACTAACACAAAGATATCAACAATTCTTTCCAGGAGATCTTTTTATCTTTGCACTGTTTCCTTAACAGCGATCTATCTTCTTGGCACAGTTGAAGTCAGCCATTACTCAACTCATAGTCCTTGCATTTCTGTCCCTAGTGCATTTGCTAGGGCCACAACACAAACATGAAGGGTCACATGGCGCATGTACGACATAGAACTTTAATGGTTTTGGCAGCTTTAGAGAAGATACTAGGAAGGATTTCTCTCTAATATTCTTGTTTTTTTTTTTTTTTTTTTGGATAATTCCATAGTTATAATAATAATAGGAATAGAAGAATGAAAGTCTACGTTCATGTTCGAAGTACCTAAGAATTCAATTCCAAATATTAATTTCATCAAAATTCAATTTCAAAGACCTGAGAATTCCATTGATCATTGATTTTGAAAATTGCAGATTATATTGAAATAATTAACAGTTAAGTGATCAAATTGAACTTTGTTCAATAGTTAGAGGACTCAGTTAGTAGTTTAATCTCACAATAATAGTGATAATAAACATTGAAAATAAGTTGAATTTATTAGAATTTTTCTTTTCTTAGATTCAAATATGAAAATAAGTATTTATAAAATAAAACATGTGGTGCTTAGGCTCAATTGAATGAAGGTTTTGGGCTGATTTCCCCAATTTATTTGTATTGTGGGTCAAGAATATTCTACAATGTAAGGTCTAAAAGATGGCAATACAACTTCTACAAGAAACAAATGAGAGTTATCCTTTCAGTAGGGCATCCTTTCTCATGTCCCCTCCCTTCCCGAGTGCATAACAGTGTGGCCGGCCCTTTTTTAAGAAATCCGGATTGGACTTCCTTATCCCCGGGAAGTATTTCTCCTTACCACACTCGTGTCCCTGTCCCTATTTTTTTTCAATCCCCTCCCCTTTACCCCTCAATTTTTATTTATTGGATCCCCTTAATGAAGATGTCATGATGAGGGGGCTACTCCCTAGGTTGGTGGATCCCTCTATGCTATATTCCTGACCACATGGGACCTGCCACTCGCAGCTGATGTGATTTTCTTAGAACTTGTATCAGGTACCAGTTAGTGTTCGGCAGATGAATTCCTCCAAGACATTATTTTTTGATCTCGGCATAATAGGAGATGCTCAGTTAGATTGTGAGCTTGGGCCAAGCCCATCTAGGGGATGGGCTAGGTGGTCAGTTAGCAAGCAGGGCGAAAATGGCCCATTTTAAAAAAACGTGTCATGAGCTTGGTATAGATCGATAGCTGTAGACCGTACAAAACAATAACACTTTTATGATGTCCTCTTTTCTCATTTCTCACATTTTTTTTTATCAATTTCGTTATCAAAGGGATGTAACAACATACCTCTAAAACACTTTTTAATTGTAGTTTGCTAAATGCAAACAAGACAGTTAAAGTCTTTTATTGCTAAAGCCTAACTTTTTAATTGTAGTTTGCTAACCGCTAACAACTTCTGCAACTTCTAGATCAATAAAATTTTTCTAAATAAAATCTATTCTTACAGCTATCAAATCCCGAACTGACACAATTCTATTAGCATTTATTCACTATCTACTAACCTTTTGTTTTTTGGTTTTGAAACCCGGACCGGACCGTACGGTCCAACCGGGTTAACCAGGAATCGCTCCTTGAAACAGTTCTTTAAGCACAAAAAACTGAAAATTATATTTTTACTGTGAACCTCTTAAACCGCGGTCAAACCGCACGGTTTTCTGAACCGGACACGGGTTTTTCGGTTTCTTCCTTAGAAAATTTCTTCGTGAAGAGCAATTTTAGGTTGGCTGGATATGTTCTTTAGGAAGAATGAGTGAGACGGGGATAGAAAGAGGGAAAGTGAGTAAAGGATGAAGCTGTGAAAGAGAGACTTACCTTTAGATCTGTTATAATTTGCTTGAGAACTGAGGAAGACCTAAGATGAGAGATTGAGAAGTAAATGAGAGAAAGACACAAAATTTCAAATATGAGAAGTAGGTGCTGGAAAGAAAAGTGAAAGTGTAAAAGAAGTTATCAGATTGCTTGGGAAATGTGATTGTGGGAATGAATTGTCCTTTTATTATTATTTAAAATTATTTTTAAACTTAAAAGTTAAAATGGAAAGCCCAAGACTTGGCTGGGTGACATGCTGAGATAAATCTCATGAGTTGACAATTTTTTTTAAAACAAAATAGACATTTTTTTTTTATATAATATTAATATCTTATTTAGTTGAAACTAATATATAAAAAAAGTAAATAAGACATGCCTATGAAGTATTTTAATACTATTTTATAACTCTCATTTATGCTTAATCATTTATTATTTTTTCTTATTTAAAAGTTGTGATAATGTATTTGAAAATTATTTAAATTTTTCGTGTTTTTAAAATTAATATTGCTCTTTCTTTAAAATTTATCTATTATTTGTATTTTATATAATTATTAAATTAATTATGACGTCATCACGGTTCGACTCCGATTCAACCTCGGTTCGACCTTAAAAACCTTGAACCTCTCCCTTTTTCGGTTCAATGAACGGTCCGGGTTTCAAAACCTTGTTATCTACTAACTTACTTCATCCAAGACTAACACATTTGGTGAAAAACAAAAAACAAACAAACCTATTTGGGTGTCACACTACGTACCCGTTCGTCTAATTCATCATTTTATTTGGTTGCTTTTGTTTCATCTTGTTGTGAATAAGCATCCTCTCAAGATTGGTTTGTACATCCACAAGTGGAGACTTTTAGAAGAAAATATATATCCTTGATAGCATTAACTGCATCAATGACAATATAAGCATTCTCTTCTTCTGCCTACTACATGAATAATGAAAATCTTCGTCCTTAAAATCTACATCAAATCCTTTCACACAAAAAAATAATAATAATAAAAGCTACATCAAATTTTGTTTTAGTACTTATTAAGATGTTTTTTCCCCCCTCTTATTTTAATTGTCTAAACTATTTAACAATGGTACTCTCTTAATTCAGCTTCCATTGTTGAATTAGCAATTCTTGTTTGATTTTTAAATTTCCAACAAATAGCACCACTATCTGAAATAAAAATATAACCAATGGAAGAGAGAAAATCACCTGACAAAGTATTCCAATCAACATCATTAAAAGCTTCAATCACAGCTTTTTATAAAATAAGCCATAGTTTTTGGTACCAATTAAATATCTCATGACTCACTCAATAGCTAGCCAATGATCTCTACTAAGTTTGTTAGAAAATCTACTAAGCACTCCTACTGCATATGCAATATCAGGTCTAGTACAATCAGTAGCATAACACAAACTACCAATGATGCTAGCATAATCCTTTTGATTAAAAATCTTATAATCATTATTCACGGGAAATAAATGAACACTAGAATCAAAAGAAGTAGCTACACTTTTTTTATAATGAAAATTATATTTTCTCAAAATTTTCTCAACATAATGTGATTGATCAAGAAATATTCCATCACATGTTTTTGTAATTTTCATGCCCAATATAAAATTAGCCTCACCAAGATCTTTCATATCAAAATGGCTTTTAAGCTTTTTTTTTTTTTTTTTTTTTCTCTCATTTATAACAGGCATATTTGAGCCAAAAATCAACATATCATTCACATAGAGGCTAATAATGACATGTGAATTATTCCATGATTTAGAATAAATACATTTATCACATTCATTTGATTTATAACCATTCTCAATCATGCAAGAATCAAACTTTTCATGCCATTGTTTAGGTTCTTGTTTTAAGCCATTTAGGGATTTAGTTAGCTTATATAGCTTGCTTTCTTGTCCAGGCTCTACAAAGCCTATGGGCTGATTCATATAAATTTCTTCTTCTAAGTCCCCATTTAGAAAAGCAGCTTTTACATCCATTTGATGAATTTTCAAATAAAAAATTGCAGCAATAGAAATTAACAATCAAATAGATATAATTTTTATTACCGAAGAAAATTTATAAAAAAAAAAGATCATCTTTTGGTTTAAAGCCTTTTGCAACAAGTCTAGCTTTAAACTTATCTATTGATCCATCCGGTTTTAACTTTTTTCTAAGGACCAATTTACAACCCATGGTCTTACAACCTGATGGAAGATCTACTAATTTCCAAGTTCTATTAGAAATTAGAGATTTCATCTCATCATTAACAGCCACTTTCCAAAATATAGCATCAGGTGATGTTAAAGCTTCTTTTAAATTTTAGGGATCTTCCTCAATATTAAAAAAATAACAATCAGGACTAAAATCCTTTTCAACTCTAGCTCTTTTACTTCTTCTAGATTCTATTTCAAAATTTTCTTAATTTTGTAAATGAGAAGTAGAAGAATTAGGCTATGACAAAACATTTTCTTCACCCCACTATTTTTTAATTTAAAAGGAAATTTTTGTTCATGAAAAATTGCATCACCAGATTCAAAAATTATTTTGTTTTCAAGATCAAAAAATCAATAGGCTGAACTATTAATCACATAACTAAGGCTCCGTTTGTTTTGGTGGTAAATGATTTCAGGAAATCATTTACCACCTGACCCTACTGTTTGGAAGCCAAGGAAAATAAAAATTTCCAGAAAATATGCTTTAGTTGACCGAAATTTACTCTTTTGACCTGGAAATGGTTTTACACTCTCATTTTCACTTCAAACCATTTTCGGGTCACGCACAAAAGAGAGAGAGCCAGAGAAGTTAAGAAAGAAGAGACCACGCCGAGACCATCTGAGAAAGAAGAGACCAGAGCTCCACGCCGAGACCACGCCGAGAAAGAAGAGACCACCTCGTGGAGAAACACCGTTCCACCATTCAACGGTGCGTCCGATCCACATCCACACCGAGAAACCCAGAGCTCACCTCACCGAGGAAATGCCGTTCCACCACTCAACGGTGCGTCCGATCCACATCCATACCAAGAAACCCAGAGAGCGCAGCCTTCACACCGTGCCTCCGATCCAGCCGCCACACCGATCCAGCTCACTCCGGGTCACGCCAAGCTTAGCCACCACACCGATCCAGCACAAACGCACACCCACGGTGAGTTTTCCTTCTCCAATTCACCGTGCCTCCGATCCACATCCCGATCCGATCGCACTATATATATATATATATTTATTTATTTATTTATTTACATAAATATTTATATATTTATTAATATAAATATTTATTTATTTATTTATTTATATAAATATTTACTGTTTTTATTTAATTTTTTTAATTATCTATTTTTTATTTAAACTGTGTATTATTGATGATTGGGTTTAGGGTGATCAATGTTTTTGCTGTGCTGTTGGTGAGAATTTGGCTAGTTGGGTATGAAACTGTGTATGAAATTTTGGAGCTTGAAATTTTGCTGTGTTTTATTTAAACTGTGTATGAAATTTTGCTGTGCTTTTATTTAAACTGTGTATGAATTTGGCTAGTTAGGGTGATCCATGTTTTTGCTGTGCTTTATTTAAACTGTGTATGAAATTTTGGAGCTTTACCCATTCTAGTTTTTTCTGTGAGTTTTTTTAGAATTTGGCTAGTTGGGTTATGTGCAGAATTGTTGCTTTTTTTTAATTTGGCTAGTTGGGTTATGTGTTGAAATTTTGGAGCTTGACCCATGATTGGTTTTTTTTTATATAGAATTTGGCTAGTTGGGTTTTGTGTATACAGTTTTGGAGCTTGATATGTATACTTTGATGTAGCAAATGTTATTATGTTGCCTATTAGGTTATGTATACTTTCAACCTTGAGACATGACAAATTGTATGATTTTTTTTCAGCATTTGGTGTTATTATTTTCTTGCAGTAGAATATGTGTGTTTAAATTGTATTGTGATGACTAAATTGAGACATAATGGTATTGTGATGATATCAATGTGCAGTTATCAATGTGATGGTATTGTGATGGTGTAAATATTGATTGTAAATAGAATGCAATGTGATTTGGTACTCGTTATAAATGTAGTTTGGATGTTTTTCGTTTGTGGCTGTTTTTATTTACATACCTCTTAGACCACAGTGTTTGTGATTTTGTTAGATGATGGCGGATGGGGTTATGGCTATGATGGCGGATGGGTATAGCGAAGAAATGATCGCAATTGCGTTTGACCATCTTTGTGAAAATGAGAAGGCAGCACGGGGATTTCTAGCCAAGAATGCTAGGCTGCGAAAGCTGTGGTTGGATAGTTTTTTTTTCTCACAACTTTGACTTGTCTGTTTCATGTAGACTGTGACGGTAGCTTTAGGAATTAACTTTTGTTGTAGTACTAGTATTGACCTACCATTGTATTATATATGTAGTATTTTGTATTATTAGGACGATACAATTGCCCAAATTATGTATTTGTATTGTTCAGATACTACGAGTAGGTATCATTTTTGTACACCATGGAGGTGTAATGACAATGGTGAACGATTAATGGTTATGTTTTTATATTAATATTATGGGTATATTTAAATGATTATTTTTTATGTTGAAGTGGATGGTTATTTTTGTACTGTTACAGATATGTCTAGGCAATGCAGGTGCTTGAATTTGGATGATTAATATTGATGTTGAAGTGGATGATTAGTTTTGTACTATTACAGGTTTGTCTAGGTAATGCAGGTGTAGAAATTTGTAAGGCATTTCATATTTTCCGTAAAATGATCCACAAACCAAACATGGGAATTGATTTTTCATAAAAAACGAATTCCATTTTTCGTAAAATGTTTGACCAAACTAAACATAAGAATTGATTTTCCATAAAACAGAAAGCATTTTCCGTAAAATGTTTGAACGAACCAAACACCGGAATTGATTTTCCGTAAAACGAATTCTGAGATAGCCAAACAACCTGAATACATTTTCCTTTTCCGGAAAATAGCATTTCCAGAAAATATTTATTTTCCAGAAAACGTTTTACGGCAACCAAACACAGCCTAAGAAAAGCACAGGTAGTAGCTCTTGTACCTAACTTAGGTATTTTAGAGCCAGTAAGTCTTACATAAGCAAGACAATCTAGTGACATATAAAGGGTTAAATGGGCTCAAATCTTGGTTGACGAATGACGAGTACGCAAAATCCCATCTTTTGTTTGTACTCAACAGTCATTACATAGTGACATATATTTTTTCTATATTTATGTTGTAGAGTTTAGGCTTCCATCTATGCACCCTCACAAGCGCAATATTCACAAAATGACTACATGTAGCTACTTTCTCTTCCTTGCTCTTGCGTGGTCTTTCATTATTATTGCAATAGCATTTGAGAGGCATGACAACATTTGGTCGTCGTTCATGTCATCAGCGCTTTGCCTAACAACTTCGAACCGATGAGGATTCAATGCACCTCACCACGTATAGATACAAACCTCGGAGAGTACACGCTCTACGTTGGTGATGATTACCAGTGGAATGTTACACTTAAGTCATTACATTACTGTGGAGCTCTATGGGAAAGATGTTTTGCTTCCTGGCATGCATTTCAGCCCCATAGAGATGTGAGCCATGGGACAGTCTATTGGCTAGTAAAGCACAATGGGTTCTTTCTTAGCTGGGATAATTCTAGTTTGGTGAGAAAAGAATCGTGGCAAACTGAGTAAGACTGATTCTTGTATTGTTTTAAGATCATTGACAGAGCACCAATTTGATTTTTTTTTTTTTTTTTATCTATTTGTTTGCAAATGTTTAGGTGGTTATTATGTATCAAGTTTTCTTTTTTTAATACAATATTTGGGATGGGAAGATTTGAATTATGAATGTTCCGTTAGAAACACTTAGGGTACCAGTTAAGCTACATGTAATGTAATTGACATTTTAATCAAGTTTTAATAACACTTGGAATGAATTTGGTTGTTTTACAAGTCTTCTTTATTTTTGGTCTAATATTTTCTCATACTATCTCATACCACAACTTGCTATTTTTATGACTATTTTCTTAAATTTGTAGAAAGATAGCATTGCTCTAAATTCAGTGACTTAGGCCCTGTTTGGTTTTTTTTTTTTTTTTTTTGTTCACTCATCGCTCTTCACTCAATTTTCATCACTGATCACTGATCATTCTTCACTCAAAAATATCCTAATTTCTATAACTCAGTTTGGTGGGCTGTTTGGGTGAAATATTTCAGTGGGTTTTTCAATTCAATCACTCACCTTTATGTCACTCACTGGGTCCCACAAAAATCAATTCCAAAGCAGGTGCACAGAACGGTCACCAAGCCTACCCGCGTTGTCTCTCTCTCTCCTCTTCACGCCCTTTCCACAACAAAACACTCTGTCCCCAACTTCAACACTCTCTGAGCACACAACAACGTCTCCACTCTCTCACCACCGATCTTCAGATTTTCAAACCCTCACTCCGCCTCTCATTTTCTGCCCCTTACTTCTCCGCCTCCACTGCGTTAGATCCTTCCATTGCGAAAAGGGCTGAAGGTGCTTTTAGAGGTTCCCCTGTCCTTCCTCATCTCGAACTCCAGAAACCCAAACAAAGGAATCCCAGACTCCCAACTCTGAACACAACCTTCAACGAGGTATCCCACGTTGCTCATCTTTCTCGCCTTCAATTTGTAAACCCATCGCGGCACTGTGGGTCTGCTGAAGAGAAAATTGTAAGCCCTCATTTGGTACGATCTTATTTCTTACCGTTTTTATGATTTTGCTATATATTTCATAAATTTGTTACTTCAAAATAAGTAAATCTATCTTGAACAATCAAATGCTGTGAATGGAAGGTTGGATTTGAAAATTTTTATGTTAGGTTTTCACTAATATGAAGATTGTAAGGTGTTGTTCAATTGAAGGGGAAAAGAGGGGGGGGGGGGGGTGGGGGGGGGGGGGGGGGTTTCAATTTCTGTATCTTGTTTATGGAGTGTTAATAGACATCCTTTTTGTTCTGCTTTAAATTCTGTGGGTTTGTTGAGGTCAGAGAGTTGTGAGACCTCTATCTTTTGCGAAGAGGGCTGAATAGACAAAAAACGAGTAAAAACAAGCATTCATAGCCATTCCTCAAGGTCTCAGTAAACACAACACAAAAAATGGAGGAACATGGAAAAGAAGGAACATGGAAAAAACAAAAAAAATATCAAAATAAAACCCAACAAATGAAGGGGCTGAATATTCTCACCAAAAACAAAAGCGATTCACGGAGTTGTGCTGAAGGTGCTAATCGGTGGAGAGATGCGCTTCAAACTTTAGTTGTTGCTGTGTTGTGGCGCTTCAGACTTCAGTGTTGCTGTACTATGGGTTTGGGAGAAGGAAAATGAAGTGATGAAAAGTAGTGAAGTAGTGAAGGGCTGAAGGTAGTTGGGAAAGTAAACACAAAGTGCCGTTAGAAGTGAAAGTGGGTCTGTTGTGATTTGATGTAACACTGCTGTGGGACCCAAAAGCAGCTTTATAATTACATATATTGCCATTGAGTTAACAAAACTCAAAACTCAAAAAAATTGAAAATAGCCCGGAGGAGTTTCCAAGTTTGATAATTCATATCCCAAAATTCTCAGATTTGTTAACTGAGTTCACATCCAGAAAAAAAGCCAAATAAACTTTATGCATGTGGGGCCCACGGGTTTTGAGATATGAGTTAACAAAACTCAATTTTGTTAACTGAGTTTGGCAAAATCCAAAAAACACCTTAGGCTCGTTCTTGGTCTCAAATTTCTCTAGGGTAATCTACTCCCTTGTCATACTGTCTTAGAAACTGCACCTTTGTGAGGGAATCCAGGATCTTGTTTAGGCTTTCTGGTCTCATGCCAAAACTAATTGAAATAATGAATTACATTCTATCATGTTGATTAGGCATGGAGGATTCCATTTGCGGAATGATAAACTCATGCAATTCCCATCACATTTCATGCTACTATAGATCTCTTGATCACTTAATCTCAATTCTCATGCTACACATGGTAGTACTTCAGTCAATAGCATTGCTTACTCGTTGTTCAGTTGGTAATGATATTTGGAAATGGTGCGCATGTTTATGCGCATATTTGCCTGAGTAACTTGGAAGGACAGCTGAGAAAATTGATTTGGAAGGAAAGCTAAGATAACATCTAGTCAAGGCATGGATTCTAGAACTCTCGAGAGTCAAGCGTGATTTTAAGTAAACCATCCAAAAAATTTAGACGGGGTCCAGAGAACCCGTTGTAATAAGATATTAGCACTAAAATGAGAACACGTTGGCTGCAATAACATTACTCTTGCTATATAATAAGAGCAACTCAACATATACAGCTGGTACAACAACGCCCAAAAAATCTATAAAACAAGCAGCACTGGTGCGGAAAAATGGGATCAGTGAGGAATCTTTGACATATCATATAGTCTGATGTTTATCAAAAAACATAAGCTGTTCACATAGCAGCAATGCAAGGCACATCATCCAGCATGCATTTCTAGGGGTGTAAACTTGACAAAGATATCAAATGAACATGGATTCTCATTTGTAAAGCATTCAACACAGACCCCCCAGGCTGGCACCTCCCAAGTAGTACCAGCTACCAATTGCTGCACGTCCTGTGAAACGGCAAGCTCCTGCGACATAATACAATAATGCAGCAAGCTATTGCAGATAGCCAGAAGATAAGCAAAGCACTACGAGTGTTGTGCCTGCATTACAGAGGGCTGAATACAAGATCAACAATTGGGATTAGACCACAGATCAGTCATCAAAATTAAGGTTGTACATTTCAAGTCAAAATAATTCTTGTTTCAAGTGAGATGATCTCTCTCCCCCAGTAGTAGTACTTATTTCCTCTTTGCAGACATGATGATCAAGATAGATACAATATACAACTAGCATGCCTTGAAGACAGGGTTAAGCATATGAATGATGTCTATGGCGATCCTTCTCCCTTGAAGAATAAGAGGAACTGTGGTAGTCACGATCTGAAAATGAAGAGGTTCAGATAATGGACCTATGGTTAAACAAGAAACCATATTGAATATAAAATACCAGAGGGAAACAAATGTATACCTCTTGATGAGTGATGTCTTGATTTCCCTGAATGTCCTCCTGCATTCACAAGAGAAAAAGAATATCACTAGATAATCAGAGAACAATTAGATAAGATTAGACCACAATACAAAATCAAAGAAACAACCTTAAAAAAAGTATTAACAATGGCATCAGGTTCATGAACAAAATTGGTTGTAAACATACCTGAATCCTTTCCTCTATCCTTGGAACGATGACTGCGATCCTTGGCTTTATCTCTGTCCCTCTCTGTTTCCTCTCGATCCCGTTCACGGTCAGAATCCCTGCCCCTATCACGATCCCGAGCCTTTATTCGGTCCTCCCTCTCTCTGTCCCTTTCCCTTTCCCTTTCCCTCTCCTTCTCTCTCTCCCTGTTCCTTTCCCTACTTGCCTCTGTTTTGAGTTCAGAATTAGATTTTGGCAGAGGCTCTTCTCTTGCCTCTCCCTCAACAGACATGTTCTTTGATTCATCATCACTTTTCTTAGAATCCTTCATCTTGTCAATGGCTGCTCTAACCAATACTTCTTTGGCTCCAACAGATTCAGGATTAATTGCTGCTGAAACTGGCTTAATATTAGCTGTAGGGCTAGTCTGTGAAATTTCCTGTAGAAGTAGAACAGCAATGAAACAAAAATCCCACCATGCTTAAGTGATTCAACTCTCCCTAGTCTATGGAAGTTCTTATAGAACAGCAATGAAATAAAAATCCCATGCTAAGATGGACCAAATTTTCTAAAGTCTTTACAGTTGCCATCCTTTCTCTAAACAGAGAATTCAAGTGCTGCTGCCGGTGGTCTAACAACTCACCTCTATAGCAAGAATCACTGGAAATAAGACAGCAGTAGTTGACAAACAAAAATGCAACACTTGCTGAGGAATTGAAAATTGCAAAAACTGTAGAAGAGCATTTGTAGGCTTTATATTTCCAGTGAAACTCAAAATAGTACAACAATAAAATAGTAGTACCTTCGGAATTGGCTGAGATTGTGAATCCCTTGACTTGTTCGAAAATGTAAAAGAGTCTCCATCCTTACAGACTGGAATGTACTGTGCCTTAGGAAGGCTGTACAGCTCAGCCAGAACTCTGCACACTTCATCAATCCCAGATTTGTCTGCATCAAATACCTTCCACCATGGTGGATTCTCAGGAAGTGGTACTTGGAACCGACGAGCAGCAGCATAGACAACCCCACAAGCCACAACCTCGCTCTTGAATCGAACACACAAAGTTGTGCGCAAACTGTCCAAATTTGAATGTTAAGATAAAATTTCACAACAAAACAGATTACTAATGGAACTGTTAGCCATAGTGAAAGACATGGAAAAACTACAACAATCGGCAAACATAAAACACAACTAGAAAAAATTAGGGAAAGGCTGTGTACATTGGAATTAGACCCATTATTCTGAAACATAGTAGAAATGCAACTGTCCTGCACACTATAGTATGGCTATCAAATATACAAATAACTTTCAGATGCCTTCTTGGGTATACATCACTCTTATGCTATAGCATCATCAGAACAGTGTTCTCAAATGCAGCTTTTTGCAAATTGCTTATAGCTTATTTGTTGAAAGTGGGGTAAAGTATGGTTGTCCCTAGAAGAAGCGAGGCTTTTAAAAGCAGGACATAAGCAAATAAGCTATAAATCTAAAAGAAAAGGCTGATGGAAAACGAGAGTAGATCAAACTATAAGCATGGAAAGAGTAACATACAAAGGCCATTTATAAGATTCAAGGAGCAAAAAGAATTAAAGAAAGGCAAAAAAATAACAAGGGTCTAAACACCAAATAAAACATGATCATTAAAAACAAAACAGAATACGGGGCTTAAATGAGGCTGATTGAAGAATACAAATCATTGTTTGTTCTGATAGTCAAAAGAAGGGGGAGAAGGCTGCATGGATTTAAAAATCAGACCAAATCGAGAACTGGAAAAGGGACTAGGTCCCAGTTTTTTGGTCCAACCTAGTCGGAATGGTGACAAAATAAATATTTTATTTAATAATACAATTAAATTATATAAATTCTAAATATATGACAATTAGCCATATTTCGTAAAAAAATTATCATAACATTAAAACAATTTTTTCAAATGAAATTTCCCACGTTCCTATATTAATGAAAATAAAAATACTTAACTAACCAATTTAATAAGGAGGGGTGCACAAATAAAAACATTAATAAGTTTCTTGGGTATTAGACCCAACCTTAATCTACTGATTGTGGTACGTTGGTCAGAGGTAAGAGAGAGGAGGTATGGGAAGTGTCTTTGGTGAGTGAGCAAATTATCCATAACCTTGTCTTTGAATTGGGGTTTGTATTGGCGTAAAAGCCTTGAGACAGCTTCAGAGAGAGAGAGAGAGAGAGAGAGCCACAGAAAACCAAGACAAAATGCCTCTCCTCCAAACTCCACTTTATTCTATCATCAAATTTAAGACCTCACTCTGTACCATAGTGGTTTTTTTTTTTAAAGAGCGAAGTCTCTTTCTCTCAGAGTCTCCTTTTTACGTCCAACCCCCTCTGGAGATTACTTGGACAACATTGCCAAAGAAATCCATTAGGTACTAGTATGGTAAGTTAACAAAAAAGAAAGACATTTTTTCATCATATTTTCAGTGATGGCAAGTTGGGAAGAATCCACGGAAAATTATTGGGGGAGTACCATATATGCGTACTCTCCCCCTCTCACATGAATTGTGGGTTCCACCATGAATTTTATTAGTGGAGCCCACAATTATGTGAGATGGGGGAGTATGCATTTATAGTACTCTGCGAGAATTCTATAATTACCCTGAACCCACAAGGTAGAATTTCCATATTTTGAGTGGACTTGACTGTAAAGTGTAGCATCCCCATCCTCATGACCTGCCACACCCATTTTCAGAGAAAATGCTACTGTTTGGCTGCATTTTCAGATCCATCACCAGTTTAACCCGTCCAGTTCTCAATTCTCAATTTACCTATTGAATTTCCAGTTTCTGGTTTTTTCCAAATTTTATTAAATTTCCAGTTTTTTAGCATAACCAGGCTGGATTATTGGCCGGTTCATGGTTGAACCCGCCGGTCAAGTGTAGCTTTTAAAACCATCGAGGGGCTCCCACACATCAACATATACATATGTAAACTAAATGACACTTAAGAGTGTATTTGGGAAGTGATGAAAGTTGAAGCTTATTAGAGTTTTTAGCTTATTTTTGCTACTATTTATGAGTCTCATTGCACTTTTTTGTATTATTCATGGGTCTCACTGTACTATTTAGCTAACATTTAGCTTTTTCTACAGTACTTACAACAAAAAGTTTTTAGTTTCAGCTAAATAAGCCGTTCCCAAATGGACCCTATTGAATAATAAAAATTCTAGATGCAAAGTTTTTGTGTTCAATGGATAACCAAATGATAAGAATAGAAAGTCCATAACTTGTGTCCGTGAGTAGTTAATTTATAAGAAGTACCTATCATTTGCTAGATTCCAAGCTTCCTGCCTCAGTTCTGGAGGTGTTTCAAGAGTAGCAAGGTAGTTAGATATGAATTTATGAGGATGTTCAACATGACAAACGAATCCCATCTCTTTCAATATATGTCTTTCTGTTCTGCTCAAGTCAGTTTTGAGGTCATGATATTTCTGTTAGAAAAAAAAAAAAAAAAAAAAAAAAGAGGAAAACATGAGAATTTACTGATTTTTTTATAGTAAAAATAATAATTTTAAACGCAAATACACATGATTTGCTAAAATTAAAACCTATTCAACAAAGACATTATACTTGGTGGTTGCCAAAAAGAAGGGGGGAAAAATAAAAAATAAGTAATTTGGAAAACTCAATTCTTGTGCCAAATAAGAAAATGAAAAACAAAAACCAATGTAATATCATAATATAGAAGGTGGATGCCTAACCTGCGAACCAACCTCCAAATGCTCTATTGGTAAGTTCTCCCTCCTACATTCCATTCTGTGGAAAACAACAAGGACTTGTCTTGCTTTTCTTGGACTTTCCTCAAGCTTCGATGCAAGCCATACACAGCTCGCAGCAACTTTCTGCAAAACAAGGTATAGAAGTTTTATAGAACTTTCTGCAGAGAAAATTGACCTTAATTCAATGAAGCTCAATGCAAATATTTGACTTAGCAGAGGTGCAATATCGATATGAAACTAGAACATGAATTTACTTCCAAATACAAAATAAAAATCATTCCTTTTCCTTTGCTTATTATCTATATGTCAGCAAGAGAGTGATGGGAGACAAAGTTTAACCTTCACATTGAAGCGGGCAAATGATTTCTTGCAATAGAAACGATGGAATAGAACCTGCCCAGTGGCCATTACAGCTTGAGGTCTGTAAGTAAGAAGATTAAGGCAACATAATGAACCAACAAAATTAGGAAAAGTATACAATTTCATATACCAACATGTATACAATATATAAATAAATCAAAACAGGATACAGTCTAAGCAAGATGCCACTTTCTTGGATGAGATCACAGCCATATATTCGTAAGATAGTTTCAGTCGCTTCATCTATACCATCTTTCCTAGATGGTGAGTTCTTTAGCTCCTCATCAGTTAAGTAGAAGTTGTCAATCGCCGTGTATATCATTCTAATCGTAAGAACTCAACAAGCTTCAACAAACCGCTACAAAATAACAAATCAAAGTTTTAGTCTCAAGAATTAACATGCATAAACCAATAAGTGGAAACAAAAATTCACATGAATTATAACTACTGTAAAACCATAAAGTAAGTTGTGTTTGCACAAAATCCAAAAGAGATCCTTCACTAACCTATCTATCTTACTTTTATAATTAGTAACTGGTTAACCAGTTTGGAACCCAAGAAAATAAAACACTCCTCTAAACTGTGCCGAACAAGAACAACATACACAAAACAAAATAAAGTTGTATTTACACAAAATCCAAAAGAGTTTCCTTCATTAACCCCTTTCTTCCATTGTCAGTAAATTAGTTAAACAGTTTGGAAACAAAGAATACACAATCATCTGCTAAATGTTGAAATGCGCTTATAGAGAGAGAAATATACATGCTTAACAATCTTTTCACTCATAGACACATATCTTGGTGGAACGAATAACCTATTTGCCGGATCTTATCCTTTGCTTGCTTTATTAACTCATCCTCACAATCTTTTCGCATTTTGGAGCACTTTCAAGTTGCCAAAAAGGTAACTAGAGTCTCCTCTATATCCCATACTCCAAATTATAGGGAAATTGTAGATGGTGTCTCTAGGGAGATGGCTTATTTGAGAGCTCACAAAATTGTATGTATTCTCACACTTGGAGTATTTTAAATATTCTTATGGATCCACCCATTATCATATGTGGTTACTAAAAATACTCAACCACTAAGTGTACGTTTAGATGTTGACTAAAATTATAAATTATTTTAATATTCAGCTTATTTTTGCTACTATTCACAGGCCCCATTGCACTTTTTGGCATTATTCATGGGCCCACTGTACTATTTCAACTATTCATGGGCCCATTGTACTATTTTAACTAACGTTTACCTTTATTAACAGTACTTTCAGCAATAAGTTTTCAGTTTCAACAAAATAAGCGGTATCTAAACAGACGTCTAAATTACTCCACTATCCATTTAAAATTTAAATGAGAAATTTAAAGTTTAAACTCACTTATCACCTATGTAAATGATCCATGGGTCATAATTTATGAGTTGGGTCCATTTCTGACAATTTTGAATTTTAATTTTAATTTTACTTTATTTTGAAGTGATTTTACCTAAGGAAAGTGAAAATATATAACTTTTGTTGAACTATTATGGGCATCCGGTTAGCAACTATTTCATATTTGCAGCCTAATTTTGTCCATCTTATTATGTAACTTTGCTGCTTTTCTTCACACACTCACTCGCCCACTCCTCCGCTCTCGTCTTCCCTCCCTAATCAAGCGGTTGCCGTGGTTAGCATCAAATTTTTGGAGAAGCTCCTCACCGCCACCGTGCCCTTTCAGCGAAGCCAGGATTTAGAGGTAATTGCTAACAAATTTTTGTACAAATCTAAGGTGAGGTTTATGTAAGGGCTGAGATTATAAGTTTAAATCAGGAATATATAAAATAAAGAGTACGATTAGGAGGAAAATTTGTTTCTTCCAAAACCCCACTTTGGGGTTAAGGAAATCTCACTTTTTTTTTTTTGATTTTTTTTTTTTTTTTGGTGGTCGTTTAATTGTTAACGGAACTGGGTTTTGTTAATTTGGGATTATGGAATGTGAAATTGAAGGTTATGGTTGTGTTGATAAATGGATGGGTGAGTATGTGCATGTGAACAACATAGCCAATGGGCAAAATGGTTGGGTCCAATTCATTAATTGGACTGTTTTGAGTTTTCGTTTTTGTTTTTGATAATTCGATTGTTGGGGGAGGGGGATTTGAACCTTGGATCGCTCTGTAGGAAACACCAGCAGCTGCCAGTTGAGCTACAACCTATTTTGGAAATTGCCTTGAGGATGTGTATTGTCTTTGGGTTTATCGAGCAAACTAGAGAGGGAAGTGGACAGATGTCACAGATCCCTTGAGTTATGGTGCTGTAATGTCTTTGGAAATATTAGGATTTTAAGTTTTCATGGGCTGGTTGAGGAAAAAGTCCATAGTAAGATATATGTTTGAGCTGTAACTCTTAATTGGATGTGAGCTGCACTTGTAACTACTGGATGTTGGGAGGCCTATGGTCCTGTCGATAGTGTTTTTTAGTGTCATCAGGGTTGTCATTATGGTACACAAACAAGGTTTTTTTTATTCCCTTTTAAAGCTATCCAACAATGCATAAAATGGGTCTTTAAGAGACCAAAAAATGACCTTGTTGTGGTAAAGCTTGGGCATTTTGAAATACTTTTTTAATGTTATCAAGTGAGGAGTTTGGTTTTTTTAGAAATATATATTTCTGGGTTCCTTAAATCAGGCTTTACTGTTTAAAGTTCAGGCCCTCCAGGGTTCAGGCCAGCATAGGTAAAATAATTTTGAAAAATTAACCTAAGCTGTGGAAATCTTATTTTGGAGGTTTAAGGATTGGTTAGTTTAATATGTAAAGATTGGGTTTTGGTTTCTATTTAGGGCAATCATGTGGTTGAGACATTGAGGTTTTGGTTTCTAATAAAAAAATTTCCAACCAACAAAAAAACAAAGTTTTCACAACAATATCAAATTCTAATTTTTCAAGCAATACAACATCAAATAGCTCACTCCCAATCAATGAATGTCACAACCAAATCCAATAATAGCAATAACTAATCAGTTTAGTTACAACAAGGCAACAATAACAAACTAACAAATTAACAATCATTAGTCATTACTCAACAATTCATGTCACTAATTTAACAAGGAATTTAATATGTTGTTCTCAATATAAATATAAAATAAAAGCTAATTTTATATATATAAACTTAAAGCAGTTGTTACTAAGTACTAAAAATTTAAAACCAAAATGTTTAATATAGCGAGTGATTAGTGATTACCTCTCGGTGAAGGATTGAAAGCGTGAACTCTCTCAATCTCTGTCTCCCTCAAAAATTAAAATGCTGAAGAAGAAAAAAAAAAAAAAAAAAGAGGTTAGTAGTACTTAGTAGACTGTGACACATATTAAAGTAAGTTAATTAAGACATATTAAAGTAAGTGGGACTAAAGTAAGTTACTTAATAGTTATAACCCGAAGACATTCATGCTTTCCCAAACTCAATCAAACCAACTTAATCATTCATGCTTTCCCAAACAAATGAAAACCAACTTCATAAAAATAAAAAATAAAAACAAAACACGAAAGGCGAGACCGACTTCGAGAGCTCAGGCCAACAAATGAAACCCAACTTCATAAAAAAGAGAGTTAAAGCCTTACCGTTGGTTTGCCGTGACTGGTGAGCGACGGCGAGAGCTCAGGCCAGGCGTCGCTGCGTCAGGCAACGGCGGGAGCTCAGGCGAGACCGAGAGAGAGTTAAAGAATCTTCAGACCCTTAAGAATGAATCTATACCCCTTTCAGACTGAAAACGTAAATGAAAACGCACCGTTTTGGTTTTTTTTTTTTTTTTTAAAACACCCAACCCATTCGACGTCGTTTCATTAAAAAGATTTAAAATCAAAACCTGTGAAATGACGCCGTATTGAAACTGGGGGAGAAATGTAAACTGGGGTCGGTTCGGTTCGGTTCGGTTCGGTTCGATGTAGATCGGTGGAGGTTGCTGCGATCCGATGACCACCCTACAACGGCATCAGAACGGGCTTCGCCCCTCCGAACGCCAACCTCGGCTCAATCGGTCAGCGCTGGTGTTTAGACGGTGTCATCGATGCCGATCGGTTGGGTCGGCACCGACAACGTTTTGCTCACCCCAATATTATTTACCAAAAAAAACAAAAAATCTAATAAATTGTTATTGGTAAAAAATAGGTAAAAGTTAGTGCTATCATTTCTTCTTTCTAAAAGTTTTATAAATGAAGAATATATATATATATATATGTGTGTGTGTGGGGGATCCATTGGTATGGCTGTATTTATTTTTTGCTGTTCTTCTAGATCCATCCCCAACCATGATGAAAAATGAGTATGGCAAACTTTTTTTGCTAAACATGAATATGGCAGACTTGCAATAACATCTTATAGGAGTCAGAAAAATTGTGCACCTTCTTTTATTTTTAATTTATTTTTTTTTGGGTAAATAAAAAATGGTTAGGAGGGCAATTAATGTAGCTTCTTTATTTGGGCGTGATCATAATTACACCTTAACCGCTCCCTCACGGGACCTCATAATTAGTTATTGAGGCTCGAACCTAAGTCTTGAGACTTGCCCCGATTTCTTACCAACTAGGCCCTGAATGTTGGTGCACACCTTCTTTTATGTAGAGTACTAATTTATTCTTCATTATTTGTCATCAATCATATTAACCTCACAAAAGATTTATGGTGCAAAAAAAAAAAAAGATTTATTTATTTTATTAGCATGACTATTGTTGAAATTAAGAGAGAGGGACATAAGAGGGAGAAGAATACATTTTTTGCCTTCTGTATATTATTTGTGTCCCGTACGTTTACAAATGATCTTTTTTTTTTTTCTTTTTTTTTTTTTTTTTTTTTTTTTGAGAAGGAATGTAAACAAAACAACACACACACACACAGGGAATGGAGACAAAGGCATAATATCACACAACTTACCCCTTACAAAAGCTGGTAACTCTTGTAAGGTGTATGAAGGCTTTATACCCGATTATGAACTCATTCTTAGGCGATGTGGGACTACCCACTTTTTTTTTTTTGAGAAGGAATGTAAATAGAATAACACGCACACATAGGAAATGGGGACAAAGGCATAATATCACACAACTTACCCCTTACAAGAGCCGGTAACTCTTGTAAGGTGTATGAAGGCTTTATACCCGATTATGATCTTTATAAATGATCTTTGTACCTATACAAATGATCTTTATAAATATACAATAGAAGTTGATTTGAGGGGCCCTTAATTATGTTTAAATGAAGAATAGGTGCATTTACAATATCTGGTGTTGTAAATGCACCAGATATTGTTTTTTGGATTTTGTTTTATGGGCTGGTCTGTTTGTGGTCCGTCTTGTTTCTTTTTCTTTGCTGTTTTCTGTCAGTTATGAGCTTTGTATTGGTTGTTCTGCCTTTCTCTTGAATGAAATATATGTTTCAGTTTCAAAAAAAAAAAAAATTGAAGAATAGGTGCATTTGAGCATGTGTCAAAAGCATATATGGCAAATGTCACAGCTATATGCTAACATCTCTCTCAATCTCGTGGTAGAGTGGAGAAAATCATTTGGATTTTGGAAACAAGATCACAAAAGTGGTTAGGCAAATGTTTTGGATTTTGGAAGCAAGATCACCACCAAAGCGGTCAGGAAAATGTGATTTGGTGAAGATGTGTGCAAGTTGGTCTTCAAAAAAATCGAGTGGAGGTGGAGACTATACTACTGGAAGTGATGTCGAATGAAGTGACAATTAATCTTAATATGCCTTCTTTGTTCATAGAAGACTTGTATGCAATGTGGATAGACTATCACATAAGAGTGTTGTGCTAGTGGGCTAAGGAATGCTCAAATAAGTGAGAAGACATGTACTCACATTCGAATTGGGTTTTATATTTAAAAGATGTTGTCAAGTTGGGTCCAATAAAAAATCCAATTTGGAAAGATTACTTATTGTGGGGAAGATTGGTTATGTAGGGACACGATTTTTAGACCAAGCCCAAAATGTATGGGATCTTGGCCCAGTACAATAAATTTGTAAAGAGTGGGTCAAAGAGTTAGGCTTTAGTGCATGGATAACAGTTAATACGGTTTTGGAGGATGAGCAAACAAGAATTGAACCGGGTTTGTGCGAGAAAGTTTGTCCTCGGCACAATCCAAGGAGCTCTGCTCCAATATAAATTAGATGACAATGGTTATAGGAGTTGTTTAAATTGCTATATTGCTTTCCCTCTTCTTTCTCCCCTATTTTCTAGGGTCTCTACCCTTATTTATACTACATCTCTTCCTTTGTCTTTACCCTACATGTGGACAGTTGATGATTTATGCTAATACTTATCCCATCAGCCCCCTCTAGAAGTCTTATGGGGGTGGTTGTAAGGCTGCAAAAATACTATTTAGAGGTCACTACCTCATTAATATGGCCAAAGAGTGAGTTACAGAGTATTTAATGCGGTGATAGCAGCTTTCTCTTAGATATTTTTAGGTTCCCATATTTCTTGTACGTTTATGGCGCACGTTCCTATCACTAGAGTTTCCTAGAAGGTCACTGTGATTATTAAGATCTATACCCGATCTGCATTTAGTTTATCCGATGAGATATTCCTCCTCGCGCTTGGACTACTCACGATCTTGGCCAAAGCCCCACATTTTCGGCCAAAGCTCAAGACCCAATTGTATGTCTTGGGCCATAACCCCACAGGTTAAGTTTCTTTGGTTTTAAAGGCACTTGAGTTAAAGATCCACCAATATCATTTAGTGTGCATTTGGCATTAGTTTAAAAAAATCAGTTTTATTTATTTATTATTTAGCTTATTTTTGCTACTATTTATGAGTTCCATTGCACTTTTTGGTACTATTTATGGGTCCCACTGTACTATTTCAGCTACCTTTTAGATTTATCTACATTACTTTTAGCAAAAAAGTTTTTAGTTTCAACTAAATAAAACTGTTTACAAATAGACACTTAGCATTCTTAGTCCTATAATAATTGTATTTTCATGTAAAACAATATCATGTGAGGATTTTTTGTTACACTTAAAAACCTTATGGAGTTAAGTGTTACACAATCAATGGTATTTATACATAAAATAATATGAAAATCAAGAGATTTTGTATTTTAGGGAAAAACTATAGGAATTTTTGTGCATTTTTCCTTTTTTTTTTTGGTAATATCTAAATAAATGCTAATTCCATTTTAATTCTTTATCAAAACAATACTATGAACACATCCAACTTCACAACTTGTTGAAGTAACCGATTACGA